>OZ010580.1:30579584-30787084 GCA_963932145.1 Acanthosepion lycidas
CATGTACTCATAAAAATCAGTTTACCCACGAATAATTATTTCTGAAACATCAGCTATGTATTAGGAGACCAAGAGTTGTAGAAATGACTAACTTTTTAGTATACATCATCATATTATAAGCACATTCTCATTCATACATACATGAATGTATATACAAGATGCTGCTGAAAAGATCTCAGTCTGACCAAGAAAGGATTCCAAAATTAGATGATTATATGTGCATAGCAAAAGGAGATTTTTTCCTTCACAGATTTTTGTCTTCTTTAATGTTTAAAAGTCAATACAAGATTAAATGGTATATGATATGTATAGTATTACTGGATGATAATCATTTGTTGTGAAGTAAAAATGTATATCAAATAGAAATTATATTCTATATATATATATACTCACATACAATATATATATATTATGAAATGAGACATGAAATTTAAACTGTAATGTTATGTATATACAATACATTTTGTAAAAATTATAGATGATTTAAAAAAGACAACTACTCCTGATACAAGGGATTTTAAATTGTGGTTATAATTTTTCCATTTCTTCATTATGACAGTATATTATTAAATAATGACAATATTCAAAATTTGCATGTATATGTACATAAAATTATGAAAAGCAAATAAAATTATTTAGTACTTAGCCCTATAAGGCTAGAAGTGTCCAAATGTGACTCCATGTTTCAGACATTTCGAGACCGTGTTAAAAAAACCACCATGTAATCAACTGGAGGCATCAGAAATCAACAACCTTTACAAAGTTGTAGATTTCCAAAACCATATCACATCACCAGTAGTACTAAGAGGGTTAAACTAAAAAACAAAGCAAATACTATTACTATTACTTTGAACTTTATCATAACTATTTAAAAAAAGAAAAAAAAAAGAAAAAAAAAAAAGGATTTTTAAACTGTTTTTTAACAACATCAAAATTCTCACTGTCTAAATCATAACTAAAAATTTTTTTTTAGCAAGAAAAATATCTTTATATACATTTAAATAATGAAGGGAAATTAAAAATGTATATAAGTAGCATTCAGTTAACAATTAGAAATTATTTTATTGCTATTTTAATATTAATAAACAAGAAAATATTAAAATCACTTGCAGAGTTACTTTGCTTTTTATTGATTACCTATAGATATATTGATTTTCTTTTAAATTAAAAAGTTTTGGATGTAAATCATTATGATAATTCAAAAACTGAAACAAAAACTACTCTGTGATCTTCATAGCAATTAAAATTAGATTAAGAAATGTGACCATATTTACTGATACTGAAATATTTAATTAATATTAGATAATTAAGTTATGCTAAATATGTAAGATAATTTGTAAGACTCTTATTTTGACATCATCAGAGAAATGGATTTTATTTTGCCCAAATCTATATTGGTGAGACAGAATTTGATTACCATTAGTTATATGCATGTTATTTTTTATTTTAAATTATAACTGTTTATAATTTTTAAATAACTTATAATTAAGTTTTACTTATATATATATATATATACTTTTTAAATATATATAAATATGAGAGAGGGCCAAAAAGTTCTCAACCTGACTAAAAAAGAATTCCAAACAAAATTCTGATGTTTGCACATTTGGTCAGATTTTGGGAATTGGATCAAGCCAATAAATCTCCAGCAGCTCCTCATATATACAAAATGTTGCATAGGGTATTTTTAAAAGTATCAAATATACAATTTGAAACCTATGCTTGATCTATGGGTGGAAGTTGATGATGATCTACACTTCAAATACCTTGGTCTATGGATCAGTTACAAAAAATTTAGTATAGGAGATAAGAAAATTGAATATAGAATAGGCTATACTCGGGCTATTTTCACCCAACACCACAAGCTGCTAAAAAAATAAAAATAAAACATCAACCCCAAAACTAGAGTTAGGTTCTTAAATAGTCTTGTCAGATAAACTTTCATATGGATGCCATACATAGCACCAAACTCATTCAGAAATATCTAAAATGTCAGCTGTATAGAAACATTTTCACAGATTGACATTCACTTAAGTGCAAATATCCTTAGGAAAAGTATGAACCCATCTCCTCCTCTAGCTATAGGTTAAGTAGTAGGACTTGTATCTGGAAAAATCATTCTTGTTCTCAAAAGATTGTTAATGCAATATTTGAAAAAAATAGAATTATTCTTACAATCAAAAAATGTTTCAGCTTTAAATAACCCACAAAGGGTTGCTAAATTGTTAAAAAGACAATCAATTCTCGAATCAATAGTTAAAAATAGCTTAGACTATGTGAAGTGTATAGGTCTAAGCAAAGACCATCCTTTTTTTCAAACCTTGTGAACTGATGTTACAGAATCACAAACAAATAACTATACCAGATTACAGAAACCATGTCAGTTAATGATGTCCAACAGAAGCAAAAATGAAAATGGGTAGCACATGTAACTCAAAGAGAAAATAATGACATAAGTGAGATGCTGACCTTCCACTCTACCCCAAACAAAAGGCAAGGAAGGAAGTCCTCATCAATACTGGAAAACGTTGATAACAGCTATTAGACTTGAGAAAACTATTTTCCTGAAAAATTGTTTTAGGAGACAAATTTATAAAATTTCAACTGATAGCAGGACTGATTGTTTGATCAATCAATACTAAATGTTTACTTATAAGGGAATGACTAATATAGCTGTAACCATTACCATGGATGTTGGTAAGAAAGTAAGAAAAAGAATCTTAGACATTTTTCTAAAGCACTTTGAAGAATGGAGTTAAGTTAAATAATTCATATCTATACACAGATTTTTATGCGAAAAGAAAATAAGTCATTTTTAATTTAACACTCTCATTAAAACTAAAATTTATATATGTGAGACCAATTCAAAGTTGAAAAGAGATATAGTTGTATAGTAATACAAAGACTCATTGAATTTAACTAAAGCAAACGGAACAAGGAAATTTGCTTCATAAGATAAAATAAAGAAAAAAAGAAAATCATCTCTATGTAAACTTTTAAAGATGGCAGAGATAAACTAACAAGCAAAAATCTTCCAACATACCAAAAAAAAAAATTTATAAAAAAAAATATATATATATAATTCTCTTCATATCATTTTTCTCTAAGTATATATTTTGTGATAGAATGTTTGCTTCATTTAAATTAAATATAATACCTTAAAAGAATCAATAGACTTATATTCACTTGCCTTCACCTTGGAATAATCAGAGATTTTCTGACATAAATATAAAATGAACAATTCCAGTTCTGGGTAAATAAAAAAAATGTCTTAATTTACTTTCTACAATGTCTGAAAGGTTTCTATCCTATCAGGTTTTGTTTATTCTTCAGAATGAAAGTTCACAATATAGTATATTATCTATTCAACTATACATGCTCAAGAGTGATCATAGTTTAGAGCTAATCAGGTGAAGGGCAGATTGAATAAAAGAAGATGAAAAATAATTTATGGAAAATAAGAAAAAAAAGAATAAATAAATAAAAAGAATAAATTAAAAGCAAAAAAATAAAAACATTTTGTGTTTCTGTGTGAAATCTATTTAATTTTATTTTTAAATAAAGGGAAAAATTGCCTAATAATAATAATATTGAAGAAACTTTAGCAATATTCATTGAATGCATACACACAAAATAAACATGGAAAATTCTAATGTGGTTGACTACAGTCATGTGACTAATTACAACAACAGACAATGCTATGAGTGAAGAATGGAAAATATCTTTATTAAAACAAAATAAAGAGATTTTTCTTCTCAATTACTCCTCATTGTGTATGATTAATTCTCATCAATGATATATCATAATTCATGGTATGTAATATCTCCACATTTAAAAAAAAAAATAGATAAATATCTCCCAAGTCTTATATATAAAATCTAGGAATCTGGTTATCTTCATAATACTATGTACTGCACCCCTTCAGAAAATAGGCAATTATCCTATATAGCTATTAGGAATGTTTGTCTTTTTACTATCCCTCTCTGTTCTGTCATCTATTTATACAAATTTGTTAGGCAGGTTACACACTGTTCCATGTCACTCTGCTGTCTCTTTTGCCTTCATTATGTACTGTGATTGTCAAATTGTTCAAGCCTTATCAATCCCAAGAACAATCATGACAATATGCAATACAAGTATTAGAGATAATGGTATGAAGGGGGTTCAAATCCATTGTGATTAACTTCTCACCCACCTGGTAAAGAAAGACACTTGAGAGAGGTGTCATCTGACAGTCATCCAGTGACTTTGCAAAATGAATACTATAATATTAAATGTAAAGACATGCCATCAAACGTGATATATATAAATTCACGCAGTATGAGAACTTACTGACTTGTTTCTCATAGATTAAATGTATCTATTGATGGCTTACAATTTAAATTTGAGGTACAATGTAGGGTGTTGTGTTTATTTTTTTATCAAGAAATAATGGCTAGCAGAAAAGTTATGTTTCCTTCATTAAATTAATTTTTAGAATGAGTTTTTGCTTTTAAAAATCATTTCTCTTACTTATTTTTCTATTTCCAAAGTGTAAAAATATCAAATTCTGAAATTAAATGCAAATAAATAACTAATAGGCTTTTTAGATAATGCTTAAAAGTAAAATAAAGAAATTGTATTTGTTCTTTATGCTTTTCATTAATTTCATTCTACTTTCTGAATTTTTGTTAATAAAAGTTAAGATTTTTAATTTTTTTTTTTTTTCACTTGTTTTTCAGTTTGTTTCAACGAGGAGAGTGTCAATTTCAAACCTGTCCACCTTTCCTTAACAATTGGGATATAACCATCATTGCAACCACAGGCTTCATAATTCTTTGCTGGCTCAATCTACCCAGTCATTGGGTTTGTTTGCTTTGTTTATACAAAAAAAGCCTTAGTTTCACATGATATTTTGTTATCTGATTCGTTTGGCTTCCAGCAACTGTACAAAATATGAAAGATATCAATTTAAACTTCTAGCTTATCACCAAACCATCTTTTCATTCTTCCCTTTTTAATTTTTTTCAAGTGCTTGCATTTTTCTTTCGTTTTTCCTTGCTTCTACAATTTTTTTGTTTCATTTTATGCTAATTTGAAATTGTATGCAACACTGATCTGAGCATAGTTTTGGGGGATAAAATTCTATTCAAGTCATATATAGATCTTTATAAATATGATATCCTAGAATTTTTATGTTATTTCAAAGCAAATTAATTTGGAAACCTTTATACTTAATAATTAAAAAAGTTGATTTGTCTGGATTCCAGCAACTGTACAAATTTTATTACTGTATAAAAATGTCTTCTAATTTCACTTTAAGATCCATTTTGAGTACAAAGGGTTAAAACATGTAATATACCTTAAGTTTGTTTATAGAAATAATTTTGTCAGGCTAAATTAATTCAAAGATAAATATGGCAAATATATAACATACCATTGTTACCATTAGTGAATGATTTGTTGGCATATGACTAAAACTTTAAATAAATTCTGTGTTTCTATACATATTAAATAGACATGAATGTTAAAAGGGAGATTAGTGAACATATATTTTTATATGTAAGTAAACATAAAGCACAATAAGTCAATAGGTAGATGAGCCTGAAAAAGTTTCTGCATTATTCATATGTGCATTAATATGGAAGAACATTCATGGGAAATCTTTGCACTGGTGATGAAACATGAAAATTACATTCTTTACTTCCTGCTCTTTCTTGTCTGCTTTAAAAATTTCACTTCCACTTTTCTTGTCTCCATTTAATTATTGCTGTATCAAGAGGAAAACAACTTGCAAGATTTTGTCAAAATCCTTGACCTTTTGCTATTCAGAAGTCTGAGATTAAATCTGGAACCTACTACATGCTATCATTGAATTATCAAAAATGGTTAATTTTTCAAAATATATTTACCTTGTTAAAGATAGAGGGAATTATTAAAGTTAATATGACACTTCTATATTAACATTTATTTTATAGTTCTCTATATCATAAATACATTGCACAATATCTTCTGTTCTAATATTGTTTTGCAGTAGAAAATGAAACCAGTTGATTTTTGTACATTTTAAAAGGATACTCAACAAAAGTGTGTTGATTTGGTTCTAAATACTTAAAAATGTGAGCAATATTAATGTACAGTATACAGGGTGCGATGGGTAAATTGTCACCATTTTATATTTTTAATTTTGCACATGCATGTTGTTTGTTTTTGAATTTGTTGACCGCACTGTCTGTAAAAAAAAGAGCACCAAGATGCAATTCACTCCACAGAAATTTGGAAATGGCTTGCTGTACTGCTTGATATTTTTGCTGCAAGCTCCAATACAAACATTTCAGTGTTTATGTCTCCAACTGAGGACAGTATAGAGGATTCAGAAAGATTTGAATGAGTCTAATGAGTATGGCAGCTTCAAAAACTCACTTTGATTATTCTGATAACAAAAGAACTCCTGAATTTGTTGGTGAGGCCCTCAGACCAAACATGGAGGCCTACATCCTATCATTGAGGAGGTAGTGCTGCCCTGGGTCAAGGGTGTGGCTGCTGGAAGACCCTATGTCTGACAAAAGGACTCTGCACCATGCCACACAAGCAGGAGAACCCAGTCATGGCTGCCAGACAATTTCTGAAACCACATCCCCCCTTACATCTGGCCACCTAACTCTGTAAACTGCAACTTACTTGATTATTATGTGAAGGGGCAAATTGAGCAAGAGACCAACAAAACTCCTTGTAGCTCAAGGCAAGTATTATGACAGCATTTACCAACTTAAACAAAGAGACAATCCAGAAAAGTTGTAGGAGATTCCAAAGTTGTCTGGAGACCATGGTTGAAACCAATGGCAATTTTATTGAATAAATTTACTCTTTATTATTTTGAGATATTTTTGTGTAATTTTGGTAAATATATCTGTAAAAATAAGATGTTAGTGTTGTTTTCATTTTTGCATAATTTAGATGACAATTTATCTATTGCACCCTGTGGATTATATATATATATATATATATATATATATATATATATATATATATATACATACACACAAAAAAGGGAAAACCTGACAAAACATACAATTTAACATGTTGACTGCCAGTGGTCAATTACAAAATCTGACTTTAAATGCCAAATTTATAATAGCCAACTTAGGCAATAAAAAATTTTCAAATGCTTTATTTATGTTATATTTAATAAATGTTTCTTGTAAAAACTTCCCTGCTTTAGATGTCAGGAACCAGTAATTTTGCCTTAAAAACAAGGAAAAAATTTGTGGTTGTGGCCTTAATGGCAAGACCACAAAAATGAGATAAGTTATGGTTTGCACCATAATAAAAACTGTCAACCACAATTGGTAGTCAGTGTGTTAAAGTAGTTAAAAAAAATTAAACTCTTCTTTTTTTTTCTTTAACATGAAACAAGAATAAATTCACCTGTCTAATGATTTATCATTAAACTGTTTTTTCTGATAAGATCTGTCATGTTTTGCATTAACAATTTTATAATCCCCCATTTTCTTAAAACCTGATCTTTTGTCATTTTTACAATTGATTGTTAATTTCTTGGATACAAGGTCACAGTAGTCCTTTTTTAATACCTTGTATTTATACAACTCAGACAACAGTAGCATTTTATGTGAATTTTGTTTCTCTTTTTTAAAAATGTTTTATCTCACTATGTTCTATATCTAAATAGTTAACAAATCCTACAGATCTTCCAAAATCATTTACAGTAATAAAAAAAAAAGTTCAATTTTTGACATGCAAGTTAATCTCCTCTATATTTCTAGTATAGTATAAAAGACCACTTGCACATACAAATGAGCATTCTGGTTATATTTTAATCATAGTATTTTCTTTGTTTTGTGCTAGTAAATTGTCTTAGTATTAATTTAGTTTTTATTTTTTTCAAATAGGAAAATATTAAGAAGGTAAGACAATATTCATATTGAATGTTTCTTAATCTAATTTTGATGTCTTGCATGCATGTTTTTGCACTAACATGTATATGTGAATTGTTTTAGATTTACTAATATTTATATAGTCTAATCTTGAAACATGAAATGGTTGTTGATAATAAAAGGAGAACACTGCAACTGGATAAATGAAGGTATTTTGCCTTTCTTTCATTTTTATGTTTTTGATCAAAACAAATGAATCATTTTAATCATCTAATACAAAAATTAAAACTGTTTAAGACAAACTTCTAACAAATTAACAATTTTTTATCTAATGAAAATATTACTGTTCTTTTTTTCTTTTTTTTTTAATGTTTTACTACTATTTTCTGAATAGATTAAGACCTGTCCTTTCTACTTGTAAGATAGCAATTCCATTCAATATGTTAAACAAATAAAAAAAAATGTTTCATTTTTTTTTTATTTCAAAGTAACTAAAGATCTAACTTGCTATGATTAAAGAAAGGGAAATGCTAATGAGAGGTCAAATCATTTACAAGGGTCAACACAGCTGTGTAGATCTTTTGATAACTCAACTGAAACAAAATGAAGAGGGATTTCATTTTGATCTGACATTTGTCAAAAAATCTTCAATTGAATGCAAGATGCCACTTTGAAACAGCTCAAGTGGAAGATCTTTCATGTTCTACCAGCTTCAGACAGCAAATAAAAACAAAACAAAACAAAAGAAAGTCAGAAAAGTTTGGCTACTCTGAAAACAAAAGACATGCAGTCTTCATTCTAGTGGAGACAACATTTGACCTCCTTAGAATGACACAGTCAACTATGCAACTAGGCATGTACTGGCCTGTAATGCACATTGGTAGTATATTTACATTTGTGGAATTGGAAGTGACACTTTGAAAAATAAAAAGGAAAAAAGAAAAACAATAATGTATAAGATGTTCTATTTTGTTGTCTTCTGCTTTTTTGAATGTGTGTGTGTGTGTGTGTGTGTGTGTTTAGGTACTTGATGAAATTGATGCAAAGAATAGAATTTTAGGATCAGTAGTCAGTATTTGCACAAAGATGAAAGATAATAAAAATAAGGGCCACTTTATGATTGAACTCAGATACAATGAACATAATCTGTAACAACCATCTGGCTTTTCTAGGACAGAGTAAACAGTGCTTATCTAATTCTTAAATTTGATCAGGGAATGCTTATTTGAATTCCCAAGAAAAGAAGTATATGATTGGAAAATTGATTGTGGAAATCTTTAAAGTAGAAGGAAAGGTTGCAATAAAAAGAGCATCAAAGGGAAGGGTGAGAAAGATAAGCAAAGATGAAGAATGTGAACAATGATTTTATTTTCATTTTATTATATTTATTTATTTTGCTGGCGGAAAACAGGAATCAAAAATAGCAAAATTCAATAAATTCTCTGAGATAATTAAATATGAATTTATTTTTCAAAAGTTAAAGCAACTTATATAATTTTTATCAATTCTATTTTTTAAGGTTTTAGTAAACTTGAGGATAAGATATATTTGGATGGACTTTTTTCTAAAGTACCTAAAGTTATATCAACTCTCTTGAGTTTTCTGAACCACATGATTTATTACAATATGATATAAAATATTGCAAAACCAACAATACAATAAAAATAGAAAATTGTAATGGTTCTAAATATCAAATTGAATGATTGGTAAGGAATGTCCTGACTAGTTCAGATATCAACAGCAAAGGAACACAGTCACTCTAAAAGTTGTTGAGACTACTGAACTCATTTTTTGTGTTGCATTTTTTGGCTGATCTAATTTACAGCATTCCTTGAATGTACAATCGGAAAGGAAAGAAGAGAGTTTCTTTTTTTTTTTAACAGAAATAGGTAGTAAACAGAAAAGAAATAATATTATCTATCTAATAACCATATTTTGTCAATAATGTTTACCTTTATGTCCTGACCACTGCAATTATCATTTGCTTCATTTCAATATGCAACATAGAGATGGAGTATTGAAACTTGCTTAAGTGAATTTTAGATAAAAAATTACAAAACCTTGTGTTTGATAATCATTTTTTTTAATTCCAGAAATATTTTGTTTGCTAATCTAGAAAACACTATAAATAACTAGGTGATGGAGAAATGATATATGTAGTTGGAAGAAAAACCCAAACCTTGCCTGTCTTGTATATTGGATGGAAAAGCAGTTGATAATAAAATGCAGTCATAATTAGTTTCATTTTGTGATTCTGAATACATGTCTTCTTTTTATTAATATTTTCTTTAAGACTTCAGTTTTTACTTCATCAATGGGGAGATAGTCTAGCATTCACTGCCCTACAAAAGGATTGATATCACATAGCAATTAAGCACTTTTTCTTTGTTTCTAATGAAATTTTCCTATTTCTTTCTTAGTACTTTATTTAGATTTTTGGAATGCATCTTTCACTATTCCAATGCACATTCAAATTTTGGTGTTTCATTTTCCATCGTCTGTTAAAAATACTTCCCAAAGTACTTCTGTACTTATTTGATGGTGACATCTTTAATTTGTGGTTTGAAGGAAACAGTTATTTTATTAATAAACTAGAATATAGTTGAAAAGCAACACAGTGATGAGTCATGCCATGAGGAAGCAACATGTTTAGCATTTGACCATATCTAGTGTTAGGTTGTCTAAAGCAAAATAATATCCTAAAATATTAGTTTTTTAATAACAATGTAGTGATAGTAATTAATTTTTTTTCCTTTACAGATAAAGTGGAATAGTCTTATGTTAATAATCATATCATGGTGTTTTAAATTGTGTGAACAGTCATGATCTTTTTTGCTATATTTGTGAGAAATTCATAGGGAAATGACAGAACATAACAGGTTTTGTTTAAAAAATAGTACATTATGTATACTATGGAATAAAATTTGAAAACCAGGGCAAAAAATGGTCTCCACACAATGTCTGCTCTATTTGTGTTGAGGAATTAACACAATGGACAAAAAATATCATATTAACTATTACTAGTTATATATAAAATTTAAAAGCTTACAACCACATCATGTTCAAACACTGGTTTTCATATGATCATCAAAGTTAAGCAACATTGAGCTTGGTCAGCACCTAGATGGGTGACCACTTGGAGATATCACGTGCTATACGCTTGAATATGCAGGTGGTGTAATGATAATGACTAAGAAAAGTTAATCAGAGAGCTGAGTTCCAGTTCCCATTGCATTTGTTATATTCACTTATATATTTCCTTTGGGAAAGATAAGAATCCACCACTTTTCTCTCCAGTTATGGGTTAATTATTAAGACTTGTATCACTAAACCATTATCTTCAAAAAAAAAATTATTCCAATCTAAAAATATCTTCTGGCTTTAAATAGCCTGAAGAGGGTTGATAAGCTGTAGAAAATGAAAGACTGAATCAATCAATCAAAAGTTGAAAGGCAAAAAAAAAAAAAGAAGAAATCTTATTATATTTTTCCATCAGCAATAAGACCTGTACTACATGGATCAGATCTACTAATTCTTACACCACTTGTTAATCTTAATTATGTAGAAATAGACCACAGGTGAATAATAAGTTCTAACCATTTTTCTTTTTCTTATATTTAATAATTTGGTGTCTTCAAAGATACTGCAGAACTCTTTGGGTTTAGATTTTGAAAGTAAGTTACATTTACTAACAACTTTGTCTTGGTACCACAATAGAGAAAAAGATTTTGCACTATATTTCAACAAAGACAGATCCTTAGTTCATTGCATTGATATTAATGTTCAAAAATGCAGAAATAAATCCCTAATAAGAATTTAAACAATTTTTAATGACTTCAATATTGAAGACATGTAATTCCATTTATAAAGAATTGTATTTAATCAACTGATAATTTTTTTACCAGTTTTACCATCTGTAACATGTTGGATAGTAAATAGATAATGCTGGAAATGTAGACAAAGAATTTTATACTGTTTTAGATTTTACTCCATACCAATTCCATAATTTGACAACGTTTTCCTGTTTCTCTAATTTTTTCATATTTCTTGACGGCTTATTTTCAGTAAGTGAGTAGGTGATAAAGAGCAAGACAATACCTGCCAATCTTACAATCAATAAAACCACTTATTCAACAACTTTTTTTAAAATAATTTCACCCCAAACAAGGTGGGAATACTACTAGTACACATCGGGTTACAGAGAGAGAGTGAGTGAGATAAAATACTAGATATAGAGGGGATTGAGGAAAGGATAAAAGATAAACAGAGTTCAAGGCAACAGAAGATGGCAATTGACATTGCATTTAATTTTTTGAAGATTGTAGTTTTCAGGGAAGCAAGTAAATAGAAAAAAGTTCCACTGTTGGGAAGTGCAAGAAAAGAAACTCTTGAAGTAGAAGTGGTGGTTACATTTAACTATTTCAACAGTAAATAGGTGGGATCTAGAAGCCAATCTAGTAGCATGCTTAAATTCATGTAGTCAAGGCACCAAGGAAAAAAGCTCATCAAAGCAGTTGCCATGGTAATATTGGTAGAAAAAAACAGTGCAAGATGTACTCTGATCAGAAAAATCTTCTGGCACAAACACAATGAATCAACTTTCCTTGCAATAGATGCAGTTATTGATTCAATGTACTTGTTCCACTTCAAGTTAGTTGAAAACATGAGGCCAAGAAGGCACAGTGTGATGCTCTCCAGAAGTCAAGCTGATGGTGGGCAAGGAAGTTTCTCTACGGTGACTAAATGAGAGTGGTTTAGTTTTGGACACATTAAAATTTACAAGCCATTTCCTGCCCCAGTTAACCACTGATTGAAAGTCCTTTACAAGAGCAGTGTCCAGGTTAACTTTGTCAGCTCTGACAGATTTGCTATATATGAGGCAATAGTTGTAGGGTTTGAAGAGAACTGGAGCCATCTTGGAATCACATTTCTTTAGGAAGACAGCTGGGATCCTGTCAACTCAGCTTGCCTTATGGAAGTCTAATTTAGAAATGATGTCCAAGACCAGTGACGTGGTTAGGCACATATCACTCAGTAGAACCTCTTTTCTAGGGGAGAGATCAGCTGTGGGCACTCCAAGAGAGTTGATTGTTAAGTTGGAAGAGAATTTCCAAGCAAAGCATTCAACTTTATCTGCTGTAGCTGCCAAGATTGATTGAATAGAGGAGGGATTGAGGATTTTCTGTTGTTCAGCACACTCTTGCATAGCTGCCTATAATCTGTAGAACCAAACTTGTGAGATACTGTATGTTGTTTCATTCTATCAGCAAATAGTAATTTCACTTCAGAACTATTAGAAAGAGGAACATCCAAGTTAGGTGAAGAAATACATGAAAACTGACTTTTCAACAGTAATTTTAGTGATGAATGTAGAGCTACATTGGAGAAACTTTATAGTTGGGTTAGCAGTTGGATCCTTTACAACAAGGGATGTGGAGTAATGTTTTGGGGTTAGTAAAATCATAGGTTCACTCAAAATTGTTAATGTTATCAAGATAAAGAATCCACAATAATACACTGAATTTAACAAAGTTTGAGTGGAAGTACAATCAAATGTATATTCATGCAAGACAGTGTACCTTCATATTTTTGCCAATAAAGATTAGAAATATACCAGATTAATGAGATGGCATAAATCTAATAGAAAACTTGTGATCTATTCTTAAGAAATGTATATGAGAATAGAAAAAAGGATTTCTGGGAAGTGTGATAAAATTTGTTCCAAGTAACGTTAAAGTAAAAAATTAACAAAATCAATGGACAAAAAACTGTTGTATATTATTGAATATCATATTGCCTATATTGGCACATAAAATAATAATTTATTCAGCTATGTAGGATATTCTGTAAATCAAATTTATGTTTCTCTAGAATTTTAATTTATTCATAAATAGTAGGTTGAGTCTTAAATAATTTCCATTTTTGTTTTATCAAACTTATTCTTCAAAGAATTTACATTTTATTCAATTATTTATTGATCATGATTTTTAATAACTTGTTACAACATATCAGCTCCTTGATAACTTTTGAGGAAAATTCTGCAGGTTTGGATATGAAAATGTTTTGGAAGGACTCTTAAATCTGGTTTCCATCAAAGAAAGTTTTCCCCATCAATGTATTTTGCAGCAACTGAAAAAGGTAATAATCAGTTGGTGCAAGGTCAGGTGAAGATGGCCAACAGGTTAGAACAGACCAATCAAGTTTCAAAAATTTTCCTGTGTTATATCAAGAAGAACATTTTTTCCTTAATCCATTGTGTATACTACTATGCAAAAATTAAGTCATGTTAGTACACTACAAATTTATTCTTAACTATCAGGTATGATTAATAGTTAGGATGATACGTCATCATTACAGTTGGTTCCCACAAATAGAAATTATTTATGAGTCAATGTAATAAAAAATTTAGTTTGTTTGCATAATAAAATCTGCAAGCTTTTAATCTGGATAGATGAGTTGCTCATACAGATATATATCCTAAAGATTTTATCAATATCATTTGGTTAGTTAGTTTATAACAACTTTTTATAACAATTGTTTATTTTACAGTTTATTTATAGCTACTAACTGAAAACACACACATTTTTATTAAACCAATCCAGGCAAAATGGCTGCTAGAAATTACCTTAACACTTGTTTATGTCAAGCTTTCCATTTTATTTTCTAAAACTTATGTGCAAACACTGTCTTCAAAGTACATATTCACTTTTTATTATTAACTATTCTCTCACTATTTGGATATATGCAAGGGGGTGCTGAAAAGTTCTCAAAATGATTCATTTCTCCAAATGTAACTAAACATCAGAATATTTTTAATCACTTCATGGTTAGGCTGAGAATTTTTCCGACACCATCTCTCTCTCTCTCTCACACACACACACACACACATTCATATATATATCTCATAAAAAGAATGTTAAAGCTTGTATACAGCATAATAAAGATAATATATATTGACTTATGCTAATACTGAATACTTTTGTATCAGTTTTGAATTTGTGAAGATTTTTCATAAGTATCAGTCATTGAGTGGGGGAGTGAGTTTATACCAATTTTAAAATTTAAAACACTTTTCATTCATTGAAATTTATGTTAATGAATCCCAACAAACAAATCTAAAGTAAAATTACAAGATATGTGAATATCTGGAGTGAATCCTAATGAAGATTTGGAGCTGTTATTTATACACTGAAAGACAAACTTAGAAGAAAATTAATTAAAATAAATCAAACTAAAATGAACATAATAACAAAAAGATAATGTATCAGATCTAGCAATAGATAGCATCAGTAATTGATTAAAAATGTAGAAAAAAAATTTTACGAAAGGCTGTAATAGAAGGAAACTGAATAAAGCTAACAATTTTATTCTTGTATATATGAGCATAATCAAGACTCATGTACTTGGGTGAGAAAAAGACAAGTAGTTATCAATAGTCAACAGTAAAGGACAACATATAAAAATAATACAGAAGTACAATATAGCCTATAAGGATATGAAATCAAAGCAAGTGTTTATTTTTCTCTTTCCATCAGTGTTTTTTCTTATATTAATTTAAACAGTACATTTTCAGATTTTATCCGCTACAAAGCAATCAAGTAATATTATTAGTAAAAAGATATAAATTCATCACATTAAAACAATATCTAAATATTTTCAAAAGACATCCATTGTATTCTTGTATTTTCAGAAAAATATTTCAGTTGTAATTAACAATGAAGTTACTCATCTGATAATTAAAGGAATGAGAAAATATTAGAGAACAAAATAATTAGTCATCTGAAACGGTAATCTTATTTACTGACTTTTCTTACTCCTCATCATTTGGTCAAATTGGTTTCCAAAAACTGTGCTTTTTTTAAACCAGTATCCAAGAGTTCAGGTGGAGTTTCTTTTTTTAATTCACTAAATCTAAAATGCACAACTGAAGATAGAGACAACATCCTTCCTCTTGAATCTACCCCATAAAAAAAATAAACAAAATCTCATCTTCAATGAATCATTTGTGCAGAACAAGATTTTTCAGTTAGATAGAGATTATTTAGATAAGTTTTGAAGAGAGATTGATTATATCTGTACATGATGCTTAAGAAAAGGATTACTTTTAAAGAGATGAAACTGTCAGAATATTCAAGCATGTTTCCATTTTAATTCAGTTATTCAATACAGTAACATGTATGTTAAATATATTTGTTTTGATTGCAGTAATAAATCTTTTCCACCTGTTTACTGAGGAATGTTATTAACTGTTACATAAGAGTCACTTATTATATTCCAGTACACTGTATCAAAATCACAAAGCTAATTAATAAACATTCAGCTGAATATAAAATTAAAAAGTATGTCACCATTTATCTGATAAAGACATTAACTTGTTGTTATAAACATGGTTTGAGATTCTTAATGATTATCTAAGTCTTGAGTAGACCATCCACTATTTATGTCTGCTTTAGTCCATTTGTTTTTTTTTATGTTTACTATGGTAAGGAAAACACAAGGCAAAGTGGAGAGAACTGTGAGGAAAAAGGGTGTAGCAATCTTCAAAGTGACAAGGTCATGCCTGTCTTAAAAATCAGCATTTGAAATCCTTCTAACTGGGTGTGAATACTAACATTTGATACCAGCAAGAAATGTAACTTTTAACAAAATTTTTTATTCATTTTACACCAAGCAAGGCAATAAAGCCATTGAGATGCAAGGAGTTAGAGAATATGAGGAAAATAAAACATTATTAAAGAGAAAGAACAATAATACAACAGGAATTAAGAAGGCAGAAGATAACGATTGACATCCCTGCCCCAGGGCTCCGTCCCTGTGCTGGTGGTATCACGGCTATGACTAGCTTGGACTGGCTCTGACCAGTTTGGACCAGATATGACAAGCCAAGACCAGCTTAGACCAGCAGCCTGAGTAAAAACATCCGGGTCCCCATGTTAAAAACTGACCTTGTGTCACAACCTGACTCAGTGGGGTGGGGGGGAGTAAATATCCCTTGCATTTAAATCTTTGAAGATCAAAGTTGACTAGAAGGCAAGAAGCTGGAAGAGAGTTCCACAAGAGAGAAGAAACTGTTAGCATAGAACTTACAGTTACATTTAGCCATTTCGACTGTTACATGATGAGTTTTATGTTGACACCACAGTTTTCTTGTGGTTTTACCAAGTTTGTAAAAAAGTAGAGTGTAAATATTACATTTTATAATATTCATATATCCTTCAAAGGCAGTATATTTATGTTAAAAGAATAACTTAAGGACTTACTAAATTTTGTATTTATTTAGGTGAGAAGTGAATAGTTCTCAGCCCAGCCATAAAGGGATTAAAAATTTCTGATGTCTGGTCACATTTGGAGAGTAGGCCTATTTGAGAACTTTTCAGTACCTCCTTGTATATATTCAAATAGTTAAACTTTTGAAATAATAAAAGGTGAATATGTATTTTTAAGAGTCTTCCCTTGTAAGCTTCCATCTCTCTGAATGTTTTATTTTTATAAAAAATACAACATTCAGAGAGATGGAAAGCTAGCCATAAACAAGTGTGAAGGTAATTTTCAGAAGAAGCCATTTTGCTTTTAACAGCAGAGTGTTGGTTTTAAAAATGTATCTATTTTAAGTCAGTAGTCATGAACAAACTTTCAATGTTTTGTACACTATGTCAGATTATATTATACAATTCAATGTTTTCACAAAAGAATTGGTTTTTGATTTTAACTTGTTCTCACTATTTCTATTTAAGACTCCTTCAGCTGCTTTTTAAAATCCTTCACTTTTCTCTTTTCCTTTGAAAAATACAGAATATCAAATGTCTGAGACTGGGATTATGTCATTATGTACTTTATGTTTACTATTAAAAAGTATGCTAACACAATTAATTTCAAATAAACTTTGACCCTTAAATTTAAATAAAAGAAACAAACAAAAACAGTAAAAATGTAGACAAGTGTAAGTTTAAACCACATTTTCTGTGCATAAAGAAGAAGAAAAAGAGGAGGAGTATTGCATCTTGAACACTGTATAACCCATGACCCTCAAATGTGGGTCTTCTTGTCCTACTCATTGAGTTTAGCTGTGGATGGTGAAATGGTTCCTTGATCAGGCAGAAAATCAGTCAAGCAGAATACACCACACGGAAGACAATAGAACCATGAAATAGGCAATATGAATCAATTACTGCTCTGATGAGCAGATAGGATTTTGTTATAAAAGATTTTTTCTCTCTTTCCTTTGCTTAGTGGAGCAACACATAGTTGATTAGAATTTACAATTCCTAAATAGTAATCCTAATCACTGAATCGGCAAATCTGCTGGTCATGTTCTCAAGAAATTAAAATCAAATTTGATAACATTATTTGGTAGAGTACTACTTGCATGGAAGACATTACTAAATAAGAGTGTATGGATATTGGGTTCCAAAGGGTTTTGTTTGGTTTTAGGGTTGGTAGTGGGGTTCTCTGTGCAATGTCTATTTCTCACTTAATTCTTGTATTTCATTTGGCAACAACTTGAAAATTATTCTGATCTTTTCAGTTGGTCAACTATTTATGCCACTAGTAAACAAAAGCACTGACTATTTTTATGACAGTGTCTTCTTTATTCGTCTCCTTTGTTAATGTGAGACTGCATGAATATGCAAATTATTAGAAAGGAGAAAAAAGTGAAATAAATTATGTTTCTTTAAGCTTCTATTTCTATTATCATAATTGATTCCCTGACAAAGTATCTTCAAAGCAGTAATTCAAAAGAATATTTTTGGCCTCTTTATGACTTACCATCACTTAACACCAGTGCACTTAAAAATGAGACTAAATGCCCAGGGCTGATGGTTCAGAATTAAGGGCAGGCAAAGAGAAAATTAAAATAAAAAAAAAGGAAAAAAAAATTGAGAAGCAATTATCACTTGAATGATTACTGGCTGCTTCTGATTAAAGTAAATTTAACTTTTTAATTGATTTTTTTGTGTATATCTTTTTTGTCTTCAGACATTCAAGGAATTGAATAAAATGATTTTCATGTAAGAGAAAATTTAAATGTCACCAATGACTTATGGTAAAAGTAATAAGATTAATACCATATTGACAAAGTATGTTCAATGTCAAATAATAAGAATGATCTATAATGTTATTTCAAGCTTTAGCTTTCTAAGCTGTACTTGAACTTAACATAATAATAATAATCTTCCTATATAACAAAACTCTCTGCATTCTGTTGCTTTGAGATGAAGTCGACAAACCAGGCAATCAAACTTTAGTAATGTCGAAAAAGAAAAGATATTTTAACTACTCAGTTATAGGATAATAAGGAGGCAAAGAGAATTGTAAAAGTATGAAATCTAATTTGAGAATTCTTAAAAACACAATACCATTCACTATGAAGTTGTTGAAAACTGAGCACTTGACTGAATTCCATGAAAAGTTTAAGTGAAGACATAAGCAAACTATACTACAGTATTGATCAACATTATAAAAATACCAATAAAAATGTTTGGAATTTAAGGCAACTTGTGGTCATTGGGTCGCCAACAAAGTCAGTAGCAGAAAAATGATGATAATCATAATAATAATAAAGAAATAGTGCGTGTGTGTTTTAAACTGTGTTTTTTGTAGAACTGCCAACAAACCATGAACTTAAAAAGAAAGAGAAAAAAGACAAAAATTTGGCATGCAAATAGCAAAAATTATGGAATATGAAAGTAATGATTATTTCCATAGTAATTGGAGCTTTAGGAACAATCCCAAAATCTCTCTTAAAGGAAGACTAGATCAAATTGGAATACAAATTAAGCCTGCAACAATTCAGTCCATTATTTTGTTGAATACAACAAAAACATGAGGACAAGTTAGAAGAAATTTGTAGTCCAGAAATGCCTACTGAAATTCAGTTTTGTAGTAATAATAATATAAAAAAACATCAATTAATGAAATCTAAGTAAAAGGGAAAAATTTAAATCTGAATAAAATATGAAAAAATTAGTTGTTCCAGAATTAACAAGATTTCCTATCACTTCTATGAATTTTTAAATTTACTGTGACTGAAATATATTTTGAGAATATTTTACTGGAACTCCTAGTGTTTGTGGAGTATTAAGAGTACCTTCAGTTTCAAAAAGAAATGTGAATAATTGTTCAGTTGCTGATATAGAATCAGTACATAATATCATAAAATTTTGTAATCATATACTTGTATAGAGTTATGTACAGATGGATAGTGTGCATAATGATACCCACACTTACTAAAAACAACTATTAAAACAAGTTATCTTACAACTTAGGCAATAATAACAAATAACACTGAAGGTTTGGACTATTCTTACCACAATGAGTACTGACCTGCAAATAGATTTCTGTTCCTTTTTTCAAGGTTTTTAAAAAATCATGTGTTAAAATACAAAATAAAAGCAAATATCAAGGTAGTTGTGTATATTGTAAAAATTTGTGCCAGATTTGAATGCATGGATTCTCAGGTATGAAAAAATTATGCTTACAGTGTGGAATCAATTTTATGTTTTGTTAAAGATATATCCCCAAACCCTAAATGGCTCCTTGAAAACAGCTTCATTTTTATAAAGGAATTGAATTTATCCTAATGTTAAATTTCCATATCTTAAATCAGAAAAGCATTTTACAATTGTATATACTGCATACAGGGATGTGAACTTAATATATTCTACAAAGCTAATGTCAACAGTACAGAATGTAAAGGAAAATCAGTACTTTATGATTTAAAAAATGGTGCCTACTGATTTTGTGAAAGTAATAATTGATAATGGATTTAAGTTTCACTCTTCTATTGCTGTTGACATTGTTGTTATCCTCATCATGATAGTGGTGGTAGAGTTGGTCTGTCTACTCATCCGTCTGATGTCCTGGCCTTGTGACTGTTTGTCTGAGTTGGACTCATTTGTTTTATCTCAATACAATCAAGAAAAGGAGTAGGTCAATGTGCCACTCTAAAGTATTTTGCCTGCTTGTCTATCAATCTGTTGGGGATTGCATATCTGAAGGGATGCCAGGTGTGATATACATCTGAAGGAAAATCAGATTATGTTTCAACTCAGAGTGGAGACAATCAAAACAAGTCTTATGAAGACAAGGGGAGTTATGATTAGGATAATGAGGAAATATTAATGACTGAGCAAGGCAGTGGAAGCATATTCAAAAGAATAAGGTGGCTTAGCAAGTGCCTGAAGACAGCAAATAGTTGATTAATCTCAAGATTTTCAATGATTTGATAAAGTGACATAATCTTTAGTAAGAAGTTCAAACATGTTAATAATGTTATAAACATGTGTATGGTAGCACAAAAGAACAAATGAATCATCAAGCACTGCTGCTGAGGTAAAAGTAAAGAATTTTTAATAGATAATTCTTTGTATTGCTGATACAGTGGAATGTTTCTGTGGGTAAGGAAAACAATTTGGAGGAAGAGTAGAGTTTGTGAGGCTTGAAGTTATTGAGTTGGTTGACCAGGGTCACAGGTGGTGATGCTGAGATCTTGCCAGATGTCAAGAGCTGGCCTGTTTGCCACAATTCTCACCCAGTTTTTTCTGAGCAACTTTCTTAAAGCAAATTTGGTGACTCCCAGAATCATCTTTTTTCTTTCATGATTGGCTTCTTTTATGTTGTATTTTATATTTTGGTGGGGATATGCTCAGAGCCCCTGCACAGAGGATGACTTTTTTATTTTTGGATTTGCTTTCTTAGCATTCAAATCCAACCAACATATACAGTGAATCAGAAACATAATTTGAAGTGGCATTTCATACATAAAAGTTTGAAATTGTCAGTATAACTTGTGAAATGTAACCAAATGTAATGGCCAAATGTATAGAATCAGATCAGCAACCTTAAGTGCAACAGTCAAGAAATCAGCCTCCATATTTACAAAAACAACTGGATAGTGAAAGACAGAAATTTGAAGACAATCTCAGGTTCATATTTAATTCATGAAATAGGGGACAGAACTCCAGTTTAAAATCAGTCAATTACAATACAAATCAGAAAAAAATTGAAGATATGAATAGGCATTTTAGAGTTTCCAAGCATCAGATTGCAGAGTTGAAGCATAGCAACAGTCTGGGCTTTCAACCAATCAAGCTGTTCCTAGTCATTAAATACACTCCACATGTCTGTGACCATTTAATAATATATGAAACCAAATATCACTGAAGAATTTTGAAGCTGTGTAACAAAGAGGAAACAAATAAAATGAATTTCTCATTTGAGGGAAGTAGGTTGAGGAATGCTTGGTGAGTCTTTAGGAATCTGTTAAGTCCTTCTTTTGCTAATATAATGCAAGAAAGTTCATCTGATATCTATACTAATTTTGTTTTCTCTGATTGTAACTAAAAATGTCTGTTTTCATTTATAAAAGTTCAAATTATTTTCTTTCACTTGCATGAATCAATTTGTTTCTACAACTAAAGATAAATATTTACATGTGGTGGAACCAGTTGGCTGCAATCATTTTATATGACCAAAGTTTAGACATTTTCAAACATCAACTCATCAACATTTGATTTTGAGTGCTAAGACAATGTAGAATCACAGTTTAGTAATTTGATATTTTTGTGATTAATAACACGTTATTCTCTAAGTTGTTCCTATAAGAATCAATGTATCTGTTTCAAAGATTTTTTCAACATGGCTGCAATGATTTGAGCTAAGCTGAATCTTGTTTTAGTTTGAATAGATAATTAAAATATTTAACCAGAAAGTGTGTGTGTGGGGTATTGGAATATGAATGTAAATAATCATATGATTTCAGATATTTCTGGTAAAGTTTGGAATAACACATACAAAATTATGTGTAATATTAGGTTGGTGCAAAAATAATGACGTAATAATGTCGTTTTTTGACGTTAAAAAATACGTCAAAAAACGACATTATTACGTCATTATTTTTGCACCAACTTAATAGCTACCCTTTATAATGTGTGTGTAACTCTATACATATACAGAAGGAAATCATATTGAATACTCGTTTTATACTTGCTTATATTTACTGTATTGTTATCTGCATACTGGTGGTGGTGTTTCATTTTTGTCATTGTTGTTGATAAGCCTCATGACAGTCCTTGACTATATCTGTCGATATTTCTGAGATGTGGTATTATAACTCTTTACACTGTTGTCCTCATCTTTATTGTCACATTCACAATATTTTGGCCGTTTGACACTCTGACCTTGTTCAGATGATATCTGTTGGGATTTCAAAAGAGATTGGTTTGAAACTCCAACATCATGTGAAGAAGGTCAGAGCATACAAATTTCAAAATGTCATGAATATGACAATAAAGATAAGGACAACAGTCCAAAAGATGTAGATAGTGTAAATAGTCCTTGACCGTGTTCTTGAAAATTAATTTTACTTCAAACATATGTAAATTTTTCAATGGATAAATTATTATGTAAAACTTTAAATAATATAACTTTAGTTGATATTTCTTAAATCAATTATTTTTGTATTCTTTTTCATCCCCATCTAAAATGAAATCATGAAATTTTAATTGGGCTTCTAAGTTATTATACACACATGCATTACCTATGTATACATTTATACACACACTGCATCTTTTCACATTATTCATCACTTAATCTTTAGAAAACACATGAATGGAAGTATAAACTATAGTAGATTACATATCACTCTTACAATGTGACGATAGTTTTATGAATTTGACTGGATTTTTCAAGTTTTACATTACTAACCAGCCTAATGAAACTGCAAAAAACATTAAGTTGTAATTAAAAATTATAATTGTACAATGTGCACAAAGTTTACAAAAATGTTTTTAACAAACACTGATAGATAATGTTATTGTCATAATAGCAAAATTATAGTCATCATTAATAGGAAATTTATTTCATGTTCAGAAACTATAAGGCTACATTGCATCAAAAGTTCAAACATATTAGTAACCTGTAAGGTCATTTTACTGGTAAGAACTTATCTACCAATATAATCTTTCTTATACCCAAGTTTTCAATGGGCTTATGGTTGTACAAACTAGATGACCACTTCATCAAATAAATGTCTTTGAAATCCATTGATCTGGCCTATAAAGTATAGCACATCATTTATCAGTGAAAAGGAAAGTTAGAAAAGTCTGTTTTTAGGACTCAGCATCTTGTACTTTTTAACAAAATACCCCAAATTTTTGTAGCTTGACAAAAAAAGTTATAACTTATGTCTTAATAGAGGAGGACACAGATTGGTAAAATAAAAACCTCAATTTACAGTTAGTTGTAGTTTTCATGGCTACAGGAAAGAAGCAATAATATAGTGATTTTCCAAGTGTAGCTTGGATGAGGCACAAGACTGAAAGTAAGGGGCACCCAGTGAGGATTGAACTCACTACTCAGTCATAACTGTTCTAGTGAGGCAAACTTGCTAAACGTTACACCACCTCGAGTTGCCAAAAGAAGCAATAATATATGGTAAAAAGAATTAGAAATATTTATTGATCTAAAAATCAAGAGTCATTGATAACTACTGTGAATTAATGCCTAATGTTAAAACAATAAACTAAAATCCATGTGTCAAGTTGGTTTGTTAAAGGAATTACTCAAAAGTTTCTTTTCATCCTGAGAAAGAAATATCAGATTGGACCACTACTTAATTACTGGTATTTGGAAAAAGGAAAACATTATATTAAAGTATGGTACCAAGAAGCTGGCTAAGAAACAAATATTTTGTTCTAATTTTTACAAACATACACACACAATACTGTATCTTTTCTCAAAAATGATAATTAGTTAAAATGGTCAACTCCTCTCTTTTTCCCATATTAATGAAAACAATTCAAAGAATTGATGCTCATCATTAACTGTCGAGTTCCTCTTCTTAATTGCTTGGATTATGTTAAATATCACATTAACCAGTAAAACTGTGATTCTATTTATGCCTTCAGTAAAAGAGGAGAATTATGCAGATAAGAAACTTTTTTTTACCTGCTTTAAGACTTTAGTTGTAAAGTAACATTGAAAAAAAAAACCTGTTCCTGTTTTATGTATTGCATTGATTCATGGCCCTAAAATCTCAGCTAAGATATATTGGATGAATCAATAAATGTCTGAAAAAAAAAAAAAAAAATTTGTTCAGTAGTTTTTTAGGTTGGTTTCTTTAATGACTACATCATGAAGATGTAGCTCTATGCCAGACTAAGTAAAATTTAGTTAATGTTTATTCATTCATTTAGACATTTTGCTAGTAAAAACAAATTTTAAATTATCTAAATATCTGTGATGCAGTGATAAAACATGAAAATTAAGCATCATAATGAAGTATACAAATGCCTAAATGAAATATGGTATATAATTTGATTTTGTTGATAAAACTTCTTAGTACAGATTATATATTATTATCAAGAGTCAATTGAATTGTCTTAAGAATAAGACAATTTGCATTTCCTTTGTATTAGTCTCTTCCTTGTAGCTGTTGACACATGGTTAGCAAAGTTTAAAGTCATATTTTCAGATTTGGCTATGTGAACATATATACATGCTTTAATTAGGTAGCATTATCATTTTTTGTTTACTTTTTATTATACAATTGTCTAAAGGAGAAACAGAAATATATTTCTTTTCAATTTATTAACTAATAATATGTTAATTTTGGTTGACAGATAAGATAAGTAGATTTAAAAAGAAGCTAAGTAGTTTTTATTTTGTAAAAATCTACATTTTTCAAATTAACCCAAGAAAGATCTGAGAATCAATACCTTGTTATGCAATAATATATTATAACAATAATTTTATGACCTGGATGAACCATTTTTATCCTAGATTTTGTTTTCTTTGAAATCTGAGGCCATTTTATCAATTTAAAACATGGCTGAATAAAGCCATTATGTTTGTGGGGAATCTTCAACATTTTAATTGTCATGCCTGGTTTTACAGAAAAAAACATAACGTCCAAGAAAAAAAACTAGTGAATGCAGAGAGATCTAAGTTTAGGAACATTTATCAAAAAATAAATGAACCAGTAATTGAATATGGTCTTCATTTAAAGCAGACTGCTAAATATTGTGTATTTGAGAAAATGGGATTGAAAGACCAGTCAATTAAAGAGGATTTGATCCAAATGAAATTGGTAAATGGCCTTCAAAATGAGGAATATAAGGAAATGACTCTAATGACTGGGAAAGTTGTTACAAGGACAGTGTGTCAAATTTGTTCAGTAACAAGAATCAATTAGAAAACTTAATAGAACAAAAGTTATGATTCTGGTAGAGGAAATGAACATATACGCAATAAAGAAAAAAGACAAAATAATGTGTACCTTTTTTGGATATCAACGTCAAAGAGAAAAGCAAAAATGTTTGGCATATAAAAAAATTGTGCAAAGTGTTTCAAAATGAATCATTTTAAATGTATGTGTAAATCCCAACAGAAAAATGTAGAGACAGTCCAACAAGATGAAGAGGAAATAAGTATGGACACCTTTTCATTGAAAAGAAAAAATGAAAAAGGGTTATTAAAAACTTGAATCAATAATGTTTTATTGGACATGCATCTAGATATGAGAAGTGACATGATGTTGATACCCAGAAATTTCTGGAAGAAATTAGGAAAACCAAGTTTAAAGAAAATGATATATCCAATTCAATCAGCTCAATGTATCTGTTATAAAAACATTAGGCTATTCTGAAGCCTACATGGAACTAAAAATAAATTTTATGTATTATCAATTATCATGGTAAACTGAAAAGAATTATGGTCTAATAGGAAATGATGTACTGAACATAAATTTGACAAAATTAGTAAACAAAGTCAAAGCAGAAGAAACTGGAATGTTAAAAAACTATTAAGCAAAGTTAAGACTAAAAGAAAAAGTCTGCCCCTCATATTTCGAAACAGGAAAAGTGCCAGTCCATCTGCTACCAATAACAAAAACTAAAAATTTACTGGAACAAGATCTATTTGAATGAGTTCTGTTAGGAAGGAGCAAATGGGCCTCCCCATAAGTAGTTTTAAGAAAGAAGGATAGGGGATCTGCACATTTGTAGTGACTACAAAATAGATGTAAACCACAAAATATGTGCAGACTCATATCCTATCCCCAATGTAAAATGGGCTTTGAACTTCCTTGTGGACATGAAAACATTCTCTAAAATTGATCTAAAGTCAACATACCATCAAATACATATTGACAAAGACTTTAAAGAAGTCACAATAAACACAACAGTAGGCTTATAAAGATGGAAAAGAATGCTGTATGGAATTAAAACCACAAGTGTGATTTTTCAAAGGCCTATAGAGCAAGTTATTGGTAGCAATATAAAAAATATAATATGCTATCAGGATGACGTTCATGTTGGTACCATTAATGATGAAGAATTAAAGTGGAAAACCAGCATGGTTTGATTAAATTAAAAAATGCTGAATTAACAATTAACAAAAAGAAATACTGTCAGTAAACAGAATAGACAGGTGAGTATCCTTTTATAACCATAAAAATGAGAAGTGGCAAGGTAAGCAATATTGGAGAAGCATTTGAATCATCTTGTAGAATGAGAAAGACAGCACTAACATTCACTTTGCTATCAAGATAGGTTTTTCTGTCAAATTATTCCTTAGGATTGAAACAGAAAAAAAAAAAACTGAGACAATTTGCCAAGTCATAGAAAAATCCAAAATATCAACAATACTATTTAGACAGCATATTTGTGCAGGTGTTAAAACTATGTTCCCATCAGTAAATACAGCTTTTAGCAGGTGGAACAGTATACAAATGTGCTCCTCCAAGATAACTCAAAACAAACAGACATACAACATTATATACCCACACACACGTGTGTGCATATGTAAAAGCAGTTATATATATTTATATTAAATAAAGATGCAAATGTATTCATAGAAGCAGAAAATATAAAAAGAAAATGCTACAATGGAAATAATTTGAGAATAATACATTGTAGTGGAAGATAAAGGCATAAAACCAGGATCAGCTATTTTTTAAGCATCTTATGAACTGAAATATTGGAAGAATCTTTTAAAAGGGATAACAGGGCAGTGAAAAGTTCTTTGTTCAACCAAGAAGCCCTTCTAAAATTTTTTTTAATCATTTGATCAGATTTTGACAGCTAGGTCAGACCAAAAACTTTTAAAATGTTTTAGAACTATTAGTCAGCAGGCTCTAGTACAAATGTTTGAGAAGAGAAATATACTGGCAGCAAACTGCCTGCATATGGATAGAAAATGAATTCAGTAAATATACAAAAATAGAAAGATATGTAAAACAAGAATGTATCTTCTTACCAGACTTATTCAACCTATACAGTGAGGTGATTATGAAAGAATTAATTCCTACAGGATACATTATTGGCAGCTAAAATTTTAACAACATAAGGTAGGCAAATAACACAGTGTTGATAGCAAATATAGAAAGGAAACTACAAAAGCTCTGACAGAAGGTAGTGAAAGGAAGCAAGAGAAAAAAGGACTAGACATCAATTGCAAGAATATAGATGGCATAGTTGTTAATAAAAGGAATATCTGAGTATGTAAATTACAAACTGGATATACTAAAATCACACAAGTACAACAATTTAAATATCTGGGAAGTCTTTTAACAGGAGATGTATTAAGAAAGAGAAAAATTTCCTTAAAAACAGAAGAGTAATGACCTATTATGTAAGTCTTCCTGTATGGCAGTTAATTCTGGACAATCTTCACACAGATGAAGAAGAAACTTGTAGCAACAGAAATGTGGTCCTACAGGAGGATGCTGAGAATATCATGGACCGAACATGTAAGCAACAACAAAGTTTTAAAGAAAATAAAAACAAAAAAGACACTTACACTTAGCATCAGAAAGAGAAAGTTGAAATTTCTAGGGCACATAATGAGGAAAGAGGGCTTGGAAAATTTGATATTTACTGAAAGAATTGAAAGCAACAGGGATAGAGGAAAAGAATGTTTAACCTACACAGGGAACTTGAGTTAAAAGATAGCAGAATGAGATTTATGAGAGATAAGAAACAGACAAAATTTATTAAGAGCTACAAAGGACAGAAAATTGTGGAGAGTCATGAGTGCCAATATCCTGAAGGGACATGGCACGTAGAAGAAGAAATAGATACCTGTTTTCAGCCTAAAACCTTTTTAATGGAGAATCTAAACAAGAATCTCTTATGATGCAAATAAAAATTGAATGCCATTAGCAGATTTATTCTCTGCTGTGCATAAAATTTATCATATTTACTATTCCTCTTGTGGAATATCTACATAAGCTGCATTCAAATTATGAAGTATATGTTATATCAAATTCTTGTCAGGAGACTGACTGTTATGAGTGTTACTTAATCCTTTTTTGGATATGTCTTTTTTAAAGCCATCTTAGCTACATGATATATAAAATTAAATTCTCTATGAAAATTTGTATTCCATGAATATTTCAGAAGCTTTGAAAAAATTACTCCTTGAACCATAATTAAAAATCAACACTGTTAGATATATAAGTAATTCAAACAAAACTTTGGGTTAAGTAATCTCAATAAACATGCTTGTCTGATTATGAAAAAAATGGAGTAAGTGAAAATTCATCTGAAAGAAAAAATGACAATGTGTGCAAACTACAAAACTGTTCTCTTTATGAAATGTTAACTGGTTTAAGAAGTGGTTTTCTTTTGGTTGCTCTTCAATGATAGCCAATGTATTGAAGATACTAGAGTCATTCTTGGCTTGATTTGAAGAAAACCTACTATAACTACTGTCTTGCAAGGAAGATTTTTCCATTTTCCTGTCTTATCACATATAGACACTTTTTGGTTGGCCCAGATAAACTACAAAACTCAGTGATTTAGTTTTCCTTTGTTACTGTATGATCACCAAATTATTCTAAAGTTAATCATATTAGCCTTATTTAGAAATCTGATAATTCTCATATTTCTGAAGTATGGGGCATTGTAAAGTGATTGTTGAAATATTTCTCTTACATTTTGTATTGAGTAAATGTTAATGAGTTTTGCATTTTATATGTCAAAATTGAGTAAATAGTGTCTGTTTATATATGGCACTTCTCTCTCCCATACAATTTAATCCATACCATATTGAAACACGAGTTCTTGTCTTATCACCAAAGTTAATTAATATTGAGCCTGACCAGTACCTAGATGAGTGGCCACTTGTGAATACTAGGTTCTGTAAGCTTGGATGTGCAGGTGGTGTAATGTTTAATGGGGTAGACTGAGCAATTGGGTTCAAATTCCAGTCAAGTTTGTTGTATTCACTTAAGTGAATTACAAAGATATGAATCCATCTCTTTCCCCCCAGCTGTGGGTAAATAGCAAGACACTGGGCTCTATAGCCTTGGCTGGCATCCAGCCTGGAGAGAATTAGCAAAGTGCAGATGAGCTTATTATAGGAGCCAATGGCTAGCATGCAGCTAGACCGAAAACTTCTATCAAAAACAGCCTGTGATGTTACCATCATTTTACATATGGCACACACTGTACCAGTACAGTGTGTGGTGCTATTATGGGGAGCATGTGCATCTCGGGGCATAGCCAATTGACTACTTTAAACAATTTACTTGTGCTGATTGTTTAGTATAAACCTAGAATTTACTGAATGTACTGAACAGTAGAATTAATTCATCTACACACTATATATATATATATATATATATATATATATATATATATATATATATATATAGTGGAAACTGAGGTCAGCAGCAAGTGGTGAGTCTTTTATACTTCAATACAATCTTCAGGCCTGAAGATTGTGTTGAAGCATGAAACAGACGTATGCTGTGTCTGTGATAATGAGCATTTTACCCATAAATATAGCATACTGAAAACTATTCTTATACACACACTCTATCTCTCTCTTTAAAATTAGGTATAATTATAAGGGAAAAGAAAGATCAGTATTGGGGATAGTGTTTATAGATATAAAATATATATATATATATATATAATATATATATATATACACGCACACACACACACACACTCTCTCCTATATATACTCTGCTCTCCTGTCGAATTTGGCGTATGAGGGTCAAGGAGATCAGTTTCTAGGAAACTGACAGACCAACAACAGCACATGAGAATTGATTATAATGGGGAAAGTTTTGTGCAGGATCATCCACACTTTTTGAAGGGCTGAATACAGAGACCTGGTGCACTACATGCCACAGGGACCCCAAACGACCCTCCGCAAGTTTTAAATTCTGAGTTGTCCTTCTCCTAGACAAGTTGCCATCCAAGGCTATAGAACTCAGTCTGTCCTGCTATTTAGCCATTGGTGGAGGAAGCAGAAGAGGATTCAAACCTTTTGCAAGGGTATTAGCACTTAAGTGCAATGGATTCGACTGGAATTCAAACTCGTCTCTCCGATTCCTCAACCCAAGCCGCTATCCATTACTCCCCCATGCCTATATATATATATATATACATACAGAATAAATTCCAATAACCAAAAATACTATTCTTATAAGAGGGCTCAATGCAGAGTAGAGCAAATATAATTTATTCAAAAATTATGACATAAACATGTTATAAGATCACTACAAAAAATAGCCATTTTGTTTCAACACTTCTGGTGTTTTATCAAGTGATGGTGTTTAAAGTGAATTCAACACCATCACTTGATAAGACACCAGAAGTGTTGAAACAAAATGGCTATTTTTGTAGTGATTTTATAACATGTTTATGCTATAATTCTCGAATAATATATATATATATATATATATATATATATATATATATTACACTAAATTGTGAAACTGACTGTTACCATGCAGTGTTAATTTCTATGTCCACACTATATTTTTTAAATATATAGTAACAGAGTGAGTTTATTTCTTCTAATAATGTTAAATGTATTTACACTTTTGGTCTAAAGAAATATTTTTATCAGAAATTAATCTGTGTTAAATTAAAAAGATCTGATTAGTTGATGCAAACTGTGTTTCCATGATGGTATCTTTTATTTATCATTTCTTTCTCATGTATTGTAGAAAATTCATAGTAACAGGGTCAAAATACAAAAAGAAATATTAAGGCAATCTTCTCCAAAATTCTTTGTACTAATGTGTTGAAAAATAATACTTGCCTGACCTGAAGTCAAATCATAAATTGTAATCCTGAGCCTAAAGGAGTATCATTAATCCAAAACAGCAGGCAATCTAATTTTTACTTGACCTCAGGTAGAATGATCCACCACAACAAAACAGCTTTATATATATATATATATATATATATATATATATATATATAATGCATAATTATTGCTTTACTCTACTTCCTTCCTTACTTTAGGGCAAATGTCTGAATACAAGGAATGGAACAGATACATTTAGAACACATCATGGAGTAGACATTTCTTTAGAAATTAAGAGCGGTTGATTGTTAAAAGATAATTATTCTTGATATAACACTGTGGGTAAAAAATTGTAGTCAGAAATTATAATTATCTTGAACTCAGTCTAATGTGCATTGTGCTGATCAAAGATGTCCTTAGATTAAAATAAAAATATCAAAATAATCAAAGTAAATCAAAAGTATTTCAATTTTAGCTCAGTGAATCAAAAAGAAAAAAAAATGGAAAAAAAATCTCAACCAGACAGTTAACTTCTTTTTGTAGATTTGAATTGCAATACATTATTTCAAGATGGAAGGAATAATTTTCATATTTGTTGAATATACTATTTATTATATATATTCAGTTCCTGTTGATTCTTTGCCATTTTCTCAACAGGCATCTCTACTTGTTATAAGACATTCTTAAAGATATCGGCTATGGATTATAATCATATTATTGTTCAAATAAAATTAATTTATTAAAATAAGGTATTAGATATATGACCCTGATTATACAAATATAACCAAGTTAATATATTTTTATAATCAATAGTAAAATAAAAGATTTTAATATTAAAAGCATATATTTCATTAAAAAGAGGAATATGGTTCAAGTGTATATTTAGTGGGTTTGTCAAAGACACTGAAACAAGGTACATAATATTTATGCTTAGAATGTTATCAGAAATAGCAAATCTAGGACAGAAAGAGATGTAAGACAAGGATGTGTTTTCTTTCCACATCAGACTTATTCAATCTATACAGCAGGGCAATTCTGAGAGAATTAGAATGACTACCAGGATTCATTATTAGCAGCCATAACTTTAACAACATAAGATATGCAGATGACACAGTGTTGATAGCAGACACGGAAAGAAACCTACAAAAACTCCTACAGAAGGTGGTGAAGGGAAGAGAAAAGAAAGGATTAAACATCAACTGCAGGAAGACAGAATGCATGGTTGTTAGCAAAAGGATGAGCCTAAAATGCAAATTAGAAATTGGAGGTACCAAAATCAAACAAGTACAAAAATTTAAGTATGTGGGAAGTGTTTTAACAAAGGAAGAAAAGTGCAACACTGAAATCCAGAGGCATATTTGGAAAGCCAAAGATGCATTCCAAAAGATAATCAGTGTATTAAGTAATAGTAAAACTTTGCTAGAAACAAGGAAAAGAGTACTAAATTGTAATGTGATATTTGTCCTCCTGCATGGCATTGAGTACTGGACAATCTCCTCAAAGATGGAAAAGAAATTTGAAGCAACAAAAATGTGGTTTTACAGAAGGATGCTGAAGATACCATGGACTGATTATGTGAGCCACAATGAAGTTTTAGAGAAAAAGGATACTTATATTTAACATCAGGAATAGATAGTTGAAATTTCTAGGGTGCATAATGAGAAAACAGGGCTTGGAAAATCTGATGTTCATAGGACAGACTAAAGGCAAGAGGGACAGATGAAAACCAGGTATGACATACTTAGTGAGCTTTAGTAAATGGATGATGGAATAGGGTTTAGGAGAAATAATGAAAATACAAAATTTATTAAGAATTACATAGGACTGGAAGTTGCGAAGGGCCATGATCACCTATTTTCTGAGGGAACATGGCACATAAAGAAGTATGTTTAGTACCATCAGCAAGAAATTAATTCAGCACATTCTACTCTTCAAAAAGAAGAAAAAAAGGTTATTTTTTCCTGAAGAGACTGGTTGTCAATCTCTGGAATTGGTATTTCTTGAAAGACTTTTCTAAATAAGTTTATATATTTTTTTCTGAGGTAAAGATTTTTAAAATTGCAGAAAAAAATATTTATCCAGTTTTGGATTAGGTCTGTGATGCCATGTTCACTTCTTGGTTTGTGCCAATTTGGACAGAAAAAAGAAGTGTGTAGATGAGATAAAGACTAAGAAAGGATAGAAAAAGTTATTTCATGTAGATTGTGTTGAACTAAAGATTATCAAAAGAAAAAACATGTGATCAACTTTTTGGCACTGATGTTTCAAAATGTTCCTCTGATAAATGTTAGCAAAAATTACGGAATTAGCACACTTAGAGGATGTTCACTCATAATTTTTATTTTGCCAAAATAAACAAATAACATATTAAAAACATTTTTTATTTAATAGGTGAATATTTTGACTTTATAAAATAAACCTTAAACAAACTAGATCAAATTATTTAATGGTTTAATTTTTTTTCCAAGCTATGTGGGGGAACGCTTTATGGAATAACTCAATGTTAAGGAAAAAAAAATTATCTTGTAATTTGCATTCTGAAAACAAACACTAGCAGAAGTCTATATATGCAAATGAGTCAAAAAGATTGTAGAACTCATTTAAGAAGGCAATCCAGAGTAGAGTGTGACAAACAATGTTAATCGTTCCCAGTTAGCTGTGTCTAAAAATTTGGTGCAAATATAAAAGAAACAGAATGGTTAAAAAAGGAAAACATCAGTAGATCATGAAAGACATCAAAGCATCAAGTTAGAAAACTCAAAGCAATACACCTTGAAAATAGAAAATATAGAACAAAATAAATGAAAAATGAATGATTTGAAAGAGGAGTCAATATTTGTGATAGAGCTGTAAGAAATCAGCTGAATGAAAGGATCTGTATACATAAAAAACAAAAACCAACACTAACACACAAACAGAAGAAAATGAGATTAAATTGGGATAAAGAAAAACAATAATGGTATGTGGCTGACTGGAAGAAAGTGATGTTCTGTGTGTCTTGTCCAAGGAACTTTTGTCTGGTACTATTCAAATGAAACATAAAGATAACAGTCTGAAGAACAGTAAATTTCTGAAGTTATTCAGGATATGGGGTTGTATGTCATTTAAAGGGCCAAGGGAGATGACAATCATTACCTCAACAATTAATGCACATGTTTACATTGAAATCCTGGATAATTTCCTCATTCCATCAATAGAAAATTGGTTTTGGTGACAATGATGTCATTTTTCAGGATTATAATATATCGGGTCACAGAGCAAAGGGGATTAAAGCTTTTCTTCAGAAAAGGCAAATTAACTCAATGACATGGCCAGGGAACAGTCTGGATGTAAATTCAATTGAAAATTTATGGTGGAAATTTTTTTTAAAATATAAAAATAATCCAATTTTTTTATTCGAACAGAAGTGCTCACTTTCACATCAACAGCTCATATGACAAAAAACATACCTTGATTTTGTCTGGTCTGTATATTTACTTCTGGAATATCACCTCAAAATAGTAGTGTCATAAAACATCTAAGTAGAAAAAGGTCCATGTGGTTTTTGAGCCACACACTGACTATAAAGCCAACACCATTTTCACACATGAAAGCAGATTCAACCTGGCTGGCATTAGTGATGGGCATCAAGGCAGGCAATGTAACTGAACACAGGTGACTAACATGACTGCCCCAGGCCAACAGAAGTGACACCAATGTTGTGCTTCCATCAACAACAATGCCTTCAGCCAACAATGAATCCAGGAGCAGCAGAGATTAACTACCTTGATGACTAACTTCTGCTATATCCCAAATGGACTCTGTCTCCCACAATTGACATATGGTACCACAAAACAAGCAAATAATTGAACCTTATAAATCACAGGAAATAAAAACACTTTTACTTATCTCAACCATGTCTTATCTCCATTTATTTTGCCACTTTAACTTTTTTTCTTATTAATTGTAAGACTGCCATTACAAATGGACCATGTGAATCAACAAAAGATCTAGTAAATGTTATTTGGGGAATTTGGAACCACTTTGATAAGGAATATTGCTTTAAATTAGTGAAATCCAGGTATGAAAGAATTAAGGCTGTCATAAAAGCTTCAAGAGAGGCAAATAAATATTAGGTTGGTGCAAAAATAATGACGTAATAATGTCCTTTTTTGACGACTTTTTTAACGTCAAAAAACGACATTATTACGTCATTATTTTTGCGCCAATCTAATATTATTCTAAATTTTTTTGTCAATGAATTCCATAATTTTTCCTCAGTACTGAGTTATTCTATAATATTTTCCTCTACAGGACTTGTGAAAAAATAATACCATTAATTTAAATATTTTAATCTACTTTGTTTAAAATGTATTTTAGGAAGCCAGAATATTCAGCTATTAGATAAAAATGTTTTAGATTTTATCTGTGATTAGTTTATTTACTACTAAATAAAAAAAAAACAAGATGAACATTCTCTAAGTGTGCTAATTCCATAATTTTTGCTGCAGGTTGTGCTATAAGTGAGTTTGGGATAAACTGCTGATTTCACAGCTATTTCTTTTAAAAGAAGTAAAATATAAAGATCTTTTGAGAAAATGTCCATTTAAAATTTAATTTACCTAAAAAAACAGCTGGCTTTTGAATAAATTAATCTTGAATTTAATTCAGTAGATAAAATTTGACAAAGATCTGAAAAATAGAGTGTCATTTGTCATTACATAAAATGGGCAAAATGAATAAAAATATTCTTCAAATTATAAATGCCACCATGAATAAACTGCAATTATAATAGAAGTTTTCAGATATTGCAGAAAGTTAGTTATTAAAGTTATCCTTAACTTTAAGTTGACAATATTTTCATGTCAGAGTCTTTGATGTTTGTCAGAAGAAGATTGCTGGCTTCCCTTTGTTGTCATACTTTACACACACACACACACATACATACACACACAACCATTTGATGAATACTAAAGATTTGAAAATTGAAAGATGAAAGCATAGTTGCAATAATTAACTCTCTGCAAGATGGATTATCATAAGATTTATATTAATTTCAGAAGAATCAATCAACTTAAATACTGTAAATGAAATATGAATTGTGAGCATAATTAAACATACTTCCTAAAAAGACTATAAAACAAAAATCACCATTGTAATGATATATTTTACAATGTACAATTTACTTCTTTAAGGATATAAACTTGCAAGGTTGAAAATGTTTGCAATAAATTCACTTTTCATACCAATAAATGATTAGAAACGTACACTGATCAAAATAAAGATTATTAATATATACATATATATATATATATATATATATATATATATATATATATATATATATATATATATATATAAATAAAACAGTGAGTGTACTCTTTAGGTAAATATATTTTAAATGAACTCTGAAAATCTTTCAGTACAAAAGACTATAGATACTAATACAATTTAATCACTTGTGAAAGTGAGGATCTAGATGACCTAACACTTATATATGATGCAAATAAACATCAAAATATGAAATGATGCTGAAAAATTGTCAGCCATAGTCACTTTGCAAGATCTGACCAAATAACTAAGCATCTGAAATTTTGTTATGCTTTGGTTTGGCTGAAAATGTTTTGACATTCCTCATATAGCCTTTATTAATTAAACATTGATTACATACATGCATATTTTCCAGGGATACTTTATCTATCTCTCTCTCATATATATATATATATATATATATATATATATATATATATATCATCTGTAAGGCCTCTTTCTGCCTTCCATCAACATGGCTAATGCTAACCTCCAGGAAAGTGGCTCATTGTGTCTTCTCGGGCTAACATTCTTGGCTGATATGAGGTGGAAAGACTATGTTGAATCTATTGCTAGGAGAACTGCTAAGAAAGTTGGTTCACTGTGTCATGCTAGATAATTTTTATCTCCTGAATCTAACTTACATAAGTCACCCTTGCTTAGAATATTTTTGACATATATAATCCAGTTCTCCTGCTATATATTTAGAGAGCCTTGACAAAATCCAAAGAAGAGTCAGCAATATTATTGGTCCTGACCTGGCATCTCAGCTTCAGTCACTTTCCTACCACTGTAAAGTTGCTTACCTGGGCCTTTACAATAAATACTTTCATGGTAATTGACCTTTTTGTCATGACTTTATGAATTTACATGAGTACTAGACTGACAACGGGGTTTCATCAATTTACAGTTAATTTGGCTAGATGTAACCATAAGTTCTATGCTAACAGTTTCTTTTCTCATATTTCTTGCTTGTGGAACTCTCTTCCAGCTCCATGCTTTCCAGTCAACTTTAATCCTTAAAGATTTAAATGCAATGTCACTTGCTATCTACTGTCTTCCTGATTACTTTTCTATTGTTCTCGCTCATCAGTAATGTTTTGGTTTTCTAATTTTTCCACATCCAAGAACTCCTTGCATCTAAGAAGCTTTACTGCGAACTCGTTTAAAGCAAAAAAATATCTAAAGAAGAATATCTTATAAAATCTGTTGTGCACTTATAAAAAAACTTATGTTTATAGTTTAGCAATTTTAGTAAAATCATTAGTCACTAAATACAAACTTTGTAAACTCAAAAACTTCATAAGCCATTCTCTTATTTTTTTCTTTACTGACTTATCATTCTTGAATTTATTTAGGCTAATTTCTGAAACTTATGCCCTCACACCTGAGCCATGGCAAATCAGGTGGATACAAGAAATAACTAACATATATAAAGTGATGCATGCTTTCAACAAAAAATATGATTACTGGACAAAAAATTCTTTATGTAAAATGTGAATGGCTTATAAAAAGTAACATAAATCAAAATCCATGAAATGTTTATTATTATTATAATTATCATCATCAAAGCTACAACAATGGCAATAATAAAGTTATATTGTCCTTTTACTAATTTTGTAGATTGGGAGACTTTCCTCTTTTGGACCTAACACAATCATTCTACTCTAATTTCTCTTCCAATCAGACCTTGTGCCATACCAAGCTAAGCTTAGTAAATACATTATGTAGTCTCATTTAAGAAAAGGTGACAGGCTGCAGTTTTATCCCAATACATGAATACTATATCAAGGATCCTTGTGCTTAAGTCTATAATAAATTATCAAGGAATTTACTAATATTTTAAATCTGTCTGAATGCTGGAGATTGCATTATTTTCAGATTTAATTCAAAATTATTTAGTTACATGATCTTGAAGACCATTAATCTGCCATTTGGATTCTTCACGGAATCTTTAGAGTAAGAGAAGGTACTTCTTACTTTGCCATACTCAACTCCTCTCCAAGTATCATAATTGTAGTAGTAACTAGAGAACCATCTGTCGGGTTAGCCTTCAAGAGAAAATAATGATTGAAAAGAGATCATCATTAAATTTGCTCTAACAAATTTTTCTACCTTGTAGTATATTATGTACAAAAGGAGAGCTATCTTTGACAGCCTCATTTTTTATTTATATGCAAAAAAGTAAATAAATAAAAAATGTAGTACTATATATACTCTAGTATAGCATGGATTTTATGATCAGATTTTTATGCAAAAAATAGGGGGTTGCACTATACACAGGTAATTTTTTGAAGGTTAAAAGTCATGCATTTTTGGTGAATGGTTGCACTATTCATAAGTGAATTTTTCTGGAGGGATTAAATTTCATGCAAAAAATTCAGGGCTTACACTATACATGAAGTTGGATTATACACAAATATATATGGTACTCTATAATTAACTTTTAATAGTTATTTACTTTTTTTGCTGTGGATGAATATGTATATCATTCTCACAATATCACCCAAAGTTTTTTAATTCTTTAATTTGATGTAATGTATATCAATTAGAATGGGAAATTGGAGAGCCAAGTTTGAATTCCAGTTGAGTTTGTTATGTTCACTTATGTTAAATACCATTGGATTGAATAGCAGGACAGACTAGACCATATTGCCTTAGTTAGTAACCAGTCAACTGCAGAAAGAAATGGAAACCTACTGTGGCAAAATTTTCTCCTGATTCAGTTATGACTTGAAAGAGACATGATTGCCATTGCATGTATTGTGTATGGCACTTAACTGAATGAAGTTAGTACATTTTAGGGACAACTTAATACCACTGACTACAATACATAAGGATATCATAGCAATAATAATGTCATTTATGAAAATGTTTAATTGATTTTGGTCACTTAAAAGAAAAAGAATTTTATTGTCATCACAAACTGAAAGGAACAGAAGTGACATTAAATTTACAAATACTAGCAAATAGGCAGTGAAGAATGGTCAGAATGGATAATTTTCAGTTAGTCATTGGAATGTAATTAGAGTAAAGTAAAGGGAGAAACTTCACAGTATAACAGTTCATTTCATCACTTCAGTTGCATAATATTGTGATAAGTTATTCAGTTATTTTTACATACAATTATTGTTACAATCACATTTCCATTATCTTTTGCAATAATACTATTTTGAAGACACCAAGTTCATGACTGGTCAAATAAGATCACCATTCTGCAGATTGTTTCCTTTGGCATTTTGACCCTTAATTCAATTGTTCTTGTTAAGGACAAACTAATAAGCTCCATTTGGAAATAGGCCAAAAACCTAGTTCAGAATCAGAAAAGCAATACTGAGAAAGGATGTCTTAATCCATCTATAACTGATTTGTTTGTAATGCAAGCTTTTAAATTTGTATTGCCATTAGATAGTCTTTTGTAATGTCAAAAGGAGGATAACATGTTTCTTGGAAAATTGTTTGCTTTATTGAAGATGCTTAAAGTATACAACTTTTTGTTTCTGCTTTATTTTTGTTGTTGTCATTTTAAGGTGTTTATTTGTATTTACAGAAATATATTTTTTTCCACTTTCTTAAAACTAGAATTAAAATATGTAAAATTTTCAAATAACAAGCATTTTATTTGAACATTAGCTTTTTTGAAAATATTTTTAAAATAACTTCTGCAATTACAATTTTTGGCAACTGATGTCAAAAATGACCTTCTGTCTGTTGTTCTGCAGCAAAAAATGTCCTGTTAATTTTAATGCCTCCAAAACTAAACTGCTCTCTGTTCTGTTTTCTAATACATCAACACCCAGTAACCCATTATGTTTTAAGTGGCTTTACTGCTTTGCTTGGGGTGAACATGATTATATTAATTTTCTTTCATTGAATAACAATTTATATAACATTTTTAGGGACACAATACCTAAATCTACCTGGTGTAGTTTTATATAAGTGATCAATTGCTAATATTTGTAATACTGAATTAACTCATTTTCTGTTTCTTTCTGATCCATTAATAAATTAAAATTTTCACATCTACAAAATGTATTTCAAGGGCCAATTATAGCAGCAAAATAAGAATTTTATGAATTTTACAAAAAATTCAAAGACAAATTAAAAACTAAATCCTCTCTCTCTCCCATATATATATATATATATATAGAGAGAGAGAGAGAGAGAAAATCAGCAGTCAATTCTTGAAACTTCTTGAAGAGTGGACTGAACAATGATGGAAAAGTTTGTCTATGAGTTGAGGTGCTGAATATAACATCAATCAGCTAAGTGACAAATTTTATTTGTATTAATCATAAATTACACACACACAAAAGTCTTTTTACAGATTACACTGATGCTACACTTTGATGTGAGACAGGAGTGATACTTTGATCCAAGGCAGAGTACACAATTACTCTGATCTGAGATAGAACTGCCAATACAGATGTGAATAATTTTGTCATTTTTTATGAGTACTATTCTAGTATATAAATGATGAAAACAATAAAACAAAATAATTTAAAAAAATAAGCATACAACCTATATTGTTTTCATAAATTCAAAGAGCTGCTAGGAATATGATACTGACATGCCTCTTCACAGATATTCTATGGTCCAATCCATTCATATTTCTTTTCCCTTTTCTTTCTTTTTTTTTTTAAAGGAATAGATAGGTCTACCTATTGTCTGGTCCCTGCTCCTTCACCATTTTTTGAACAGAAGTAGAGGTTTATTCCTTGTTTCCTGTTCATCCTTCTGAGGCCTTAATAAATGCATTTTTTGGTGATATGACTGGCTGCTGGCTATGAGTCTATACTGAGGATACCAGGTTGGCGGTTTTCTGGTTGCTGCATCCTGACTGGTAGTTAAGAGCCCAAACTCTTGGTAGCATCTAGAAATGCTGCTCTGATCAACAGTTGCATGATATTGGGATTCTTCCAGTGACATATTACACAAGGTTCAGTGTATCTGCAAGCACTTTTTGTGGGCAACCTTTTGGCCACACTATGCTGCAGTCTGTGCCAATTCCCAGCCAGCTCATGTTTCCTTAGACAACTAACAGCTATTATTATTCTTGGCCTTTTCCAAACCAAATAAAACTAAACTAGTATGCCTAAAAAACACCTCTCTCAACCTTTCTTTAACATTTGTGGTATCTGTACCAATTTCTGCAATTGGAATCATTTCTCTTGGAACACTCACCAGACATCATGGTTTTTTGCTAAATTAATCTGAATTCATTAATCTCTTCCACTGAATTATCTGTTCTTGGCTATCTTCCACTCTTTTTTGGAAGGAATCTAGTGTCCTTATGAATGGCCTTGGTATCTATGTTCATAAACATCTCTCACTGGCAAGGGAACTCTCTCTTGAGTCTCTTGACTATTATTACATGTGCCTCTAACTTTCACTACTAAACTCTATCAGTTATCTCTTCTTCTATTGTTTCCTTTCCTCATATGACTTGTGTGCTAGATAGAATTTCTGATAGTATATCTATCTTGCTCTCTCTCTCTCTCTCTCTCTCTATATATATATATATATATATATATATATATATATATATATATAAGGTCCTCTCTCTATGCCCATCTACAAATCTGTGTGTTTGGCAACTTCAGTGCTCATCATGTTAGGTCTTGTCTATTACTCAATCTCTCACTCAAATAATAGACTTGCCCACACATTTCCCAGTAATTCTAATAGAAACATTTCTCTACTTCATCTCTTCTTTACCCTCTACCCCAGAATCATGTTGTGCTCTGCAGCTCTGTCCTCTTGGTAACTCTAACCATGTGATAGCGTATATAGATATCTTTTTCTGTTTTCCCATCAATCACAATCCTCCTTTTAACAGTTCTTTCTGTTATCAATGCATTGAATGGGATTCATTTCATGTTTTCATTTGTGATGTCCCTCAGAATAATATTTTTAATTATCCTGTTAAGACATGTGCTACTGAGGTCTCTTCCTGGGTGAAAGCTGGCATTGAAGGATTCATTCCAGCATGGAAATACCAAGTGAAACTGTGATCATCTCTTTGCTTCTCACCTGCTTGTGCAGCTGCTATAGTCCACAGGAATAACTTCTTATAGCTATATTAGAGTGACAGATCCCATTGTATCAGAAATGTCTTTGTCATGTAGTAAGTGCAAGCATGTCTTTAAAGGAGCAAAGTCACTATTTGCTGATATACTGAAACACTCACAAGTTTGGTTCTAGGGATTACTGGTGGCTCTGCAAGAGTGCACTGAACAATAGCAAATCTTCATTCCCTCCTCTCTTTAGTCAGTTTAGGAATTAAATATTGACATCTGCTGCAGATAAAGCAGAATGCTTTGCTCAGAAGTTCTCTTCTAACTCCACTCATGACTCATCTGGTATACTTCTGTCAGATTCCCATCCCCTAGAATAAAGGCTCTACTAAGTGATATGTGCATGACTTCATCATTGGTTTCTGCTATTATTTCTAAATCCCCACTTGGTATGTGGATGTGATGGGATCCCATCAGTTGTCCAAAAGAAATGTGCTCCTGAACTGGGTTCTGTTCCCTCCAAAATTTACAACAAATATTTTGCTGCTTTTAGCTTTTCAGTTTATGAGAAATTCTCCTCTTAAGAACTCTATAGTCTCTTACCTCAAGTTTTTAATCAATGTTGAATTGGTTAAACATCTTATTTTACACTGACTCCTTTTGGATAAACAATATGGTTTTTGTTTTACCAGATCTACCACCAACATGTTAATAGCCATCACTGAATTTGTATATCAAGTATTAGATAAGAATGGTGAGGCTCAAGCTGTGGCTCTAGGTATTTTGAAGACATTCAACAAGGTTTAGCATGTTGGTCTTCCCCACAAGTTCAAGGGCTATGAAGTCACAGGACAATTATTGGCTTAATCCTATTATTCCTAAGAAATTGTGTAATGAAAGTCATGTTGAACAGTGACTCTTTCCAATCATTTCATACTAATGTGGGGGTCTCCCAGGACTATATTCTTGGACCTATGCTGTTTCTGATCTTTATCAATGGTCTCCCTAATGTCATCAGTTCCAAACAAGGTATTTATGCAGATGACACAAACATTTACTCCGGTCTTAGTAATAAGTCTGACAGACTTAACAAAGTAAACCTGGCAACTGCTCTTGAAAAGGACCTCCAATTAATGGTTAACTGGGACAAGAAATGGCTTATAAATTTTAACACCTCTAAAAGAAAACTTTTTCTGCCTACCATCAGCATAGCTGATGCTGAACTCTATGCCTTCTTAGCTTTGCAATTTCCACTGACATGAAGCAGAGTGACTATACTGAATCAATTTCTATGTCTACTGCAAAGAAAATTGGTTTATGTCAGAAAATTTTTGTCTTCACAATCCATCTTGCACATTACAAATCTACCATTCATCCATGCATTGAATACTGTTGCCATATGTGATCTGGTGCTCCTGGTGTACATCTAGAGATTCTTGACAAAATTTAAAGAAGTGTTTGTAATGCAATATATATATATATATATATATATATATATATATATATATATTCATTCACACACACACACATTACTACTACAAGATAGCAATTATACAAAATTTAATAAATCCTGCTAAAGTTAACTCATTAAAACATTAAACAAACTCTTATTAATAATGGTTTTCCTAACTACATTGTTGATGAACAAATAAGGCGTTCTATTACAAATTTTAATATAAATCAAATAGAACATAATACGTCCTCAAATAAACCTAAACACATCAATCTATATTGTAATTGGATGCATTATAAATATAAACAAGATGAAAACCTCCTAAAAGAACTCATAAATACTAATATATCCCTCACAGATTCCAGTAAAAACATCAAATTCATTATATACTATACCAAATTTAATACAACCAACTTTATCATCCATAATAACCCCTCCCCACCAAGTGATGTATTGTAGAAAACCAAAACTATATATCAATTTAAATATCCCTTGGGAGATTGTAACTTCGACAAAAAAAAACCCAAAAAACTAATATATATGTTGGTCATTCTACAATAACACTATCAAGACGGCTCACTCTATGAATGAATGATTGCACATCTGCAAAAACATTCTTGTTCACATTCAGAATTTAGGAGTATATTAGTTGACAATACCTGTATACTTCACCAAGAATGTAATAAGCAAAAACTACAAATTCTCAAAGCCATCTTTATTAAAAAATTAAAACCAACACTTGACAAAATTAATTATGAATACAGTACAAATGTGCTGAAATGCTTATACTATATAGTTCTTTAGAAATATGTTAAAACTGAACATTTAAAAAAAAACAAGCAAACTATAACCTACCACAAGAATTCAATTCTTAAATAAATTTCCTCCCCTACATTATAACATTTACAATAAGGAAAAATTTTTAAAAATCAACGTTTGTGACTTGTGCATGACCAGAATCGTTAACTGTTTAATCACAAAGACAAAAATTTACTTCTGACACACAAATAATTGTCCTAGATCTCATAACCCTGAAGATGATATTGTGAATATATTGAAAGTACATGAAAAAATAAAATGTATAAATACAACCATGGTACCTTCCTTGCACTCTTTAATCATGAAACAAAGCTTATATGTGATTACAAAAGGATCTTACTAAAAATAAACAAGCACAACATGTTTAAATTGTTTAATCAGACATACTTATATATATATATAATTTTTCATAGTTTTACCTTATAAATATAGCAAATTTTAAATATATCCATGTTAATATATATTTTAGCATTGTGCAGTTATTGTCATTTCATCTCATTTTGAGACTCTGTGTTTATACAAAAATGTATTACCAGTAGTAGTGTGTGTGTGTGTGTGTATATATATATATGACAGCTGCATGCATATATATATATATATATATATATATATATAAGCAATGTTAACAATTATCTGGAAAGCTATTTTAAATCAGGTACTATGAAATATCCTTTGCTTGTTATCAATCCAGTCTGATGTTATTCCTAAAATGAAAATGGTTGAATAGGAGATGTATTATTCATTATGTAAATAGTTCTAAGGGTCATGATATCCACAGTGTCTTAAAAATTCTTCATTCATAAGAGTTAGTCAAGGCAGTGTTCAGGAAGGTTCAGAGAAACTGAATATTTTTTGAAAGTCAAGTAAAACATTGGATTCTTTGTTTCATGCAGATATCCCAGTTTGCATCATCTGTGGAATGCCTAAGCCAAGAAGCAGGTGCTTGGCACACACCAGTTCAATTCATAATTCCTCTGATATTAAAGATCAGACAGGAATAACAACTTACATCAGATATACATAATGGTATTTATATTACATCTGTTCCTGGGGTAGGCCAATTTTTTGGCATGATAGATGCATAAAATCATTCTATTATATATGTGTTTGTGTTTAGGGTTAATGTGTTGGGATTTCCATGCAGCTGTCATGAGTTTAAATATCAACATTTTCTAAGATATTTTTTTAATACAAGTTTTCATTTTTAAACATTTATGTATTTATCACGTTAAGCAGGAATAAGAAAGTAGTATAAGCATAAAATTGAGAAACATCATTCAAAAAGCTTTCTGGTGACCTATATATATATATATATATAAATATAATTAATACAAATAGAATTTTTTACTTAGGTAATTGATGTTATTGAGTCTGGAGTTTCATAGACGAACAATTTGGTAATCTTTCTGGCCACTCATCAGGAGGTTTCATAAACTGACTGCAGATTTTCTCATTTTCGTTATTTTTATATCAAGTTAAAAATTAATTTACGTGCTACTTATTAGTGTGAGGCTGAATTTTTCCTCTTTGTGTATGTGTATGCATGCATTACTAGCTAATAGTGATAGGATGAATGATATTTGTAAAATATTACTTGTAGAAAATATACCTATTTGGGTTATATACTTATAATTTTTAATAATATAGTGCAAGTTCTGCAATTCTCAATACAGGAAAACTTGGTAATGAATTATAAGCTTCAGTGAAAAGAAGGGACAATGGTTTTTATGCATTGTTTAAGCTGTGTTGCTGTAATACAAATACTTATTATAATCACTTTAACTATGCAAAATACCAAAATAAATTATTTATAAATTATGAAATTTTTCAAGGGTAGACTGAAGAAAGGATTTGCTCATTAAGATTTGATGTCACTTGAACTACAGTTGAGTGTTAATTTTAAACTTAAGAAATACATTATCTGTTATAAAAATCATCTTCCTGAGTATTCTTTATTGGAATTAATGATCATGATAATATTAGCCATTTCCTTATAGGTAGACATTCAAATTTCATTTATCAAGCAGACATTGCTGCTTTACATATAAACAATTTATTGTTATTGCTCTTTCCAGTATTGATGGGAACTTCCTTCTTAACCATTTGTTTGAAGTAGTGTGGAATATCAACATCTTGATTATGTCATTATTTTCTTTTCAAGTTACATGTGCTGTCCATTTTAGTTATTTTGTTTTTTAATTTTTAATTAAAAAAATGACAGGGATAAAAAAATTAAACCATTCTGATTGTTCAGTTGAATTTCAATTTTCAGTTTTACTAGACATAAACTGCTTTTATCTGTTGCAATGGTCTGTAATTTTTACTTTGAGAGAAATTTGAGAATAGACAGCGAAATAAAAACAATAAAAGTAGAACTATAAGTTACTTATTATTTAAATTTTCTGTCAGAATCCTTTTTCAAATAGTAAAAGGACTGAAGTATTCAATGAAGAAAGAAAATAAAATTAAGAAGAAATCATAAGAGACAACGGTAGGGAAGAAAAAAGAACAGAAGTCAATAATGCAAATAGTAAGGATAATATAAGGGAAATAACTTGCTTGGACATAGACTTAAAAGCCTACTTTTTCTTTGAGTGCTTTGTTTTTTTCTTTTTGTACATAAGTTGAAACAGATTTCCTCATCTTTCTAAATGATACTCTTTTCTTTCACAAAACAAATGGTACCTTCCAACAATGTTAAAGAAGAGGAAGTAGACAAACAAAAAAGCCTGAATATGATTTAAGAAGTACTGTGTCATGAGATCCAATGGTTTGAAAAAAACAAAAAAACAAAACAACAAACAGCAACAGTTTAGCGTAACTCTGATGGCAATAAAGTGACCAGTTTCAGTAGGCAAGAACACTGTCTACTACCACACCTGCTTCTTGCTGCAAGCACTCTAACTGGCTGCTGATATCTGACATTTTGTATGGATTTTCATTGGGGACAGTTCACAGATTGTGTAACGACACCCGAGGTCATCCATCACAGTTGACAAAAGAAACTGTCAGAACAAATCAATTTCCAAAGCAGAAGTGAAAAAAGGAGAAAGAAAAAATTGGCACAAGAAACCACAGAATTGAAGTTGTTTTATTAAAATTCTGATTTGCAGTGTTTACTCCAATCAAGAGAAGTAAATGTGAAGGAAAATTTTTTGACTGTGAAACATTAGTAAGAAATCACTTCCAGCAACCATGAAACTTGTAACAGATACAAGTCAGAGATTTGGGCAAAATACAAGAAAGATGAAGTTTATCTATTCTTGATCTGATATACAAAGAAGATCAATCAAAAAACAGAAGAAAGAAAAAGTAAGTTTTTCTTACTTTTTTTTTTTAACAGTACACAAAACTTATAAACTTTGATAGAAAAAATTCAATTATCCGGTAGCAAATATTCCTAACATTTTAAAAAAAACTAGAACCATGTTGTCTTTGTGCTTCTGTTGATAGAGGCTCAATAGCATTCTTTTTTCATTGTATTCAACTTTTAAAGCATAAATCACATCAAAATAAATATGTAACTCTACATTGTCTAGCAAATGTTCCCTCTCTGTTTTATTCTTTTCCCCTTCTTTCTTTCACCATTGTTTTTTTGTTACTTGTTGAATTACTGAACTTGAATAAAAACTTAAAATTCTTGCATAAATATCTTATGCATTCAAGTAATAATGAAATTAATCAGAAATGACTGATATCTTGATAATTAAAAAAATCATCTAATTTGAGTTACTTTATTAACTGATAACCAGCATAACCATCCTTAAATTGTCTACCAGTTAGACAATTCAAGAGAATAGTAAAATCCTTATGTGGTTAAACATAAAACTCTGAAAGTGACTAAAATCAAAATTGATTTACACAGGTAAATTATTGCAAACACACAGAACATATGGCCTGGAAATCTATCTGCTGATTTTAACCTTAGGGTTATCTAGATGGACATACTCTCCATTATTCTCTGGTCAAAGAAAATTTCAGAAGCCTATGACTTTATAAATGTCTTTGATCTTGGCATTAATAAGATAGATGATAGAATTTTAATCAGTTTACATGACCAAGAGGGTTTAATGTGTCTGTCATACATTTCAGTTTGTGGACACCTTCAAGCAAGCTTTCTTTAACGAAAGCAAATCAGATTTCTGAACATCCAAGTTGACTCTTGTATGATATGTGCAAACTGTTTCAGCTTCTGTGAACAATTGAAAGATAAGGAATCTATTTTGGTAAAAGCACCAGAAATCATATCTGGTCAAGTGATTTTCATATTCAATTAATATTTAATCAAGACAATGTTGCTTGTTTGAGATAGGATCACATCATTTCTTGTTCAGAAATTAGCTTAGCTAAGGAAATGACACAATTCTAATAAAAGGAAATGTCCTCTTATTGCAATTATTTTTCAACATACTCTCATTCCTTCTTAATTCATCTAATTCAGCAATTATTAACTGATCACATTAGTGAATTTCAATTTGAAATTTATCTTATAACTGTATTAGACAGCAAACTTATTGATATGCCCTTGTATATGCCAAACAAATAAGAAAAACCTAAATGAAGTAAGTTTTAAACCTAAGGCATTTGGCTTTAAAATAGTTTTTAAAAAGTAGGACTTTATTTAAAAGGGACTAATAATTTTTTTTTTTTTATATAAAATCTAGTCAATCTGAACCACTTGAACATGTAGACAAGCCAATATGCACACATCTATAATTATGCACTGACAGGAAATGCTGAAAATGTGGGAATGCTGTAATTTTAAACTTTTAAATTAAAAAAAAATTCTGTGCCTATAGTCTAGCCAATTTCATTCAGTTTCCTTATGTTTTTGTTTTTATCACTTTTATTATTGAGTATCCCAGACTGTGATAATAGAAAATCTGCCAAGAAAGATGAAATGTTGTAAAAACAGATGCAAATTTACTGTGGATGATCTAGTGATCAAAGTATTTTCTATACACTTTCACCGTAGTATATTGATTTTTCTCTTAATTAAACAGGATTTTTTAAATCAAAACTGGTCAGACTCATTACAGTGAGCAATTGATATATAGAGTGTATTACTTTGTAAAAGATCTCTTTTTTGTTCATATAATCTTTTATTTAAATTCCTCAAGGGTTCTCCTATATATTACTTGTGACAATTATTGTAGGTGATAGAGTAAATTCCTCTTTCAAATTTAATTTATCATTATTTTGTTTTGTATTAAGTGTTTTATTGTTTTAGAAGTAGTTATAAAAAAATTGATGTTAAGTTTAAATCAATTTCAAATTTTCAATTGTAGCTGTAATAGAGTGGGGGGGGGGGTAATGTAATATATCTTAATTCCTTGGATTCTCCTGAATTTGCATTGAATATGAAATAATTAGGGTATTGGAGGAGCCTAAAAGTATTTTCAATGGATTTGTAAATACTGAATGCTACAAATTCTTAGTGGTCTTAAATAGAACCTGATAATTATTCAAGATTTTATTTTGTTGTTATGGTCAGAAATTTATGAGGTCATTTTTATTGGCTGATTTGTGATGGATACTTAGTTTTAGATCATTGGCAGTATGGTTTAACATAATATCTAGGGAAGATAATTTATTTATTTTAGTTTTGCAAATCAATTCTATAATACAGTCAACTTTTTTTAGTTATCAAGGTCAGGTAATGTTGTTTTACAGAGGATATATTAATAGAGCATCAACAACATATCAGAAATGTGTTGATTGTTTAGGCAAAATACTCTGAAAAGGACCATATTCAAGAAACTAAATATAAGCTAAAACTCCACTAAAGTGAACTCATTGGTGATTCAAATTTTCATTTAAAAAATTGCTACAGGTGAAATTTGTGTCATACCCAAAATGGTTTATGTTCTATTTAAATTGTATAATAAATGTCTCACTGCCTCTTACTTTCCTGCTTGTTGGAAATTCTCATCTGTCCGTCCAGTCTTTAAGAACTCAGATGATGAACCATCCAACCCTTCCAACTATTGGCCTATTAGCCTTCAATCTATTTTTGGTAAACTATTAGAGGTCTTAATCAATGTTGAATTGGTTAAGCATCGCACTTCACAGTCTTCTTTCAGACAAGCAATATGGATTTTGTTTCTCTAAATCAACTGATGATGTATTGATGATCATCAAGGAAATAGTCTATCAAGCATTAGATAAGAATGGTGAAGCTAAGATTGTTATTTGGACATCTCAAAAGCATTTGACAGGGTGTAGTATACAGATCTTCCCCACAAGTTGAAAAGTTAGTGTCTCTGGACAAATTTTTACTTGATCCAGTCTCTCTCATCAAATTGTGAAATGAAAGTTATCCTAAATGGCCACTACTCTAAATCCTTTAGGTGGCCCCCAGGCCTCTATCCATGGTTCTACTTTGTTTTAAATTTTCATTAATGACTTTCCTGATAGTATCAGCTCTCAATTTGGTATCTATGCATATGACACAACCATTTACTCTTGTCTCGATAATAAGTCTGATCAGTTCAATAAGGTCAAATTGGCAGCTGATGTCATAAACAACTGGGACAAAGAATTACTTGTTAATTTTGATCCCTCCAAAACTAAACTGCTTTCTATTAATCATCTGAAAGACCCCTTTTTGCTTTCTATCAGCATGGCTGATGCTAACCTCTAAGAAAGTGACTCATTGCAACTTCTTCGGCTAACATTCTCAGCCAACATGAAGTGGAAAGACTATATTGAATCCATTACTAGATCAGTTGCTAAGAGAGTTCACTGTATTGTGCTAGACAATTTTTTCTCCAAAATCTATAAGTCTATGATTTGCCCATGCTTAGAATATTGCTGCCACTTGTGGTCCAATGATCTTGTGATATATTTAGAGAACCTTGATAAAATCCAAAGAAGAATCTGCAATATTATTGGTCCTGACCTGGTATCTCACCTATGGTCACTTTCCCACAGCTGTAATGCCTTTGCCTTTTCTATAAACATTTTCAAGCTAATTGCTTGGATGAACTCTTCGCTATGGTACCTAGACTTTATGAATTTAAGCACATTACTAGACTGGTGATGAGGTCTCATCATTTTACAGTCGAGTTGGTTAGATATAACTGTAAGTTCTATGCTAATAGTTTTCTTTCTCACACTTTTCCCTTGTGCAACTCTCTTTCAGTTCCATGCTTTCTAGACAACTTTAATCTTCAAAAATTTAAATGCAATGTCAGTCACTATCTACTGTTTTCCTACTTCCTGATTAATTTTCTCTTATTCTCACTCCTTAGTAATGTTTCAGTTTTCTAATTCTTTCACACCTCATAGCCCTTGTGTTTTACTGCCTTGCTTTGGGATAAACACAATTAAAATACATGAGAGAGAGAGAGAGAGAGAGGTGTTGGAAGGAGGGTGCAGGCATGAGAATTCATATTAAAAATACTTAGTGTAAATGTTAACAAAAATTAGAATTTTGAAAATAAATTCTTGCATTAACGTAACAATCTATTTGATAAATATCATTTTGCTTAAAATTTTACCAAAAGAATTGCATGTTTATGAATATATGAATGCATGAGAGAAGTTTCAAGATATTAGCATACAAGTTGAGAAGCATTATATATAATATAGTTGTTTTTTTTTTGTTTTGTCTGTGAAAACATAAATTAAAATATATATCTCAGTGCATGTATTTGTATCTTTCAAAAAAAACGTATATCCATTTTGAAACTTTCTCTGGAAGTAATTCAAGCAACTAGAACCAATTAGAACTGCATTTTCATACTCCCAGTGGCATTTCAGGATGAATTACTCTTCTATTGTTTTCACTCCTTAATAGAATTTGTCTTTTTTCTTATTCTTTCACATTCAGTAAACCTTGTGCCTTATTGGCTTTACTGTCTTGTATGGGGTGAATTGATTAAAAAAGACAAAAAAAGGCTAAGTCCAGATGACATTAGTAATACTAATGTATAAATATGAAAAGAAAGCAAGTTGAATTGAGCTACACACTGTGAAAGTGTGTATAGATTTTTTGAGACACCCTATATACAGTGGGGGGAAATAAATATTCGTACACATGAAAAATTGTATTTTTATAAATGTTGCTACTAAACCTTAGCCTCAACTAAAACAAATTTTGATACATTTTATTAAAAAATAGTAATAAACTTAATTAATTCTTATTCTAACAGAAATTAATGCATTTTTTTCATTTTAACTGATGAAAAAAGTATTTGTACAATACAAAAAAAAGCATATTAATTTAATACTTTGTGGAATATCCTTTGAGTTCAACAGCTACCGGTCTATTCCTGTATGTCTCAACTAATGATTTGCACACATTGAGTGGTATTTTGTCCCATTCTTCTTGGCATATTGTCTTCAAATTCTTGATATTTGTTGGTGCTCTTTTCCCAATTTGAATTCTCAAATATCACCATAAATTCTTGATTGGGTTCAAGTCTGGGGACTGACTTGGCCATTGCAAGACGTCAACGTTACTTTCAGCTAACCATTTCCTTGTAGATCTAGGGGTATGCTTAGGATCATTATCCAGTTGGAAAACCCAATCAGGAGGTAGCCGAAGTCTCTCAACAGAATGCATTAAATTGGTAGCTTTCGGCATTCATCTTGCCATCTATTATTGATATTCTGCCAACACCTTTTGCAGAAAAACAGCCCCAGCTCATGATATTGCCACCACCAAACTTTACAGTTAGCAACATGTTCTTTGGTAAGTAGGCTTCACCGTCCTTCCTCCACACATGATTTCGATCATTATGACCAAACAACTCTATTTTAGTTTCATCTGTCCATAGTACTTTTTCCCAAAACAAATATTCTTTATCCTTATGCTCTCTAATGAATTTTAGCCTAGCATCTCTGTGTCATTTCAAGAGGAGTGGAGTCTTCCTTGGGATGTGTGATTTCAGACTGTTTTTGTGTAGTTCATTACTTATTGTACATTTGGTTACTTTAATCCCTAATGCATGCAGATGTTCCTGCAGCTCTTTTTGGGTAACCTGTGGATTTTGTTGGATCTGGCGTCCTAATATCTTTGCTGATTTTTTAGGAAATCTTCCTCAGAGCATCTGTTCATCTTTGGTTTTCAACACTGTTATGAGTTTTAAACCTTGCAATGAATGAAGTAATTGTAGTAAAAGGAATATTCAGGTTGTTAGAAATCATTCTGTAACTGTTCCCATCTTTCCAAAGAGACAAAATGTGTTGTTTTTGTGAAATAGTCAATTCTTTACCTTTAGGCAATATTCGAACCTTCTTGTAAGACTAGAAATTGCAGAATGCTCTGATAATGGCTAATAGCATTAACTATAATTACTGATAACATTACTGGAACATTCTAGAATATACTTTTTTTCATAATTAATTGATTATTTTATTCTAATAATTGATTTGTAGGAATACTTTTTTCACCAGTTAGAATTTTAAAAAATGCATTAATTTCTGTTAGAATGTCTTTATACATAAAATGTGCCGAGATTTGTTCTATTTAAGGCTTTTACATTTATAAAAATACAATTTTTCAAGTGTACGAATATTTATTTCCCCCACTGTATGTAGTCAACTGACTTAGACATATGTAAACCAAAGTATATTCAACAGTAGACTTGCAACATACTGCCATGTTGTATATTTGCATTTTTACTTTGAAAACAACAAATTAGTTTAAGTACAGATGTTTCCAGATATTTATGTAACATCAATGAAATAGATTAAGTAAACCAATCTGATATGCCACATCAAAAACACAAGAAATATGAGTGGTTTAATAATAGGGCAAAAATCCTGTATATATATCATAAAACACTTCTTGTGTTTACTTGTTTTCTGAGAAGAAAAGGATTTTTTCTATTCACTTTAATTGGATTGTAAAGATAGTTCTATTAAACCCTTAAGAAAATTTTGCTTCAAAACATTTCAGGAAAACACTGAACAATAACTTGCATGAATCTCTTTATCATAAAATATATTCACTTTTTAAAATTTAATTTGAATTATTGAATAGGATCTGAAGTATTGACATTGAATTTTTCTGAGAAAAAAGATTTTTTTCACTTAAATTGTAACTTTATGAAAAATTCATGAAAGATTATTACTGGAATAAACAAATCTATGAATGTGATAGTACATGTTTCTTCATAATATTACATTAGAGAAAATATCTTTGTAAGCATATCTGTTCCATTAAAATGAATGTTTAAAACAATATTTGGAAAGTATTATTCATAGTCTACATACTGAAAGAATAAATACCACTAATAAACTGGTACTATTATTTACTTAACTGTTTGCTATGATAAACTCTAGCTCACTGTTAAAGCAAAGCTATCAATCAGAACTATTTCTTCAATCGAATTGTTTTTTAATAGGTAGAATCCAGGTCTTAAGCTTCAATCAACTCAAGTTGGCTATGCCCTCAGAATATACCTTCAAAGGGTCAGCAGATAGCTTGATCATTTTTCTAGAAGGAAACAATTCCACTAGAAAACCAAGTCAGTAGACATTACTCCTATCATAGCCAATGCAAGTGTCTCATGCTAGCCCACTGATTCTTCAGTCACCCTTGATACAGGACTATATCTCAATTTTCATAAGACTAGTGTTCATATAAAATATAAATTTTATTGTAACCTAATTTCATACAGTAATGTATCATATGCAATATAGTTGAATAATTCAATTAGGGAAATTGAAAATAAATACTATTGAGTGTCATTCCATCTTGAATAAATCAACAATATTCTGTGGCAATTTTTAACCTCAACTTGTGATTTTTCTGGTTAAAAAGTTGAATAATTTTAACACATTCAACATTATGGATAAAAAGTAAGGAATTTTATATAGCGTTTTTTTTTTTACACTTAACCAAAGAAATTCACAAATTTTGATGAAAAAAAGGCCCCAGAATGATATCAAAATTTGCAAAAAAAGTTTATCTATTAATTGTCAGTTGTGCTGAGTTTAATTTGTAACTTATATAAATGTAGGTTACAAAGTATTGCCTGGGGCCCCCAAGCAGCCTTGCTGCTCATGTATTTGGGGTTCAGAGATAGTATGCATTGGCCCTGACTCCTATAATTTCTTATTAATATAAAATCTCTCGCATGTAAAATCCTATTTTAAAGGTTAAGTTTTGAAATATGCATGTGAAACTTTACCTTAAAACTTCAACAGTGCAAGCCTAATAATTAGCCCATTTTCTATAATTAGGGTACTCTCCTAAATCTTCATTCACAAAGTCATTATATTGAATATTGCCAGTTGATCTGAGTTTGTTTACAAGTTTGATCTATTTTTAACACGACCAAGTTATAATAAAATAAATCTGTTTTAATGACAATTGTAATCATCTTCTCTCTCCTTATTTAATTATTTTCATATGTTAAAGTCACATTTTGAATATTAGGCATAAATTACATTTTTTTTGTTTTTTTTAATTTGCTTGTATATTGGTTCCTGGCATAAAACAGAAATAGTTAATCATTGACTTGAATAATTTTATCTTCTACTAAAACAAAAATATTAAAATTCACAAGCTAAAAATGAATTATCTTTTAATTCTGATTTAGATCAATAAAAAAGTATAAGGAGAGTAGAAAAATATAGTAAATTTGACATAATAAATTAACGTCTTACAAGAAACTTAACTTTCCTAGCATTTGATTGAAAGTTAGATTTTGTTTCTTACAGCTTTTTTCAATGTTCAGCCAACAAAAAGAATTGTTATAATCAAAAATTAAGATAATCACAAAGGCAGCATTGTCTGAAGCAATGTCACCATCTGCAGGTGACAGACAATACCAAATATTGGTCATTATGCAAACTTGAGTGCTTTTTAGGAAATGCCTACTTCTATCACATTTAAAACTGACTACCATGAATATGCATTAATTTAGCCTACAAAAGCTTGTTAAAGTATGTTAATGAATAGAAATTCTAAAATCTTAAAAAAAAAGGTTAAGGGAATGTGTATTATCAAGAGTAAGCTGACAAAATAAAAAGAAATGCAAATTGATTTTGTGAAGGAGAAAGAACAGAGGGAAAGCAGAGATTGTGATTTTTAAATACCTAGCCATCTAGGAACCACTGTCCAACCTAATGTAACCAACAAAAGTAACCACTGTCAAAGTAATCATAGTATTTGTCAAGCCTCATTGTTCACATCTCATTTCCAGTTAGAGTAAGCAGATCCATTAGTAGAAGAAATGAGTGGACTATTGCCAATAATGGCACCAGAGTGATTAGTCAAGACCAATAAGAAATGATTCTAACAACCACAAACCATGATCTTTGGTTTTAGCTGTGGAACATTAAAGTTTCTATTTAAAGTTCAAAGAACAAGATAAAATGTCAGCCAGTACTTTGGGAAAATGAATCCCAGTTTGATTAGCACTGCCAATGGGGACAAGGTATTGAAAAGATATTTGGGGAAAACTGGTTGATACATTCTTGTTAAATTCACTATTGTTCTCTTGACTGTCCCAATGTCTTGTTCATTGAGTCTATTATTCTGAATCTTCTACCCAGTGTGTTTTGACAGACAACTGTACTAACAGTTATGAAAATATATATTCTTCATTTTGACAACTATAAATGGGCTGAGAGAACAAGAAAGATAAGGACTTTGAGCAGATGAGAAGGAATTGCTGACTGATTGATTCTCTTGACCTTTTATCTGCTTGATTCATTGCTCTCTTGGTTGACTTGCCTTTTTCTGTTTTGTTTCATTAAAGTAGTCTTCAGCTTCATTTAGATTAAGAAAGATATTGTTATTTCAACTCAAGTTCAAACAACAAAAATAAATGACATATATAAAGAGTAACATAAAAAAATTCATATAGCTTAGACAAATTTTTTTCCATCTGACAATGAAAAAGTCGGTTCCAAATAATTTTTTTTTTTATCCATCATAATTTTTAACTCGTGCATTTCTGGATTGTGAATGCTTGCACTCCAGTTAGAAATTGATAAACAAAACAATAAATTACAGTTGATACTTAATTTTATAATTGCTAAATGCATAAACACAAAGTATTCATTTTGTACTAACTGAAGTGAAAACTATTTGTAATAAAGTGGAATTGAAGAATTAAAACCTTTTGGCAGTGTTTGCATAAAACAATAAAAGTGTACATTAACTAAGAAGTTTGTTCATCAGACAATTTCAAAAACATACTTGAATATCTGTTCAATAGACGCAATAGGATGGTTGACTTTATTAATATTTCAATGATTATTTACATCATCTTCAGTATATTAATCATATAATGTTCTGAAGAAGAAAAGAATAAACCTCAAAATATTAAGAAAACTAACCACCCTTTCTTTTCTGCTGATCAAATATTGATAACCTCCTGGTACATATGTGAATATATTTGCTTGTATTTGCCTGTGAAAAACATTATATTCACATCCATACACAAATGTTCAGTAAAACTGATTTCAAGGATCATATATCTTATTTAATTGCAATGTCTGAAAATAAAATTTACATCATCTGCAACTAGTCCAATAGATATTTAAATTATCATCTGCTTCAGAGTGATACATTATCATAAGGTTTATGCCATATGCCATATGCTTAGACAATAATGAGTCATAGCAAAAACATATCAAGAGAATAAAATTGAATCTTCTTTGATAATGCACAAAAGTTTGTGTTTTATAAAATAAGCTAAATTATTTATGAATTGTAAAAAATTTGAATAAAAGTAAATCATTTAAGAGAGATTTTCAAAAATATAGTATTAAATTCAAAATAAAGTTGTACATGGGAGAAATATATAAACAAGATATCATAGACTAATGGTAGGTAACTGAATGACAAAATGGAAATATATATTTATATATCATGTTCTGCCTTTCAAAGAGACATCATCAGATTTAATAATGATGGAATTTTATATATATATAGGGAGAGAAGGGGTGAAGATATAAACAAAAATGTTGGTTATATTTTGCCCCTCCCCCATATCTATAATTCCATCAATAACAACATTATTTTGTTTGATGAAGTCCTTTCAAAAGACAAAATTTGTTACATTGAAATTTTACATTTTGTCATTCAATTGCCAATTAAAGTTGTGCTTGCAATATTAAGCAAGGTAAATAAAAATTGTTTTAATAATGAATTTGTTGACAAAATTTTTCATTGATGAGAGGAACATATATTGAATTTATAAGTTTACAGAGGAATATAGTTTATAGCTTCCCAAATTATTTTCCTTGAGATGAAGTAGGCAAATTTTGATTATCAATTAATTTGGCACTTTTATTTGTATTATGTGAGTATCCAGGAATTTCTTTTTACCAGTACATATAAAATAAAATAACTGAAAGTGTAACTTGAACTATAATAACACAGAAGGATTCTTGAGAAGCTAAAAACTAAGACTTGTGTTTTCATTTGTAGTAAATCAAGTAATTATATATATATATATATATATATATAAATTTCTTTTTGATGATATTACTGTTTACAAGAAATATTCTATAGAGTTTGAAACAAGGCAAATTAATTGACTGATATGATAAACTAATTTGAATTCTGGTACTTGTTGCAAGCAATGAATTAGCATTAATGAGAATCAGGCTTTATAATTTATTATTATCAGGACACATTGTGGTAACATTTTCAGTTAAGCATTTCATATTTTTAAGATGACTATTAGTTTAATAATCAACTTTCTAACACCTGTTCTTATTCTTAATTCTGACATAGTAAAAGTGATAGCTTGCTTTGTTTTGTTTTGTTTTGTGGCATATCAACCTCAATAGGTTATTTAATGCCGATAAGATTTTTACTGCTGGTAATATTTTTTCCTCAAAAAATTTATTGATGGTATTAAAACCTATTTTTACACTTGCATAGTGTTTTGACACCAGTTTAGGTGTTAGCTATTTGCTCATAGTTGGGACCCTAAAAGGTCCTACCACCCTGGGTCAAGGTGGACCTGGGAACACCAGCAATTAAGAGGTGGTTCTATGCTCCTTAAAACCTCCTGATCAAAGGTCTTGCTGTTGGACATAATTTATTGTCTTACTCAAGATGGGATAAAAGTAAAATTTGGAGAATAATTATATAAAGTAAAATAAAAAAAAATATTACAGCATTTTTTAATTTTTATTGCTTAAATATTTTTTCAGTAGAACATTTTTAAGTTTTTAAGTATCATGGAACAATTTAGATATTACAAGAAAATAAAATATTCTATTCCAGTAAAATAGGTACATTTTTAAGAGCTTACTAAATTGACAAATTTAGTTGCGTAAAAATCATTTTTTCTTTCAAAATATCTTCCTCTAATGATATATCAACGTAGTGTTATTTTTTATTTCAGGCCTAAGTTATATAAAATATAACAAGGCTCCAATGATTTTTTTATGAAGTGTTGTCAATCAACTTTACTACTTCTGTTCCATAATTATTGGACAGAGCTAACAAAAATATATCAAGATAATATTGATTTTAATACTGTATGATTAGAGTGTATATATATTTTAATACTGTATGATTAGAGTGTATATAAACAAAACTTAAAGATGGAAGAGCAAGGTATTCAGGAAAAATAAGTATGCATGGATTTCATAGCTCAAATTATAGAGCAGCTGTTTCACTAAGGCTTCCTTTGGGCAAAAAGGGATCCAAATGTGAATCTTTCTGAAAGCTAAATCTTTATTTTTTAATTGCCATAGAATGATGGGCTGAATAATTGTAATAAAACAAAAAAACAAATGAAAGAAGTATTGGTCAAAAATTTAAGAACAAATATCCCTCTTCTTTCTAATCATGAGTTCCAAGCTTTCTGTTAAATATTTAATCACCATATCAATTCCAAGTTATTTTTTTCAAAAGATCTGATAGGGTGTTGTATGTAAAGTTATTTCAAGAGAAAAAGAAAATACTTTAAGAAAAAAAAATTCAAATTTCATTGTTCATGGAAAATGTCACCTGAAAAATCTTGGTAAAAATTATTTTAACTTTTTCTTTCTAGAGTATTTTCTAGATTGTGATCAGAAGAATACACAATATAGATCTTGTTACCAAATCTGGAATTATTATTCCAGATTCAAAACAAACAGTATAGTTATTCTTTTCCTAATAAATATTTCAAAAGCTTTTCTTCTTTACTGACAAATATTTGAATAAAATCAAATAGAGACAAAATTAAGGTGAAAAGAAATACCTCAGTCAAATGAAACTTTTAGAATATAGCAAGTTTCTAAATTGTTAAAAAAAAAGTACAAAAAAAAGAATTGCTAATAATCAAAGTTATTAAAAAAAAGGATATGAGGTTAAATCAAAAGAAAAATATTCTTTAGAAATAATTTGAAGGATTTGTTATTATCAGCATTTAAATCAAGTCTAATCCAGCATTTATTTTTTTTATGTTGTTATATAATATATTTATCTTCTTCAGGAAGAATCAAACTCACAACAGATTGTTTAATCATTTATAAAGTAGATAAAGTATTTCTTATGTTCTGTAAAAAAAATTCTTTTGTCTATTAAACATTGAAGCATTTCTTGGTCTGAAGTTTGTTTTATCTACAAATTATTACTGCTTCTTTTCCTACAGAAAAAAATTAAATTCTCTATTTCAACTGATTATAGTTAAATGTTTTTGTTAAGAGATAAGTTGCATTTTTATAAAAGTCATTTAATCCTTTTTAGTTAACTTTCAGCTTCCAGCATGGATTCTGTCATAACCATTTCAATCTGATTTGGATTTTTAAAGAGGAGCTAAATTGTAAGTGAATGTGCAAAAATGATACTATTTTTACTATTATCAGATTTTTTCCCCAAATATTATGGGGTCAAACTTGGAAAAGTTCTATGATTTGTCTGGTTGCACAGAGAATAAAGTACAGTACTATGAAATACAGGAAACTGAGAATTAAAATATCAAACAGATAGACAATATTGTTTTTAGATTAATGGTGTCTTTGAAGTAATGCCAACTATGTAAAATATGAATAAGCTCTTCAAAATGTAATATGTATTACTTTAGTGATAATCAATAAGTTTTTTTGTCTATAGTTGAATAAACTGGTTAATGACTGCTCACTTGTGTCTGGAACAGACAACTTGCTCAAGGATCTATGAAACTGTTTCAACTGAAGCAGTACAAAGCTCTAAATCTGTGGACTGCAAAATTCATTATAATGTGTAATGATTATAAAAAAATGAAAAACAATTGGCATTTAAGTAAACTTCAAAGGAACCCAGTAGATGACAGGTAAATATCAAGACATTGAATATGTCAAGCCAGAATGGTCTTTCAAGCAAGAATAAGCTCAGTCAGGAAGAATATCCGGTTTTCACTCACAGCACACAAACAGTTTACTTACTGTTCACAGTATCACTATTGGTTCAGCTATTTCAGTAGGCCAAATTAACGTATTTGCTTGCAACATTGCCTTACAGATTTTATAACATACATGCATACACACACACAATTATCTTAAAATCCATAGAAAAAATGTGTAATACTTGAAAATGGTTACTCAATTCTTAAGTAGATTGGAAACTAATATTTAATTTCTAGTACTAGAGATAAATTTGAGTTATGACCAAGGGGTGTTCAAATAACATTTTATATATAAATAATATTTAATTTTATAAGCAGAGCAATAAAAAACAAAATATAACAGAAGAAAAATATTCTTACCCCAATTATTTTGTGGGATTATGTTAATAAATTGAAAAGATGAATAAAAAATAATGTCACTGTCAGGTTTTTGACAATTTTTATGCTATAGCAAAAATAGAATAATGAGAGTAGCAACTTATTTATGCACACATATTTCTAGAACTTTATTTGCTTTTCAAATAAAGAGCTACAAATGGTATGATATATAGAAAAATGATTAAACTAAACAATTTTGTGTTACATGAAAATAAAAGTATTGTTGTCTCTTCAGCCCCAACTGATCCTCCCCTTGCATATTTGTTTTTAAATGATACAGCAGAGAATCAATCATTACTTCAAAAATCCATAATAATTTTTATATATTAAGGCAAACTTAAATTTATTAACAAAGTAAAAAAAAAAACCTCAAAAAACTAATAACTACTAATTTTATTACTTCTTCCGCTGTTTTGCTTATATATAACTGTAAGGCACTTAATATTAAGAAAAGGTTTTCATAACCATGAATCATATTATCATGTGGCAATATGATTTGTTGTATTATTGCTTGAAACCATATGAATAAAATCATAATGCATTTTCAACTTGAAGTTGAAATAACAAATATTCATTTAAAAAATTATCAGGTATTGAATAAGAAATATCCATTGATTTAATTTTAAGTTTTGTACAAAAATTCTGTAAGGTTTTTTCCTATCAACAAAGTCATTAATATAAAAATTCTTTGATGGAGGGATTATTCAAAATAGGTTCAGTGTTAATCTTTTCTTGTTTGATAAATATTTTCTTGAGTATTATATATCATTTCAAAAACAAGTTTTTATATTTTGCCAACTACAAGAAGAAACCATTTAAGATAATAGATTAATGAAGCAACTAGACAGCTTCCCAAGCAATAGGCAAAGGCAGAAAACATCCTTTAAAATTTCTGTATGAGAAGAAAGACATCTGGTGTTATGAAAGTTGATGGAATATTCAGCCTTTTAAAAAAAAAAACAAATGTATTTTCTGAGATTTTTGAATATTTTCATTTTTTTTATGCTGATCCTTTACAAAGATTATAGCACAACCTTTTGTGCTGGAAATTTATTATTTCTACTGTATTCTTATTTCCTGTTTGACTTCACACATACATTTCCTCAACAATTCCCAAATGACTATACTTGTAACTGTTTTATTATTTGATTAACACAAAGTGATTATATAAAAACAGATTTGTATTTTGTCATTTATTTTTAAATATTTTGTAGGTTTATATTTATAGGTGCTCCTAATATTACTCTTAACTTGATAGTCAAACATTTTGTTTTATTTTGCACTTGTCAGTTGACTATATTAGAAATTACTGTAGCTGAAATAGTAAATGGTATTATCATTAAAAGTGTGTTGCTACTTATTTTCATATTTTCAACATATTTGTATATGAAAGCAAATGACTAAGCAGAAACATTTCTACATCAAGAATATAAGTAATATGAATATATGACAGAATCACTGATTTTCTTTTGAATTATAATCACTTTTTTTGTTAATGTAATAGTTAAAAGTTATGCAAGGTGGAACAAGTTTAAACAGTAAACTACAAGTTACTACATGGTTTTCTTTCCATTGTCAAGAATCTATAACTTATTTTCATCACCTCAAGCAATCAGTCAGGTACTGATTCAGAACTGATGGTCAAAGCATTTTGTTGTTTTAGCCATTTAAATGCTACTAGCTTGCTGAATAGAGAAGCAGGCAGTTGCACCAGTTCCAACATGTGCAAGTTTTGAATTCATTATTGCTCTTATCCTACATTGGTTGCTAACCAAAGCTAAAGATAAGAGATAAATTCATACTTAGAAAGGGGAGAATATATGAATTTTTACCTTTCCTTAAGTGTACTTGTGCAAAAGTAAATGCAATGACCACAGCCAGAATTTGAACTTGGTATGCCGATCTAGCTTTCTACACTATAGCCACTATGCTACAATCACAACTTATCTATTTCACAAAATTTAACCTCATTTAAATTGTTTTTATTAAATTCATAGAAATTAATTTGGCTGTATATGATAAATGTCACAGATACAGGTTTATTTTAATTTTATATAATTTTGCATATGCATCAAACATAATTATATTTAATAAGAAACTTAAAATGAAATCATCAATGTTTAAATTAGTAAAGATTTTCTTGAAATGTGAATAGAATTCACAAGTGACAATTCTTGGGATTTCTGTCAGATGTTTTTCAAAATAGTTCTTTTTTTCTTTTATATTTTATCAGTTTCTTTTTTCTAATGAAGAGGACTAGAAATAACAATGGAGTAGTTTCACAATTGCCACATTTATATTATTTCCAATTGTGCTCTGTTTATGACAAGAATCAGCTGATACCAACTTGAGTAACCTGAGGGATGAGGGAAATTTATAAAAGGCAATAAAATTTTCTATTTCTGAAAAAGCGATTATTGTTCTTTTGACAAGTTTCAGATATTGATTAACAATTATTTTTAGTTAAAGTAGGACAGGCATCTTTATATTTACTGACATTATTATTGATACTTCTTAGTGACACATTTTCATAATTATGGTAGCATCTGATTTCTAAGCCTGAAATATGTCCATCAGGAGAACAATTTCAACAGAAATCTATAATAGGAAAGATCTTTTAATTATTTTGCAGGTATCATCAAAAAGAAAAAAACAATTTTAGGGATCCAATGTTAGCTTATTTTTAATTACCAAGGTAAGAAAAAAAAAAAAACAATTTTCTGATATAACTTTTAATGCTTTACAGTTTATATCAAACCAGAGCTTTCCAAATTTTTGTTATGGTGACACATTAAGTTTTGTAAGCCAAGCCAGATGTATACAATTTTAAAAAAGTAGTAAATAAAAGTATGGTTAATAAATTAGTCTAAAGTCTCACAGAACACCAGTTTGGAAAGATCTGTATTAAATGAAAATGATAAAAGTACAGTTTTATGCTGAAGCATTTACAAGTTTAAAGGGTGTTACTACTTAGTCACTAGGATGAAGTGATATATTTCAAGGTGCACTCTTTATAAAATATTTATTATTATAAGTATTATTACAAGTATTCTTCATCAGACATTTATTCACCATAGGTTATGAATAACTGCTGCATTCATTTTGAAACTTCTTATTTTGTTCACAATTGAATGGCAATACTTTATATAAGTAAATTCTGGTTCAGAAGGAAGTGGTGAAATGCTTTCAGCCTTAAAAAAATTGAACCATTATGTATAATTTAGTTGAACAGGCTAAAGAACAATGGATGTAGTTTAGTAGCAAATCAAACGTTTGATAATAGTCTTGTAATATCAACGCATATTTTTTATTTTTATTTAAATATATCCTCTGGCCTTTAATTATAAATCCATTTTTCTCCTTAAATATCTGAATTTTCTCTCCTCACACAAATATTTAAGATTTTGAATTATTTTAATCTCCTGGTAAACCAAAAAGAGACTGGCCGGTATTCCAACTTGTCTAAAGGTCAACTGAATTTGTACATGTACCTTGAGATGTTTTTAATGCCTAAGTACCTGGTTCTGGAGGAGAATGCTTTCAAACTAATATTTGGTCATATTTGTAAATACAACTGATAAAATTAAAATTACTGTTTTTTTAATCTCTTCATTGGAGCATCCTTCCTATCACAGCATAAATGTGTATACCTTAGGAGGAAAGAAGTCAGATTGTATCAAAAGATTGAAGTATGTTTGTGAAATAAAAGGATTAGAAAAAGATGCTTATATTTTTACAGTTAAAAGATTGAGAGGATTAAAAGATAAGCTAATGCTTGAATGATAGCCCATTATCGCAACTCCTTCATAGGCTTTATGCTGATTTACTGCATTTTATTAGGAATACATACTTAAATATTTTTGTTTCCCTTTAATAAAGAGAGGAATTCTAATTGGCATTCCTACAAAAAAAAAAAAAAAGTTATCACATGGCACACACATACTCACGCATACATATATATGAGCAAGAGAAAGAAGAGAACTAAGACTGATTATTTTTAATGCATTAAAAATATAAATATATGAAAAAAAAGATTACTTTTGTGTATAGCGACTTCTACATGGGTCAAATAAATAAAAGCCTAATTTGTTTTATATTTGTAAATCTGCAAGTTTTTGCTGCTATTTCTAGATTAGAAGAATACATCCTTTTCTAAAATTTATGAAATTGTAATTTTTTATATTTGAGCTTAAAAGATCAATTGTTTTGAACAAGTTAGATAACTTTACAAAAACACATTGGTACAGTTTACATTTGATTATAACTAAATATCCTAATAGTTATAATAAATATGATGACAGTGTCTTCATCCTATAACAAGTATTGTAGCTAAAAAGACACGGTTGAGTTTGAATTTTATTGCTAGAGTATACAATTGAAAGTTCCAGTTTGGAAGACAAGATAATTTATTTGGTATATCATTATTTTATTAATTTAAGTACTTATGTGCACATACTGGATATGACGATAAACTACATCAGGCAGAAAGACCTCTGATCAGGAGGTTTTGAAGAGCATGGAACCACTCCTTAATTGCTCTTGTTCCCATGTCCCCACCTAGTCCAGGTTAGCACCTATTAGGGTCCCAACTCTGGGCAAATAGTTAACCCCCAAACTGGAGTCAAAACACTATGAAAGTATATAAGAATGCATTTTATAGTAAAAATACAAGCAATACATTCTTGTAAAAAAAATACATTTTGGTAAAAGAAATTACTAATGCTTCCAAGAAAATTAAATTTTGGCATTAAATGGCCGATAAGATGATATGCTGCTAAACAAACAAAACCTATATGCCAAAATAACAAACATTTTGGATATACTTAGTTACATATGTTGCATTGATATGATCATGTGCAAATGTGTGTGTGCAATACTTACTAATGATCAAAAATAATTAAAGACACAAAAATGATATGCTGCTAAATCAAATTTTACAGAGTCTATTTTAGAAACTTAAAAAAAAGAAGAGGGTTTCAGAAAGATTAGTACTTTTTAGGGCCACTATGTTCAGTGAGCAATTATCTGAACTTGTTGCAATCTATCTTCAAGCCCCAATTTACTTATTTTAGAGTTTGTGATTTAAAAAAAATAAGTGCAGTTTCTTGTGATAATATGAATTGATTCTAAAAGGAAATAAAACCAACTGTGAAAAATATTCTTAGCAGAGCCTTGAGGCATATTCTTGATCAGTAATTAGTACAGGTCTAGACATAGCTTGATTATTCTTTTCTAAAATGAGTCATATTTAAAGGCAAACTGATGTTACCAAACAAAATAAGAAAAAGTAAATTCTCACATTTTGTTTGAGGAATTCATTTACCTGGGTGGTAAGTAAATACCCAGTCTATAAAGGGGGATAGCTCTCGACTTATAAACACAATCAACTTTGTCCATTTTCAAATTAATCTGTTACTTGTTCTTTTAGTTACCTTTTTCTAATATCTAAAACAAAATTATGCAATAGATATGTTCACCTGTTGAAAATAGTTCAGTAGAACTTTTTATCTCCACACTTATCAATTTGTGTATAGAAAATGTTGAAATGATTAAGTAGCTTAAATCATGTTATAATTCAATCAAAATTATTAATATCCTTTAAAAAAGAAAAAAAATTATGCTTCCATTTGCCCTCTTTTAATCAATGGCAGATTTGTGCGTGATAAACATTGAAAAATTAGCTTACTATACAAGGGGAATATTTACACTATTTTCATTGTTAGGACTGTTATCATATTCACAATATTTCAGTCATTGTACACTCTGGCCTTTGTCAGGTGATTGGAATTCCAAACCATTGTTTTAGTTCCAAGGACACATGGCCCACTGTATAAAAGTGTTGGTTGAAGTAATCTAGTGACTTGACCCAAAGAGTTGTGAGTTGCCATGGGCCACAACACGGGTGAATAAAGACTTGGAGAATTGAGTTACTAAAAGGGAAATAACTGAAATTAAAACTGAGATATCTGGAAAGGCATGGCACATGGAACTAGAACAATCTACCCTGGTGGACAAAATAAAGGGTTCGGTTTGAAATTCCAATCACCTGAAGAAGGCCAGAGTGTACAATAGCCAAAATGTTGTGAATATGACAACAAAGATGAGAGCAACAGTCTGAACAATGTAAATAGTGTAAATAGTTACAATACTTCATCTGAGAAATAGACAGATATACAAGGGAATGCTGAAAAGTCCTTGATCCAAAACTCCCTTACCAATTGTCCTTTTTTTGTCAAGCATGTTTTTGACATTAGTTAATTTTCTAAATATTTGTGAGACATTCAATTTATAAGTATAATATTAAACTGGATCCTTACCTTACATCCATTAGGTTAGAAACACTGACTCTGTTTAACTGTAGAAAGTAGATATCTTTCTGAAAATTTCCTAGCCAGAAACCAAAGTTTTGACCTTCTTTCCTATGATTTTTTTCACCAGTCACTGGAAAATCAATACTTTAAAAAAATCATGTTGTGTTTACATTTGTATATAGCACGAGCAATGGTCGCCAGGGGTGTCATATGTCTTCACAAAAGCAATTTAATGTTCTAATTGTGATTTTTGTAGCAATAAAAAGTGGGTCTGATAAATTTATGGTCAGTTGAGTAGTTTTGTAAAATACCCTCCATGCCCAAGATATTTAAATTAAATGTGATGGTGATAATTTTCAAATAAGTTATAATTCAATAAATACATAGCTCAAATCCATGATTTCTTATTAGAAATATACTATTTATGCCATCCTTATGAACAAGATTAAAATCCAGCCTATAGGATGGGTTTTCAGCTAGTCATAATAAAACTCCGAAAATATTGTTAGGCATTAAATTAATAAAGTTTTCATTTCTGCTCTAAAATAAATTTTGTGTGACAAAAATATTTGAAATCATTTAAAATATTTAAGCTAACTGCCAGTCACTATTAAGTCCTTTTCTGTACTGAAATATTTGATGATGAAATTCAGTATTTTGTTTATATGAAATGTGATTTATTTTTTAAATAAAGGAAGGATTCTTCTTTTATGTAGTGATCCCTCAGTATGTTGGTGATGAATGCCCTCCACTGCTTCTCTTTTGTAGATCTAAGCAACATTTGTCTCCTTATCGTATATCCCATTCTCTGTTCTGCCATTTGTATAAACAAAGGAATAATTCTTCTCTTCTTCTATGTGCTGTATTTCTTCAAGATGGAAGTGATCATGGCTCTCCAGAATTTCCTGTCCTTTGTAGCTTTTAATAAATTTTGTCTTTTTGTTATCACTCTTAAATCTTGTTCCATCCAGTTACTCAAGCTTACTAGGTAGGTTATGCATTGTTTTCCTCTTTGTCTCTTGCTTTCAATCTATCCTGTGAATATCAAATTTTCCAAGCCTTCTTTCTTCATTATGTGCCCTAGAAATTACAACTATCTCTTCCATATGTTAAGTATGTGTCCTTTTTGTTTCCATTTTATCTAAAATTTCTTCGGTGCTCACATGTTCAGTTCATGGTAATCTCAGCATCCTTCTGTAGAAGCACATTTCTGTTGCTTCAAGCCTATTATTCATTTTTGAGGAGACTGTCAAGCTTTTACTGTCAGATAGGTGATCTGATATTATGTAACAGTTCAATACTCTTTTCTTTCTTTCTTTCTAATAAAGTTTTTTTTTTATTTCTTAATACTTTGCTTAGCTTTTGAAAGGCATCTTTTGCTAGCCAATGCATCTTTAGATTTTAGTGTTGTTTTCCATCCTCTGTTAAAATATTTCTCAGATATTTCAATTTTTGTATTTGCTTGATTTTGTTATCTCCAATTTGTAATTTGCATATTTGCTAACAGCCATGCATTCTATCTTACAATTGATGTTTAGTCCTCTTTTCTTGTTTTCTTTCACTACCTTCTGTAAGAGTTCTTGTAGTTTCTTTTCTTTATCTGCTATCTACACTGTGCCATCTACATATCTATGTTGTTAAGACTGTGTCAGCCAATAATAAATCCAGCACTCCAGGATTGCCTTGCTTTAATGGTTAAGTTTATTGAGAAGACATATATTTATCTTTTTTTTTTTTAATCATTTCACTCCAAGCAAGACAATAAAGTCACTAAGACACAAGGAGTGTTAGAGAATATGATAAAAATATACTATTAAGAAAGGATAATAAAAGAACAAGAATTAAGAAGACAGAAGACACCTTTCTATTTTTTGTGTATTTACTGAATTCATTTTCTACCCATATTCAGGCAATTTTCTCCTAGTATAGATTCTGAATTATTCTAATATCTTTCCCAAATAAATCAAGTTTTCCTCACAGTTCAAACAGTTCTTTGTGTTATACCTTATCAAATACTTTTGCATAATCCATAAAACCTAGGTATACATCCTTCTACATTTGTATTGCTCTTTCTAATACCATCCTGAACATAGATATCACATTACTTGTTTCAGTATTTTTAACAAAACTGAACTTTTCTTGTCCTCTGTTAGTCTGTCTATTCATCAGAATTTCATTATTTAGCTCATTAAGCTAACAGATATGAAATCTTTAGTAAAGTTTAACATACATACCCATAAAAGAATAGTGTGTCAAAAGGACAGTTTTACTTTCAATATTGTTATTTCTGTATACATCCTCAGCAATTTCTATTCTTTTAAAACATCATTTTCAGAATTTTAATAAAACCCAAGCATATGAAAATGGATTTATACATTCTCTTTTTTCTTGAGAATTGACAGCAAAAATATCAAACACTATTCTATTAAACTGTTTACAAGAATAGTTTTATATTTACAAATTCATAAAAATATGTGAAATAACTATAATGCAATATTTATTTACCATATTATAAAAATAACTATGTAAACAATTTTTTTATTCATAAATTTAAAAAATGTCTGTGAACAAGACAATTTAAATCAACACATAATGACAGGTACCTTTAATTATAAATTTTGAAAAAAATGCATTTTCTAAGCATTTCTTTTATTTATTCTTGCCATATAAATTCACTAATATAGGTTGCATGCATATGGATTTATACTTTTTTTCTTGAGAATTGACAGTAAAAATGTTAAACTCTATTTGTTTCTTTATTTACATGCATAGTGTTTAATATTTTTGCTGTCAATTTTCAAGAAAAAAAGAATGTATAAAACTTTTTTCATGTTTGGGTTTTATTAAATTTCTAAAAAATATCTTTTTAAAACAATAACAATTGATAAGAGAGTATACAGTAATAATGATGTCAAGAGAAATGCCATCCTTTTGACACACTATTTTTTTTGCATGTGCAAATGTCACACCTTTTCTAAATCTGTCACATAGTTAGCAACTCAACTAGCTCTCTTGTCCCATTATTTGGGAGTGAGGAGGGTGGTTAGAAACCGTGTAGGATGAAAAATAAAACCTATCAAAGGATGGAAGAACTATTGGTAAGTTAGTGGCTTAATAATATCACCATGGAGAAAGTAATGGGAAACCACTTCACTATCAATCTCAAAACCAATCATATCAACTTGTCAAAAAATGTGAGATTATATTCGAGCAATTATCATAAAAAAGAAAATACAAAATACTTGATAAGTACAGTAAATGACTAAAATAATTAATACTTTGAGTTTTGCTCACACCTAAATTTGAGAATGTAAAAATATTTACTTCTTTCTCATAAAGATCTCAAGTTAAATACTGAAAATGTTCTGCATTTTGTGTTGTTAGCCGACAGGCATTTCCAATCCTCAGGATGTTAAAATAAATCAAAGGTTGCTTAAAAAAGAGATCAAAGAATGTTGGTTAAGGCAAATTGTGTGATTTGAATATCTAAGGATTCTGTTTAAATGATGACAGGGTTTTATTCATTTGAAAATGTCACTGCATTTAAACAATAAACTCTCTGTTTTTGTTATTGACTCATTGTCAGCTATGAGAAGCCAACAAACATTTCTTGTATCAATTCATAAATCACAACATAGTCACCTACAATTTGTGCATTGTATACGAGGTGGAGGTGGGGGTGGGGGGTTATTTATGCAGAAAAATTCTCAGCTTGACCCACTTTCTAAAAGCTGACCAAATGTCTAAACATCATAATCTTGATTAGGTTGAGAACTAATCAGCACTTTCTTCTATCACCGAAATTTAAAACAGCATGATAATAAATTCTTATAATTCATATTTGGTAACATGTTTCTTATTTGCAAGATGTCTTATATTGTTATTTACTCAATTTAGTTTGGCACAAGGTAGGAGAGCATCTAGTGATGATTGAATTCACTAGATTAGTAAATTGAATTGCAAAATGAGTTTGTGCTAACAATCACACTATCATGGGTGCCTTGTTATCGGTGTAAAGAATTGCAATATAAATTGCCTGGTAAAAAAAAAAAATTCAGATTTTCATTTTAAATTTTAATACAGTTTTTAAATAGTTGGGTGCTAATTGTCTGATTTGTAGAGCTGGTGAATGGATTTTGTGCCCACTCCCCAATCTACAATATGGGGCCTCCCACTCTACTACATCTCAATTTTCATAAGGTAGTATTCATATAACCTAATTATGTACAATAATGGATCACATACAATATAGGTGAACAATTCAACTAGAAAAATTGAAAATATATACAATGTATCTAAATACAAATTAGAGACATATAATAGAATCATTTCATCTAAAGTAAATCAACAATGTTTTGTCGCAATTTTTAACATCAACTTGAGATTTTAATAGTCAATTTTATGTAGTTTCTTTTCCAGGCTTAGTTTGGGCCAAACAAATTCACAGATTTGGATGTAAAAAAAGACACCAGAATGACATCAAAATCCTCAAAAAATTTTCATCCTTTAATAGTCAGTTGTACTTAGTTTAATTTGTAATGTATATAAATGTCAGTAGAAAAAAGTAAATATTGATAAGATAGTGAGGGTCACAAAACACTGCCCTGGGCCCCCAATCAATCCTCTAGTTGGTTGTGGGGTGCAGGGGTAGTATGCACTGGCCTTGCTAACTTGTATTATTTTTCAGTTTATTACATGCAGTGTCAAAATGATGCTTTCAAACTGATTTAATATATGAAACACTGGTCTCATAGCCAACTATTTCCTGAGAAAGCAAAGATGGTAAACTTTTGAATTACTTCTAGCAATATATCTTTTTATTTATTCATTCCCATAATTAATTTGTTTTTAAATCTGTGGAGACACATTTTCTTCCGTTACATTCATTCATGAAAAACAAGAAAAGGATATCTCATTATATGAGAAAAATGTACTAAATGTGTTTGCCTTACAAACTTGCAGCTGACACTTGCAATTCAAATTATTAGGTTGGTGCAAAAATAATGTCGTTTTTCTTTTGAAGTTGAATGTCAAAAAACGACATTATTTTTGCACCAACCTAATATTTTTGTATTCATTGTACCAAGTATGTGTTTTTCATGTTTGACAATAACTGACAGTTATATAAAGTTGATATATCAGAACCATATCTATTCATTATTCTTTCTATTTTTAAGCATCTTTTAAATAAATTAGTTCCTTTTTATTATTTAAAGAGTAATTTTTGCCACTTGTTTTCTTTTACAAGATAGTAATTCTTTCCTGTTCATGCTTTTAAATTCAGTTCTTATCTGTCAATGTAGCTTCTATTTCTCACCATCAACCTTAATTTTGCAGAAAATGAAAGCATAAATAAAAAAATGTTACAAATTGGACAAATCTTGATTCACAAAGACTGACTCTATGTAAATTCTTTATATAAATTCTTATTTAACATATCTCAATTGTAGGCTTAGCATATATTTATTCTATATTGTCTTGTTGATGAGTACTTCAATGTTTTTTGTTTTTTTTTTCAAAAACTAAGCTTTGAACCTCATAAATATTTTCTGTTATTCTTTCATCCTATTTTTCTTTAACTTCAGTTTAGTTTAGTTTATATATATATATATATAGACTATAGTTGCCATTGACTGTAATAACAATGATAAAAATAAAGGAAAACTCTAATTTATAGCACGGTATTGCCATTATAAATGAATTTCATGATAACACAGTGATTAAATTATACATAAAAAAAACTAAGTTTTGATTTTCTTTAAATTGCTACCAGCAAATTTCCAATGATAAATGTCTGCATGAAAGCACATGTTGGACAAAAAAGTTCAGGTCTCTTTCATGATTGATATTAAGCTGTGTATTTCTTTTAAATGAATGCTGAATTTTAGTAACATTAAATACAAGCTTATAAATTTGTATTCTCAACAATTTTGTCCTAATTAACTGATTGCAATCACTATATTTAATAAAATGTCAATTTTCTCTCTGATCAAACCAACTGTCTATTGCTTTTGTTTTATTTTGAATCTTGTTACTCTTCCCTTCGGGTGTCTTAACTACAAAGTAGTTGTCACTCAGATTACTACAAGTTGCCCAGAGCCCTTTCCATCCATGGTAACTATGACAACATTAATTGGAGATTGAATCACATTTTTAAGTCGTTTCTTTTCTTTTCTTACTAAGAAGAGTTATCTTTTCATACAGAGAGTTGGATAAGTTGGGTTATAATTTCCTTCATTAGTAAAATTTTCATAAAAGAGCTTTAAGAATAATATTTTTATTATATAGCACTAAGTTTTAAAGATGGCAACTATCAACATAAACATCATGAGTATATTTGTCAAGCTAGAAAATATATGTTTAGAGTTTTATAAACAATACTGTCTTGCTTATGAATAATTTTAGCAAGAAAACCAAGAAGAAAAATGGTTATCAGCATTTTAAATAAATCATAACCATATTAAACACTGGCAACATATTGAACTTAATCATTAAATATTTCAGTTAATAAAAAGACTTAATAAGTTTTTCTATCATAAAAATATTCATGATATTTGCCAGACCTGAGTCAGACTTTCATGGTTGCATGATTTAGTACATTATGTTTTCTTTCTGTATTTTTAAGTTTATGCCTTTTCCAAGGAAAATAACCTTAAACTAGACATTCATTTGGAAACTAAAATTTGAATAATATTGTTCCTTTTGCTTTTTTTCTTGATGTCATATGTTTTAAATTATTTTACACCCTAACTGCTGTAAATGTCAAAAGATTTAATTATATAGCAAGAGAAGTTTGTTAGAATTACTTTCAGTTCAGTAAAACCGTTTTTACTTAAGGCATATTAATAGCATTTCACTAATAATGAAGTAATATTTGTTGAAAATTAAATATTATGACTTGTAAGAGGAAAATGTAATATTGTAGTACTTGGATGAGAAACTGAAGGACATTTAAAAAAAAAAAGCTCAAGAGGATGTAAGCAATACATAATAAATAAAAGGGTATGCCTAGGGTGTCTAAGTACTATAGTAATTTTAAGACTTAACTACTGAGCTGGCTAGATCAACAGGCATGTAATAATAAAGTTTATTATAATAACTAACTATTTATATATAACCCGTGATATTATTGGTGAAGTGCAGATACATCAAGACTTATCTATATTAATCATAACATGTATAATAAATACAGTAAATTCTGCCAGAAAATGAAAGAAGAATCAGTTATATTTTAGTGCAAATTGTATTTGAGCCTAGTATCTATGAGTAAGGTTTCAGCCTTTTCTTATTGCTGCTGACTAACTTTACTGCTACTCCATCACTTATCTGCTCAACTTTCTGCATGAACAAAGATTTTTGGTAGTAGCCATAAAAAAGATGATTTAATCACATGATTTTGCAATTTTTAGCTTAAACTGACTCATTAATGCTCACCATAAACTTTGATATTAATTAGAAAAATAAAAATAAAAAATTAGTATTAATTATAGGATTATAGAAATCTGGTACTATAGGTTTCTACCTTTTACACCATTAATGCATAACACTGTTTTGGGGACAGTGGGCATTAATGGTTTTAAGCCAAGCATTACTGACAGAATAAAATTATTATATGTATAATTATTTAAGATAAAATAGAAAGGCATTTAAAGTCAAAATGAAAAATTGTATTCATGCATTAAGATCTTATCTAAGAGTCTTCCCACCTCTTATACATACTTAGTCATTTGTAATTTCTAAGATGATTGTTGATTTATAATTTGCATGCAAAAAAGAAAGGATGTAAAGTTGAAACTGTCAGTAAATGACACAGTCCATCCATTTGACAACTGAATGTTTTGACACTTCTACGTTATTACTAATTTTGCATTGTAACGTTTTTACACTGCAACTTTTTTGGTTACCATTTTCCTCATGACACCAGATATTTTTTTATTTCATTTGCTCATTTTCCAGTTTCTGTCACTCTTCTTACAAAACAGAACCTAAAAAGGCACAAAACGTATTAAGAGTTATGCTAGAAATATCTAAGGCTATTATTCTTTTTCTCTACGGTTACTCAAACAGTGACTCAAGCTCATTCTGCAAACTGAATATAAAAAAAAAGATTCTTTTTTTTGTTTTGGGCTTCCCATTTATAATATATGTCAAGTTATAAGTATCACACACAAATGTGTAATTTTGCTAGTTTGTGATAAAAAAAAGTCCTATATTAGTTATTACTTGACCTGCATTTTTCACTTTTTTCTATCCTGTCAGTCATGAATTTCACAATTTTAAGACACTGTTCTCAAGAATATTTCCTAAGCCTTAAAAATATGAATAGAATGAAATTTATAGAGAATCCTCTTTCCAAAATCCAGGTAACAATTTTCTGGTTAAATCACTAAACTGATTTTAATCTTAAAGCTTGATGATTAAATATTTTGTGGTTATATTAAATATTAGCAACATAGACTCACCACAAAAAGGATCATTATTCTTGGTGAGTATAAACTATTTGACAAGTACACAAGGATTCTAACTCTAAGGTGAAGATTATGTTGTCATACAGAGTGCCTAATTCTAAATTTTAAAATACAGACTGTAGTTTTAATATGAACTTAAATACAGACTTATGGCAGTGCTGTCTGTTATGCAATAAACATGACCAGTGAAGCACCCAATAACTCACATGAATTTTGGAAAAATGTTTTCAAATCTGACTGCTTTTTTTCTAATGAATATTTTACAATAGAAGTAAATAAAAATCCTGTCAATAAATAAGAGTTCTAAGTGATACATCTGGTTTCACCTATTGAGAGAGTGTATATATATATATATATATATATATATATATATATATATATATATATATACACACACTCACACTAAACCAAACAGTTAATTTAGCAAGTTGCTGTGCCTACATTTTTATTTTTTGTGTACATGCACAGTAGATATTCGAATACATCCTCTATTATATAACAAATCATACTCAATATTTTCTTCTACCATTTTAAGAATTGACTGTTTGTTTCATAATCTCAACCTTAGTTGCTTCTAATATTAGGAAGTTATGACATGCCTTCAAAAATATGTTAAGACATTCAAGACAATAGAAATAAAGTGTCTCCTTTTGTGAGATGAAGATCAGAAATATGTTTGAAGTTGGGTGTGGTAATTATCCTTTTCCTCAGCCTGATAACTTTGTATTGTGTTATATGATTAGACTGCTGGGCAAGTGTTAAAAAATTCCACTTTGAAAATATCATAATGACATCTCTAGTTGATGATGATGATAATAATTGGCAGAACAGCAATGATTCTGCTTAGTGTCATTATACATTGTTTTACCATATACAGGAATATATAGTGCTTGTTTTTCAAACAAAGAAAGTACCAGGGCCTTTTTGAATTGCTTTTGGAACTTTGCCTTCAGACATTTCTTAGTGGGCATTTACAAAGATTAATAAATTATTATTGGCAAGACAAGGATTATGTTTACATGTGTTGATAGTGAAGTGATAATGAAATAAGTCTTGTCTCATTTACATATGAGCACAGAGACTAGTATGTTTGGTCCTTCTACTGCTAAGGAAGAAATTCAAAGGGGACATCTTGAATTACACAATTCACAACATACAGGATATTCAGTTTTGCTGTTCCCTGTCTCCAAATGAGAAAGCATAGAATTTTTAATTTTTATTTACTTAGTTGGATAGATTCAGAAGACAATGTACTCTGAGAAATTATGTTTAGATCAAAAAGACAACTTTGTCATATATATATATATATATATATATATATATATATATATGTGACAAAGTTGTCATATATATATATATATATATATATATATATATATATATATAAGCAGGGGCAGATAGACAAATTACTGCTAGAGTTGAAAAACTATCTAGGAAATATGTAATAGAAAAATATCTTAGAACAGATGTAACATATGTTTTGAATCATTCAAAGTAATCTTAATAATATCCATATAAAGTAGTTAAACTTATTTTTAATGTTCCCCTTTGTCAGTAACATTGGTCATTCTTAGTTCATATCAAAGAAGAGACTATATTTATTTTTAACTTTCCACTTTTCTAAAATAAAGCAAGTATCAAATAACTTATCTGTTTTTCTGTCTACTTTTTCCAGTTTTTGTTAATGCTGCTTTTTCTTTACTTGAGATAAGAACCTTGATAATTTCACTTATCCATTGACATGATTGACATTCTGTGTTTTTCTTACTTTAAATGAATTTGTAAGAGAAATTTAGGAGGTTACAAATGACAAGTAGTTTTTTAAAAGTTTAATTTGACTTGATTTCAATGAAGTATAAGATTATTAAATTTGAATGCTTATAGGCCATCTTTATTTCTTTTATACCAGAATACCATCAATGCAATCATTTTTTTTAAGAAAAATAATCTCTTCTTCCTAGAATTTTTAATTTTCTGCAACTAAATACTTTATCAGAAAATGTTAACAAAACAGGTTAAGTTCTGATGAAATGAAGAGCCATTCAAAACAAAAGTTAAGTAAATTTCTCAAATTAAAAATAAAATTGATCATCAATTTTATGACATGATGAGAAAAAACTTGTAAGTAATCAGTATTTAATTAAGGAACAAGTGAATTGTAAATATTTCAATATTTATAAAATTTTAATTTATCAGTGTCAATATGAAAGAAAAAATATTTTAGCTGGTTGTTAGAACTTCCAAAATAAATAGACAGGGAAGGAATAGACCATGGTAAATGGGCAGGTTAGAACACAGTTGGGCTATATAATAGAATCTGCTAAAACTGAAGGTTTACTTAATGATTACTTGGGGATGCAATAACAAACTTTTGATCCAGATGTTACCAAAATGGAAAATCTTATAATTTAAAAGAATTTTCATAGATCTTTAAATAAGATAGGATGAAAATTTTTCAATTTTCATACTGTCTCATTTTGAGATTTCTTCAAAAAGAGAAAATTATTTATTAAAATGAAGATTTGTACTCTTTATTCTGTATAACAAATTAAAAAAAAAGTTTTAAAATTCTGCCAGCAATAATTTTTACAATCTACACTGAAACAAGTAGTAATTTATACCTTTCTAGACTCACCATTTAGGAACTTAGGTCTGTTAAGTAAATCAATGTACCACCTAAAAATGTACACTTAATAAAAAGTAATGTAAACTTAGTCACAAAGTAAAGCAAAAGATCTAGTTTCATGAGTAATCTTATCCAGTAAAATATGATTTATGATTGTAGATCTGCAGATCAGTTTTCAGCAAAACTGTTGCAAGCAGGAAGAACATAAACTCCAAATACATTTCCACAATGTATTTGTAACTAACAATATTACTCAGATTTACTTGAACAAAGATTAGTGTTTATAAGAAGTTTCAGTAAATTCTTTGGTAGAAGTAGGTCAGGAAGAGACATTTTGTGAATACCCTCTGGAGGTTCAACAAGGAATATGAAGATAGAAAATCAAAAATATAACCTAGAATAAAATTTTAATTGAGAATAAAACAAAATAATATTAAACAAAACTGTACTGGTTAGTTTTATTACTGTAATTGGAGATAAGGCAAAAGATTTCAGTTATATGAAAATATGCAATGAATTTAAGAAAATAAAATGAACTGAATAAAACAACTGTAACATAACAATACTGTTGGAGAAAAAAGAAAGAAAAGATAGGGATAAAATTTAATGTAACTCCAAAAGTATTAAAAAGTTACTAATCATTTCTTATTTGTATGACATGTATTTTTATACCAGGGAAATTAGTTCTGAACCTAGCACAAATTTGAATCTGAATCAAAAAGAATAAAAATGTGAATAAAATTTATATAATAAATTGATGCTGACATTTTGAAAAGCTCCAACTAATTGCCTCTAGTGACCAGTCATTTCTTCTCCATCCAATAATCTGTCAGCAATGCATGCATGCACATATACTTAAGTTATCTTTTAACAAGAAAGAACTGAAAGAAAATTTGTCAGGAAAATAGTAAATAAATAAAAATCTGCAACTTAGAATAAAATATAAAAATCAATCCAAATAATAAAAACCAGATCCCAAAACAGTGATAAAGTAACAAAAAAGTATTTTTTCTTTAAAATCAAATTCATCTAAGTAATTTTGTTTTTTGCCTGTTTGTATACAAGATCTATTTTTCTTTCTTCATAGTGGAAAAAAAATCAATTTTTGTCAAAAATAAGTTTTCTTCAGTCAAAAGGGCTTATGGCTACATGAAGTTGAAATACTGGTTCCTGTACGATCAACATGGAGCATGGTCAGTACCTAGATGGGTGACTGATTGGGAATACAAGGTGATGTAAGCTTGGATATGTAAATGGTGTAATGGATAATTGATTGGAATTGTTAATTGGAGTTCTGAGTTTCAATTCCTATTGAGTTTGTTATATTCACTTAAACACAAATACCTTATATATATATATATAAATCATATCAAAAAATATTTTCTTTAATACTGTAGAGCTGAAAAAATAATTTGAATTTGAGATAAAAATACTTCTAGTTTTAATGTTTTTATATAACTAATTTTATTATTATAGAACCCCAAATGTAACAATTTCCCTCTAAAAACTATTTTGTATGCTATTTTTCTTTAAAGAGGAGTTGATAACAAAGAAACTAATTCTTGGTTACTATTACACTTTAGGTTTTATCTAGCTGTTGTTAAAAGTCATAAAGTTACATTAATTATAAGTTTTAAGTAGATAGGATTCCAGAATTATTTCTTTATTATGGAAATAACTTTTTTTTATTTACAGTAAGGTTCATTCTTTACAAGGCCAAGGAGCCACTCAAGGTAGAGTGTTACATTTGGTGGCCATTTGTGTGGAAGATAACAGTTAACCCTAGTCTTGGACAGGTCAAGATTGTAGTGATTGGTGAAAATTCCTGTTGGAAATTGGTTCCACAGGGCAATGGTTCATAGAAAGAAACTGCTTGAGTGGACCTTACATCTCACTGATGAATACCGAGGGTAGTTTGTTACAATTATGTCTGATTCTAATTTGACTATCAAGTAGATCAGATTCTGAGGTAATTCTGTCCAGGCTAGTTATTGATATTTATTATGCTTTGCTTATACAACATAAGAAGAAATGGGTGTAATATAGGAACCCACAATGAATGTAGAGAAAAATGGGTCCAATAGAGCCTGGCAAATAACCAGGTAATAGCCAACCTAAGAAAATCCAAGACAATTATGGACATGGAGAAGACCAGGAGGAGAAACTAAAAACCAAATCGGCTACATAACTACCAACAAAAGATTCAGGAATGCAGTTGTTCACTGCAAAACCTATCCAAGTGACGACTGCAGAAGCAATCACCTCCCTGTTATATGTAAACTAAGAATGAAACTACAGAAAATGAAGAAGCCTAACATAGCACCCAAATAACAATACAAGACTCCTGAATGACCAGGACCTGAAGGGAAATATGGACAGTGTGAAATGAAGATACAAGGTACAAAATGGGAATGGAAACTTGAAGTGGGACACACTAAGAGAAGCTTTAGTGACATCAGCATACAGGGTCATCCCAAAGGAAAATGGATGAAGAAGAAAAAATAACGAATGGATGACAAATGAGATTCTTGACATGATGCAAAGGGGACAGAAAACAATGCCAAGGCAAAGAACAAAATACAAAAAACTACACAAAGAAATAAGGAACAAATGAAGACAGGCTGAAGAAGAATGGCTCAATGAAAAATGTGCAGAAATAGAAAATGATTATCACAGATAAAGGAAATGTGCATAAAAAATAAGAGAACTAACAGTACAAAAGACATGTTCATCAACGGGCTGCATAAAATCCAAGGACGGAACACTGATATTAGAGAAAGAAAAAAAGCTTCAGAGATGGGATGAATATGTAGGAGAACTCTTCCATGACAAAAGAGAATACACAGAAATACTGACAGACCAGAAATATTAAAAACCGAAGTGGAAGCTTCAGTGGCCAAATTGAACAGGAACAAAGTGGGAGGGACAGACGGAATTGTAATAGAGATGCTGGCAACCTTAGATGACTTTGGCATAGACATGATCACAGAAATAATAAATGGAATGTACAACAGTGGGGATATACTGGAAGACCTAAGCTGATCTATTTTCATAGCACTGCCTAAGAAACCAGGCACAAATGAATGTGAACTCCACTGGGTAATCAGCCTAACAAAAACTTAATATCTGAATTCTGATGAATAGTGTACAGCAGAATCAGGCCAGTGATAGGACAAGAACAGTGCGGGTTCATCAAAGACATCGGAACAAGAACGCAATATTGATGCTCAGAATGTTATCGGAAAAAGCAATACAAATGCAGAATTATGTGTACCTGTGTTTTATAGACTATGCAAAGGTGATTGACAAAGTGTGCCACAAAGATCTGTTAGAACTGCTTGGCAATCTTGACATATTTGGGAAAGACATTAGGGGTGTAAGACAGGGATGTGTCTTCTCACAAGATTTATTCAACTTATACAGCGAGGCAATTCTGAGAGAATTAGAGGTTCGATCAGGATTCATTACTGGTGGTTACAATCTTCACAATATAAGATATGCAGATGATACAGTGCTGATAGCAGATATTGAAAGGAAAATACAAAGCCTCCTACAGAAGGTAGTGAAGGAAAGCGAGAATAAAGGACTAAACAAATTATAAGACAGAATGCCTGGTTATCAGCAAAATGGTGAGACCAAATTGCAACAAAGAATACTAAAATCATGCAGGCACAAAAATTTAAATATTTGGGAAGTGTTCTAACAGAAGATGTAAAGTGTGACACAGATCCAAAGACATATTGAGAAGGCCAAAGATGGATTCCAAAAGCTAAGCAGAATATTAAGAGACAGAAAAATTTCATTAGAAACAAAGAAAAAAGTACTGAATTGCTATGTGATATCTGTCCTCCTGTATGGCAGTGAATTCTGGACAATCTCTTTAAAGATGAAGAAGAGACTTAAAGCAACAGAAATGTGGTTCTACAGAGAGATGCTGAGGGTACCATGGACCAAACATATGAGCAACGACAAGATTTTAGAGAGGATGGAAAGAAAGAGGAAACTTATATTTAACATCAAGAAGAGGCAGTTGAAATCTCTGGAACATGTAATGAGGAAGGAGGGCTTGGAAAATATGATATTCACAGTACAGATTGAGGACAGAGGAAAGCAGTGTGTAACATATTTGGTGGGCTTGAGTAAATGGATGGTAGAACAGGGTTTGGGAGAATTAGCTAAAAGACAAAACTTATTAAGAGCAACAAGGGACTGGAGGGAGTGGAGGGCCATGATCACTTATGTTCTGAAGGGATACAGCACTTAAAAGAAGATAAATCTTCCAAGTGATGAGAATTTTCCTGAAGACTCTAGCACTAGTAAAAAATAAGCTACTAAAGCTACTATTCTCAATTCCAATTTCTGTATTTTTTCTCAACATAAAGTTTTTCATGTGTGCATTAATAGATTTTTAAAATAAATTTTTCCTAATAAATAACATCTTACATACAATAATACACAACAGATACATTTTACTCACAAAGAAGAGCTATTTTAACAAAGATTCTGACAATAAACTGGATCCACTAGCAAAGCCTTTGATTGGGAGATTGGAGGTTTCGATGATTTGTTCCCACGCCCACCCTGACTCAGAGTGTTAGCACCTATTAGGGTCCCAGCTATGGCCAAACCCCCAAACAAAACAAAATACTATAAAAGTATAAAAATAAATTTTATAGTAAAAATACCAGCAATATATTTTTATATAAAAAGATGACTGACAATACATTTTATAGCAGAATTACCAAAAATAAATTTTATAGCAAAATGGTCAACAATACATTTTATCTGTAGTTGAAGGCATAAAATTATGTTCAAAAGATATTTACTTGAAGCAATAAAATTGTGCTCAAAATATTTAGGTTTTGGCATTAAATAACCCATGAAGACTGACATCCTGCTAAACAAAATCAATTAATCATCCAACCAAACATGCTGAATTAGTTTACATTACTTAGACTCAAAATATTGTCATCATCTTTCTTGTTATTATTACAACTGTTTCATCCACTGTAGTCTCTGGCTTGTCAATCCAGGTAACCCTTCAGGAAATTTTAAACTGAATGCTTTTTTAATGTACAGGGTTAGATTTTTCTCATTTCACTATTTGTGTGTAGTCATATCTTGTCTAGTTCTTATTTATTTCAGTTATTGCTCACAGTTTTCACTACACTACCTGGGGATTGAATTCACAATTACAATTTCACCAAATTCATGAACCAATGCTCAATCCACTAGACTATTTTCAGACAAAAATTATGCTGAACCTAAAAATATTTGATAAAGCATTTTTCTTTTAAATAAGCACTCACTTGATACTCAATACATGTTAAAGTTATGAAGCTATTTTTAAAGGCCACTTTCATTGTAAAGCTGTTATTTTTTTTATTAATATATATATATATATATATATATATATATATACACACACACACACACACACTTACCTTGAAAAGGATGTAAAGGTGCTACAGCATTCTTTGCACAGACATGTTTTTAATATCAAAGACAAATGCAAGTAAGTAAAATAGTCTCACCTATTCATATCTTCTCGACTTTCTGTCATAAAGTAGTATGTTCTGGATCCATATTTCTCTGCCTTGAAGCAATAGTCCTTATTGGTGTCCAGGTATCGAGAGATACAATAATTTGCTAGAGGGAATGCACCTAGGGGTGTGTCTTCCTGTATAAATTAAGAGAAATAAATAATGGATAATAATTTATATATTTCTACAAGTCACAAATTTGCCAAGTAAATAAACTCTCAAATGAATTGAAAAAAAGACAAAGAGCATTTACAAAAAATTGTGTGAAAAAAGGAAATATTTGGAGTAAAAATTCTTTCTGTCTCTGACCCAAGTAGAAAGTAAAATCACATAAGAAAAATAATGTGAGAAACTATATCTAACAAGATTTAAGTATTTTTAGTGAGAAGCAAATGACTATGAAGGTGAATTGCACATGTTAACATTTTATAGGCTTTGAAGCAGCACATGTTATATTATTTCTGTATTTCACATGAAAATAGTTTTATTGTTTCAAGAATAAAAACATTTAACTTCATATGCCCCTGCTGTATTTAAATCATTGACAGGAAATATTTCCTGATTGATAATATTTAATGAAAGCATTTGTTTATAGTATAAAGAAAATATACATATCTATCTGTGAATAAAAGCAAGTTTTCATTTTATCTTTATTCATATAGTCCTTTTACAGATATATTTTTAGCTCTATCTGAAATTCTATCTATCTATCTATCTATATATATATATATATATATATATATAGAGAGAGAGAGAGAGAGAAAAAGTTAAAGATCAAATGCAGATTGGAATCCAGAAGGATGATAAAATAAAAGAACAAACAGGAAATGTATATTAATCTAACATGTTTCACTTTTATTAAAGCTTTGTCAGAGAGTGAGAGGAAACAGACAAAAAGACAGAAAACACTGGTATTTCCAATTATATTTGGGTCAGTTCGCATTGGTCAGACAAGTGTCATGTGTACTAAAACTGGATAATTCTATGTGTATGTTGGTTTGTGACAATTCTTGTATGTCTAAGTGAAGATCAGATTGTAATGTGTATTTGTAATTTTGTGCATGTGTCTCTCAAGTGGGTTTTTTTATTTTCACCTTTGTGCAGCCAACCAGGTTCTAATTTATGGCTCATCTCTTTAAGAATGTATTCTTTGTATTAGATAGATACAAGTTAGATTCTTTTAGAATGAATTAAATGAAAGATGACAATGTAATGTAATGTTTTAAGCATGTGTTTATAGTTGGTAATATTGCTATTATTAAGTTATCAATGTATTTTCTCCTTAAAGAATTATGTTCTTTTTTAATTAGAGTGGCATTAGTGAAATCAAAGTTATGTCCAGCATCATTTTGATGCAAAATGAGAGAGACCAATTGTCCAAATACAAGTCTCTCTTGTGTTTGTAGAAGTCTCCTTCACATAAACTTCTTTGCAATTTATTTGATAAATCCTGGCATTTGAATTGGTGTTGGGTTTATTTTTCTTCCTAATTACATTTCTGATTGTCTTGGAGATGGTAGTAATGATCCTAGTATTAGGGATGATCATCGAAACCCCATCTGTACAAAACAACCTCAACATCATTGTTAACTGGGGCAAAGGATGGCTTTTCAATTTTAACACCTCCAAAACTAAACTTCACTCTGAGAGACCCCTCTCTACCTTCCATCAGCATGGCTGGTGCTATCCTACAGGAAAGTGACTCATTGCACCTTCTTGGGCTAACATTCTCAGCTGACATGAAATGGAAAGACTATATTGAATCCATTGGTAAGTCAGCTGCTAAGAAAGTTGGCTCACTGCATCGGGCAAGACAATTCTTCTCTACTGAATCTATTTTGCATACCTATAAGTCTACCATTTGTCTATGCTTAGAATATTGTTGCCATATATGGTCTGGTGCTCCTGTGATTTACCTGCAGCTTCTTGATAAGATCCAAATAAGAATCAGCAATATTATTGGTCCTGATCTGGCAACTCAGCTTCAGTCACTTGCACACCACTATATGGTTGCTTCTCTGTCCCTTTTTTTTTTTTATAAATACTTTCATGGTAACTGTTCAGATGAGCTCTTTGCTATGGTATCTAGACTTATGAATTTGTGTGCAATACTAGACTGGTGACAAGATTTTATCTACTTACAGTTGAGCTAGCTAGATGTAGCCTTAACGTCTGTGCTAACAGTTTCTTTTCTCATACTTCTTGCTTGTGGCTCCATGTGTTTTGGAGCCCTTCTGGCTCCATGCTTTTCAGCCAACTTTAATCTGGAAGAACTTAAATGCAATATCCAATTGCTAACTACTGTCCTCCTGAATGCTTTTTTCTCTTTCTATTCATTACTAATGTTTCTGTTCCTAATTTTCCCACACCCTGTAACCCCTTGCATGTTAGTGGCTGTACAGCCTTGCTTGGGGTGACACTGATTTAAAAAAAAATCCTTGCAAGTGATAGAGTAATATCACCTGCAATACCCTATTTTATATTCAATGTGAAACAAAAGGCTCATAAAATATTCCAAAATAGAAAAGTGGCCCCTCCTAACAAACCCAATGAATCAAAAAAATATATTGTTCCTACACTATCACAGCTACAATCAAAAAGAATTTATCTAAACTCAATATAAAATTTGTCAAAACTATATCTAAAACAATAAAAGACTTAATACAAAACAACTTGAAGGAGGAATTTATTCTATCACCAGCAGGGATTGCTAGAAAGAATATATTGGAGAAACCTCAAGAAGTTTAAATAAAAGATTTTATGAACACAAAAGAGACATTTCAAAAAACCCATAATAAATGAATTAGTTGTTCAATGTAATGAGATTGACTACAATTTTGATATAAAAAATGCTACTCTAATTAAAAGAGAAAATAATTCATTAAGTTGAAAATGTTTACAAAATGCTTTAATTGCTAGTTAATCCACAGTAAATTTGCATCCAGATTCTTACAGCAGTTCACCATTCTTAGCAGACCTTCTATTATTACAATGTGGGATATTTAATAACAAAAATGATGGAAAGGAAAAGAATCTAAATGAAATTGGCTAGATTATGTACTCAAAACACATAAAAAAAAATTTGGAAATTTAAAATCCCCAGCATTTCTCATTCGTGCACATGTGTAGTCACATCAGTGTAAACAAACCTAGTCGAATGAAGCCTGAAGGGACAAAACATATTACATGAAAACTTCTTTTGATTTTGTCATATGTCTTTTCTCTAAAACTGTTCTTGATATATAAAAATTTATATATTGTCCCACACATAAATATATATCCATATATATTCTAATGATAAATATTAATTTTGTTTCTTATACATTAAGCACAGTTTTATTTCCACCAGCTCTAGTATACATATATATATATATATATATATATATATATATATATATATATATATATATATATATATATTCCTTTTCTTATGCATATAACAGTGCTCTATTTTAAATTCTTTTAAAAGAAATCTCTAATATACATAAAAAGTGTTGTAAAAGGGTAAATAAAACAAAATTGTTATATAATTTAAATTTGGATGATAATCTGGCAAAATGTTAAATATGTGATAAAAAATCATGTCTGGCAAAACATATCAGCATAAAAGTTTTTCACACACACAATAAATATATATATATATATATATATATATATATATATAGTTCATCAAAATACATGGCATAAAAATGTTTCCTAAATCTTTAGACAGAAAAACTTAGGCCCAATTTATTAGCCTTTAACCATGTAATGTCTTATTTCTCAACAGAAATTATCTTCAATGAAGAACAAGACACTGCTAACCAGAATTATTGGCATAGTGTTAATTCCTTTATTTTGAGGAGAATAAAATTTTAAATATTTGAGTTTTTCTTTTGAGTTTTTCTTTCATATGGAGGCAATTGTAAGTGTTGGGTGGATGTGTACACAAAGATAAGGTATATTTAAGAATTTACAACAAAATAAATAAAATTAATTACGGGAGAAAAATATAAATCTTAAAATTGTAATTTTCTTTCATGTGAAAAGAATATTAATATAGTAATTAATTAATGACTTATAATTATTTCTTTTTTATTTTACAAATATTCAAAATTAAATATTTTTGTTTAAATATTTACTATCTTATAGAGAGTCTATTTTATCAGAAAATCTTTACAACTGAATTATCTTTTAAATTATTTCCAATAAACTAAAAAAAATTAGTGCCAATAATTTCAGTATATGTTTGAACAACAGAAATTTAGAGTGAAAACTTATTGGAATTTTTAAATGAAGTAAAAGACAAGAGAGAAGATTGTATAAGTTTTGGGGCGACACACATGTTATATATATGTATGTATATATAGTTTATATGAATAAACAATGTTCTTGAAATTCAAACAAGAAATGTTCTTAGGATTTACTGTAGTTGAGAAAATAAATATTCAATATTCACATACATCAAATTTAGAATTAACAATAAAAATAAAGTTTAAAAATTTTACAGACAAAAGAAACAATATGCTGAGTTTTGGCAGTTGTTTACAACAGGCAAACAGGTCTCCAAAGCAGCTGGCAATGATATTGCCTCATGCAATCTTTTGAGCAGCTGAAAATTCTTAATGCTTTCTACAGGCTTTGGAAATGTTTTAAACAGAGATTCATTTTCAATTTTCCTTTTACCTCAGTGATTAACTGATCACTTTTGTTTTGTACATCATTAAAAAGTATTTTTATGAAAATTTATAATTCTTGTTTTTAAATAATGGACTAAAGCTAAATACAATTTGTACTGCTAATGTAAATAAATAGTTCAGCACCAAAAGTTGAATTAGTGGCACAATTATGGTTATATTTATTATATAGTTTACTGTTATTCAGACTGTACTAAAATAAACTATAAACTATTAAAATTGAAATAAATGCTTGACCTAGGTACAGTGTGTTTCTCCTAGTGGGCTAGTAGCTATATTCTGATAAGATTTTCAAGAGTCTTTGGTCAACTGGTGATGTAGTAACACACATTCAATTGGTCAAATGAACACTTCTACTTGTGGACCAAGTTCTAGATGACCATAAAGTAAAGACATTTGTCCGAATCAATACATTGTAAGGGCAGCAGTGGTAGAAAGCATAATATCCACTTCACAGATCAAAGCAAATATGATCCCAGGATTGTCAACACTGTTCGTTGGGAATGTTTAACTTGATGACAGGTATATGTACATTTAACCAGACTTCCACTTAAACCACAGCAATGGAGTGCATATTTCCAGTGGTGTCACTTTAGGGATTAAATCACACTCTTCAATGTTCAACAATGACAGCATGTTCTGACTTCATCCAAATATAGTTATTTGTGTGTGATGTAGACTTGGGGGAGTGACATCTTCCAGAGTGTATTCACTCATGACACACAAGCCTAACCACTGGTATCATGGTATGGGATGTCACATTTATCACATTTGCTTACCTTTGGTGTTTGTGAAAAGAACATTGAATGCCATGCAGCATGTTCAACTTGTTCTGTTGATATTCCTGCAACAGGAAGGCAATATAATGTTCCTGCAGGATAATGTCCATCAACATTATGCCCATGTTACACATTTTTCAGGATGTTGGACAACTTCTCTGGCTGAGAAAATCAACCCTCCTGTACTCTACTAAACATGAAATGGAAATAATGGGATGATAGCTGACTCCTTTGGTTAACCCACATACAACAACTGCACTGAGACAGCAGGTAGAGGCACAGAACAATGTATTGGTCAACAGTGCAGTCCTATGTTAAAGCCCTAGGACTTTTAGTACTGTTAATATACTCTTTATTTGGAACCTGTGCATGCATTGGTGTGTACATATGATTATTTACTCTCAATCAGCTATATTACCTGTACATTTAATTTTGACTAAATTGAAACACATCTTCAGGGTGTTATTTTATTTTGCATCAGTATATGTAGCATGTAAATTAAGACTTAGAGAAGTTTACAAGTTTATAAAATGTAACTTTGCTAGCATCTTAAATAAATTCCTATTAAGCAACATTAATAAATATACAAAACAATTCAAAAATAATTGTATTTTGCACATGTTACTTATAAACAACTAAATTAATTTTTATTTCTTATATTTTTGAGTTAATTTAAAGATTCTTGAGAATCCAATCTGGAACAGCACAAACTTTCTCAAGTATACTTTTATGTGATTAATCACAAAAGGAAAATGAAATGAACACTTCTAAATTAATTTGAGAAAAAGATTTTGATCATGAGAGGGAGAAAAGTTAAAATTAATGTTTCCACTGTTTTAAAATTAAAAACAGTAATAGAAAATACATACCAAAGATCCAATATACAATAGTGTCAGAAAGCATGATCAGGTAAAACACACAATTGTAATGAAGATACATTTTAGAATGTTGATTAGAAGGCTGATTGATAATTCATAATGATTTTAAACTTCATTGAAAAGATATCAAAATTTTATATCAGAAATGATTAAATTGCAGGACAAGATTCCCATTAAGAGTTTACTGTTTTTCATTTGTGATTAAACTCTATACCATCTGCCTTTTTGTAGTTATGAGTGAAATTGATGTAATGGAATAACCTGTCACCCCCATGAGTAACTACATTATACGTAGTAACTACCTATGAGTATTGGTAAGTCAACAGACTATGGAGTCTAACTGGGATTGTTCCAGCTAAACAGTCAAACTCTCTGCTCAAAGGCAGAGAGGAATTCGGACGAGGCTCCGCCAAAGAGTAGAGTCTCGTTTGGGGAGGTAGACTGCCCCTGAACTCTTTTATGTGGGTTCAAAAAGGGAATATTTTTGGCCGAGCCTACAGGCTCGGAGAACCTATGTTAAACCGACCTTGTGCCACATGCAACCCTCGTGGCGGGGCAACTAAATATACTAGCTGGGATCTGTTGAGTACAAATCTGACATGCGAGAACTAACGACCTTCCAATAGTAGCACTCACTCATGACTTGACTTGCGACGATCATGCGTATAACTGTTACCTTATTTCTTATTGTACTGGTTTTTATAATAAACTTTTGCTTATTTTATCCACTGTGTTTTTCAAGTATATATTCCTATTAGCATGGAATATAACAGAAATCAAATGGGATTTTACAGCAGACTTATATAATGGTCATGTAATGTCATATATATATATATTTTAAATAGGTACACTTCATCTTTAATCATTTACTCAAGTTTTTGAGGTGTTATCACTCTTTGACATGTGAGGAGATTAATTAGTATTCTAAGTGGTGACCAGGAACTATGCAAGGTGATGAATTCTTTAAGGTGCTTTCCACAAATCAAGTGATAATTAATAAAGATAATATTATGATCTAAGACAATGAAAATAAAAAATTAGACCAAAAGAATCAACTTTTGACCTCAACAAAATTTAAATTTACTTAGCCCTGAGTAAATGTATTATTATATTAAAACTATTCAAATGGTTAGCACAATGAATCAAGTTTAGCTGCATAAAAACACCCATTGATGTTGTTACTATTAAATATAAAAATGAAAAACATACATGGAAAAATTTATTAATATAAACATAAAGAATAGTGGATATAAACTTCAACTAGTCACGTTATGATTGCTTTACAGACATTAACAACTGGTTATTTTTACAAACAACAATCTGTCTAAAAACATCATTATGAAAAATTTCATAACCCCATGGATACTCACTTAACAATGTAGTTTTAATAACAAAGATCAATCCTAGACTTCTCAGGGCAAAAATCTAATACTTAAATGAATAAACAAAACCTTCACAAGAAAAGATCGCAAGAAGGAATTTAACACTGAAATTACTACCTATTATATATTTAAAGAATTTTTAAGATCATTAGCTTTACTTGAGCAACTACTGAATACTAATATTGTAAACCATTACTAGGAAGTTTTTTTTATTGTTGTTGTTAGTATAACAAATATACAAAGATGATTAAAACAGTGATTTTTAAGTGTCAATTGTCACCATGGTGATACTCCTAAGTAAATTGTACTTGGTGTCAGAGGATTCACTTTTCTTGGTTATATTTAAGGGTCCTCATTGTCTTATAATTGAACAAGTTCATTTTTCAAATCAATGCATTAACCATTTAGCTATCACTGGACACAAAAGCAATTAAAATCTGTTTGAAAGGAACAATAGTGACAAATGCTTTTTGAGGCAGACACTTTTAATTTTAGTTAACGAAATTGTTTAAAAGTTGCAGGGAATGTAAACCCTTTAAATTAAATTTCAAATAATTTTGAAAAGTAATGTAAAATTCAACAAAATAAATAAACTACTTAACTCAATCAATACACCATAGTTTAGCAAAGAACATAAAGCTATATTTACTTTCTTCTCAGATTTGACAAAACAAAAACATAAACTTAACAATTCAAATTTCTACTGATGTTTTTAGCTCTAAAATACAGGAAACAAAACTTTAATTACATCAATTCAAATATATAAAATTCTTTATTCTTTTTTTTTCATGTAAAAGCATGTTGTTGGTCATATGCTATTAGAAGTTAAGTATGGTTAAATAGTACAAAATGGAAAAATGAAATCTAAATGAGCCACCATTCTTAACTCCTGTAGTTTTGTGTGGATTTCTTGTTATGGTTTATGGAAATGAAAATGGATAAAGATTTTCTTCCTTTAATCAAGAGCATTTGATCTCTCAAACTCATCCATTAACTTTTGCCAAAACATGGACTTTTAGCTGGTGTGTTCAGTTGCTTAGACCAAGCAAGAACTGAAGATTCAATATAAATGCTTTCCATTAAGTCCAAAAGGGGAAAAAAGAAAATCAGCTTTGTGCCAACAGGTTGGCAATTCTTCAAAATATCTCTAATCAAATATAATAATTGTAGGCAATAATAACAATAACATTAATAGACTATATTATTAAAAAAAAATAAAAAATAATACCATTAATAAATAAGGAAGAAAATAGCAATCTTAAAATACTATGTTAATGCTCATTATTTTCATTATGTTATTATTAATATCGAGTTTCTCTTAAATACAAAGGTTTTTATGGCTGTTTTATTTTTAAATGGAGAGGTTTTATTTCCTATTATATTTATTTTTGAAACCAACAATTGATTAAATCTAAGTTTTAAATCTTTCTTTAATGTTATTTGAACTTTAGTTTCTTTAAAAAAAAGTAAGAAATTTGGATACATTTAATCAAAATTTCTACTTTAAAAATTTCTTATTTGTTCCTAAGAATTTTTAGTTTTTCAATAATTATCCCCAAGTTATTAAACTTTTTCATATTAATCATTCTATAGTTATTAAAGATTATACTTCAATATTGAAAATTCAGCCGAACAATGTTATTAATAATAATAATAATAATAATAATAATAATAATCTAATCAAGAGAACACTGAAAATGTTCCAAACAGGACAGAGAATGTGTGTGACTGAGTAACTTGGTTATCTGAGAACAACTTTTTCATATCATAATGTACTAATAAAGTTTAAGTTACACTATTGCAATGCAGATGACATTTTTGATGGATTAAATAATTTAATTTAAAAAAAATTTTTTTATTTACTGTTATTGTGTTTATCACATTTGATTTGGCAGATGAAATGTTTGAATTTCTGAATGAATCACAAATCAGTGTTCATTGATTATTATCTTTGTTACTTTTTATCACTTCATTCTTTGATCATCTTTGGGAAGAAGGTTGAAACCATAGAAAAATATGCAGAATTAAATCACTTCAGTTTTCTTTCTCATGTATATTTTTGCAATAACTTGCTTCCAAAACAGACATTCTGCAATTCTTAAAGAAGTTTTATAGAAAGCAAAATTAAATAAGAATAGAGAGGTGGGTGATTTGGCAGTCATCATAATTCAACCATATGTGTAAATTCTAGTTTTGTGCATGCTTTCCTCAAAATTCTCATACATAATAATAGTTATGGTCATTCAAATTATAACAATGTAGATTGTACTTTAAAGCTCTTGTTGTATACAAAAAAAATTAATACGGATGAACTCAAAGTACATTCAATATTTGGTCATTTACTTTAATTAATTGGATCAGACACCACCACCACCACTATCACCCAAAAAATAGATTTATTGAACTCGTATAACAAAACTTTTATTAATCCTAATGATTACAAATTTTGGGGGAGATGCTTTCACACCCACTCTGTATGTGTTGCATTGATAATCAGTTAAAACGAAATTGTTAGTGGTCAGAAGGTAAAAGTGATTCCAAATCTGTCTTAGGCTCACTGATGATTGGTAAGAACTGTGCAAGACAGTAGGTAGAGAAGTGGGTTTGGTGGTTAAAAAGAGCATCAAATTTATAGCACTAAACTCTTTTCTCTCTGAGTCTTCAGACTGATGCAGTGAGAAAATTGTGGTGCAAATAAGTCCTGTCAGTAGTCTTTGTTACTCATTTGTGATGGTTGAGCCTTAATCGGTCCTTTTATTTTTCTCTTTTGTAGTGTCTCTCTATCACATTAACTGAAGACCAAATATCCAAATAGTCAGGTCTTTGAAAGATGATGATTTGATATGTGACTAATTTAGCACAGATTGTTTTTTTTTTTTGTAGCAATGTTTCAATAAAGCAGGCATTTTCCCACAAGAGGAATGCAGTGTTTAAAATTACATTGCTCCAGTGCAGTTTGAAAATGGTACAGAGGCAATGCTGGTGGAAGCATTCAAGGCAAAAATGGTATCCAAGGATCAGCACAGTAAAAAAAAAAGTGGACTTTGTAGACCTTTAATTTGGTGTCTTTTCTAAAGTTCTTATTGGACCAACCATGTCTTTGAAAAGTTTCGTTTTATTTTTGTTTTTGGCAGTCTGATATCAACATTTTGGTGATGGAATGCAGACTAGTTATTAATTCTGGGTTTGTTGAGATATCAAACACTTGGTGTAGACAATTGTTCAACAAGACAATTTCTAACTAATGAAAAGCCTGAAACCTCAAATACTAGTAATATTTGAAGGCATATATATGGTAGTATACTTATGGACATGAACATCCAACTATATATGAGCACTGTTCAAAAGAAATCCAGATATTTAATATTAACAGAAGAAATAGCATACCTAGGGAAATAGCACCTTGGTTCCCTTTAAATTACTCCACTTGGGAACCACAGATACTTGTTAAAATAGTCTGGAAAATTTCTTTCATGACTGCCATGAACTGTTTTATCATGTTTGTCTTAATCATGTCCAGAGTTTAAAATTTCATTTTCAATCATAATTTTAGCTTTGGGAAAAGCCAGAGATTGCAGGTGTGCCTTTCTGGACAGTAGTAAGACTAAAATACCTGGTTAACACAATTAAATCCGTATCACTGCATGAGACATGAAGAATATGCATGCACAGTGTCATGATGAATGCAATTCTCACATTGTATACAATGACATCTCACTATTCACTGAGTAACCTCATAGGAGAATATCAGTTCATGCATGTTCAGTAATATTTCTCTTTGACTGGCTGCCAAATTACATCAAAGCTATACAACTGATATTTGGAACATTCAGAATGGCTGGATACTTTCTGGGAATACATTGTACACTCTTATTCCTAGTACACTTTGTTGTACATTTAAACACAGCAGTCTGAATTAGATAGACTAAGTTTTTTCTTCTTCAAGCAGTAGTGTGAACTCCAATTAAATGGTATTAAGAAGAAAAACAAAAAAAAAAAAACATAATATCAAATAGAAATTATGAAAATAAATCATAGTTGTATTTTGTTTGGAATGCTCACTAATTGTTACAAATTAGTTCCAAATTCTAAAGTTATGGTTGATAAAATTTATTACTGTTATTTCTGACTGCAAAGTATTGATTTATCATTAATTAAAACTACCACTGACCACAAGCAATAATAATCCAAAATCTTAATGAAAAAACAAAAACAAAACAACTGAAAACATTTGAAATCTGTCAGTAGTGCAAAAATAGTCAAAAGTGTAGGTGATGTCATTCAACCTAAAAATTTACAAATCTAACCTTAAGTTTTCTTTTGACTCTTAAATACATTTTACTAAAATAGACAACTCCTTTTAATCAAAATTATAATTATTGTAATTAATTATGGCAATTTAGATATTGAACAAATATAAGCAAATTTAAATTATCAAATTTAAGGTGTTTAATCTATCAGAAAGGTTAAGTGAAGAACAAAAAATAGGAAAAATTTCAAAAAGCCCCATAAGACATAATTATGTGTATAGATGTTAAGTTTAAAATAAGGTTCAAGATTTTTAAATAAATATAGTCATTTAAATTATGACTGAGTTGTGCTCTTATTGTATACAACAAATTAATAAAGATGAATTTAAATATTATTATCCAGTCATAGAATAATAGGATTATATATTATTGCTGTTAGTACTAATACTACCACCAACACTAGAATCTGTATATGTAACCTATGATAAATCAAAAAGGATTTATTAAACTCATATGTCAAAAATTTTATTCACTCTAATGATTATGTAACATTTAGAGAGACAAATTCTGGCACCCATTCTTTGTTTTGTATTGATAATGAGGTAAAATGGAATTGTTAGTGATCAGGAAGTAATACAAATATTACTGATAAAATATGGCTATGACATATATATAATTATTATGACTACATGTAAAAGTTCTTCATTTGATATTAATGTTTGCAGAGAGGATGAGGTTTACCAGTTGTTTGGCTGAAGATCAGATTTTTCAATGACATCATCAAAAACACACACTTGATTACTTTCTGACTTTTCATGCCCTTCTGATTCAAAACAACAAAGAAAAATTAAAACAAAGATGCCAGTTTTTCTGAGTGGAGGTGAATTTCTTAAAGTTAGTTTGGCATAAAAATACAAAAAAAAAATCTCATCTTAGATATAAATCTTTGAAACAATGTATGGGTACAGAAAAAATGGAAAGACATTTTCTTTATAGAATCAATCAAATTAGATGGCATGTCAAAGACAAAGTTTGGCTTTCTTCTCTTTTGTCTTGTATTTTCCATCCCATCACAGATATGCAGTAACTGAAGAAATTCATGTTTTGTTTTTTTTTGTCTGCTTCTCTCATTTTTTTTAACAGAATGAATGAAGAAAAAAGCTGAATGATAATCATAGTTTGGGTTATTGCACTTTCTCCAGATAATCACATGTGTTTGATTATGAGAAAGGATTTGATAAGATATTTGAGACACTTTATTGAGATTCACTATTCCAACTTCATTTAGCTAAGAGAAGATATAAAATTATATATTTAATACTTATTCTTCTATGTGCCATATCCCTTTAGGACATTGGAAATCATGGCTCTCCACAACTTTCTGTCTTTTGTAGTTCTTAATAACTTTTGTCTTTTTGCCATCTCTCACAAACCCTGCTCTACCATCCATTCACTCAAGCTCACCAGGTAGGTTATGCACTGCTTTCGTCTGTCACTCTTACCTTCAATCCATCCTGTGAGTATCAAGTTTTCCAAACTCTCTTTTCTAATTATGTTCCCCAGAAATTTCAACTATTTCTGCCATTTTTGTTACCATTGTGTCTAGAACTTCATTATTGCTCACATCTTTGGTCCATGGTATACTCAGCATCCTTCTGTAGAACTACATTTCTGTTGCTTTAAGTCTCTTCTTCCTGTGAGAAGATTGTTCAGCATTCACTGCCACATAGGAGGATCATTATTAAATAACACAGTACTCAATTCTTTGTTTCTAATGGTATTTTTCTATTTCTTAATAATTTATGCAACTTTTGGAAGATATCATTCACTATTTCAATGCACCTTTGGATTTCCATGTTGCCCTTTCGGTCCTCTGTTAATATACTTCCCAGATATCTAAATTGTTGCATCCATTTGATTTCAGTATCTCCAATTTGTAATTTACATGATGGATGGTTCCTATGCCTAACAACCATGCATTTAATCTTCTTGCGATTGATATTTAGTCCTTTCTCCTTGCTTTCCTTCACTACTTCACTGTGGCATCTGCATATTTTATATTGTTAAGAATGTAGCTTCCAATAATGAACTCTGGTATGACTTCTAATTCTCTGAGATTGGCTTTGTGGTATAGGTTGAAAAGGTCTGGTGAGAAGACAGATCCTTGTCTTGCACCCTTTTCTATTTTTGTATATTTACTGAAATCATTTTCTATCCATACGCAGGTGATTTTCTGCCAGTATTGGTTCTGGATTATTCTAATATCCTTCCCACATATTTTAAGGTTACCTAGCAGTTCCAGTAGATCTTTGTGACATACTTTATAAGTAAACTGAAACATCCAACATCTGTAACCATTTAAAGAAGTTTATTTTTAACAGACGAGGATATAAAGTCAGTCTTAATTTATTCAAAAGTTATTTCTACTTTTCACTTGTACTTCACTGGGTTTGTATTTATACTGTAGTTATCCAAGAGCAGACATTTTTGCTACAGTTATTTTAAAATCAATATTTTATAATCCCTGCAGTCAAAACTGTGAATAAAAACATGTTTTAAATATATTATTTACCAAGGATATAAAAAGGTTTTCATATAATTGTGATTCTTAAAGATGAAGTTAAAATCACAGTATATATCAATCAATGATTCAGTGTTGAAACAAATCTGTCATGAGAGAAACAGTCACTCATAAAAGAGTTGAGAACCTTTATGTCTGAAGCTTCATTTTGACAAACTTAAAGGAGCTAGACTCTTAAAACATTTAAGGGTAGATTAAAAGCAGCTGATCAGCAGAATCATTGGTAAGCAATAACAGTGGAAATTTGTGAAATCTGAAGAGACTTGTGAAAATTGTTCACAAAGAAATTGCTGGACATTCTAGTGTCATCTAAACAGAGGCAACCTGATGACAAGTTGAGCCTAAGCAGCAAACACGATCAATTCCTGTAGGATATACAGACTCACAGATAGAATTTGCAATCATTATAATAAAAGCCATTTATGAAGATCTAGAATGTTGTTTTCTTTTTTTCTTGCTTTAAAGAAACTTGATGGTTGTCTCTGTCAACAGGACATCATAACAGCAAAATGTCCATCAACAGCCAAAGGCAGAATATTTCAGGGACCTTGTATCCCTGCTGGTTGCAACTATATTGATACATTAGTGAATAAAGAAAGGAAGATCAGTTTTTCTGCTGAAGCTATATCTGTTATCTTTTTTCTGTCTTTTCTCCAACAGGAACTAGCAAGTTGTTCTTCAAAGGCAGTTAGTCAATGGAATAAGTGCTTTCCAGCTGGAAGCCAATACTATGTGTTCCTTGGTATAGCTTTAAGTGGGCAAAGGGGTAATGGCTAATTTATTTGTTTATCAATGAAATCCATGTGAATACTCATATTTACTTGACAATATAAAATGGTTGATATGTAACTATATTTTGGCTAGTAACACAAGAGTTCAATAGTTTCCCCACTTTTAAAATATTGTATGATCAGTTTAAAGTAGAAATGATATTTCAATAATTTTCTTCAAAACCATAAGATTTATATAAGTATAATAGTCAGATTATCTTGTAATTTGCATACATATATCAAAATTTAGAAATATCTCAAAACTTTTATTTGAGTGAAAATGCTAGTTGAATGATTATATTACCATTTATTCAGATTATCTCAGAATTCTAACAGTATAATGATAAAAATACCAATATTATGTATCATATTTTTTGGACTATAAAATACATTCTTTACAATGGCATTTTTTACTATGCTTACATGGCCCTTAGCTGTACAACTCAATCTCCCAGCACATGACATGTAATAAAATATTTTTTCCTTTTTTCATAGTAATAAGCCATTGTATATGGTACAGACACACACACAAACACAAACACACACATATATATAAATATATATATATATATATATTGTATGTATTATAGGATGCTGAAAGATTCTCAGCTTGACTTCCTTCCAAAAATCTGAGTATCATTTTATCATTGTAACTTGAAAATGTGTTCTTTTACAATATGAAATATTAATTTGCAGAATCATTGCTCTTATTTTTGCATTTGTCTCAGATCATTGATTAGAACAATGTCAACAGAAAGTTTGGCATTTTCAAGTTTTGTATTTTGAGCTGTCATGAAGTTCCTATTCTGGTTTTTGCAGAACAAATCATCAAAAGAAATCTATGAGAATATGATGTAAACATTGGAGGACAATTTCCCATTATACTCAACTGTGAAGAAACTTCTAGTGGAGGAATTTTGAGGCACAAGATGCAACACAGTCTATGAGGCCCTTCAAAGGTATCAACTACTGAAATTGTGTCCATTTTCACGAGCTAATTTTTCTGCTTAATGAATTTTGACCAAAACTCTTATCCAAGCACGAAATATCCAGAGAACATGATGGATTTATATTTCATGAGTAGTTATGTATACAGAAACAATCAGTCATGTGAGTGACAAAATGTTTAAAATCACCAGAGTGATTGAGTTGACATCTCCAAGTTGATTGTGCAGCATTTTCCATGATATAGCAGACATACAAAGGAATCTACAAGAACTCTTATGGAAGGTAGTGAAGGGAAATGAGAAAAAAAGGACTAAACATCAATTGCAAGAAGATGGAATACATGATTATTAACAAATAAAAAACAGTCCAACATGCAAATTACATAATTAGGAAAGAGGGTTTGGGAAATTTGATATTCCCAGGATATATTTGACAGCAAGAGAGATAGAGGAAAACAATGCATAACCTACCTGGTGAGCTTGAGTCAATAGATGTTGGAGCAAGAACAAAAAGACAAAATTTATAAAAAGTTACAAAGAACAAGAAATTTTGTAAAGCCATGATTGCTAACTTTTTGAAGGGACACAACACATAGAAGTAACAATCCTTTGGAATGAATTGTCTCTAAATGAAACTTCGGTAAATGATCAGTAGGGGCTAAGGAATATAATTTGATGGTTAACTATATTCAGTTAATTCAGAATACTAAAAATTAATATGTCTATTAAAAGAGACATTGAATTTGGCTTTTGAGTGGATAGACTATCTACTCTACCAGATTTTGCCATCACTATTTCCCATTTCCAAGTTTTAAATGAAGTTTGAAAGAGAATCAAATTTTGAATGATTCAGGTGATATCAGTTCCAGAGCAGTATTTCAAAAACTAAATGTCAGAAATTTCTTTGGAAGGGTTATAGAAACTTGAGAATGTACCAAGTGTGGTGAATATGTGGAATAACATATACATTTCTTAATACTCATTAACTTAATTCTTGGTCAGTCTGGGAAGCTTTCAGTATCCTCTTGTATATATATCTGTACATAGATACATTTTTGACATTTCACTCCAAGCAAAGCAATAAAGCAACTAAGATGCGAGGCATTATTGAGAGTGAAATAACCTGAGAAAATGTTATTGAGTAGAAAGAACAATAAAAGTATAGTATTCCAAAAGATAGATGATGATGATTGATGTTACATTTAATTATTGACGATTGTAGATTTACAGGGAAGCAAGAAAAGTGTTCTGCAGGTGAGAAATGCTAGAGAATAAACTATTAGAATAAAACTTGAGGTTACAATCTAGAAATTTCAACAGTAAAATGATGAAACCTAGTTACCAATCTAGTACAGTGCTTAAATTCATGAAATCAAGATTCGTTATATTGGTGGGAAAGTGATTGAACCTGTGATGCCAGGTCAGGGCTTCTTTGGATTTTATCAAGAATCTCCAGATACATAGTAGATGCACCAGACCAGATGTGGTAACAATATTCAAAAATATTTAATATATATATGTAATATATAAAATGTCTGTGTGAAAGACAGCAAGTCATTTAATATTAATGAAAAAATAGCTTATCTAGAGCAATGACATCTGAGTTCTCTTTAAATACTCCCTTTGGAACCTCATGTATTCACCCTTGCATTCCTTGTTTGTTTTTTTTTAAACTATCTGCAAAGTCCTATTTTAGGATTGGTGTCAGCTGCTTCATCATATTCTCTTTAATATTGTGCATAGTCTGAAATCTCCTTTTCAGTGGTAATTTTAGTTTTGCAAAAGCCTAGATATTATAGTGAGCCAAATTTGGACTGTAATGAGGTTTGACATACTTACATATCTGAGATACAATGCTTTACAGACCCTACCCACTGCCGAAAGAACAAAAACAAAATAACATGATGTAAAAAATAAGCAGGTATAGTGTCATGATAAATGCAATGGTTAAACAGTACACACATTTGCTCAGTGGAATCTCATTTAATATATTCTTCAGGAGAGTTTCTGTTTATATATGTGAAGTAAGGTCCTCCCTGATTGGTTACTAAATTATATCAAATCTGTAAAACCACTTCGAAATAGATACTTTTGGAATGGATCTGCTCTGTTATAAACTTTATATATTACATAAATAGGCATAGACACACATGCATTTACACATATGCATATATAAGCATATAAATCCACTATTTAATAAATTTTTGTGGGGAGTGTGCTGGGGAATTTGTAATTTTCTGATCTGGTAATAATCAAGCCAATTGAAATGAGAAGGTGAAATTTTTATAAAACATTTTCAAATGATCTTTTTTCTTTAAACACTTTGCACCAAGTACTCCCTGTATATGTCTTTGAATATCCACCATAGTTACTATTAATATAAATTCAGTTAAAATGACAGATTATATAGATGATATATAGTTATATGTTTCAATTATCTTCATGATATATAAATTATACTTATTACTTTTTGACTAGCATTTACTGTCATCATAACTTTTTAGTTGCTTTTTATTGCAACTCATGCCATTAATCTATGGTGGTTAATAGACAGTGCAGATTGGAAATAAAGTTAGGCACTTGATACTTGAACTCATGTCCTTTTGTTTCAAGGTAGTCTAATTTAAAATACTAGTTACTATAACCAACTTAGCTATGTATACATAATGGCACAAAGAAGATCAAATCTAACCTTACAGTCATTGTTCTTTTGTATGAACTCTCTATTCACCATATGTACTTTTATGAGGTGTATTAGTAGCATCAGTAATAACTATATTTTTGGTGGTAGTGATAAAGCATTATCAATGGTTATTAATTTTGTGTTTCATTTTAATTTTTATTTCCTTTTCTCATCATGCACCATCTTTTCTTACTGCAAACTCAGTGTTGAAATGGTCTTAATAGAATTTAACAAATCTCTAAATAGATTTAATATATCAAACTTAAATTTATTTTACTTTGCCATTCATAATGCTTAATCCCTGAAGTCCAACTCAAATGAACCAACAACCTCTTGTGGCCTCATTATTGGTTCAGATTTGAAATCTAAGTTCATTAGGATAATTGATATTCTTAAATTCACCATATGGGGCTTGTTGTAAAGCAATAGTTAGAGAATTAGTCTTGAATTCTAATCCAAGTATGCATGTCATCAAGTGTGGCCTAAAAATCACAGTTAAATTTATCCAACAAATATCATATATCAGATAAGTTGCTAATTTGAAGTCCTTTATATAAGATTCATAAATTCGATTTATTTATTCATTTCTGAGTTTCAAAACTATGACCATAAATAAAAGCACATTTAAAATGAGACAAAATCTCATATATTATTAATCATAGAATGCTGAAACTTTTCTCAAAATCTTTACTTTTACCTATATATGGTATATAATGCATGTGCTTTATATATATATATATAACTGCATATCATATTATTAGTCATTTGAATTCTTTTCAATTTTTATGAAACTAATGAAAGGATTCATGGAAATATTTACACTATTAAAATTTAAGTGGCTTAAAAACTCTATAACTGACCTTGCTGGCATACAAACCCTTAATTTTTCAATTACTTAATCCCTCACACAAATGGTTGACTTTTCCACACATTTCCCCAATAACCAAGATGGTAAGGCTTCCCTTCTCAATCTCTGTTTCACCTCCATCCCTGAGTCTTGTCGTGCCATTCTACTCCGCTCCCAGCAAAGAACCTCCTACTAACAAAGCATCTTTCCGTTATCAATGAGTAGACTGATGTCCCCTGGAATGTGATCTTTAATCTCCTCATTCAAAAATGCATCTCTGAGGTCTCCTGGGTAAAAACTGGAATTGAGGCCTTCATCCCTACAAGGAAATATAAGGTTAAATCATGCTCATCCCCTTGGTTCTCTGCTGCTTGCTCAGCTGCCATTGCCTATAGGAATCACTTCTTCCACCTGTACCATAGAGACATGTCAGGTTGCAACAGATATCTCTTTGTCTCTGCCTGTAATGAATGCAAGCATGTCCTCAATGAAGCAAAGTCATTATTTGCTGAAAGAATGAAACAACGTATTGCATCTCACAAATTCAGTTTCAAAGATTATTGGCATCTCTGCAAGAGCGTACTAAACAACAGTAAACCCACAATTCCTCCTTTATTCAACCAATTTGAGGTCCTGACTTCCTCAGCTGATAAGGCTGAGTGCTTTGCTCAGAAATTCTCATCTAATTCAATGCTCAACTCATCTGGTATACCCACAACTGATTTCTCCTCTAGAACTGAGTTGCATGTAACCCCATCAATGATATTGGGAATCATCTCTAAATTAGACTCCCACAAGGCTAGCAGTGGGGACAGGATACCAGCTGTTGTCTTGAAGAAATGTGCTCCTGAACTGGCTCCTCTCCTCTCCAAACTATATAACTACTGCCTCAATGACTCTTGCTTTCTAACCTGTTGGAAGTCCCCATCTGTTGTACCTGTCTTTAAGAACTCTGGAGACCCTTCTGACCCATCTAACTACGGTCCTATCAGTCTTCTACCACTCTTTGGCAAAGTCTTTGAAGCTTTAATCAATGCTGAAGTTCCTTTCTCCTGAACACAGGTGTTCCCCAAGGCTCTATCCTGAGCCCTACACTGTTCCTGATCTTCATTAATGATCTTCTCAATGCCATCAGTCCCCAAGTAGACATCTATGCAGATGACATTACTATTTACCTCAATAACAAATCTGGTATCGCTGACAAAACTAACCTGGTTGTTGGTTTCAAAAAGGACCTTCAATCTGTAGCCGACTGGGGCAAGAAATGGATGGTTAACTTTAATGCCTCAAAAACAAAACTGCTCTCTTTTACCCACCACAGAGAACCCTACCTACCTCCCATTAGTATGTCTGATGCTCAACTCCATAAGAGCACCTCTCTGCGACTGCTTGGTCTCACACTGTCTGCTGACCTGAGATGGAACAAATACATTGAATCAATAGCTTCATCTACTGCAAGGAAAGTTGGTTCTCTGTATCGCACCAGAAAGTTTTTCTCACCTGAGTCCATCCTTCAAATCTATAAATCAACCATTCACCCTTGCATGGAATACTGCTGTCATATATGGCCTGGAGCCTCCACTGTTCATCTTAAGGTCCTAAAACAAAATCCAGAGACAGATATACAATGTGGTTGGCCCTGATCTGGCATTTCATCTACAGTCACTCTCTCATAGGTGTGCTGTTGCCTCCCTCTGTCTTTTCTACAAATACTTTCACAATAACTGCTCTGACAAGCTACTTTCGCTAGTTCCCAAACTGCATGAATTTAAATGTGCTACTAGGTTGACATCACAGTCCCACCCTTTCACTGTCGAAATGGTTAAATGTAACCATCTCTTTTATTCCAATAGCTTCATGTCTCACACTTCCTGTCTGTGGAACTCCCTTCCTCTTATTTGCTTCTCTGATAGTTAATCTCCAACTATTCAAATGCAATGTCAATTGATATCTCCAGATGCCTTGATCTATTCCCCATCCTTCTCTTCATCCTTTCCTCTATCATGTCTCTTTACTCTTGTTTTCACTCTCTGTAACCCCTTGTGTGCTGGTGGCACTCATGCCTTGCTTGGGATGAAATGCTTAAAAAAAATATAGGGTATTCATATATGTATAAAATATAATCAATTACATGTCACTTTTATAATGTGGCAACAATAATAAGAATTTACCAGATTTCCCAAGTTTCATATTATTAGCCAGGTTATTGAAACTCCAAGAAACATTAAAACTTATAATTACAGAAGAGTGTGAAAAGTTTACATAAACAAATGTTTTGAACAAAAATTCAAAAACATTGTAATAACAGCAAGGTTATAAAAACAACATTAATGTGAATTGTATGCTCCATGTTGTGAAACTAGTTCATTTGTTGATTGTGTGAGTTGTAGTATTTCTTCATATGTAACAGTCTTTGAACCATCAAGAATGGTATTGTAAGGTTCATCTTTACAGGTAACTTGCTGTATATCAAGGTAAACCTTCCTCTTCACAATTTTTCTGTTGGGTCAGGAGAACAATCCAGGTTCTGAGTGTTTTTGAAACAAATTTTATTGAAGTTGTTTATTAGTTTTCTACATCAAATGTGATGTAGCATTGTCATGCATGTAAATCATCAGCTTCCTGAAAGCATTTGATTTTTTTTTTAACAATGGCTACATGTATGCCTTCAAAAAACCAATAGATGTCTGAACATTTTGATTTTTAGTATGAAATCGAGGTTGTGCAACTGGGTGTTATTGACCTGAAGACAGCTGAGGCAGCCTATAGTTCACCCAAACACCAGTGAGCCACAGAGGATGTAGTGACAATGCTACAAAATCAGTCTTCATGTATTCTGTTGTTGATTTGATTTTCTTTATAGGCCACTTTTGAAGAAAACTGAGAGATCAGTCACATAAGTTTTCCCACCTAATTTAGAACCTAATGTTTTGTGCTTTTTGACATGTTCTCACCACCACAATGCCTAAAAATTTTATAGCTTGACAAAAATGGATTTTTATATAATTTCTCTATTGATATAGATCACAAATCAGTGAGAAAGTGTTTGTTTACATTTGCAAAGAAAGAACAAGCTTTTATCTTAACTGTGCATATAGATGTTGTCACCATTCAGCAAATAATCCTCTAGATTACAATAAATATTTATTTTATATATTGCTAAAATATGAAATGACTACTCATGTGAGATGAGATAAACACACACACACACACACATATATATATATATATATATATATATATATAATTCTTCATAACTTACACTGCATACATTTTTTACTTTCAATACTGGATTGGTGATAAATTCAAAACAATTTAAATATATTTTCAGAAACTGCAAAAAAACAAAAAGTATATTTCATAAACCATCTGAATGAATTGTTTGATAAAAGTAAATATTTTTTACGATATATTTTATGATTCCTATCACCCAGCAATTGTTTTTGGAGATGTTCCTCAATGTAAATGTTTCTTAATAATTCTGATACTTTTGTTAAAATAACCCTTTATTAAATTATGCACTGAAACTTGAACAATTTCTTTTTGAAATGATTTCAATTGTGATACAGATATTCTGCTTTTCCTTTTGATCTCAATGCTAATAAAATTTGTTTTTAGAAAATAAATTTCCTGAGGTCCCTAGTTATTTCTGAGATTGAAAGCTAAAAAATAGAAATAAAATTTAGTTAATTTTGTAAAAGTGCAAAAATAAATTGAATGAAAATCACAGTAAATCTTTTCTTACTATACAAATTACTAATTCTAGGTAAGCATAAAAATTCTGCTTTTACAAATTTAAATATTTTCATATAAACATTGATGATTGCAAGTAAGAATAACTTATTTAGAATCCCTTCAAACAAATAGCCAGGCAACAACAAATAACACATAAACTGAATCAAATCATCCTTATTCCATTCATATTCCAATAATAAGACAGTTCTGTTTGAACAACTTCTTTCCATAAGTTGCTAACGTGTGGAATCAACTCCCAAAAGGATGCTTTCCTAACCACTACAATCTTAACCTCTTCAAGTCTATGGTTAACCATTATCTTTCCACATGTTCTCATAAACCACACATCTTACACTTACCACTCATACAACAATCTTCTTCAGTAACCCTCTTGGGCTTTCTATTAGGTGACATTAGTAAAAACAAAAACAACAAAAAAAGTAATTTAAGTTAATTTCCTATGATTCTTATAATTTTAAATATATCTTCCAGTTTATTTTTCTCTCTTAATTTTTCAAAGGAAAGTATTAATGTTTACATCATATTATAATAATGAAGAAACCCTGACAATTTACACTTAGAAATTAATCATTGAGTGTCTTTTATGTTAGGGCATTATGAGATTGCATTAAATATGGATTTGTGGGGAAAGTTTAAAAAAAATAAAATATGAAACAACCAAATAAGAAATTAAATTGAATTTCATTGTGGTTATTATATGAATATGAGAAAACTTTGCAAAGAAAATTTTATTCTGAGATAAACTATACAGCTAATATTTTTTTATGAAAACTCCTCCACATAAGAAGCAATTTTTAAAAATATGTAAGATAGCAAAAATTAACCAGAATTTGGGATTGCAAATTTTCCTACTTCAGTGAGAAAAATACTTATTGGAATCTATGGACATAAAGATTTACCATCATATTTTGTTTTTAGCATACAATAAAGTTTTATATATCTAATAAAAATTAAAAAAAAAAAAAAAATCCCAAATAAATGTAATCCCCAAATTTACATGCCCAAGGTCGGAAATAGGCGTAGTTCACTAAAATAATACAGATTAAAAGAACAGTTCAGCATAAAAGTGGGGAGAGAAAGTGGGTGGATGGGAAGAGAATATTCATAAACAAAAAGGTCAAGAATACTTAATTTTCTTTCTGATTTATTCAGTACACAAATTGCTTAAGAACAAAGAAATTTTGCAGCAGCAGATTTTTCAGGTTTGTGTGGGTGGAGTGCAAGGACATGGAGAAGGATAAGAACAACATCATAATTAATTCTCAGAATTTCTTTTTGATTTGGGCGGATCTCTATAGCTTCTCTGCCCACCTTAATCACTGCAATTCCTACTTAGATTCCTATAATGGTAGCAACCAGCTGAGGTTACCCAGATTTTTTTTTCTGTGAGTTACAGATATCATTGAATTCTAGAGGTTCAAACATATTGTTTGTTCATTTAGCAAGCACCCTTTACCTTGGATTCTTTTTTTTTTTTTTTTATTACTGCTACTATTATTTTCCTCAATATTAATAATAATAATAAACATATTTAAGACTGGAAAATGAAATTATTTCAACTGTATTTAATATATTTTCCTTTTCTTGGATCAGGATATTCATGAAGGACAGAAAACTCATACTTTTGTTCATTTCTTTTTAAATACTAAGGTTTCTCTTTCTTTTCGAAGTACACAGGAATGCATGCATAAGAAACAGTGTGCTTTTATAAAGATTAACTAAAAAAAACACAGCAACATTTTAAATTCAGTTTGATAAAGATTGTTGCAAAATCCATCTTTAAAAAACATCCAAAATTATTAAAAAAATATTATAGGATGTATACTTTAAATAGTGTTTAATTATCCTTGAGATTGTTTTTAAACTTTCATAATCTCCTGTTAAATACCGAACATTGTAACTTTATATTTATGCAAGTAGTTATTTTGTGACCATAAAAAAATGATTTTTAAATAGACACTAAAACATTCAACAAATTTCAAACAGACATCAAAAATAATTATATGTACACTGAAGAAAAAAATATCAGTATGTATTTAAAATAAATGATTAAATATTACAGAAATCTGAAAAGCAATAATTTAATGAAAAACTAACGTATTTAAAAATTATTATGCATACTATTTGAAATAATCTAGTAGTAATCAACTTTTTTTAAATATAGGTTATTACCGTTAACGTGACAAGTATTTTGTGAAAATAGCCTGTTGCTATCGAAGTAAAACTAGGCTGAGTTACTTCCCTTAGATATATCGTCGCTCAAATTTGTTTTAAACGTTTTTTTAATGATTTGATAAGATTACTTCTGTTAATTACTTAGATGTGAATATAAAAGTTATGGTTATTTTTAAAGAGAGGTCTTAAGAAAGATATTTTACAAATTATTTGATATACGCAAGATTTGAAAATGAGTTTAGATAAAAAAAATTTTTGGCCGTTACACATGAAAAGAAAAACTGCTCTTACAATATTTAAGGTAATTATTTACAGTTGTTTTTAACACAACTTTTAAAAATAACTTTATATTGGAACATTATTTAATTCCATTAAAATTTATTGGGAAAAAATAAATGAAGAATTAAATCTTAGTCTATTCTGAAGAAAATTTGAATTTGTTCAAATTACTGTTTCTGAGAAATGATGAATAAGTAACACTAGTTTGGAGTGTGAAGTGATAGTTTTAATAAGGAGAATAATTCATTTTTTTTTTTAATTTTAAGACTTTAAAAAGGTCATTTCCAAAAATTCAAAAGAATATTCATCTCCCTTTAAAAAGATATGTTAATGGATAATTAGGTTGAGTCATAAATGGTGATTTTTTAATTTAAAAAAATTTTTTTTTTATTTCTTCAAAAAATAAAAGTACAATTATATTTTAATTTTTATTCAATTATATATTCCAATTACTTGCAATAATTTGTTGCCATATGTCAGACAGCTAAACAGTAAAATTTTGCAGGTGAAAAAGTTTTCAACACATTTTTGAATCTGGTTTTCATTTGAGAAGTTGTTGGAAAGTCAGGTGAATATAGCCGGGGAAGTAGAACCAACACCACCAAGATATCTCCATGGTGTTGGTAGAACAGATCAACTTTCCAAAATGTTTTTCCTGTGTTGTTCTTGCCATACAAGGGAATGCATTGTCATGGAGAACAACTTTTTTCTCTGTTGACGAGTACTTTTCAATTAGATTTTTATAGTCACATTATAATTACTGGATGTATAAAGGTATTTTTCCATGTGCTCACAACATTACCAAATGTGATACAAGATTGAGGTGTAATGTGGGTTTACTGACAGTACTGTGAAGAAATTGCTCAAGTCCCATCAGAATTTCCCATTTCGGTGACAATTGAGTTACTGCTGGAGGAGATGGCCCCACATGGGGCTTGGGCTAATATTAGTTTCATCTTTCCCAGCAGAAGCCAAGTAAGTATAACTGGATATATAAATATGCATTTCAAGTTTCATTGCACTTAAGAACTCTAAATAAATAATACCCCAATGATCCTATCAAATGCATATTATCTTTCTTTGATGGAGCTCAGCTTTTAGGGTCAGTTGTAGAGATTTATCCTTGTCAATCTACTGATGGTTGTATTTTAGTGTATCTCAAATTTATTCTTAACTGGTATACATGTTTAATAGTTATGATGATAGTCATTACAATTGGTTGCACAAAACAAAATATGCAGTTGTGCCACACTTCTAAATGAGAATTGGTTTATAGCCACATCATGTTGAAATACCAATTCCCATATGATCACTGAAGTTAAGCAACATCAAGCCTGGTCAGTACCTAAATGGGTAACCACTTAAGTATACTAGGTGTTGTAAGCTTGGATGTGCAGGTGGTGTAATGAATAAAGGCTTGGAATTATTAACCAGAGAACTGAGTTTGAATTCCCATTGGGTTCATTATATTAACTTATGTGCAAATACCTTTGAGAAAGGTATGAATCCACCTCCTCTTCCCACATATCGGTTAATTAGTAAGACTTTTATCATTAAACCATTATTATCTCCCTGAAAAAAATTTTTACGATCTAAGCCTATTTTCTGGCTTTAAATAACTGACAAAGGTTTGATAAGCCATAGAAAACAAATCAACCAAATGAAAATTGTTCTGGCCTAAAAATCATCATTTGAAGTGTCTGTTTTTATTTAAAATTTTACCTGTGCTGAAACACCATCCACAAGTATGAGAAGGAAAATATGCAATTGATGCAATTTTTTTTTTATTTTAGCAGTGCTAAACCATAGTAAAAAACTAAAATTGGTACTTAAAATTGGTTTTAACAATTTCTTTCCTAATTGGAGGCGGGGTTCTTCAGTCAACTATTACAATATAAATCATTTTTTTTTAAATCTATCCAGAAATTTAAAAATAATGAAATTTTGTTAGGTGAACATGATATACATATCTCAGGGATCAAGATGAAATATTTTTTCCTCTTATTTTTTTTGAATATTTAGAAATAATCTTCAGGACAAGAGAAAAAGCAAGACCATTTTTAATTAAAATGAATTAATTTCACTTCAAATATTATAATAAGCTGATCATATTGGTCTTCTGATACCCCTCACTATTAATTCGTCCATCATCAAAATATTTAAACATTTGAGAAAATCATGTAGAGAAACTCTTAACTCTGCCAATACTTTAAAGTTACACATTTTTACTTTAGAGATGAAAGAAAAATTCCTTTAACTTATCATAATTTTTCTTTTTCTTTTGTTATATCTTTTTTCTTAAACTTTGTTGGTTACTAGTTATTATCAGTTGCATACATTTTTATGAACTATACTTCTTTTTCTATGTGTCACATCCCTTCAAAATATAGGCAATCATGGCTCCACAACTTCCTATCTCTTGTGACCCTTTAAAACTTCCTTGTTGCTTTACTTGCTCTGTTCACAGAATTTGTACAGAAGAGTGCTGAAAATTCCATGAACTATATTAACCGTTTATTACTCTGCAAGAACAAATGAGGGTAAATAATAGTAGAAAGATTGTTGTACAAATCTTCAAAGTGAAGAGAGTGTGACTGCCTTAAAAATCAGTATTTGAAATCCTGTCATTTACCCAGTGGTAAGCATTAACTATTGGCATCAGTGGGAAATAGACAACTATCTGACCCATTAAGCAGGCTAACCCACATGCCTTTTTATATGTTGTAAATGCATTTAAAGTTCAGATGGTTTTGTAAAGAAAAATGGTTAAGACTGAATTCTTCTGTGTTGTGTCCCTTCAGAATATGGGTGTTCATGAGTCTCTACAACTTCCTGCTCTTTGTAGCTCTTAATAAGGTTTGTCTTTTTGCTATCTTTTCTAATCCCTCTTCTACCAACTGTTTACTCAAGCTCATTAGATTTTTTTTTTAATTATTTCACCCCAAGCACAGCAATAAAGCAAATGGTACTGAGTGTGAAAGAACACGAGAAGAAGAAAAATATTATTAAAGAGAAAGAACAATAAAAGAATAAGAATTAAGAAGACAGAAGATAATGATTGACATTACATTTAAACTTTTGAAGTTCAAAGTTGACAGAAAAGCAAGAAGCAAGTGAGAAGTGCAAGAGAAGAAACTGTTAGCATATAACTTACAGTTACATCTAGTAATTTTAATTGTAAAAATGGTGAGACCTTGCTGCTAATCACAACTTTGTTTAAATTCATAAGCTCATCAGAACAATTATCATGAAAATATTTAAAGAAAAGGCACAGGGAAGCTACATTATGGCAGTGGGAAAGTGACTGAAAATGAGATGCCAAGTTTAGACTGATAACACTGCAGATTCTTCACTGGATTTTATCAAAAATTTCTAAATATATAGTAAGGCACTAGACCAGATGTGGCATTAATAATCAATGCATCATCAAACAGTAGACTTATAAATGTGTAAGATAGATTCTGATGTGAAAAATTATTTAGTATGACAATATGAACTAACTTTCCTAGCAGCAGATCTAGCAATTGATTTAAAATATTTTTTCCATTTCATGTCAGCAGAAAATTTTAGCATGAGAAGGTGCAATGAGTTTCTTCTGTAGAGGTCAGTATTCACCATGTTGATGAAAAGCAAAAAAAGCTCTCTAAGACAATTAAAGAGGCAGTTTTGTTTTGTATGTGTTAAAATTAATAAACCATTTTTTGGTCCAGTTAACAGCAAATTGTAGATAATTTCTGAGATCAGCTGCCAATTATCAAACTGGTCAGACTTATTATTAAGGCAGGAATAGATAGTAGGGTCATCAGCATAGATACTGACTTGCAAACTGATGACATTAGTTAAGTCTGCTGAAAATTAGAACATTGTAGCTCCAAGGATAGAGCCCTGGAAACACCTGCATTAATGCAAAAAGATCTAGAAGAGTGGCTATACAAGACAACTTTCATTTCATGATTTGATAAGAAAGACTGAATCAGTTAAAAAATTCATCCAGAAATACTATAAATTTTCAACTTGTGAAGAAGACTAACATGCCAAACCCTATCAAATTCTGTTAAGATATCCAAAGCAACAGTTTAATCTTTACCATTCTTATCTAAAGTTTGATACTCTTTTAGCAATAGTTATGAACACATCAGTAGTTGACCTAGAGAAGTGAAAGCCATATTGCTTGTGTGAAAAAAAAAAACCCTGCAAGTCAGTTGCTTAGTGACTCTAGTACTTTGCCAAAAAGAGGTAGCAGGCTAATTGTCTCATAGTTAGAAAAATCAGATTCATAAGATAGAATAGAAAGCATTAAAGAAAAATGTGTGGAATTTTGTTTTTCTTGATACCTTTACATAGATTTAGTTAACATTTCAACATTTAATCAAATCATTCTCGGAATATTTTCTTTCTTATACTAAAAACTCTGGATAATGTGTGGAATGAACTTTAAATTACATTTAATATTTCTATAACTTGTGTGAGAATAACAGAAATACTGCAATATAATGTTAACAGTTTTCTTCTTTGATCAGAAAATATGGCAATAAAGAATAATATCAACATAGCAGTGAATCTGAACTTAAATAATTCAGTCAGCAACTTGAGAATCTAACAAGAGAACTATACAAGCAAGTAAACAGGTATTAAGCAATAGCTTCTTAGATAAGAATCTTTGATTAAAAAGACATATATTCTGTATGAAATCTTGAGGTAATACTTCATATTGACAAAAAAATATATCACAAGGTCCCACTTCATTTGTGTAGTAAATTCAGTCCTCACCAGGAAGCCACCTTCAGTTGCTTTGTAACAGATGAAGCTAACATTAGTGATGGTTCAAGTTTATAAAAAAGATAAATAGTAGAATATCAGTAATAATGTGCATAATGTTTCAGTTTAGAAATTGTTAATTAAAGAAAATATGACATGTAATTAAGTAGACAGGAAAGAAAATGTGACTTTTCACTTATGCTTAATAGCATTTATGCTTGCACAATTTTCCTCCTCCATTTATGGAAGTCAGAAAGCAAAGCAGAAAACATTCTCTCCACTTTTGTTCTTATATAACATAAAGAAATATCCAAGAAACTGAATAAAAATTCTGTTTTAGCACATTATTTTTATTATGGCTCTCGGTATTTTTTCTGCTTGATTTCTGTAAGCATTAAAGAAATTTAATATTATGAATCTTTTTAAACTACAGTGTTTGGAATGACAGAATCTAGAAAAGAAAATTAACATGATTATTTTTGTTCCTATGATAATGATAAGAGTCAAAAGAAAAAAAGAAAAGTGGAAAAATATAACCATTCATAAAAATTAATAAAAAGCCATATAAAAATTTAAAAAGTAGTGATTTATGTTACAACCTTTCTAGAATGTTCTTTCAACAAACTAAACATTACTAGCCTATCTGAAAAAGTCTTAGATCTACCACCAATACAAATAGTTGAGAGAGTAAAATGATTACTGTTCTTTGAGAGACCTGTAGAGATTGAAATCACTTCTATTAAGAAGGCAATGACATTTGTGACTATATTTTTTATTTTATTTATTCCATCAGATCCATTTTCTTCAAGAACATTTGTTAGTAAGAAAGTAAAATTTCTTTTTAAATATTTCTTTTTCTTTCATATTGTATATTTCTGGACCTTCACTTGCAACTTGATTAATGTGTTTGCACATGTTGCTTTTCATCTTGAGGCTTGCTCAAAATGCACAAAGAATTTTTAAATAGTCTCTTACTCTGTTGAAAACAAACAAGTTTCTAACATTGATCAGTGGTCAAAATCTTAAATCATTTGCTTTTCACTCCTCAATAGAAAATATGCCTTAATATTCTGTTCTTATTTTTTCATCTGTCTGATTTGTCTATATCAGCTTCATCATTGCAATAAAAACACATGCAAATACTATAGGTATAGGATGATTAAGGAGTCTGGCTCCATCTTTTTAAAATTTATATCTACAAGAGTTGGTCAAAAAGTAATGAACACAAAAGTTCAAAATGCCAAATCTAGTTTTCAACATAGTCTCTTTCCTTCTCAATCACTAAAATATAAAGATTGGTCAAAAAGTAATGTCTTTCCTTCTTTAATTACAACAAATTTAATAGCAGAAGAACACAAAGTATGCCAAAATGAAACAAGTATTAGGATTCCAAATCTAGTCATCAATGTAGTCTCCTTCCTTTTCAATCATGGAGGACATATATATCTTTCGTATTGAAGTTTTGTGGCTACTTTCTGTGCCATGTGCATGTTGCCTATTTCACCTCATCATCATTGGAGAACCAATATCTAATTTCTGATGACTATTATTCTTAAAAAGGTACTATTTATGTTTTTCAGCTCCTGAATAACTTAGAATCCCTCTTTATATGGACCTTTGATTAGACAAGTGCTTAATGGCAAGTAATAGCAAGGTTTAACTGATATCTTTCACAGAATTTTGAAATAGGGATTCTTCTGTTAACTATAATGAAAACATCAGCCTGTTTGGCCTTATTCTCATTCACAGCTACATATGGCCTGTCACTAAGATTAGTTTCTCCTTCTCTCCATTATTGCCATTCATTTTGCTGACACATCTTACTGTACTTAAATTAAGTGCATGTTCCATAAACAATCACTAACCTCCTGTGAATGTTTGCAGTGCTTTCTTTATAACAGCTCTTTGCTTTTTATGCATTTCCAGAAGAGCAACCATTTTGAAAGAGGATTATGAGCAAGAAAAGAGAAGGGATTTCCAGGAATCTTTCACCTTGGCTTCTCAACATTTTATGGTTAAAAAAACCCCAAAAAAACAGCATTGTAATATTTCAAAAATGAATTAGAACAAACATTACTTTGTGAACAACCCTCTTCATTTCAAGTACAAAATTTCTTAATTCTAAACTTTGAATACAGGCAATTTTTAAAGAACATTTAAAAAGTCATAATGAAATCAGGTATTGCTGATCATATCTGGGAGGAAAAAGATGATCACAAATGTTTGTGGAATGAAGTTAGAATTAATAGAAAATAACACTGAAAAATAGGGTAAATGAAAAAAATCAGTGTACATAATATCTTCAACAAGTGAAGCATAGAAATGAAAACTATATGAAATACTTTGATGAGGAAAAAGACATTAGGTTCAATAACAGTTCTTCAGAAAGAGCAAAAGTTGCATTACTAGAAAGGATTCAGAGATTCAAAATATTTTTTTCATAGAATGATAATGTTCTACACTAAGAATTTTCATAAAGTGTTTAGTTTGAAATTTCCAGATGGTTACTGAATATAGCAACTGAAAAAACTGATTATAACAACCAAGATGATGACATTAATCTGAACAGCTTAATGTATAATAATTATTTCTGGGATCAGAAATTCAGACAAACTTACACATTATGATTATGAGTTCATATGAGAAAAATAGAAAATTGCGTATATTTTGTATAATATTGTTAAGTGTATATAATTCAGTCTGTGAATATATGTATTTTAAAAATAATTTTTAAAACCAGTGTTTGATTACAATTTTGTTTTTCTTGATACCTTTACATAGATTTAGTTAACATTTCAACGTTTAATCAAATCATTCTCAGAATATTTTCTTTCTTAGACTAAAAACTCTGGATAAAAAAATCAGGAAAATGTTCACAAAAGTCATCTGTGATTTTCTCTTCATAATTATTAAATACTTCCAAATATGTATTTACATATATTTTTTTTGTCTATTAGTGATAGAGGAAAGCAGTGAATAACCTACCTAATGAGCTTGTGCAAATATTTGGTAGAAGAGGGATTAGGAGATATAGCAAAAAGATAAACTTTATTAAGAACTACAAAGGACAGTAAATTGTAGAGAGTCATGATTCTTCTCATTCCGAAGGGACATGGAATCTCGAAGAAGATATATATGCACTGCACACACACAATAGAGGGCTGAGAAGTTATTGGCCTGACCTACTTCTCACAATGTGACCAAATGACCAAATATCAACATTTGGAATTCCTTCTTAGTTAGGCTGAAAACATTTCAGCACCCATTCCTATATGCTCTATACAGTGAGGCACACAATGATCTGTATGCAACAAACAATTCCATGTAAAATAATATAATTAATTTTCCAAATATTCAAACAAAACATACTTCTTTTATATATAAAAGATAGAATTTGCTGTTAGGTATCGGATAAATATGCATAATACATTTCATAATTTTTTTATTGAATAGAATAGCATTGTAAGCACTATTAAAAAATGCCAAAGACACAATTTTCTATAAGTATTTATGTAATCTCAAAAAGCTACACAACTCTTAACCACAAAGTTCTTGGACATCTTGGCCCACTAGTCTTTAATAGCAACCTTGAGGGTATTGATGTTTGGGTGGGAGGTTTTGTTGGTAGCTTTCTACAATATACTCCATGCAGATAGTCTGACAGCTTCAGATTTGGAAAAGAGCCAGAAATCAGCTATGTTAGATTTGCAGAATTTCAACTTCTTGGTTGTGTGGCTAGAGAATCATCCTGGGCCCATAAATAGTTGCCCTTTGGATAAATGGCTATCAGTTATAGCAAAAGATCTCAAGATCTTGTAATAGGTATCAGCACCTATCTTTTCTTCAAACTCTTAGAAAAACAGGAGTATAATTTTCCCTTTGGAGGCTACAACACAGAAGAACATGCCCTAGACTATTTGGCCAATTGTTGATTTTGCTGGGTACTGGTCATTTCAGTAGTTTCAAACAGTTTACATTGTGAAAACCTTGTCAGAGTGTATTTTAAAAGTGAATCTATTATTCTTGAGGTATCTGAGCACATTTTTGCATCTTTGGCATCCTGTTATGTGACTTAAATCCTATGCTATCAAACATGACTATTCTGAATGTCTTGGAGTTGACTTTCAACTTCACAGATATCTTGCTCATGAAGATCATAGAATACAATACAATTTTGGTTTTGAGAGCAATAATCAAGTTCCTATTCTATTTTGCATTGATCCTGCCAATACCAAGATTCTTTTGGTTTCCAGACCTATAGTCTTTTTGATAGTGTAGATAGTGTATCGGTACACCAACTTTTAGGTTCAATTTGTATATGAAGCAAGAATGACATTGCCTTTTGTATTTCTGTGAAGTTATATTTCATGATATTCATTAGAAATAGATGTGTATTAACAGCTGACACAATACTCTTTGTTCTGTATATGATTTCATATTATTTGGTATCATGGCTTGTGGAAAACATTAGTTTTAAATTGTAATTTTTCTTTTTCAATGTTAATAAATGTATGTATGCTATATATCAAGAATAGTTTTGGAGAAAAACTTTTCCCACTTTGTTATATATACACACACATATAACAGAACATATTTTGTCCAAAAGAGAAAAGAAAAATTAAATAAAAACTTGTCAGTTGCTTTTAACAAAACTTGTATAAAAGGAGGGATTGCTGCCTGAATATACAATTTTATATATATATATATATATATATATATATATATATATATATATATATATATATATATAATTCATGTATTTTCAATGAGAAACAGATTTCCATATAGGTATCTGCAGTGTAGAAAGTTTTGTAAAATTTATCTTAAATTTGTTTCAGTCTTATTAAATAAATATCAACAAAACTGTATGACTTATTAACTTGTTAGAGGTTTGCTTTCTCTGATCTTTTCACGACTTTCATGACTTCTTATTGCTTGTGTATCTCTACTTTGGCCATAGTCAATTTAAAGTTTTGGGGATTTTGTGAGAAGCTCTGATAATAAATATAATAATTCCTAATACAGCTGTGTTAATGAAATAGATTCATTTCTTTCAACAATCACCAAGAGTTCTATGAAGCAATCAACAATTTGAACCCAACTCACAAGTCTTCATGTTCAAATTGACAATTTATAGATGCAATAATTACTATATTACTGCTTCTTATTTATTGCTTGATAGTTTAGACATAGTATTATACAACAAAATTTTTCTTTTGAATACATCAGTTTTCCTTTCAGATTCATATTTCACATAAATATAACTACTCTTTATTTTAATTTGTATCAATTAATTACAATTTATGCAGTTCTAAATCTTTCTTGCAAGTTTTCACTTTGGAGCTTTTGTCATGATTTGAATTATTAATACTTTGATAATCTGATGACCTTTTATTGCATTTAGCATTATAAAATCTACAATGCAAATGATAAAATAATTACTCTCAACTTTGTTCAAACCCATTCTCCATGTACATTTAACTGCATTAGTCTTTCTTTCAGTATCCATATCTTATATTCTTTTTCTATTAAACTCTCACAATATCTCTATCTGAAGGATAATACTTAAATTTGTCCAATTTCAGGAGGAATATCTTTTCCAAAAGGTCTTCTAACCCTGGAACAATTTATAAAAATAAACTAAGGTATTCTACTGCATTTGTTTCCTTTTAGAACAAAACAATAAGAATCTTACAATTAGTTTGTCCAGAACAAGAGCTGACCCACTTGATAAAATATGCATGAAATATGCAGTAGGGAAAAGCAATGAGAATTTCCTTTAAATATTACAACAGATTATAAACAAGGAAGAAAAGGGAAGCCACATCAGCGCTAAACAAAATAGGAAAGAGGATAATTGTAAAATAATAGCCAGTGGGTTGAATGAATATGAGAATGAAGATGTCTGATTGTATCTTTTTATCAGCATCTAACAATTTCATGAAATCTCCCATGCATGATTTTTAATCCTTTTTAATTCAATACACTTCATTTCACTAGTTGTTGCTTTAATTTAATTTTTCATTTGCTATTTCTCTTGAGTCTATTCATCAGCAATGAGTGAAGCCTTATTCCTGATTGCAGTAATGAAAAAAAAAATACAAATATATGTATCATCAAAATTGCTGCATTAAATTCATAAACATGAATTACCATCATTAAGTTATAATTCTGAGTATTGTATGCTTTTCTTGCAAGAAACTGGATTCTGAGCAAGATGATTTCAGTGAAGGTATTACATTCATATAAGTTCCATCTTAGCAAAATTGCTGAGCACTTTTATCAGTAATGTAGGAAACACATCTAACAGAGCCATATTTCAACATGATTGATTATGTTTGATTATATTATGCAAAGATTATTAAGAGGCTTGTTGGAAATTAGCAAAACAAGAGTGAAGAAATACTTCTACAAGATCAGATTTAAATAAAATTTGCAAGAGGTAAAGATATACACACAAATTGAAACATGTTTTAAATTAAAATATCTTATGTTGTGTGTATATATATATATATATATATATATATATATATATATATATATATATATATTGTTTGTATGGAAATGCTATTTCATTCATCACATTAAAAAATTACTATCTATTTATAAAATAGATGATTACCTTTCTGTCTCTCCATATATATATATATATATATATATATATATGTTCATGTGGTTAACAGATGAAAAAGTTTAAAAGATTTATATATTGGACTTTTGTAGATACATTACTCATCCGTGTCAGATATATGTAATGAATTTATTAACAGATATCATATTTATATAAATTATTGTTGCTTTATTTTTTTTGTTAATATCGAACAGTCTGTTTTGCAAAAATCTGCTTGTCCTTAAATATGTTAAGTGCCATTTACAACAGATGAAACATGAGATTACCATGATAGTTTTACTATAGTGGAAAAAATTAACATGAACATAATGTAACCTAATCATTGTCTTTTTAAATTCCATTATGATTCTCATGATGATCCTTTTTTAATATATGTCTAGGAATTTGAACAATGCATGTTAACAACATGGAGTATAGACTTATGACATTACTCTATTTTTAGCCAGTATACTTATTTGCAAGGAGACTACTTTAAGGGAAATGTTGCAAACTATTTATATTTTTCATGGTTAAATTACTCCAACTTTTGGGTAGCACCTCATCTGTCTATCTGTTGATAAATACTTATTGAACTTAGTTTCACACTGAGTTCTGGGTAGGAGAGGAGGGTTGTGTCGAATGAATCTTAAAAGTAAGGAGACTTTTCCTTGTCTTTGAAATTCACATTTGCAATCTTGGCTTTTATTTTGGTTAAAACACTGATAGCAACCTCAATGACTGAATAGGCTCATATACTGCTCAAATCATAGCAGCAATGATGTCAAACCCCTCACCCCTAGCAAATAAACTTGATATGGTTTAGTTATAAAAATGTGATTATCTTCTATTTGCAACAGATGAAGCAGAAGATTACCATGATAATTTTACAATAGTGCAAAAATTAACATGACCATAAAGTAATCTAAAAGCCTGTAACCTAATCATTGTCTTTTTAAATTCTATTATGATTCTCATGATGATCCTTTTTTTATATACGTCTATTTTACCTCAAGTTAATACTTTCTAATTATAATGCAAATAAGAATCTGGTGTACAGTTTTAGGTATGTGTTTTTACATTGATCTAAATGCATCTCAGGTGACATCATTTTTTTCCAGCAACAATCTTTTTACAATCATATATCTTGTATTTCTCTTTGTAAACTGGATATTTTCATATCTATTATATTTATTACTTGAAGAGTATCATAATAGTGTTTTTAATCTTTTGTCAGAAAAAATACTTCAAAGTATGTTTCATAGACTTCATATGCACTCAGATTTTCATCATATACTAACACATATACTTGTGGTAAATTTTTCATTTTACACTTCTGGCATTTTTTTGTTGTGTATATAGATAAATGCAGATATACATTTGTCAACAATATATGGAAAAATGCACCAAGATTGCTATAAAATATTAGTTAATTTCATTTTTATACTAAACAACACATCTATTGCCGAAGGCCTAAGTGTAAAGTATGGTAATCATAAAATAAAAATGTTCTGAAAGAATATCATTAATGGAAATCATTGTTTCTTGTGTTTATCTTTACATATAAGAACTGCAAGCACAAAGGAAAAATAGATTACAAAGGCAGAAACTATTGCTGTAATGAAAACAGGACCAAGTTTCCAACATTTAAGATCAAAGTTAAAAAAAAAAAGAAAATCTATCACTTAACAAAATTTGTTGTTTGCTTCATTTCAATCAATATAGGTAAGGATATGAATGCTTAGGTGTAAACTGAAAATGCAGCTCACGGATATGTCATATTTTAATCAAGACTAAAATTGAATTGAGTTAGAGTGAGCATGTCTGAATTGTGTAAATTTAGATATATATGTTGTATAACTTAGAGACAAGATATAAGACACTTATTTAATAAATTATTTCCACATATCACAAGATGTAAGTTATAATATAACATTGTAAAGTACAGTTAGTGAAGCATTAGATTTAATTATACATTCATATATAATTATGTAAATTTTACAAATAGCAGCTTATATATATGGTGAGATGGAGAAGTACTAGGAAGAGGAAAAAAGTCAAATCGCAAAAAGAAGAGGCATTGAGCAAAATTTCATGGGAAAATTAGCTCAGGGAGAGGCATTATAATGGAATGTCCCACTCACCCTATTGCCTATTGTGGACTGACTATATCAGTAGATATATATATAGTGTGCACAGGACATACCTGGTGGACTTGCCTCGGGAATTACTAACTTGCAAACCAATTTCCTGTCTTTCAGTAGCATATTCTCTTTTACAATAAACCTCTCTTTTTTTTATTTATGCATGTGTTGCTGTTCCTTTCACTTGAGTACCACCTTTGTCTATTTGTAACCTTCTTTAAGGATACATCAATATATATATATATATATATATATATATATATTCACATTCTCAGGTATCTCTGCAAAATATATGCCTGTGAAAAATGTATAGTCTCGATCAAACTATAAAAACTGTCATGTCATTTTTTGTCATGAGTAAATCAGCTTTAGAAATAGAGGAAAAGAGAGTTATGTTCAGATAACAAAAATTATATTAAAATCTAACTGGAAAATTAAGTCCTGAGACACATGTTTTTATATATATATATATATATATATATATATATATATATATATATATATATATATATATATATATATATATATATATGTGTGTGTGTATGTGATGTGGTTGTAACAATATAAAGATAATTACAACCATATTCCATATTATTATGGATTTGATCAGAATCCAAAATATCCATAACAACAATAATAATAATAATTCTAAATAAACTGCCACAGCTATTCCTTACAGTATATTGGAGACACTTACCGAAATTTAAAGAAAATGTATCTATGAACAAAAAATGGATATTATACACAACAATTTATCAAATTAGTCATACATCGAAATAAGTTCAGTCACAACTTCAAACTAAAGAATGCCAGACTTATTAACTATTAACAGAATTAACACTCCTTGACCCCCATGTGTTAATGGGTCTGTTGCCTTGCTTGGGGTGAAATGATTAAAAAAAATAATAATAATTAGATATATAAAAAAGACTTCAACAACATTTTTTCACTTTTGTTTATGAGACATTAAATTACATCCCTGAGCATTGTTTTTAATTTACTTTGACCTTCAGTTAGCCTGATGGATATTTATGAGTGTTCTTAAAATTAAAAATTTTGAATAACTAATTACATTTTTTACTTTTATTTATAAATACTTGTAGCAAAATAAAACCCTTATATTTGCCTTGATAAAGTCTATTAGAAAATGAAATGCATTGGTTAAATTTTCCTTTTATCTTTATTCATAATACACTAGCTATTTATACTAGCATGTGTGTGTGTTTTTCAAATTATAAATATATACCCACACATGCATGATCTTTGCTCCACAGTTTTGATATAATAACAAAGTATTCTTCTAAAATTGTTAATGTATGTATCATTACAGTATTTTATGGGTTATTAAAAAAACAATGCATATTTATTATACATATCTTTACAACTATTTGCAACTCTAATAGTATATTTGTAACAATTCAAATTTCTGCTAATGTAAAAACCACACCTAGTTAAAAAAAAAAATGGGTACAAAATATTAAAAAAAATACCCGTTTTATCCTCTTGTTTTACCATACAACAATATTCAACTTCTAGATACAGCAAGTAAAAAAAAAGAATTGTTATGGTAGCGGTAACTCTTCATTTGCTAGATACATGTTAAAAAGAATGTGTAGAATGGCATAATGGTTACCAGGAAGGAAAACAGAATTAGCAAACTGAGTTCAGATTTCTGTTGAATCTTTTATGGCCACTTTGCACTAATGTTCTTGATAAGTACTTGAATCTTTTTCTTCCTTTACTCGATCTTATTTCCAGATACCTTAACAAAATGTCCCATCACTGGTATGATTCAGTGATTGATAGAGAAAAGGGGAGGATAAGTGAGCATTGGAGCAAACCAATCTTCCATAACTACCTAAACTGGTAATAATAAAAAATTGTTAACCACAATCACAACAAGGACGAATGTGATAAGTTAATGTTAAAGTTATTTTATTTTCATTAACAATCAAGTATGTTCCTAAGCTACTGAGAACACACTTATGATCAAAATGCATGTGCCTACCAAATTTCAGCTCAATACATTGAGTAGTTTTGCTAACTGAAACACGCAAAGCCATCTTATATATATATACATATATATAATAAAAAAAAGAAGTATGACAAAATAAACCTACATCTCTTTCTAAAGAAGTCTTTATTCAATGGTCTAAGCAATTTGATACTATTTTATGCAAATAGAATGAAATTTTAATATTTTCTCATGTCTACCAAGTTTTTACTTGTCATGAGAAGATATTAAAGTTTCTACTATTTCAGGAATTGAATTAATCAGATCTGCCATATTGTGTATCTACCAAAACAGCTTTAGAAACACGATGGTTGTCACTTTTAAAGATCATTTTCTGAAAATTTTTCTTATTTTATAATCCAAAATGGCCTTAATATATTCAACAGGATTCATATTAAGAGATTGATTGGAACATGAGAGTCCTTTAATACTTTTATGGAATTACCACTTTCAAGACTTTTTACTGCATAGTACAGAGCTGTGCCCTCTATTGTTATTATCCATAGGTAAATATTGTGAAGTACTTTTTGCATAATAGATATATATATTTTTCTGATTTAGTATTCTTCATACTCTTTAAATGCTTTGAATGACAAGAGCTTCAAATTGCTCCCTCCATCAAAACTTGTTTGATAGTAAGCAGACAAATTCTTTGCATGACAACACTCATCAGATTCTTGAAAATTAAACCAATAAAAACTGATCAGAAAGGATGACAGTGTGCCAAAACTTTAATACCATCTCAGTTGCCTACTAAATGTTGACTGCTTTAGAAAGTAGTTTTCTTCTGGTTTCTCTGCCATCATAATCCATGTGATGATGATACCATACTGCTATTCTTGAACTGTCATTGCCATACTCTCTCATGTAATTGTTTTCTAATTGATTGAAGGCACATTATTTATGATCCAAGTTGATCTGAACAAGATCCAGTGCTTTCTTTTATTAGTGAACTGTGTAATTACATGGGTCACATTTGAAAATGGAATTCCAAATTTCTATGCAATATGATACTGACATATTTTCAGAGTGGCTGGTTACATGTCTCTTTTGAAATCTGATAATTTCTATACACCATTGTGAAGTTTAAAGTGAATTGATAATTGTTAATGAGTATTTTTTAAATCAAGTAAATAATGGTGAGCAATTTAGATAACCATATATATTTTTTCAATATAATGTCTACATAAAATACAAACTTAAATTCACTTAAAGCATAACACACATTGTAAAAAAAATAATACTGAAACAATTACATCAAACATTTAAAATGAAGACACTGTAAGTATTAAAGATATGCTCTTGAACTAGTTTTAAAGTGTGCCTCAAGATTAATAACCTATTCCTAAAGTCAAGTAAAGAATTTAATACTTTCTTTATTATAATAAATGTAATACTAAGCACATGTTAACAGGTTTAATACTATCTCTCAAAAAGAGTTTTCTGATTTATCAATAGAAAACAAAACACTGTCATGATCACAGTTTGTCAATAAATCTTCAGAGAAGAGGAATTTGCAAGTGAATAAAATATTTTGTTTTACATGGTTATCTCTGCTATAATTTCTGTCGGGGCAAATGCTATCATGTTCTTTTAATATCATTTGGTTCATTTCTGTTAGACAGAATTTTTCAAGTGGATTTTCTTGTTACTTAAAATTTTTTTTTTTTTAAATAGAAGTGTAATTTTTCTTTAAGGTTTTATGAACACTGTTTATTATTTGATTCAAGTCCCTTTGATTAAGCAACTGTGTCAAATAATAAGCAATTTTCATGAAATCTAACAGAAAAATTAAAACTTTTGTGGGATTGTTAAAATCACAAATTCACCCAGAAAGAGTTATTTCTTTTGCTACTATATGTCAAAGTTAACTATAGTAATCATTTATTACTATTGTTCAGGCAGGCAAGGTATTAGAGAAACAGAAGTATGAAAATCACAGATAATTATACAACATATAAACAGGGTCAGATTTATACCTTTTCTTAGAAAAGCAAGTTTTTCTGACAAGATCTTGAATTCAACTTGGACTTAAAGTTACATCACATTGAAAAAGTAATTCCCATATGATCATTGAAGTTAAGCAACATCGAACCTGGTCAGTACCTAGATAGGTCACCACTTGAGAATACCAGGTGCTGTAAGCTTGGATGTGTGGGTGATGTAATGGATACTGGCTCAGAATTGTTAATCAGCAAGCCGAGTTCCAATTCTCATTGGGTTCATTATATTCACTTACTGGCAAATACCCTTGGGAAATGTATAAAACCACATCTTCTTCCCCCTGGCTATGGGTTAATTAGCAAGACTTGTATCACTAAATCATTATTTTTTAAAAATTCTTACAATGTAAATTTTTTTAATGGTTTTAAATAACTTGAAAAAGGTTGATAAATCACAGAAAAAATCAATCAATGAATCCAGTTTGTACATTTTATTTCTTGAGCTTCTATAACATGTCAATTTATACTTCCTATAATCTATCAAAAGGTAGAACCTTAGAAAGGTATATAATATTGCAGGTTCAATTAAATGTAAATAGAAGTAATATGGATAATAAAAGTTTTTTTAAATTTTTATTCTAATTTTACTGCCTGTCATTCTTCAGTCAGTTTTAGATTGGGTAAGGATTTATTTTGCTAACTTCAAATCCTATCATTGACAGGTCACTTGTTAAACAAAATAAAAATGTTAGAGATTATCCAGTTATAATTTATCAGTAAATATCCAAGATAGTTAAACAAAACTTGATCACTTAAACAAAAAGTCATTTACAAATTAATAAATTCTTTTTGTCATATCATTTGTTAACAGTCTATTATACATAAAAGGTCCTAACATACTTTATATTTCTTTTTAATGATAAACTTAGACTGAAATGTAATTATTTCTAGATGAACACTAGTTTTATAAGAAGGATTTTAAGTTATACCCTATAGGTGACATAAATTTATTGAATCAGATCTTATCTGACACTCATTACTCTTGGATAACATTTAATTTAAAAGATTTCAAATACCCACATTTTAGGATATCTAGATCTTGGATTTTTAAAAACAATAACACTGAATTATCTTTTAATGATGACTTCCAATTAAACATATCTGAAGGGTTATGTTTATGGCTTCTTGTGGATATTTCTTGTACTACAAATATAAACAGAGCATGATACGTTTAAGTCTTTATTTTTATGACTGCCAAAAAGAAAACGTGGGCGGAGGAGTAGTCATAAGTTTCATTTCTGGCTAGGAAGTTTTCAGCTTGACAGCTACTTGATATGGCTAAAGAAAGAGATACATATTCCATTTAGTTAAACTGCCAGAAAATCTTGGTTCAATTTAGCATTGCAAATGAAGCTGTCACTAAAAACTTAAAATAATTTGGAATTTTCAAAAACTAATATGCTAAAGCCAAGCTTCCATGTCCAATTATTAATCATAGAAAATTTGGTAGCCATAGCCCTAGTCGTCCTTGAGTTACATGATAATAGACTGGCGGTGGAAAACGACATTTGATGAATTATAGCAAAGATGAGGTAACAAATAATTTCTTATCTTTGGACTAGGTCTAAAATAATAAGAACTGATGTAGATATTTATTATTATTATTATTATAATTCATTATTTTGTTCTTGTTTATTCTCATTATTGTAGTTATGAAAAATGTTCAGTGCAAGGCAAAAAAAAAATGAAACTCAAATTCAGATTACATTTCTAAGTCTACATTGATAAAGTTCATTTTTTTTATGTTATTAAATAAAAAGAAAACAGTATGCAAGTTTTCTTTTTTTAATTTTTTTTTTTTTTTTTACAGCTTAGTACATGTAACCATTTTAACATCTACACATTTGAAATAATTATAATTATTATTCCTAAGAGAACAATACTTATTATGGGACAACTATCAAAATTTGAAATGGGTTATCAAAAAAGTTTAAAAATTAGTTCTTACAAGAAATAATAAACACCATATTCAGTTTAACTGGTTCATGGTCATAATGAAACCAATTCTTACAGACCTTACATAAGGTTGCTGCTGGAATCTGAAATACTTTGGGCAAAATTGGAAAATATCTGAATCAGACATCCTTAGCTTAAGTAAATCCTGCAGGGAAAACTTTGAAGATGATGCCAGATTCAGTCATGAATTGGCTAAACTTATGTGAGACTACAAGAATATCAGAGATTTTATTAATTAAATAACAGTTACGAATTATTCAGAGATTTTACCTAATAAATACATAAGTATATGAAATCATTGCACATGAACACGATTTTAAGGTCCAATTTTGTCAGATATAAATATGCATATGAAAAATTTATTAATCTCAGCTAAAGCTTGTTTTAGTTGGACAATAAGAATAGGGTGAAAAAATTCATAAATTTGTAAATTATTTAAAATCCACTTAAGAGAAATCAAAGGCTGTAAATAAATAAATTAATGAAAAATGAAAATGTATCAATGGTAGACTAGAAAATAAATAATTCCACTTATCAACCCTAGAAATCTTCTTTTTTTTTAAAATTTTGTTTCCTTCCATGATGTAGGCAATCTTTATTATCTGTGAATTACTATGCCTTCTTGGGAAAGACAGTGAAATGTTTTTTTTTATTGCCTTATCCATTGTAAGAGAATTAAAATTCTCTTACAGTGGTTGCAACCATAAGAGACTAGATATCCCAATTTATCTTGTTATTTAACCCATATCTGGGAGAGTATAGATGGATCCATGCCTTTCCTAAAGGCATTCGTGCAAAAGTATCTCAGCTTGCCAATTATACTTTCTATGCTGACAACCACTGCACTGCCTGCACATCCTATCCAGAGATGTTAATATAAATTAAGAATTTTAACACATTATCTGTCTATATCTCTGATATGAGGTATTATGATTATTTACATGATTTGGACTGTGATTCTCATCTTCATTGCCATATTCACAATGTTTCAGTTGTTGTACGCTCCAGCCTTCTTCAGGTGATTGGAATTTCGAACTGAAACCTTTATTTTGTCCACCAGGATTGTTCTAGTTCCACGTGCTATGCCTCTTTACGATGTCTCAGTTATTTCTCTTTAACTCAACTTTCCAAGTATTTTGGTTCACCACTGCTGTTGCCTGTATAGAACTCACAATTCTTTGGGTGTAGTCACTGAATCTAACCAATGCCTTTATCTACTAGGCCATGTGTCCTTAACATGTTATGCTTATAATAATTGTTGCAGAATTTATATTTGGGGTAATATTATCTTTATAGAGTGCTAATGAACTTCCAGGGAAGATTTGTTTATTTTATCTTTTAGAGTAACAGCATCAATGCATTCTCTGCTATATTTTTTCTTCTCATTCTATTACTCTATTATAAAAATGGGATAAAATGGATGTTTTACCATGAACTTTTGGTCAGAAACCTAGTATCCCAGATGAATAATACTACAAAGGGTTCAATTCTGGATACACCACATCTATAACTCTTTACCAGATGAAGATAAGGTTAGTAAAGAAAAGGCAGTGATGGAATATAATATTTGAAATGCTTCTATATGCAAAATATATAAATTGGTCATACAAGCAAGTAATTCTAGTGTGAAATCACAATTTCTTTCTTTAGAATGTATACAGATAGAAATTAAAACAACTCAATTCAAGTGATGAAATATCAAATATTTTATTACTGAGCTTCATCTATTGTCAATGAGCTTATATCTGTAAGCATGAGTCAGATTGCTATCTGACTAAATTTTTGTAGTAATCATTGGAAAGTAGGCTTATAAAGCTTGCTTTAATAATTAGCCAGACTGCATGCAGTTTAGAAGACATTTAGGTTAGGATATCAGAAAAAGTTAAAGTGGTTGCAATAGAATCTATAAGCAAATAAGGATGAAAGTAGTAGTATCTACAAATATTATTTGCAGTAGTATGTACACTGGGAGCAATACAGCAAACAAAAAAATATGTGAGTATAATATGGCTTCAGTTGATTGATGTAGAAAAATACATTTCATAGAGAACAGTAACTTATACTTAATTTGCATACACAGTAGCATATATACACACAAGCTTTACCAGAAATGGATATTCCCATAGATTTATATTCTAACACACATGCCCATATATATATATGTGTGTGTGTGTGCATGCACAAAAGTTGCTCTAAAAGTAATACTCCCTATTTGCTTATACTTGTCCATAATGTCAAAGGTAGATGTTGGTGGTATGGCAGTACATGTCAAAACTTCCCATAAATAACCCATAATTCACCCACTCCTATGACTGACAGTAGCTGGGTTGGCAAGATGTCGGATATGAAAGTGTGTATGAAGCAAAAGTATCTTGTAGGCAGAAAAAAAATTATACACCTTGACATTCATTGATGCTTGGTGAACAATTATAGAGACCAAACAGTGGGTTTGAGCATAGTTAGACAGTGAATAATGTATGATACTGGTGATGATGTGGAGGACAAAAATGTTTTGTAGCTGAAAACTTGCTCTTTTTAACTATGTTATTGCATTATGTTGTAAATTACATGGAAATAAATAGGGACCATTACTTTTGGCAAATTCCTCATATATGCATATATTATTTCCTTTCTTTTCTAGTAGATTGTAAAAGCTAGTCCTAATATTCAGTCATTTATATATTACATTATACACTATAAGATGCCGTTCTGAAGAGTATTTCTTAACTAACTTATTTAGACTGTTAATTATAAAGAAACAATTTTGAAAAATCTAATCCATAATGCTTGATTCCCTTTTCAGAAATTCCATACAAATTGATTTAAAGATAGATTTTTAGTTCTAACAAAAGAAAACTTTTAATAATAATATAAGTGACCAATGGAGAAATTAGCCTCTGGTCATTTTTGTGAAGTAGCAGGAGAATGTTAGCCAATGTGTGTCATCCCATCACTAGTAAGAGAGACTAGTGCAAAGACTGATTTAATCTGATAGACAAACTCCCTGAAGAAGCTGAATGTGCTAAAGATTTTTTTAATTAATTCTTTGGGGATGGAATTATTGGCAACCATCAGACATTTTGCTAGAATTTTGTTTTCATTTTTTTTTGTTTCTTTTTTTACTAAGAGATACATTTTGGTAGCAAAGTAAGGTAGGAGCATAAAATAAATTAAATATTGAAACTTGAAATATTTTCTGTGATATATTTTCAAAGCAAAATCCAAAGCAACTTGTAAAGAAGTGAAGAATACATCTTTGACGTAAAAATGATGAGAAGCAATCCCTTTTGTCAATATTTGAAATTTGTACAATATTTTTTTAAAGAAAAATCTTTGAAACAATTTGGACCAAAACCAAAAACATTACAAATATTTCTAAACAGTTCTCAGATAAAAATGTGAGTTTGCAAACTTAATATTTTGTATAAATTTTACTTTAAACCAAAAGTTAGACGAATTCTTTCAAAATAAAAAATAAATTCATTAAAAGGATTATTGAAATGAAATATTTCAACTGATGACACAGTTTCAGTTATTTTACAACTGTTATTCAGGATTCCCTTCAAAAGTGAAGGAGAGGATAGAATGATCAATATTCCAAACTAAATCAACCTTACTTCTGATTTCTGGTTCTGTGCCAATTTCCATCTCAGTGATGACCTTTGCTGTGAGCAGTTTTCATACAGGATCCTTCCTCTCTGACTTTCAACCAATCATCTTTATATTATTGTGACACCTGTCCTCAAGGCAGCATGTGGTACACTGGCTTTCTTCCCAGAAACAATTAGATGGACCTGGTTTCTCTTAAAATTGCTTTTTCCTATGAGCTCAATCTCCAAGAGTTGCCTAAGCACCATCTGTTTCACACAATTCATCCTCTTCTAAATGAAGGAGACTTGTATCAGATTAAGGGAATTTTCCTTTTCTCAAATTTCTCTGTTCTGTACATAAAATAGGTGTTTGTATCATAAATTTAGTTTTATGAAGTCACTAAAAAATTTAAATATAGATGGTATATTAAGTGAAATTACAATTCAGAAATCCAAAGTGTAGGAAACTCTTTTATTTCAAACTATGATCATCATAAAAGAAATTAGATTTGAATAATTGAGGTGGATACATGGGAAAAATAATGTTCTTTTTTATGTCAATTTGAAAACTTTGCTTGTTGTCTTACATGAGTAACACATTCAAGAATTTGTTCATTAAACTAATTGTATTTTTTTGATAATTAATATGATAAATATTCCATATAGTTTTAAATATTAACTATTCATTAGAAGTAAACAGTGAAATCAATTCATTTGAGGAAGATGATTAATTCAAGTGATTCATCACTGATAGAAAACTAATCCATGACAAGGTAAGTAATTAGAATTGAATTGAATTAGGCAAGATAGAAGTTAAGCAAAATCATTTTGATATGTATAATATCAACTATTTAAGATTTCCAGTTCCAAAAACAATCTGTAGAGGTTAGATATTGACTATTGGTTACTTTTCAAAAATTTTTTTCAGTATGTGTGAAATATTTTCTTCCAAAGAATAGTAGCATCAGTTTCAATATAGACATTCAATACATTTTTTTGTGATGCTAAAAAGGATCTGCTAAATTAATTTTAACAAAGATTAGTACAACAATTTTGAGAATCTGTCTGAATTTGAAAAAGACATGATAGTCATGACAATGAAGATATTCTTCCAAAGAGACAGGATATGAATTTTTTTAAAAGTGGGAATCATACATGAATGTCATGTAAAAGACAAAAATTATCAATCTACTTTGGTAATTGCTTTTTGGCATACAACATGTATTAGGAATTAACATTTATCCTACTCTTTTCAGTGCAATAGGGATTGAATCTTCCTAAACTGAACATAGTCATACACAGTGTATATAAAATGTCAATTTTGGCCAATAATTTGGTTTACCAGAGATTAGACACTTAGATGCCTTGAGGTAAACACTAAAATCTTTTTCTAATAGTAAAGTGATTTTGTGTCCAATCCCTCCAGGTACGAATTGTAGAGATTTTCTCAACACCATTCAACTTTCAAGCAATTACTCACATATTCTAAAATAAAGTAATATGTATTTAAAAATATTAAGAAGTATTTGCAAATAAAAGAATACATAGTAAGAAATATTTACAAATAAAGAATACATAACAAGAAATGTTTATAAATAATTCTAACCCTTCAAGATGGCAGGCATTTGTGAGGGTGTATTCCTGAGAAAGAAGTAGCATGCACAAATATAGTACATGTGTGAGAAAAAGAAGACAAACTGCAAATTTCTTTCAAATATGCAGGTAAACTGTTTCTTGACCTCATATATGTCAGGTTTTCTTTTTGAAGAATATTCCCATTGAACTATATAGAAGCAACATTTGTATTCATCAAAGTTACAATTTATATTCAGTGGATTTCACTTCAATGGGAAACAATGGAATCCCAAATTTTGGTACTATAAGTGGTTTCTTCTTTTAAAAGAGATCTGCATAAAAAGGAAAATCTGATTAAAGATGTTGAGTCTGTTTTTTTTACACATTTGGTTCTACTAAGTGGCTTTTCCTTGTAATCGATGTTCCATTTAGCCTGAATCTTCTTAAGCTGAAGATAAAGTAATTATTTTCTTTTCTTACATTGCTGTCCTTGAGGATATAATTTAGATTTAGGACATTTATCTCTGGTGTACAAGAGTTGTTTCAACATCTGCAAAATCAAGACTTTTTTTGCTTAAAATTCACTTTGCAGAAGAACATTTTAGTTTTAAAATCAGTGTTAACAAGATGCTTTTGTTTTTTAAGGTAGGAATAGCATCTGTTTCACAGGAGAAAATCCTACATTAATATTCTGAAGAAAAACATGAGCCAATGAAGAGAAAATGCAGGTGCAACCAGCTTTGTAATGTCCTTAGATACCTCCAGACAAATTCAAAGGGATCAAGCAAACTATTGAATTAATGGATTCAAAAATACAATTTTAATCTGAATGAAGAACAAAGAGATGATTATGCCATAATATGTGATGATAAAGTGGTTTGGGATTGAAAAAAAATACTGACAGGTAGAAATTAACTAAGCAGCTAAAATATCAGAGGAGAAAAAATGATGCGTCAAATGCATTTCAGGTTAATAACAGCTAGCATGGGAATTACATACTAAGCTTGTTGTTTTTGTAAACTATGATATCACAGGAAAGGTTTATTAAACAAATATGTCATTTCTATAATTCATTTAATGATTATTCATATAGTGAAATCACAAAATTTTGGTTGTAAGGGAAATATGAATCAATAATTAAAGTTGTTTTCTTTGCACAAACTGCACTTGAGCCCAGTATATACAAGCAAGAATTCAACTTTTCTTATTACTGACTTTACAGCTACTCCCCAGTACATACATTTATACTAATTATGTCAGAAATGTATTCTTGTCATTCTCTAGTAAGATAGATAATATATAATCTGTTTAAGCTCACTTAACAGTTTTTGGCCAGAAGTGTCCAAATGCAACTGCTAGTTTCAAATGCTTACCTAACTGTACCAGCTAAGGGAAATCACATTATTTGAGGAGTTTCAACAGCAGCAATGACTAAAATGGGTAGCACATCTAACTTGAAGAGAGAATAATGACATAAACAAAATGTTGAGGTTTGACACAACCCAAATCAAAAGACAAAGACAGAAACTCCCATCAATACTGGAAAGAGCATTAAAGGTTACTGGACTTGATAAACCTATTTTCCTGAAAAATTGTTTTAAGAGAAAATTTTTATAAATTTCAGCTGATAGCAGCACAGACTGCTAAATTAATGAATACCAAATGTTTCCTTATAAGGAAACTCCTAATATTAACATTGTAATAAACAAGAAACAATTCCAAATAATCATCTAGATGAAAAGATCTTGTGTCTCATCACATGAATTGCATTTAAACTGAGTTTCATTCTTCTGCTGGAATAATTATCATTTTGATTAAAATCAATGGACATTGGGTTTTCTAATCCTTTTATAAACTTTAAAAACTCAATAAATAATAAAAATAATTAAATTCCAACCAAAATTCAAGGGAAGTAAATCAGATTGGTCACTATATTTCAGCATTAAAATAAATTATTGATTCTATTCAAGTAGCTTGTTTAAATAAAGTAGATTAAATGGTCAATATTTTTTTTAAAAAAGTACTTCACTATAATTACAAAGTTATTTAACTAAATGCTGTAATATGCTTTAAACAAAAAAAATCTGTTAAAAAAGATGTAACCCATATAATTTCTGTCTCTGCTAATTCAATATTATGGGATTGCTCCACTTTGTTTCCTATGAATACAGAACAAAAATATGTTATCAAACCACTTTTCTCTATGATATTTTAATACCCTCACAAATGTTTTTCATTTCTTGTTCTGTAAACCATAGTTTTTTTGCTTGTCTTACCATATGTTCAAGAGTATTTCCACTTGGAAGGATGCCTGCAGATCTTACCTTAATGACTTGTGCCTTCATTATTTAACTACAGTGATTGACAGCTGGCATTCACTCTCATGCCCCAGCCCCCTTTGCCCCCTTTTTTTTTTTTAAAAATGCATAGATCCAGTTCTGTGGCATACTTCTCATATTTTCTTTAAAACAGCCAACTGTCATTAGTGTTCCCTAGAGGAAAAGCTAGGGTCAAGTTCAAGTCAAACATCATAGGCGCCTTCTATACTGGACAAGTCATCTTAGTTAAGGATAGGATTTCAAGGACATAGTGAAATGAAGAGATAACATCACTCATCCATGTCATGTGTTGGATAGAAGAAGAGACACTGTCTGATATATAATCTGTATCAAGAGGCAGTCATGATGCATATAGCTGTATTGTGATACATGAAACTTTGCTGGCCCAGACCTTTAAGATCTGTGCTTTGGCAAATATTCTATCAGTTTTCATTGGCAGTAAAAAGCAAACAAATGTAAAACCTGTACACAAGCACACATACAAACACAGAAAAGTCAATTTACTTGCAACAACATATTAACTGATTTGTCAGCTGACCAACATAAGTTAGAATGTTCAGGTAGCAGATTAAGTTTAAAGGATATTAGAAACTTCCACTCATATAAGCACTGTTGTTTAAGATAAATATTTTGAAATTATGCCAGGTTTATTTTTTGTTTACTTTTTTAATTACATTGCATATACAGACCAATGAATAAAGGATATCAAATCCTTTCTGTTTTACTAGATTAGAAATGAATTAAAATAATTCATTATTAAATGTATTCTTAAAAAACTGCAGTAGAATTCTCAAAAAGGAAGCAATTATTTAAATACAGGAGATAGTTTGTAATGTGCAAAAACTAAAAAGCACATCCTTGGATTGAAAATGTTCTTTAATAGTCCTGCAATATGACTGGTTGCAGTTATCTTTTAATCATTTAGAATATCAGATTTTCAGCTAAGAAGGTAGTCATGCTATTTTACACATTTGAGTTTAACACAGGATTTGGAAACCTAGGAGATGTGCATGCTACACAAAGTGATTTAATGTAATGTTGTTTTAACAGTAAAAATCAACAAACTAACTTTTTTAATGAACATTATAAATTTTTTATCCATGAGACTCTTTTCTTTAAACCATGATATAGAAAAAGAATAAAAAGAGAGATTGAATAAGAGAACCATTTCTCCCAACCTCCTGCTGTAACTTTTATTCATGCTTTTGCATTCTTGATAACACCTGTGTGTTGATTTGCCACAAAGCAGAATTAATTTACATATTGATCTATGATGACCTCAACAGTATTATTACATTATTCTCTCTTAGTACATTACAGAATCTGGGACATACTGAAGTTAATAAGATCAGGTTGTTATAGAATGATAAAAGACTTAAACAGCTCAGGAAAAGAAAATTAGGCGATTTTTCAAACTTGTAACCAAAAATCTGTGAAAAATCAGTGATAAAAAAATTTACATTTTGTAAAGATTTTAAGTTCAAGTGAAACAAAGCATAAAGTTAAGCATCACACAAACAAAAGTTAAGAATCATCTAAAACATCAATATAGCTATAACCTTATATGTATCTGCATCTCTTTATGGTGATATGAGTGAAAGCAATGTGTAACCAGCTTGTAGTATTATCATATGGATTTAATATTTACTGTGCAGCTTAAAAGGCATTGAGTATTGCCTGATGAAATGCTATCATAACATATCAAAATGTTTATTAAAACTGTTAAGTTGTGATAAGTATTCTCTATTTTTACCAGGAATGAATGAATCATATTTTAGAGTATTGCCACAGTTTGGAAACACATATTACTATTCTTCAAAGAAAATTCTGTTTTAATTAACATTGAAATGTATTTTATGTCTTCAAAATTAAAGTATTCACAAGATGCATGTTGTTATGTCTATTTGTGTGATTCTGAAATTTATGTAATTCTATTTAAAGTAAAAATAATTTTATTTAAAAGGCATTTTTAAATCAAGAAATATAAATTTGTGCTGGTGTCTTTGTATTACACATAGAGAAAGGTAATAAGTACATGAATCTTATTAATTTGCAAACTTTGGGTGCAATCCAATACTATTTTTAAATTAGAATGATGTCACATCATGTGTATTTTAACAGAGATATTTAATAAATCACACTGGATTTTTTTTTCATATAACAAACATTTTACCTATCAAAATATTTAGTAATGTCAGAGGAAACATGTTTTTCTAATGTTCCACACTACCCCAAACAAAAGACAAGAAAGGAAATCCTGATCAATACTGAAAAGATCAATAACAGCTGATGGACATGAGAACTAGCAGAAACTACATCACTTGAGGACTTTCAATAGAAGCAACCACTAAAATGTAACTTGAAGAGAAAATAATTATATAATCAAGATGTTGACAATTCAGACTACTTTAAATTAAAGGTTAGTAAAGAAACCCCCATGAATACTAGAAAGAGCAATAACAGTTATTGGACTTGAGAAACTTATTTTCCTGAAATTTTTTTTAAGAGAAAGATTTTATAAATTTCAACTGACAGCTCAGTAAATGAATGATGAATGTTTTTGTTTTTTTTATAAGGAAACAGTTAATATTGCCATTACCAATATTGGTTGTTTCAACAATCATTACATGGGCAACAGATCAATGATTATTGTAGTCCAAACATGTTGTACATTTTAAAATTTTAAATAAATATTTTACTTTTCAAATTCTAAATAACCTGCAGGTATAAGCATTATAAAATGATTATTGTCCCAAACTTAACATCAAAACTTAATATTGAGAGTGAAATCATCAAACATAAATAATTTAATTTGTAAATAATTTCCTGCAAATATTTTGTTCATTTTTTCTCAGATATCTATATGCATATCTATATATTTACTGCATTTTATGGTGTGCATTCTATGTCCATTGCTACAGTTTAGCCATATTTTATCAATCTGATTTACTGTTTAGTTTAACTAGCAGCCAAAGACCAGAACACTGAGGGAATAAGATATGCAAACAAATGTCAAATAAATTATCTTCTATTTACACCTGCACCCTTTTTCAATGCATCTCATAAAAAGAAAAAAAAAAGAAGATAAATGTTTTTATATTAAACTAATAGATACATGCAGATACATTTACATACATGTGTATTTGTGTAATATATATATATATATATATATATATATATATATATATATATATACATCCTCATACATTTTGTGTAAATATATAAAAATAACCTCAGCATTGTTGATTATGTTTATAATTTTTTTAAACGATTTAAGTGTAGTTTTCACAATGCATACAGGAACTTTCTCATTCCATAATCTATTTTTACAATTGGATGCTTTCCCTTAAATCATTGAGCATATAGAAATATTTACAGTTTTTATTAATTTAATATTTGATTCCATATACCTGATAGTAATATTTGTAGATTTGTAGGAATAGGCCATCTTTGGTACATAATGATCGATTTAAATAAAAATGTCATTTTGTCTGAATAGGTAGCTAACAACTATGTCATGAGAAATTATTTGTATTATTAGAAATTTAAAAATTATAACAATGCGTTTACCCCTTACACTTATAAAAGGAATGATGAAATAAGATCAGTAGCAGTCAGATTAAAGTGAAAGAAAATATTTGTTTGTTGACAAGTTTCTTAAATAATGAAACTTTGCCAGAGATTTTATATAAAATTTTCTAATTGAAATGAATTAAAATGACACCCTGACGCTTTTGAATATCTTCATATAAAAAAAATATGAACATTATTTTTATAATTCTATCTGTGAATCAGAAATACTAATATATTGACCCAAGTTATCTTCATGCTAAGAAATATTTTGATTTATATCAAGTAAAGTGGAAAGTGTGGGGAAATGTTCTTCTCTAATGATTTCTCTTCCTGTGATTAAGATAATCATTGCAATAATTTTTATTTGTTTTAAGTAAATTTTTTTGATTAAATGTGAATAAATATACTAAACTATCTTATAACCAAAATTAAATCTTGAATTAAAATAACAATAATCATGACAAAAAGCAAGTTTTAATTCCTCGCTAAACCCCCTGGAATGTTCCAATTAAAAAAAAAAAAAGAGTCCTTGGAACACATTTGTCTGATAATTTTTATTTGAAAACTTTGGCAACCATGGGAAAATAAACAAAAATAATATATAAAAAAATGAGGGTTCACTTGAAAGACTGGAAAGCAAGTTTTTTCTCCCCATTTGATGTTATGCCAGAGACATAACTGAGCAAAGTAAATATTTTTAACATAGATATTTTTTTTATTGTTATTAATAATTCAAGCCTAACTAAAATTCTTGTATCACAATCTTTCATTAAAAGGAAACCAAAACAATCCTTGCAAATATTTTTTTAAATCTGAAATTTTTGTCAGAAAATAAAACATTAATAAAACTGAATTTATTTATATGTCAATATATACCCCACTCTCTCTCTCATGATATATTATAGATTACTCTATACTGATATATTGTTAAAGAGAGAATGTTAGAGATGCTAGAATGTTAATTCTAATTATTGCATTTGTATATTGATATATTTTGTTTAATCATCTTCGCATTGTTTATAACACACATGTTTATTAATGATTATTTATATTTACAGTGTTCAACTGTTGTCCAAATCTTTGTTGTCATATCCACAATGTTTTGGCTATTTGACACTCCCACCTTTTGGAATTTCAAACTGAATCCTTTATTTCATCCATTGGTATAGATTGATCTAGTTCCATGTGCCATGCCTTTTCTGGATATTTCAGTTTCAGTTAATTCCCTTTAGTAACTCAACTCTCCAAGTTTTTGTTCACATCTGCCAGTTATTGAACTCACCACTTTTAGGTCAAGTCACTGGATTACTTCAACCAATGCTTTTATCCACTAAGCCATGTGTTCTTGGGGATGTTGTGAATATGACAACAAAGGTGAGGATAACAGTCAGTACAATGTAAATAGTTACAATAACTCATCTCAGAAACATAGACGGAGATTATTAATATTATTTATATTTGGACTATTGTCCTCATCTTTGTTTTTATTATCACAAGCTTTTGGCCATTGTGCCCTTTTGCTTTTGTCATAAAATAAAATAAGACATATCTCGGCTGATTTACAGGCAAATACTCAAGAGCGAGAGCCGGATGTGAACGGGACAAAGCCCCGTCACAAAATGACCATTATCTTCGTTTACAAATGTTCCCAACACACGTGTTCCAGTCGAAAAATAAAATAATATTTAAAGTGTTCTATTTTTCATCCAATAAAAATGCTTCCCTCCTAATTATACTTGCTTCGTTTTTCGAGCCTGTTAAGCCATAAAAAAATGCTATAAAAGGGGTCACACGGAAGTTCAACAGGTGGCCAGGGAACAGACCTATCACGGTCAGGCCGAGCGGTCAGCAGCTGTCAGCAGGGGAGCATCAACCACCGTCAACATGTGTGAAATACTATGAGAGATCGATCTAGAAATAAACCACGTAAATCTATTTCTGCTGTTGAAATAAACCACGTAAATCTATTTCTGCTGTTGTTCTTGTAACCATACACTTGTCTATAACACTTTCTTTAGATGTTTGTTTAGCCAGGTTACTTTCAGGGAATTTCAAACTGAATCATTTATTTAATCTATGGGGTAGATTATGCTTGTTCTTATTTACTATTGCTTAGTTATTGAAATAACTGAGTATTTCTAAATAAGATGAGATATCCCTAGACTTAGACAGAGGAATGAGAACAATCTACATTCTAAATAGGTTTCTGTTCAAAATTCTCTTCAAGTAACCCAGATCAAGAAAAAACCTGAAAAAGGCTGAACGGTACAACAGAACGGAAATGTGATAGCAACAATAACAAACATGAAAGAAATAGTCTGAATGTAAATAATGATAATTCCTTATCCCAGAAATTCAGACAGACATTTATAGTTTTAAATCATTTCCACACCTAGAGAAAAGTGAACATGGTTTTGAATGCTGTTACATATTTGACTTTAATTACTCAAGAGGTATATATATCAAAATAACTCTAAATAAAATAAAAAGTATTTTGATTTATAATGCTTACCAAAAAGTCTCTGTGTTTACCAATTGCTGTCATTTCAGAATTGGAATGACTAACACTCCCTTCCATCTGAGAATATCTTCTTTTTAGGCCCAGTTAATTTTTATTGCATTTTATGCTTCAATATCAATTTGTTCAACAAATCTTATTAATGTTTATTATTTATCAAATATTACCAAATAATTAGTCTACCAAGAAAGATTTGTTACTGATACACTACATTTGTAAATATAAGCAGACTCATACACTGTTTTCTCTTCCTTATTTTTCTTCAGCCATTTCAACGTCTCTTTTCCAATAAGTGGAACTATTGTGTATAAATGACAGTTAAGTAAACTTTTTTGTAGATTTTTTAATTATAGACAGAATACACAAAATGAATTGAGTCAGCAGAAAAGTATGTACTTACAGCAGAAGGCACTGAAACTTCAGTGATTGCAAATCAAGCAGTACCAGCAAGAACATGGCTGCTAAGGAAAGCAAGCAGCAATTCTATGTAAGGACACATGTACTGGGTTTGTATTTGCACACACACACAATGGTTGGTGAATGGTACCTTTGGGTGCAGTTCGATATGACTAAAAATTTCTCTTAACAATTTTCACTAGCTCAATTCAGAATCAGTAAGAAGCCTAGTTGGACTCAATCTCAGCCAACTCTCAAGTTTTCACATAAATATGTGTGTTGCTAATTGGGAAAATATATTGACTAAAGGTTACAAGGTAAAAATAGTTTTTCCATATTTATGTTTTAATGTCTGAGTGTGTTTCTTTCTCTTTATATACATATATATATATATATATATATATATATATAAATAATATTCATGAATAAAAGAAAGAAAACTGTAATAAAGTAATCAGCAGGGGGAAACAAACCCACTGATAGAGCAACCAATCTGCCAAGGAATTATTAATAAGAATGCTGCTAAGATGTCAGCATGTCTGAATCTAGATATAGAAATAAGTTTTAAAAAATAAATGGGCACAAGAATGTATTTTAGTGATGAGAGTAAAAAAGAAATTTTGAAAGTCAAAAGAACAGAGTCTAAATGCCATCTTCTAAACCAATCCATCCTTAGAAGAAAGGTTACAAGATCTAGTATTCCACTTTCATTCTTGGTGAAATAAAATCTATTTGACATTTTTAAAAGAGACTCTTGTAAATGATCAGGAATTTCTTTCATATTTTCTACTATGAAAACTTGTGTGTCTTCTTTTTAATATTTGTTTCCTAAAATCCTTACAAATTATTTAAAAAAATTTTCTTTTTTGAATAAAAATATTAAAATTTCAAAAGTACAACATAGTATAATGTGATGTCACATGATATTTTTAAAGAAGTTTTGCCAATATTCTCTCAAACAACAGTTTTGATTTTTATGACTCAGAGCATTTGTCCAAAAAATACACACGGTTTCATTCTAAGCTGAATCTTTTTTTATTTGGTAGGTACAGTGTTTTGTTCACATGGCAATAAAAATATTATAAATTAAAGTTTTCAGATAGCAAAAATCTATAAACAATCAGCTACTGCAAATGCATAAGTAAGGTTGAGAAAATTTCTAAAGAAGCATGATGGCACTTCATTTAAGTCAACTGTTACTTATAACTGGGTGAAGAAATATTTCTTAAGTTTGGGAAATTTTTGAGAAAAAATATCACGTTGAGTAACAGACAACAATAGACAATCTGAGCTTGATAGTTCAATTCATGAAATTCTAGTCAACATCTTTAAATCAAATAATTGAATTATTTGATAGGTATGAAGAAAAATAATTTTTCAAAAGCACATTGTCTTGTAAAATTTGGAAAAAAATTTAAATTTGCAAACCTTGTCTTTTTAAAATATCAACCTAGTGATTCTAGCTGGATAAGTGCAGAGAAACTTTCAAATTTCAGGGTACAAGTTTTAGGCTAGAGAGTATCTTTGAAAAAAGAATTATGTTAATATCCACATTGTTAATTTTTTTAAATAACTGATCAACATCTTTCTCTTGTTTGTGACTATTTATCTGGTATTGTGGTTGGTATTTTATTTATTGTCTTATTACTGAAATTCAATTATAAATATTGAGAAAATAAATTATGATTTAGAACTGTTTTAATTCTTTTATGGTTGTTCTTGAATAGAAAGTATTTTGAAAATTGTGGAATTACAATAAGAATAAAACATAGAAGATTGAGGAAAGTAATATACTAGGAATCAAAATTGCATTAAATCATCTAAGACTTAAGGGAAATTTTAATGAAGTTTTGCACTAAAGTAGCTTCAGTAATTTGACTCTAAAAGTGTTAAAAGAAAATATTTGTTAGAGCTGATAAAATTTGATAATGCATCTTAGCCATTTAAGAAATGAACAAAAAGTAATGAGTCAGTCAATGTATTTGAGATCATAGTCATTGGGAACTCCACAATGATTTCCTTAGCTGCATAATATGTACTTTGCCAGGGCTACATTTGGTTTTGAAATTGGAGATGCCCTCCTCCTAGACTTACTGGCAAACAAGGCTGAAGAGCCTAGTCTGTTTTATTATTTAACCCATAGGTGGGAGACAAGATATAGATTCATACTTTTCCCATGGGTATTTGTGCATAATTGAATGAAGTTAACTGAAATTTGAACTTGGCTCAATGATTTCTTTATCTGAACTGATATCTACCACCTGTGCATCCAATTATTTTAATAATACAAGAGAAAAACCTCATATTTTAATGTTTTAAAAAATTATGTATTCATATAAATTTTTTAAAATTTAGTGAAAAACACTCATACCCTTGCCATATATATTACATACTGTTGAATCTTAATGTTTATTATGCATTTGCTGCAGAAAAAAAAAAAAAAAAAACATCTCAAAATTGACCATATTTTTGACCAAATATAGAGAGTTATGGCTAGAATATGCTATTTGATGCCACATAGTCGAATTTCAGTTTCTCACCAGGTCAAGAACCCCCACTTCCACTGAGATGGTGGTGGAATAAGCTAGCATGGAGTTTCTTCTCTTTCCAATTTTTTTTTTTTTTGGTTTTCAATTTTTTTTTTTTCCAAACGTAAAAAGCAAAAAGCAGAATTCCCACTCTTTTTAAGTGTGTCACATATTCCTGGTCAGTCTCCATCAAAAAACATTCATTAAATTCTGTGACCCCAACAATTAACATTACATTAATATGCATATTATCAATGAGGATGTATACATGCACGCACACACATATGTATATACGTTAAAACAATGATTACAACATGAAATAGGATAGTTGAAGAAGATATCGGAAAGAATAAAAAAAGATTAAAAATGATTAAAATTAAAACATAAAAATAAAAAAAAGCTTCAAAAGTCACAGGGTACATACATTTATGGTCAGGTGTATTTACTTGATGGAATCTTTTGACTAAATATAAAGAATTATGGTTAGAATATGCCATTTGATGCCATAGAGTTGAATTTCAGTTTTTCGCCAAGTCAAGATCCCCCACTGTTCTCCTGTATGGCAGCAAATGCAGGGAAAATCTCTTCAAAGATGAGGATGAGACTTGAAGCAGCAGAAATGTGGTTCTACAGAAAGATGCTTAGGATACCATAGGCTGAACATGCGAGTAACAAGGTTTTAGAGAGAATGGAAACAAAAAGGAAACATACATAACATCAAGAAAAGGCAGTTGAAATTTTTGGGTCATGTAATGAAGAAGAAGGGCTTGGAAAATCTGATACTCACAGGAGAGATTGTGGTGAAAGAGGGACAGAGGAAAGCAGTGCATAAGATACTTGATGGGCTTGAGCAGATGGATGGTAGAACAGGGTTTGGAAGAAATAACAAAAAGTCAAAACTTATTAAGAGCTACAAGAGACAGGAAGTTGTGAAGGGTCATGATCGCCTATGTCCTGAAGGGATATGGCACATGAAAGAAGTAGTAAGTGTATTTCAATAATTTGTAAAATTTATGTTGATCCTTATTTAGCAACATTGAATAGCATAAATTCTGTTCATCCAGGATGAGAACAGGATTAGACGTTTACTTATTATCATCCAGTTTTCCAGTGAGTAGACAAAATATATTATAGTCATACAGACAGAAAGGACTATTAATGATCTCTGGAGAAAAAGATAACATGTAACATTATAGTAAATGTATTTTATGGAAGTGTAGGAATTATTAAACATTCTGTGAGTAGGTAATTTTATACGAATCTGTTGATAGATAGATTAAAGTCTTTTATATGTTCATGTTAATGCAGCACTGAATTTTTTATCAATTTTTTGCTATCAATTAATTCTGAATTTAAAAAAAAAATTTCTGTTCTGATAGGATCTAAGTTAATATAAATTTAAAAGAAGCAGAATCTACTTACCTTTTCTGATTTGTAATAATACATGCAGTTGTCCTTTCTGAGAACAAACCATCTTTTCCTCCAAGCTGCCCTCTTTAGTAGAGGCAGATGGCTGTTTCCTAGTTTTAACATGTAGCCAGTCATTACCGGGGCTTCAAGATCACGACTGTAGCAGACATTACTTAAGCCAACAGACAGGGAGACGCTGTTTTTGGCTAATAAAAAAAAAAAAAAAAAAATCAAGTTATTTTTCTTTTAAAGTTTAAATGCAGTAACTGTAAAGTTGTATTTTTTGTTCAATTGAAGTTTTTATTTCAGACTTTTGAAGTGAAGAAATTATTTCTCTCTCTTTTTTGCAGAATGATAGTTGTAAGTTTATTTAATAGTGTCAATATATAAGTTTTCTCATAGAGTTTACCACATGGAAAGAAGTTAAGAAAATTCCAAAAGTGTATAATTTATTTACCATTAAAAAAGAAGGATGAAAATAACTTTGTACTCAAAGATAATCAATATTTAAAAAGCAAAAGAGTGTAACTTAAAAGTTTCTATCTTTTGTTGTTTGTTCACAGCAACATAAGGACATTTTTCTGCTATTATATATTACTAGTTATTTATGTAACCCATGATAACATGGTTGATTAAATATGTAAAAACTTACATTTACTCTAATGATTGCATATAAAAGGGGCTGCTGAAAAGTTCTCAGTCCAACAAAATTTCCAAAATCTGATCAAATAGCAGAACTTTTTTAAATTCATTTTTGGTCAGGCTGAGAACTTTTCAGTACACGCCAAATAGTAATATAAAAAGATTTTAAAGCATGCACAAGAACTAAGTGTAGATATCAAAATTATCATTATACATTTAGCATTGAAGAAGGTATAGTAGATGTTAATATTCATAGATCAAAAAAATTGTTCATTTAATACTTTTTATTTCATGAGAGTAATACAATATGGCTGACTACTCATTACCAAATATATTGATCTTCTAGGGTCAATAGCTAATCCCTGTTACAGATGCCTGCTCAGACATGTGTTTCTTCAACTGTAGCTTATGTTGCAACTATGTAGTGTGTCACTTAGTCAAACTTTCTGTGAGAGAGTTCTGGCAAACAAGGTCAGTACACTCAAACTCATGATGTTTTACTACTTCAAGCAAGCCCAACCACTGATGGCTTCTGAACAGCTTCATCTACAGAATTTCCCTCACATAACTGGGACAACCTGTGGTATGGTTTTCAAGCACTTATCAATAGTGCTGCATGCTAGGATCACCTCCCTAGGTTCAATATCATCAACCATGGTGAGGTTCAAACCTGAGCATCATGGTCAGAATATTAACATTCTAACTATTTGGCCATATGCCTATTTTGTGAGAGCAGATAGGGTTTATTAGATTCCCCCACTCAGGACCCCCTACACCTTACAGAATAATTTGTACTAGTTCACTCTTCAGGAGGGTTCATCTTGGTGCAAAGTGAATGTAATTCCCCATAATAATTGTAAGTGAATGTAATTCACCATGAATAACATGAAGCTTGTGAACAGTCAGGAATTCATTTATTTGTTACTGAGAAATTAGTGCCATTGGGGATGTGTAGGTAGTGTTATAAAATAAAATAAGACATATCTCGGGTGATTTGCAGACAAATAAACTAACAAACTCAAGAGTGAGAGCAGGATGTGAACGGGACAAGGCCCCATCACAAAATGACCATTATCGTCATTTACACACAGGCCTGATGCTCGAGTTCCGGTTGAAAAATAAAATAATATTTTAAAGTGTTTCTATTTTTCGACCAATAAAAATGCTTCCCTCCTAATTATACTCGTGTCGTTTTTTGAGCCTGTTAAGCCATAAAAAACACCATAAAAGAGGTCACACAGGGAAGTACAACAGCAGTCAACAGGAGGCCAGGGAAGAGACCTGTCACAGTCAGATTGAGCGGTCGGCAGCAGTCAGCAGGAGGAGTGCCACACCAACCAGTGAGAACTACTATGAGAGATCAACCCAGATCGGAAGCTGGCTTATGAACTATACCACAAGGTAGCTGTCCCAAAATCACACGTTCCTATTGAAATAAATCATGCAAATCTATTTCTACTGTTGTATTTCTTGTAACCATATGCTTGTCTATAACACTTGTGTCAGAAGCGTACAGCAAGAGAAATATGGGTGACTACACGAGCTTCACCCGAGCCAAACTATTTACTCTCATCAAGGAACAGAAAACACTACTATTCAACTTGAAAACGGGACCAACACAGCCTTCCAAAGCTACGATACAAGAAATTCAAGCTGACATAAACGACATGCTGACTGCCCTAAAATCAACTACTTTAACACCACCCACCGCTCAAACAAATGGCGATTACAATTTAATGATGTGCCAACAAACTATACGCGACATATTGAAGCTAGAGAGAACTTTTCATCCTGGACACGATGTGAACCGATTCATCACGGCTCTAAACAAAGCATACACAATCCACGTCAAGCCAGAACTCAGCACCTATCCCAGCCTGGAATGTGAATTTGTCAAGTCTGCTAAAGATTTACTGGACCAAAATATCTTTCAGCAGATGGTCGACTCAAAAAAAGACATATCCACCTTCGAACAACTGAAGGAATACTTATTAGCAGCCCACGGAAGCCAGATGACTAACTTCCAACACCTCAGTCAAGCCTGAAATCTGGAACAGCGAAAAAATAAGACTTCATGGGTCGACTCAAAAACACCCTTAGAGAGGCAGCTATCCACATAAAAAACAAATACAAAAAAGACAAAAATACAGACTTAACAGTCGATGGACTTATTTCCATCATTGGCGCTATGCTACTGAGCGAAAAGGTGAAAATTTGGAACTCAAATATTTACCCACATCTTGTCAAGGCAATGGACAACCACTATCCAGCCATTGGCATAGCCTCTGATGCTCAAAGATACCTTGATTGCGGTGTAAAATCCAACGACACAACTTCACACAACACTGTGTATTTCACACAGAAACCACAGTGGTCAAACCAAAGAAATGCGCCACTCCGACCCAGCAGGCAACCAAACCCACAGCAGACGGGCCTCACCAACTCTCCCAAACATGGCCACCATCCAACACGCAGAAACCATCAGCACACACCACGAATCAGCGTGTGCAAGAACTACTTCAGAGGTCACCCCTGCCTCCATGGATGCAACTGCCTCTATTGCCACTAACCTCGCACTCGGGCACAGGCCCATATCGCCGCAACGAATGATAATATACAAGCCATAAATGATGTGGAACAGGATTTTTGCTTCCGGCAGGATGAGATGTAATGACTCATTCGCCATGCCCCTACATCAGCCATCACAGCTTCAACTTTCAAGGACTCGCTCACCATTCACCGCTCATCCAGTCCACCTTCAACTTCAGGGACATCACCCTCTCTGGCGTCGCAATGCTAGACTCTGGATGCTCCACCTGCATCTTACCAATATCTCAGTTACCCAGAGAAGCCAAGAAACACATGACCCGCTCTGACGTTGTAGTAAAAGGAATCAACGGCAGCACCACTGCCCTTGGCGAACTGACTTGCGACATCACCATCAGCAGTCGAAAAAGGTTAACATGCTGGTAACTACCCAAACCATACCGATCCTGATCGGCCAAAATATCCTATGTCACAACACGCTCGATTCCTATCTAATCGACAACCAAAATGCGACTATAGAATTCAGACACACACTTTTCTCAGGATACACAACACACACAGCCACAATCATATCACCGTCATCGTCAACCAATGATCCAGCATATGGTGCCCAAGCTGATGTCATCCAAAACCAGCCTACTATGGAACTACAGCCCAACATCCAGACACTGGATCAAAAGATAACCTGGCTAAAGCATAACACGGGGCTATTGCTACCAAACCACCCAAACCAGAAGCCACTGCAAATTTACTCATTCACTACACTGACATTATCAGCCCTGAAAGCAGCAGCAAAGGCACATTCATCTGACCCATCCGCATACCAACCAACAGCCAGTCTCGCAGCCAGAAACAACACCCAATTGCCCAGGCTTTGGAAGCAGATGTTGATACCAAAATTAAGCGCATGGCCGATGAAGGTATCATTGAAAACTGCAGCGACCCCAAAGGCTTCAATAGCCCTGTATTTGCCATATGCAAGAAAAACGGATCGATTTGTGTCATCACTAACTTTAAAAGAACTCTCAACAAAGTCTTACTCGATCTTGACCTTTGCCCAATGCCAAGGATCGACCACTTGTTCAACAAAATCGGCAAAGGCAATAGATATTTCACTTCCCTCGATCTACGCAGCGGCTACTGGCAAATTGAGATCGACAAGCGAGACCGATACAAAACAGCATTTACATGGAAGGACCAATGCTATCAGTACACGTGCCTGGCCTTCAGCCTTACATCTGCTGGACAAATCTTCTCCCATTGCATAGCAGAAGCCCTAGCCATGGTCATATCCCGTGACAACATTTCTTCCTATATCGACGACAACCTGGTCCATGCTAGGACATTTAAGGAGTACATACTCTCCCTTGAACAATTTTTTACCGCCCTCTGAAAATTCGGACTCAAGCTGAATCCAGATAAATGTTCCTTCCTCGCATCAGTGGCAAAATTCCTCGGATGCATAGTAAACAGTGAAGGATTCAAGGCTGATCCAGAATACGTTCGTGCCATTAGGGAAATGAAGCCTCCAACATCAAAGAAGGAATTACAAAGTCTTATCGGGCATTTAGTGTGGATCAGACAATTCCTAGAGACACGTCTTCACGAACAAATCAGGTCAGATATGTTTTCAAAACTTATGGGTCCCATACACGAACTCAACAAGGTTAATAAACCATTTGTCTGGACGCAAAATGCCAACAGAGCCTTAAAAAAAATCAAGGACTGTCTCCTTTCGCCACCCGTCATCTCATTTCCGAATTTCTCCAAACTTTTTACACTCGCCACCGATGCCAGTGACGTTGCATGTGGAGCAATCTTAATGCAAGAAGCCGACAACAGGAAGAAAGATATCATAACGGTCGTTTCCCATACATTCAACTCTATGGAACAGAACTGGTCTACGACGGAATGAGAGGCATATGCAATAAAGCGGGCAATATTGAAATTTGATTGTTTCCTTTGCAACTGCCCCTTCATCAGTTTCACTGACCACAGATCACTGACATATCTGAACCAACAAGAGTTCAATAATGCTAAAATATGACAATGGCAAGAAGAAATTTCATGTTATAAATTCGTCTTAGAATATGTTGAAGGCGAATCAAATGTATGGGCTGACATGCTCAGCAGAGGTTGCGGACATAAGAAAACGAAAACTCCGAACGAACCTACACCAGCAGGCAGGACATTCGAAGTAAGTGGTTCAGACCTCCACGTATACATCCCATCTTGGTGCCTCGGCGAGTTTAATGGTTTACAGCTCATTCCCAAAACTCACGCAACACAAAACGCCCGCACACACAAGCGCATCACCAACGCATTCTTCGCCTATCACTCTACCACCACCATCCCCACTGAGAGAATCTGCAACCACCTCGGCATCGCAAATGAACAACAGAAGGATGACCCCCTGGCAAAGATCATCAGCGCCCTCCAGTCACCCACTCCAAGCGAACCTCATATCGATCCTGACGACAACCGAGCTACGCTTTTCAAAAAACATTTGCACCAATTTTTTCTAGAACCAGGCACCTTCATTTTGATGATAAGAGACAGTAAACACTCCAAGATTGGTTGTACCATACAAACTATGATCCTGATACCTCTAACAGGCACACAAGGGCAACAACCACTCAAGTGTTACCCGTATGCGAGAACTGCTTTCCAGCTACTGGTGGAATTCAAAAACCGCGACATCAAGTCGATTCTTGCAACACGTGTGCTAAGTGCAAGGGCAACTACGATAGATGTACCCATTGGCCACTGCAAATGAGGAAAGAGACCATTCAATCTCGTCTTTATAGACTTTGTCACAATGCCCAACTCAAAGGGAAAACGCTACATCCTAACCATCTTGGATAGCTTCAGCCGACACTTTACAGCCATACCATGCGTGAGGGACTGTGCTATTGATGCCGCCCGTGGATTGTACCAGTTCTTCCTTCAACACAGAGAGATACCATGCATAGTATCCTCTGATCGAGGCACACACTTCACTGGAGAAGTCTATCGACAATTCTGTAACCAGATGTCAATCATGCAAGAACTTCACTGTCCTTGGTGCCCGCAAAACTCAGGAAATATCGAGAGACAACATCGCACGATGAAGAATGCACTTTATATGTTATGCGAAGATAGGAATTGTGAATGGACAGACGTTCTAGAATCTGTCATTTTGTCCATGAATGCCACGACCAACAGCGCCACCGGTGTCTCCCCACACTATGCCATTACTGGCTGTCACCCCAACATCGGCCTACCTACACTACACAGAAAAGAAATCGCAAGTGACGATCCTGGAGCATATGGAATGAAAATTAATGCCCTGCTAAAGCAGATTTACCACCACATCACCCTGGCCAATGATGAAGCTGACCACAAACTTGAGACTAACTTAAATCGCCTCACATACAAGGACCCAATACAAGTAGGCGACAAGATTTTACATCACTGGCCACACTCAACTGTTGCCCAAAAATATCATCTGCCCTGGATAGGAAATTACACTATTATAAAAATGAACAATATGATGTGTCAGGTGCAAAAAGATAATGGTGATACAATCTGGATTCACCGTGCACATATCCGACGACCAGCTCCACGTCCAACACATCTATCTAATACAATCCCTCTGCCTCCACGATGTAACAGTCACCAGGATCATTCTCCTCCACATCCCTCTGGGACACATAATTCAGCAAATAACTCCATACCAAAACAAATGCCAATAAGAAGAAGACGAGGATGACTTCCCACATGCTTCAGAGACTTTATCATGAATTAATCACCCAAATATACACAAATAACGTTCACTGTAAATCAGACTGAGATCTGGAGGAGCCTTCTTATAAAATAAAATAAGACATATCTCGGGTGATTTGCAGACAAATAAACTAACAAACTCAAGAGTGAGAGCAGGATGTGAACGGGACAAGGCCCCATCACAAAATGACCATTATCGTCATTTACACACAGGCCTGATGCTCGAGTTCCGGTTGAAAAATAAAATAATATTTTAAAGTGTTTCTATTTTTCGACCAATAAAAATGCTTCCCTCCTAATTATACTCGTGTCGTTTTTTGAGCCTGTTAAGCCATAAAAAACACCATAAAAGAGGTCACACAGGGAAGTACAACAGCAGTCAACAGTGGGCCAGGGAAGAGACCTGTCACAGTCAGGCTGAGCGGTCGGCAGCAGTCAGCAGGAGGAGTGCCACACCAACCAGTGAGAACTACTATGAGAGATCAACCCAGATTGGAAGCTGGCTTATGAACTATACCACAAGGTAGCTGTCCCAAAATCACAGGTTCCTATTGAAATTAATCATGTAAATCTATTTCTGCTGTTGTCATATTTCTTTCTTGCAACCATACGCTTGTCTATAACAGTAGTATTATGTTTATCAGCATGGAAAATTCAAGTCAATTCTGTTATGTTCATTTCTTGCTAATTCCTTTAGAAAAGGCATAGATCCATCTTTCTCCAGCTATAGGTTAAATAGTAGAGCATACTAAACTCTCTTGTCTTAGGTGGTAGCCAGTCTTGGAAAAGGAAAATTCTAAATTCAAACTTATTGAGGGCGGTTTGGGGATTTTGTGGCACAATGTGCACCATTTCATTGTTATCAGTTCTTCTGCAAGGGTTGATTGGTTCTACACAAGCCTTCATAACTATAATCAAAATGAACTGGTGAATTGGCCAGCAGTTCAGTTCTAATAACTAAAAAGTTGAGCCCTCATACATTCAAATTGATGGGAGATTCCATCACATATACAATAATTGCACTGGTATAAACCTATAAAGAGATGTTTTACTTTATTGAATTGGTATCTAAAAGTACAATATGTCATGTAGAAATAGTTAACAAATTATTACTTCTATAATCAGTTTGCTCTTCATTAAGTGACCTACAAGTGTTCTTCACTAAGGCTTAGCATACTAAATAATCTGACTTTGGTAGGGTAGTTTCAAAATAATATTAAGCTCAAGCCCCAGTGGGGTATCCCCCATGCAGTACTTCTCCTTTGGGAGGGGGCTGGGGTCAATACTCAGTGTCTGAAGCATCCGCAAAAGAGGAAGTGCCGAAAGCACTTGAGCAATTTTCCCACAGTATTGATGTTAAACCCTCTTTAAATCATTACCTTGTGTCACATTTGTTAGCAATGTTGGAACACTGAAAATACACTTAGTAAATAATTAAATGTGAAAGTATTGTATGCAACAAACAGAAATACAGATTGATTCCATTGCAAAAATATAAAACTGAATTTTATATTACAAAATATATTTTATCCATATACTAGGCCTATTCTGTTAATAATTCTTGCATTAGTTCATAGCCAGAAAATGACTAAAGCTAAGTAAGAAAGAAGTAGTTTTAAGGTCAGTGGACTGTGAAAAGAAAAATTAAAACCATTTTTACATATCTTCTTTTATGTGCTATTCTTCTTCAGGATATTACCCATCATGGCTCTCCACAATTTCCTGTTCTTTGGATCTCTTAAGAAATTTTCTCTTTTTGCTATTTCTCCCAAAACCTGCTCCACCATCCATTCAATCATGTTCACCAAGTAGTTTATGTGTTGTCTTCATCTGCCCTATGAGCATCAAATTTTCCAAGCCCTCTTTCCTCATTATGTGCCCTAGAAATTTCAACTATCCCTCTCTGATGTTTTTGTTTCTATTGTCTCTGGAACTTTGTCGTTACTCAGATGTTCGGTCCATGATATTCTCAGCATCTTTCTATAGAACCCTATTTCTGTTCCTTCAAGTCTGTTCATTGAGGAGATTATCTAGCATTCACTACCATATAGGAGGGCTGATATTAGATAACAATTCAGTACTCTTTTCTGTTTCTAATAATACTGTCTCATAATACTTTACTTAGCTTTTGTATGGCAACTTTCACTATTCCAATGCACCTTCAGATTTCAGTGTCTCACTTTTCATTTTCTGTTAAAACACTTCTCAGCTATTTAAATTGTTGTAGTTGTTTTGGTATCTCCAATTTGTAATTTGCATGTTCCTTTTGCTAACAACCATGCACTGTCTTTTTGCAGTTGATGTTCAGTCCTTTCTTCTTGCTTTCCTTCACTATCTTCTGTAAGAGTTTTTGTAGTTTATTTTCTATGTCTGGTATTAACACTGTGTCATATACATATCTTACATTAAAATTGTGGCTGCTAATATTGAATCAAACAATAATCACTGACTGCATTTGAAACTGGTTGCCTTCAAATTCAGTAATTATTGTTTGATTTTCTTTCTATGGCAGAATTTCTTGTGTCTATATAGACATGAACGAAAGTTTTGAAACATCTGTTGAATAAATCCTACCTATGTATCATCAATTACATGTCTACCTCATTCACCACAGTCATTATGAATTCTATAATACTATGGCTGTATAGAATGTGCTTTTCCAGGGCTACATATGTTGTTTTTTTCTTTTACCTCAGGTCTTTCTTCTTGACTACCAACCATGGCTATTTAACCTATAGCTTAGGAGATGATGTATCCATAACTTTACCAAGAGTATTTGTTCAAAGGTGAATGTAATGAATTCAAACTTGGCTTGTTAATTTCTCACTCTAAGCTGTAAACCTACTTGTACATTAGATGGATTACATAAGCTACTAGTAATATATAATATTCTTGTCATAAATATTAAGGATAAAATTTTTACTAGTGTTTTTTAATTCAAAAACTTTCTATGAATAAAGTAAAGACAATTTTTGAAGCAGCAATTTAAAACAATTTTTAGTGAGGAAGTTGTGAAATTTACTGTAAAACTTTGGTTATTTTCCTCTGTTGTATTTCTTTATGAAACATACTGTTTTTATATTTTTGTTAATCCATAATATAGCAGTCCCATATTAAAACATTTTATATCTGAAGAAGCAGATTGATTTTAAACATCATCAATGCAAGTATAAAAAAATAGCATCAAATACCAAGGTCAAATTTATTTTTCACTCTTTCATCTCATTAACCAAAGAAGAGTCAAATAGATAATCAATACATATTCTCTGTTTGCAGAGAAAGAAAATCCTGTGTTTGGCTGAAAGGATCATTCAGATATGAAACTGAGCAATTAAAAACTTATTTTAAAAACATTTTGAAAAAGACATGTAAAAGGACATTTTAATTGAAATCTTCAAAAAGTAAATGATACTAATTGCATTGATGCTTTGAAAACTGAAGCAGAGAAAATAGTTACAAAAATAGTTAAGAAAAATAACAGCAGAATTTAATAGGAAGCACTTTGTAATAAAGTGGACAAGTCAGTCATATTGAAATTTCAATTCTTACTAAAGTCATTATTGATTTATAAATCTATCAATAAAATATTATGCAATCAGAAAAAAATATTGAGTTCTGTTCAATACATAGACACATTGAAATCCATCTTTGATTTTTTTTTTTTTAAATGGATTTGCAAAAGAAACGCAATTGCTGGTGCAATTAATTAATCATTAAAATCATTTTTGGGCAATTGTATATTTTTTGAAAACATTTTTTCTTTTTTCCATTCACCCTACATAGAAAACATATTTGAAATATCAAAGCAGGAAATCTTGACTACTCATCAAGACCTTGTGAATCAAGTTGTTTTATTATGTAATTGAAGAGGAGAAAGTGATTGATTTTCCTTGTAGAGAGGGTGCTTGAAATCTAACAAGGCTGCTGTAGCCTTGGAAACTAATTCAGAATCCAAGCACTGTTAAGTCTCTTTTAAAGATCCCCAATTATTTTTAAAATTATACAACTCCTTCAGAAGTACAAAACACATTCTTTAAAAAAAAATTATTTGGTTTCTTTTGATACAGGTTTTCTTTTTAATCAAATCAAGCATGACTAGTGAAGAATTAATGCATGAGGGACTTGCTTTCTTGGTAGAGCATCACACAAGAAACTGTGAGGTCTAGAATATCATTTCCAAAGCAATATATTCCATGGATGAATAGCAGAGCTTCTTTTCATATTGAGTAGAAATAGCTAAGAGATAGAGATTATTTAACAGATAATTACTAACATGTGGATGAAGAGGATTTTCACTTATGCAAAAATAGCTGCAAATAAAAGTTTGTGCCTGAGATTTTCATAGGAGTTTTTTTTTTTTTACTACAGTATTTATCTTTTATTTTTCCACAATATTTCAAATGGCCTATTCTGTGGCCTTATCTGGGTATAATTATTTTGTCTAGTGTTGGTCAGTTTTACTTATAATCCAGACTGTAACGTTGACCTATTGCCATCTTGATGACTCACTATGTCTAACAGTGGCAGGTTTTCAATTCTTTAGTTTCATTTTTTTTTCACTTGTATACCTTATGTCTGTCATACAAAAGAGAGAGAAAAAAGAAAACATTGTCTTCAGAATGAGCTTATAGTGACAGACATTAATTTTCCACAATAAAGAAAGGCTGGAATTGACAAGGCATTGAAACTACCAAGATGAAAACCAGTGAGTAAGAAAGAAGGCACTAGGACAACATGACATAGCCAATAGAGTGGATTATAAACAGAATTGACCAGCAACTGATTAAAGAAAAACAAAAAAAAAAAAACCATCTAAAATATTTAAAAAAGAAAGACAGAAAATTAGTACTGCACAAAACCACATTGAATATTCCAAGAAAAACCCTTTTAAAAATCTTGATTTAGATTAGGAATTTTCCTTTTCTTTAATAATTATATGTTATCATGGACCTTGATAACTTGAGTCTAATGCTATGCCCACAGATGTTACTACATATCAATAACAGGGAGAATAAAAATAACTGTTTATTGAAATTTTCAATTTTGAACAACACAACTCCTTTCCATTTGAGGTAATGTCAGTAAATTCAGTGAAGACCTAAAAAATAGATCTAATGTATTATTTATTGCTTTACGCCAGCAGAAACCAAATAAATATTTACACTAGAACAGACTTTACAAATACAAGTTGAAATTGGAAGTGTAAAACGCTCAATGTTATTTCATGTTTTATCAACTATTCAAGAAGAGAGTTTTATGTACAATTCAGAGAAGTCTAAAATATTCTTAAGAACTCAAGAATTTGATCATACTTATTTAACCTCTTGGTCTGGAATAATGTGCTCACCTAGACTTTCATAGTTTAAAATTATATACTTTAAATTGTTGGGTTTGATAGTAACTAACAGTTTCACTCTCATTTTGCTAAATATGAATAGAGGTTATTTGCTGGTGAGTTTAATACAGCATGGTACTTCATTAACAGACCATTATATTGGATTTAGATTGTGTTAAGTATCTACAAATTTGTCACCATCAGAAATAGATTAATGTATCTAAAAAGATAAGTAAAAATGAAAAATTCCAGTTGTGTAATTATTTCACCCAGCTTGATTTTTTTAAATGATAGATTGAATGCTGGCATATCCAAAATCAAAAAATCATAAACCTTATTGATATATAAATTGGCAGTAAAAATATACAGATAAATAAAAGCAGCTTACAATCTTAATATCAATAGAAAATTTTATGGCCTAATGATAAGAAAATAATAAACTTCAGCATACTTAGATTTTTTTCAACCCTGTATAATATTTAAAAGAAGTTTAAAATTTTGTCTCTGAGTGATATTTTTACCCTCAATTTATAGATAAAACAGTTTTGCATAATTTTTACTTGCATGAAACAATTAAACCTGTTTAGAAGTTAGCTTTGTATCTGCATGTATTTCCTCTGAATACTATAGTTATTCATATATTGTCTATAACTTGGAAAAGAGTCATTAACAGTCACAGATTGTTCAAACAATTGAACCCATACCTTCTGTCACTGATGGTATTACAACTTGAAGAAGGCTGTAGATTTGATTGGCAAAAATATAGTAGTAACAACATGAACAATGCAAATAATGAGTTCATAGTCATAGGTTTTGGAAAGATAGATGGACTGAAATGAAATTATTTTCCATCTTTTAAAGAGATTTATAGTACCTTAAGATTTGAATCAATTCTAGATGATGTGATTTAACTTAGATTTTTGTAAAACATTCATTATCAAATGGGATAATTACACTTGGGAAAAAATAATTCAGAAGATGAAAAGATGCTGATGGGATTGATAAAAGATAATACACTCGGCCCCTCATTTACAAATACAATCAATTCCAGTAGGTCATTTACAAGAATAACCTGTTTTTTAAGGCTAAAATAATGATTTTTAAGAGTAAAAATGAGCTACATTTCTAACTTTCATTGTTTAATAACTAAACAAAAAACAACCAGATATAATATTCAATGCATAATGTTTTTATCTTGTTTTGAAAGAATGTAAAATGAAAAATATATTGATTTTTATCTTCAAAGTGAAAAACTTGAAATTAAGTTTTGTTTGTTTATTTCCTTGTTTATTTTTTTTTATTAAGAAAATGATTATATTTCTGAATACTTGAAAAGGTATGGATCAATGACAACATACCTATGGAATGTTTGAAGGTGACATTAAAGCAGACATTGATGAATCTGATATAATAGGATCAAAAGGCAGCAAAACCTTAAGGTACAGACATTATGGCACCAAATTAACATGGAACAGGTGAAAGCAAGTCTTCCTAAAATAATGGATATGAAAGTCTCTTAAATATCAACTGCCAATATGTCAACTGAGTATATCTGAAACAGATTCAAATATGTAAATTTACAAATCATAGCAAGAAGAAATGAAATATAAATAGCATGTACTTACATTGTTGAATGAGTTTAATAATTTCCTCGTGAGATGACTCCAAAACATTCACACTATTCACAGAAACAAGAATGTGGCCCATCCTGATACCAGCTTTCTCAGCAGGACTGCCTGGAATTTGGAAATAAATCAACACCCGTCATAGCAAAGAAACTATTTTATTTTTATAATTCTTAAAATCAATAATTACAAGTGCTTCATCAAGATATATGCAATAAATAAAAACTCAATATATTTCTTAAACATCTTGAGGTCTGAATTTTTAAGAGCCCAACTTGAATTAAGAAATCAAAGATACAACAGAATTACATTTTAATCAAACTACTAATGTCCTTTAAGACTGGTAAAAATGTATTTTTTTTAATCTGATGTATTTTCTCAAAATGTTTGTTTGGAATCAGTTGTTATAAAGAAATTATTGCAGATAATAAGATAGACAGCTCAAAGCACTTTAAGTTTGTACTTTATATATTATCTCACATACACCACTTGAAAACAACCTTTGTGCAAAAATAATGACGTAATAATGTCGTTTTTTGATGTATTTTTAACGTAAAAAACAACATTATTACGTCGTTATTTTTGCACCAACCTAATATCTATTTTGCATCATGTATGTGACAGATTGCTTATATATCTTCTTTCTAACATATTTTTGAGTGTATTTCATTAATTTATTACAAAATAAGGATAATTTTATTATCAAAATATGATCAATGACAAAAAGTTAGAGATAAAATCATATACAGATTTTGAGGGATTAGAAACAAGCATATATTAAACAAGGAGTAACTTAGAGAGTAGTTTAGAGAGTGAGTGAAGCTAAAAATGTTCATTGTTATCTCTAACAGAAGATGCACTTGAAAACAAATTTAGTATGAATAAGAGATGTGGCATAAATTATTTTTTTATTAATAAATATTTCCTATATTTGTTTATTATTGATTAAATAAATTGAAGAATATCTTAAACTTGGTGTAAATCCTCAAGATGTAATATGACTATACTGATTATCACATCTATTTATAAGAATTGTTAGCAAGTTCAATCAAGACTCTCAGCTTATACACTAAGAACTTTAATTAATTTCTTGCAACTGTCTAATCCACTAAGTTGGATAATCTCTAATGATTTCTTTCTAATATTTCCCAAAATGTTATTAAAATTTAAAAATTTAAATTCATGCTATCTTTATAACTTGCAAAGTTCACAACCTGTAAAAATATTGTTCACTCATTTTAATTAAAACATTTGTAATGATATTTTCTGTCCTCTAATCCAGGTAGACTAACATTTTAAGTTTTTATATGCAAAATTTTAATGTAAAAGTTATTATTTATAAGCTGCTTGAATAATGCTTCAAATCTGATAATATCACAATTAATAAATAATTAATTTTATAATTTTATCTACTAAATAATGAAATTAATAATAAAAAAATTGGTTTGAATATAGCCTTAAATGCTTCAAACTGCAGTTCATTTAGCTTAACTGTTAATACCTTTCATTATTAGGCACATGGCCAAATGGTTAGAACATTTACTTTCAGACCATGAGACCAAGATTCAAATTGCACTATGGTCGAAATGTCACGAAGGTGACTTCTTGATGCAATCAGCCTGCAGAAGTTATCCCAGCATGTGGCACCTTTGAAAAATGGCTGAAAATCATACCATAGGTTGAAATAAGTGAGTGAAATTGGGTAAATGGAACTATTTGGGAGACATCAGTATTTGAGATAGCACAAACTCACAAGTCATAATGAACGAGGGTTTGAGTGTACTTGTTTTGTTCAGATTGTTGATTACACCAGATATTTTACTCTCTCCCAGAAACTGTAACTAAGGTCTGCTCAGTAGCAGTATAAACAGCCAGTTGGACTCTGTGGGTGTTGAACAAACACAAATGTGCCTGAGCAGCCAGCCATTACATTACTTTCATTATTCACACCAAAATTATTTTCAACATATTCACTAAACTCAGTTTAATGTGGCACAAGATCAAATTGGAGGGAAAATGGAAGTATGAAGACTGTGTTCCACCTCTATTCCAAGTATGGATAGGCTATCTACTTTTAAAATTAACCCATTAATGCAGCAAAAATTTCCATCATTTACACTTGAACCACTGAACCGCATTGACAGAAATTTCTGTTATCTGCAGTTAATGGGTTAACCTTGAAAATTTTGGATTTTATCTGAGCTTTGACCATTGGGAAATATGTAACTATTTCATCCATGAGGCAAGCCACTTTTTACTGAGCTTAGCTTTACAGCCACAAAACTGAACAATCATTGAGCTCACTATTTTTCATTTTCTTATTAAGACTTACTTTTACATTTTCATTATAAGGAAAACTACCTTAGAGATGTCTTTACATATCATGGTTGTAAAGAACTAGAAACCTTTTCTAATCTGAAAAGACTGAATTTCGTTTTTGTATTTATCAGTGATTTTCCCAAAATAAATATGATACTGTGATTTTTACTACTAGTGTATAATGCTGATCTTATTATCATATCAAATGATTGTTCTGTTGTGGATAAAAATGCAAGAAGTTTGACCAATTTTAGATGGATGGATGCCAGTCATTTTACCACTAATTTGCATAATGAAAGAACCAGCATCATAATGAGAAGATCCACACTATCTGAATCAAATTTTAATGAGTAGGTTGGCAGCATGCAGCTAAAAGTGAAAGATACTTCTTTGGGAAGAGTACAAGTTGATGACGTGAAATACAATTTAGTTGCAATCAAAGAAAGGAGAAAAATACCTTAACATGAATTATACACTGTTCCTGGTTTGTAAGTGGTTGCATGTAGAAAGACAAAATATGTTAACCAGTTGAAAAGACAACTTTTTTCTCCATTAATTTCATTTAATTATCTTTCTTAATGTACTGAATCCATTTCTTATCTACACTTTCACTGGTTAAATTGTCCAATCTACTTTAAGTATGCCTTAAGCATTGATTCCTTCTTTTTACATGGAATGTCTATAAAATCATGTTTCTTTTCAACACTAACTCACAAAATGATTAATCAATTATATTAGGCATGCATAAATGTTGCTCTATAATGTATGCATTGAAGAAATGACACAAAAGAGAAGGCAGATATATATTGCACCTGGAAAGCAACTTAGAATTATCATTTTTTTCTGAGTGAATATGAATCTAAACCAATCTTTCAGATTTACCACCCTTTAATCCTATTTTAAAAGAATTTTTGAGACAATAGAATATTTTTCATAATTTTTCTCTCTTAAATAATATTTCATGTACCCCACTGTTACAGAAAACTGTTCTAAATAACAAAACAAAAAATTCAGTAATATATATATATATATATATATATATATATATATTATTATATTTTGCTCTATTTTGTATTGAGTACTTTTCAAAAAAATAAATGCTAAAGAACTGTATATTAATAATCTGATTGTTCTTTCTTTTTATTTTGATATATATTAATAATAAATATACATTTTCTTCTCACCAGTAGCACAACACTGAGTTTCATGCACAATGCAATCTTCAGGTACTGATCATTAATATGTAGATTATAGCTCTGTTCTTCTATATCAAGCACTATTTTATTAACACCATCACTCACTGTGCAATATTATATTTATATGACATCACTTACAAGAAATTCACTTATTCACTTTGATTCATTAGACACTAAGTTTTGTCACTTCATGTCCTACATAGCTTGCCTGACTTTTCGACCAACCTGATGAAACTTTATGAGCATTCTTAACCCTTTGCCTGTCTAGGGCATTTTCATGTGTACTATCCAAATGTTTATGCTTGTTTTCAGATTTATAACTATTGCAAGGCAACTCTGCTTATTTGGTAAATAGAATGGGCTGATAGTGTTTAATATAATAAAAATGTACAAATCATAAGTTATTTACACTATGCTCTGTGCATCACATGTGATGCATAGGTTTTTATTATGTGAAACACTATATATCAGCACATTCTCCTTGCCAAATAAACTGAGTTGCCTTGCAGCAGTTATAAATCTGCAAACAGGCAAGTGCTCTGTGGTCATATATGATGCACAAAATATTAGATTAGGCCTTTCCTCAGACGTCCTGCTCAATTGTAGACCCCTTTTCTTAAGTGTTCTTAGTTTTACCACTCTTTTAAAATCATGGCTTGTGTGCACCACATATGATGTGTGGACGTGGAAATCATGTCCTGTGCATTACATATGATGCACAGTGCAGGCAAACGCCTAAATTTTAAAATTTTGAAAAACTAATAACATTTTTGCTTCTGTATATAAATACTTGTTACAAAGTAAAATCCTTGCATTTGCCTTGAAAAAATCTCCCAGAGGATGAAATGTGTTGCCTATTTTCCTTTTGTTTTTATTCATATTGTCCTTTTACAGATGTACTCTATCTGAATGTTTTACCCCCCCATACACATATATATTTTTTGTATATATATATATATTTATATATATATAGTCAGATTTGTTTGAGTAGATATCCCAATTTCTTTTTTTAAACTGAAATTTATCTACTGACCAAGAGATCAAGAAGTTCCACTCAAGAAAATGTGCCTCCCAACAAGAACCAAAAATATATTCCCTTTTGTAATCAGGGAAATCATCTTTAAGCTAAATGTGCCTTATCATTAGGTGATAGCCAGCCATGATAACGCAATTACACTATTTGAAAATCAAATTTCACATTTTCAAGTGTATATCTGGTAACTTTATTTTCATACTCAAAATGTAAACAAAGTAATTTTAAGCAGTTAATGGAATTTTTTAAAATCTGATACATATATATGCAAATTTAAAAATCTGACAGCACTAGAAATATTTTACCTAGGTTTTAAGACCTTTTCTGGAAAACCATCATAATTTATATAAACTGCAATTAAAAAAGAAATCTGAGCCTAGAGCAGATTACAAATATTTACAGTCTATAGAAGCAAAATAAGGACAAAAATATAAAGACCAAAATAAATTTTTTCAAAGGAATCTTTTAATGACGATCATTATCTTTTCATATTTAGATATTTTTCAGGAAGTGGAAAAAGTTGGGGTACAGGTATTGAATAAGAAAAATTCCAATCTAATTGAAAGGTTGGTATTTTTAATTGGAAAATTAAAAGAAAGCAAAACTATATAAATCATAGACTTTGCCTTTTGTCTTATGAATTTTAAATGAGCATTGAAGAACATCATTTAACATTTAGATTTTATGAATCAGTGTAATCACTGTTTCATTTGATAACATGATATCAGTTTATGAACATTTGCATGTGTGTTTATAATCAAGTCCTTAATAAGATTTTACATCTCTTAAATTTGTGGCTTATAATCTCAATTAAGAGAACTCATATAAACTCTGATTCAAAACTTTAATGTAATCCAATTATTAAGCTGAGATGCTTGAAGCACAAGCTCTGAAGGCAAACATACACATGGTCCAAGGATCAAAACTTGCTGCCAGCTTAGGCAGAGCTTAATTTATCTCAAAGGAAAATGACAATCATGTTTAAAGATTTTTTTTAAAAGTAGGCCATAATTTTATTTCTTTTTTTATATCACAAGTATATTTTTACACAGATCCATATTACTTTGAATGTTATTTAGTGGATACCCATGTTTGAAACAGATGCTTTGTTTTTTAATTGTTTTTGAACAGTGTGTATTACATCTATTGGCCTGTGCACACACACAAAAGAAAAAATAATAAAAAAAATGTGCACTCCAGCAGGGTTTGAACTTTTGTCCTTTTTTGTATAAATTTTCATGAATGTCTTTAAAAGAAATAAAAAATGGGGCATCTATTTCAAACACAGGTATCCAATAAAAATAACATAATGAAGTAATAAAAAAGTTGGATTAAAAATAAATATATTAATTCTTTAGAAATTACATAGTTCCATGTATAAAAGTACACACATATATGTACAAGGCTGTTTTAAATGTAATGAATGTTTGATGCATTCAAAACTTGAACTTATCCTATATAAAAATAATTTTTAATAAAAATGATATTAAAATTGTATGAGAAAAAACAATTAAACTATTGGAATCATGTAAAATAAATGTAGAAACTGCTTAAATTAAACCAAATGGTTTATATATATATATATATATATATATATATATATATATATATATATATATAAAAACTTGAATGAAAATTGATATTTTTAGATTTCAAAAAAAAAAGAAGAAAGCTCCAAACTGATGTCATAAAAAATCTGCTAAAATGAGGACAGATGGTTTAAACTTTCCATGGTGAAAATATTGAGGGATGGGCTTGGCTTTGATGTTTTAAAAACCAGCCAAATTGGAATTGAAAAGTGCACAGTTTGATTGGATGGTGACTCTTGATTTCTTTTTTTATTTTGATTTAGATATTTGCTATAAAAGAGGGAAAACTTTGATTGCAAAGGCAGAAAAGGATAAACCAGAAAGGGGTAGATCATACTTGAGCTGCAGAGAAAGGACTAGATCACTTAGACACTAGACTGTCATCAAGCACTGCTGTTGGTAAGAAAAGAAATAGACTACTTGCTGATGTGGGATGATAAAAAAACTACTTCTATTGTTGCTGTTGACAAAGAAATTAAAAGAAAAAAATCTTCTACATTCTAATAATAAGAATGACTTTCATAAATCTGTGAGAGTTTCTCTAACTAGAGGATGCTGGTTCCAAAATCTGAATATCCATCAAAAGGATTCCAGAAAAGGAACTTTGTTGAGATAGGTCAACCTTCTCTCACCCTGCTTTTGAATTTTAACTTTTACCTTCAAATTTCAACTTTCAATATGTGAACCAGCAACATTTTAAATTTTGAACTTTTCCAAGTAAGTAAATTGATTTATATGAACTGTTGGTCGGAGAGAAAGTTGTGACAATTTCCTTGTTGTTAAGGAAAACATTTGCTTTACACAGACTAATTTCCTAAGGGAAAACTGATTTGTATTTGAAAAAAAAAAACTATTAACCTACCTTGATAATTTGAAGTGTACAATGGAAATTTTGTGGAAGGATTATATTGTAATTTGTAGATCTGTATATTGTGAAAAATATTTTGTCACTGGTTGTTTCTCTGCAAATTTCGCACGAGAGTATGAGTTTTATGTTTTTTTTTTTTTTTTTTGCTTGTGCCATTCAAGATACTTGGTATAAGAGATTTTATCTCCCAATAAATCATTTCACCTATGCCATATGAATACTGTATAATACTTGCATATCATGCGACCTTTGAAGACCTAATTTTGAAGCTAATTTGACAACAGTAAATGGATATATAGTTTGGTCAACAGCATAGCCAGAGCCAGCAGTACATATGCTAATTTTATATTTTGTGTGTGATGCAACCTCTTAAGATTAGCTTCAAAATTAGTTTTTTAAAAGTTGCATGATATTATATATGGTAGTTAAAATATTTTATCTTAATAGAATCATCATTAGTTTTGCAAATCTAAAATGTTGAACATAAACCAATTGATGAGCAGCATAATTCTAAAATAGGAAAATCTAGAAGCAAAACAGAAGTTAAAATCATCTGACTCCTCAATTCAATATACACCTTTAAGCATATTCTCTGTACATTTAAATAAAACTGAATAAAAACTAATAGCACTAGGATTTCACAGCAGATGCTAACAAGTCTTCATGATTTAGTCATATTATACTTGTCAATCAGTTTTTAAACTTAGTAATTACTTTCTTCGTAATTATTTCTTTAAAATGCAATTTTGCTGATTTCATCTGTGCAAATGGTAATAACTGAAGTGCAATAATTTATTAATTAAATATATGATCTTCTGCATAACTGGTTATAGAACTTTTATATATTAAGATAAACATTCTCTGAAAAAAAATCTGAATGTTAATTTCAGGGTAAGAATAATTAGAACATTGTGATTTGGCCTGAGGCAATGGCAACTTATTCTAATTTGCTATTGAATGGGTATAATCTTTCTTAAAATATAAAGAAAATATATGAAAAATATGAATCTTTCTTAGCACAGGAATCACATGATTCTTACAAACTATTTATAAGGCTTTCTGGTTTTGATAGCAAAGGTGCTCATCAGCAAACTTCTTTGTTATGTCTTTGTTTCACATATAAACTGCTTTTAAACAAGTGCAATGACAATACTCTTATGGCAAATCTGTTATAAAATTTCATTTATCAACTACAATAGATAAATGATTTATTAAATATGATATGTAATTTCTTAACATTCTAACTTTGTTTCCTTATGCTCAGAAACCTAGACAAAGTTGAAACTTATACCCTATTGCTCTGTGGACACACTGAATTGATTTCATAAGAATAGGAATGTTGGTGGTATAGCTGCTGGTATCTACCTTACAATATTACATACGTACATACATAATGTGTGTGAATGGCGAAGCTACAGCCTTGGGAGTTACTTTATGTCAGAGATAATTGCATATTTCAAACTTTCAAGCAGCAGGGGCTAATATCAATGACCAATCAGAAATCTGGGTTTGAAATACTGATTTTCAAGGTGAGGAGGCCTTTTCAAACTGAAAGATTAGTGCAACAGGATCTTTCTACTCTCTTTAGCCTTATGTCAGACTAGGCTAAACTTTGTGCATAACTCTACATATATGCATGCACACAGATTTTGTGTGTATAATTCATTTATTTTTAATTTTTAAAATAAAAATCAATGTGTAATTGAGTACAACATTAAGAATCATATTTGCATACAGCTCTTGCCAAGAGTAGAAAAGAAAGGAAAAACATAAATAATTATATTTTTTTATTAAAACCATAATTCATTTAGAGTAATTTCAAAAATACCATTCTTACTTTCAACATGTTTAAATGAAATTTTGCTTTATAATTACAAGCAATTGCACTTGATTCTTTAACAATATTAACAAGTCATTCTAATATTTAATAAATCAAACAGTGTTAAATACAACTTTTAAATATTTTATTAGCCCTCTCTATCAAAACACACTAACTCTACAGAAGTAAAAAAAAAAAAAAAATGTATATATAGACTTGTATATGATTATTCTGTTTTTAATATATGAATAGATATATTTAAATAAGTAAATGTCTTTTTTTAATTAAAATCCACAACTATTCAACATGTTGCTAAGGTTATAAAATGGCTAAAGGCTGGTTGGCATCTGTTCAATTGGGAGCTCAAAATAACAAAATTCTTTTGATGCTGGGCAAAATGTAATTTAATAAATTTGATACCAAAATGCAAAGAGGATTCTGTGCGTTTGTTTAGACATAATGCCATCTGCAGTTAGGACAAAAATGGTGTCAGTAGTTGAAAGCTAGCACTTCAAGCCCCCCAATCGTTAAATGCACTTCTATTTCAAACTTGTTTTTATTGCTTCTTATATTTTTTCCCCATTATCAACATCAAACCATTCTTCACAATATCTGGATCTACCCCTATCAAGACAACTAACTGCTAGTTTTTTTCACCCTTTATATTTGACATACAATGACTTGCCATTTGAATCCATCATGACAGCAAACAAATTGTTCTATTAATATTTATATTAAATGCCCAAATCAAATTTACAATCTTCAGTCAAGTATATTATAATTCCACTGGGATTAAAGTTAATATCTCTTATTATAATATAGCAAAGATGAAACAAATATAAAACCGTTTTGATTATACATGTGTACCTTTATCTTGGGATTAAATATTTCATATTCACTGGTATCTCCATAGACAAATGTTAGCTTGTTTCAGAGACTATGACTACTACAGTGAATTCAATCTATACTGTATGGTCTACATATGTATCCTTATGATAGACTAAGCTAAGTTTAGCAAATATTTTGGGTGCCTAATGTATATAGCACACTGTTTAGAAAGCTCCTCATTCAAACCAATTTGCTAGCATAATTCTCATTACTGTAGGACAGAAAAAAATAACTTCACTACTGTATGGCACCCACACAAAGAAAGGTTATGCTTAGAAAATAACTTTACTCACTAACAGTTTCAATTAGTAAGGCAATTGTAATGATAATTCTGAATTCTTTCAATTGTCTCTAATATAAAAGGAATCATACATGTGAAAAATGAATAATTCATATTTATACTTTTTATATTGTATGTTTACTAGCATTTATATATATATATATATATATATATATATATAAAACATTAGATGTACAAATGCCTTAATTTGGGCACATAGTGTAGAGTAATGTTAACAAGTTAGTCATGCAGGCCACTCACTCCTGAAATGAGCTCAGTTCTCATTGTCTACCCAGTTATTGTGTCCTTGTGTCAGACTAAGAAAAAAGTTTAGAAAATATGTCAGAGGTTCACAATCTAGTTATTGTTGCTGTTGTGACTTCAGTCTTCATGTGGTGTGGATTTTACAAGTAAGTGAATCTATACCTAGTTACCAATTGGAATGGTAATTGATGTGGTTGTAATTTACCATGTAAATTTGGAGTGGGAATTGGTAAGTTGATATGGAGAGCCAAACTAATAATTTGGCTTTACTAGCATATTAGAAGTACCCCATGCTCTGTTTTTTTTTTAAGATGGCTTTGCCATTTTAAACTAAAACACCCAGAAAAAGTAAAATTTGAACATAAGTTAATGTTGCCCAAAGAAAAATGTTAACAAGAAAGAAACCAGACGTTTGGATGCCATTCTGAGACATGAGAAACTCAGAAAAAAATGCTAACCAAAGAAAACTGAATTATCTCATGAACCCATTTAAAACTTCTTGGTGGACTGTTGGAATAACAAAATGACCATGAGATGAAATCCAGGTGGTACTAGATGAATAAAAGCAGAACAAAGACTTATTTGCAGACAAAATGATGGATTGCTGTTGTCAGTCATTAAATTTTCCCATCTGTAAGACGAGCAGATAATTCTTGAAAAAATAGGAAAATAGGCACAACTTTGAAAATGTATGAGTAGATTATTATAATTTTATTAGGTAATTTTAATTGAATGAAGGAATCTGTTTGGAGAGGAGGCATAGCCAGTATGAACCCACCCTAAAAGTAGTGGTAAGAAGTTTTCTAACCAATAGGCACATGATAACTTAAAAGAGTTTTGGAACAATCCAAATTTGAAAACTTGCAAAATAACAAATTAGGGATTTTTTGATAATTAAGCTAACCCTAACCCAGTCATGTTGGAATACCTGCATATAATAAATCCAGTTCTGGCCTTTGTGGTATTCAAGCAGTCATGTAGTTGGGCAATGAGGGCAGTAGTTGTGGTCCAGTTACCAAAGATGCTTCTAGTTGACATCACCACTCTCTTTCATCACCTATTTCCCCACCCCTTGTAAGATATCATACAAAAACAATTGGTGAACTGAAGAAATTTTTCAAAGCTTAAAAATGTTACCATTTGTAGACTGATGATCGAGTGAAAGAGTTGGATACCAGGTTTTGGAGACCAGTTTTGTCTGCAGGCCTGAAACTAAAGTTCCCTGATTGAATAGTTGAATTGACCATGAGAGTAAACAGTTTGGGACATTACTGTTGTTTCTGTGATATTTTGTGATTATGCCAATACTTACTAGCCAACCAACCATAAGTAGATTACATACCATAAAATTGAGAAGAGCTAAACTGATAATTGTAACCCTCAACAAATAAACTTTATATTATTGTTTTTCAAGCAAGTGTCAGTTGTCAGTCCTGAAAGAAGTTTCCTTCTTTATTTTCCTTATAACTTGCTCCTGCAGATGTTTCAACCAGTTCCTCAGATCAAAAACTTAAATACAGTGTGGGTTGAGAAGACTGAGTGGTGTAATAAGATTCCCAGTATCAATAGGAAACCAGAGGGGGATTGTGTTATACATGGAGAACCCTACTAATGTCGTGCTGAGATAAATTAAGCTTAGTAAAACATATACAAAAAATTTAACCTAAATTAAATTGATGCTTACATTGTATGGTTAAATAACTATTGTGTACATAGAGAGTCATGACAAGAGTAAAGTGACAAGTTACGAAATAACTTACACCATTCTGATCATCATCATTTAATAAACCGTTCAAGAAATAAAAAAGTTTGTTACTGTAACCCATTGGCATTACCTAATACACTGTCATTATAAACAAACTTGACTTAGAACATATGCTAACCAAACTAATATGAGAATAATATATTAGATTTTATTACTACAAAGTAAAAATAGCGTAAATTAGTAATATTCTTCTTAAAATGAACAATTTAAAAAAGCCAACAATTAAAAAAAGATTTTAAGTTAATAAATTAGAATTTCAGTATTTGTGTTTACTGTGGATCTATAACAATGCAATTAGGTTTTATATATATATATATATATATATATATATATATAGATAAACTATTTCATCATTTTTGATGTATGAAGGTTCATGTTCTGCCCTTGATGCCTTACCTCTGTGTGTGTGTTCCTTTTAATGACTTTTAAGGCCAGCATGAGACCCATACAGGACAAGGAATGGCACCCCTTGTGAAGGCTGCATGAATATTAGAGCAGTGTTTAGTGATCTGCTGTGTAATACATAGATATATGATGCATGATCTTTCAAAAGCTGCAATGCTTTTATGCACATATGCCTTGCAATAATCAGAAGCCACTTCCTCAAAGGGTGACAGAAGTATGCCAGTAAAATTTATGTGTTGTGTCAATTTATTCTTGTACCTCAAAAAGAATCTTCCTGCTTGTTGACTGTACATGAGGATATATATATATATATATATATATATATATACACACATAAAGAAATATAGTTTTAAGGTATGTGTATGGGGTAAAGTACTCAATATCAGAGATAGAGCATATGTGGCTTGATGATTGCATTTAGCATGAAGCAGTCTGTCACCTCTGAGTGTTAACTTCAATGTTCACTTATATATATATAATTTTATAATAAGAAAATATATACATGTAATAGTCAGTCAGTTATGTGCCATGCATGATACATGCTTAGGCGATGATGTAACTTTTGATAAATGACTGACGAGGCAGATTTTTTCCTGCAGTAGGTTGCCATTTCTACAGTAGACCAGTGGTGGAGTAATGGATAGCGGCTTGGATTAAGGAATCAGAGAGCCAAGTTCAAATTCCAATCGAATCCATTACATTCACTTACGTGCTAATACCCTTGGAAAAGGTATGAATCTTCTTGTTCTCCACCCCAGCTATGGGTAAATAACAGGACAGACTGGGTTCTATAGCCTTGGATAGCAACTGGTCTACCAGAGAAAGAAATGGCAACCTACCGAGGGGAAAAAATCTGCCTCGTCAGTCATGTATCAAAAGATACATGATCGCCTAAGCGTGTATCCCGCATGGCACATAACTGATCAATACATTTAATCCTCATTGTTTCATGCACATACCAATTGTTAGAAATGAATTAAAAAAATGACCATTTCAATAAATTTCAAGATAGCAAAAAAAATATGAATAAATTGGTAAAAAATAAATTTATTAATATATATATATATATATATATATATATATATATAATAAAGACCAAATTAAGACATTTGAATGTGCATTTTGTATTTAATTAATTTCATCAATCTATAAACATTTATGATATAAATATTACCCTTATGTTCCTTATATATACAAGATTGTGTGCTGGAAATTGAATAAAGAAAACTTGAATTTGAACTAAGCAATAAGAAAACTGCATATCTTCATATTGTTAATTTATGAAAACCTAGCACATAAGCTGAGAAGGAGTCTGTAAAGTAGCTCATGTGAATAAATAAGAAAAAGAAAACTACTGCATAGATATTCAAGCATGCAAACATGAGTAACATGCCTATTCTTGACTTGCCTCCTCCCACCTCTAACTACAGATCCTGATTCTATAATCTCAGAAATTGGCAAATGTGTCCCAAACCAGCTATCATTGGAATGGAACAATAGAAATGCTTTTATTCTCTGCATTGAAATTGTTTATTAGTGGGGAGGCTTTGTCTGAACAATGGAAATATCTATTTGTCGGTCAGAAAGTGCAGAATACGGCTCAACCCTATAAATAGGTTTGCAAAACTCAATAATTCAAATCTACTGTCCTGCTGGTTTGATTACTTAATGTGAAATAACCCTAAGTAAAGGCAGGGCTAATACAATAGTCAATATATTTTGGTTGACCCAGAAAAAGAACACAATGGAATTACTTTTTGATACTCAGAAGGCTTCTTAGTAAGGACAGTGTTTTCAGAATCCTTGAGGTCATCAGAGATGGCCACTTACAACATAGGCAGATGTTACATAGTCAAAGTAATTGAGGATATATGGTGTCTATCTGTCTGCCAGAAACTATTGTTTTTGTCATAGAGAAGATGGATTCTGAACAAAATCGGAACTACAATCAAAGAGAAATGGTGCTTCTTCAAACAATAGAACAATTAATAATCTGGAGACCTGTATAGTGTCATATGTCATTGACTATGGACATTTGGATAAGGGATTAATGACCTATTAGTACATAATTTGGATGTATTGGTTATTGTCTTAAGAATAAGTCAATATTAACAATATCTGGACAATTTCCTCATATCCAAACAAAATATAGATACGGTGTTGCAGGAAAAAGAAGAAATTTGTGTGCAAATCATGAATCAGCAGTTATGTTATTTTCTGTTGATACAAGATTCAACAAAACAAGAGATCAGATTACCTATTAAAATAAAATAAGACAGCAGAATAGTTTAGAACTAAGACAAAATGGCAACATAGTTTTCATTTTGATATTCAGATTTGGTTGGTTGGTTGACTTTGTTTAGTGACATATCAATCTCTATGGGTTATTTGATGCTGAAATCTAAATATTTTGAACACATGTTTATGGCTTCAACTAAATATATAGCATAAATATGTATTGTTGTTAATTTTACTATAAATATATATTGTTGGTATTTTTTTTTTTTTTAATATAAAAATGTATTTTTATACTTTTATAATGTTTTGTTTTTGTTTGGGAGTTCACTATTTAGCCATAGTTGGGACTCCTAATAAGCACTCCATTCAGATTTGGATTTATTTACAGAAGTATTTAACATTATATTCTTAATCTTAACAAAACTATAACAGATTAACAGATGTGTTCATTTTGGTTAATTTCAAATTCTACTCTAAATGACAAGATTATTGTTCATGAAAATGAGAAATAGGATAACAGTTGAAACATCTGAACCCACTAAAAATAATGCTTATAATTTAATGTAGAGAAAAACTGGATCAGGAGGTCACAACATCATTTCAACTTATTATTATTGTTCAAAGTAGAGTCCAGTAGTGTTATAAAAACCTTGGAGAATTCTAGTAAGATATCGTTAACCATTTCTAAGATATAATGGTTCAAAGCTTAATGTAACAAATGGACAGATTTACTGTTACACGATTTGGAAAATTTTGCTGTTACACCCAGTGTGAATATGTGCATGTATATATATATATATATAGCGAGAGAGAGAGAAAGAGAGTATTCATTTAATGTTTTGTATTTTGAATTATAGAAATATTGATATTGTAATGTGCCACTTAGTAAGGCTAAAACATTACTACATATGATTTTATTAATATTCACATGTAGAATAAATATTGTAAGCATTTAAGAAAGATTAAAGGATTTCTCAGGAATAAAAACCAATAAAAATGATGACATTATGCTAAATAATACGAAGATTAAAGACAATAGTTATTAAACAGCTAAAAAATGATCTTTAATTGGAATGAAAGTGTTAGTGGTGCATACCCTGAATTCATCATGAAAATTCAAGATCTAGAATTAGTAAATACCAAGCACTTCAAATACCTTGGTGTATGGATCAGTTATAACAAATTCAGTATATGAGATAAGGAAATTGAACATTGAATAGGCAATGCTAGAGGTAGTTTCATCCAACACCACAAATTGCTACAAAACCAAAACATTAACCTAAAAACTCTAGTCATGTTCCTAAATAGTCTTGTCAGATTGAGAATTTCTTATGGATATTATACAAGGCAACAAACCCATTCAGAAATATCTAAACTGTCAGCTGTATACAACCGCTTTCTAAGATCAATGGTTAAAAATAACTTGGAGCGAGTAGAAACCTGTGGATCTTGGAAAAGACCATCCTTCTTTGAATCACAGAATCACATACAAAGACTGTACCAAAGAGCAGAAGCAGCAGTAACAACTAAAATGGATAGCACATGCAGCTGAAAGAGGAAATAATGATATAATCAAGATGTTAACATTCCACAATACTTCAAATAAAAGGTTAGGAAAGAAGTCCCATCAATCATGGAAAGAGTGATAGCAGTGACTGAAGTTGAGGAACCTATTTTTCTGCTCAGACAATGAATGCCAAATGTGTTTTTTTTATATAAGGGAACAGCTAATATTACCATTACTATTATATGGTCATGAAAAGTCTTAGATGAAACTTCTTTACTATGTGAGCAACACTCTTGACTTAATAATCTAGAGAATAGTCTGAATCAATGTTCTGAAGCCTGCAAGGACCCTTCCAACTGTATTAAGATGCAATTAGAAATAGTGTGTCTCTGAGATCTATTTTTATCATGATTTAATAAGATCTTCCGAAGATATTCAGGTGCAATAAGTATAGCCTTACATGTGGCGATCATTTGGAATTTGCAGTTAAGTGGTCAACTGATTTAGTGCCCTGTATGCTGGCTATTAAGTTCCAATAGCATAATTCTAAGAAGCATTTGTTGTCTTGTGAATGTCATCAGAAGTTGGCAGTTGGTCATTATAGAACTAGTTGTTGATTGATCTTAATTTAAAAGGCTACTCAATTGGGCCCTGGTTGATAAGTTAAGTTATTGAGCATTTAGAATTGCCAAGGATAAAGATCTGGTTAACTGACCCCACTAAACTTTCACATTGCCACATCAGATTTTGATAATATTGTTTCATCAAGCATATAAATTATTATTCCCATCTCTCAATATACTTGGTATATATCCTTATAAACAAAGTCCTAGGGTTGATAAAAAAGATAAGTTTTATGGTTAACTTGGTACAATATAATTATTAAAAATAAGAATTTGAAATCATCAATGAAAATATAAAATGTTTGAATTAAGAAATATAAAAAAAATTGGTTCTATTATCAGGAAATTAAATTTTTCACTATCAGAACAAAATATTGAATTCTAACTTTTACATTCAAGCAAAAATTCAATATTTTGATTTGATATTGTCTTTGAATAAATGTTTCAGATCTTAAAAGCAAAATATAAAAAGGTTTTATTAAATAAGACAAAATATTCAGGCTTATTTGTGAGGAACTTATTTTAGTAGGACAGTGATGGATTCTACCTGGCAACATTTTAAAATCATAGAGGTTTGATGTTTTTTATTTTTCATTTTATATCAAAAAAAGTATTCAACAATTGCCTTTTACAAAATTGAACAATCTTTTGAAAAATGTCTTTTATAGAAAGATCTTGTTCAGATATTCTTTCTCATTAGAATAAAGGAAAATTGAAAATCAATTAATGTTTTTAAAATCAAATTTAATCTTTTTTTTTCATTTTATACTAGTTGATTTACGTTTTATTATAGAGCCAGAGATTTTGAAATACAAAATGTTTTATTTTAGCTCATTATTTCAGGATTAATAAGTCTCTTGAATGATCAGCCTCATATGAAAAGGATAAAAATTATTTTATTCACATACATAATATCCGGCATCTAGAGATGACCATAAAAGAAGTAATCTCAGCTATTTTATTTTATTTGTTGATATTAGGTTGGTGCAAAAATAATGATGTAATAATGTCCTTTTTTGACCTTAAAAAATACGTCAAAAACAACATTATTACATCATTATTTTTGCACCAACCTAATACAACTGTAAAATTTTGTTTTACCTCAGTGAAGTTTAATAACTTTCTAAATTTCTTAACCAACCAAGTTCTCCCCTTGATTTTTTTGTTTTTTAAATTTCCCTGAATTTTGGAGAACTAAAATTGAAAAGAAATATCAGTAGTCATGAATTTAGAGAAACCTATTTTCAGTCATAAAAGAAAAGTGAAAACTGCTTATCTTTAAATATATTTCAGAAAACCTAAAAATCTACATCAGTATACAATAATTAACAGTTATTAATTATACATGTAATGTACATAATTAAACATAATTATAATAATACATCTATGCTCTTTCTGTCATTAATGGTTGTTTTAATTACTGGATACTTAGAATTTATTTTTTCTTATTTCAATGCATAACGTACAACTTAAATGTCAAAAGAATTGAAGAAAGATGTTGGGCTGAAAATCGAAAGATGTGTCTATTTAAACATCAAAGTTATTTAATCTGTTAGAGGAAAAATAAATGAAGATAAACAGGGTAGTATTAGAGTAGTGGTAAAATCAAGATCTTGCCTAAATATACTTGGTTCAAATGTATGTGCCACAAAAATATAAGTGATTATTATTTTATTTATTGTCCATCATCACGAGAATTTGTGTCATTCTATGTCCTAATTAAAGTAAATGAATATTTTGATGTATTTGTTTAATAAATCCTACATATATGAGTTACATAAACATCTATTTAACAATAAGTAAGACGATTTCAGAAGAGTCCATCGTAATTTGTAATGTTATTTTAAAAAAATACTTAAGTTGAAAGAAACTCAATAATGACTTTGAACAAAAAGTCAACATTCCCAATCAAGTGTTCTAAGAAATAGGACTCAAGATAAAACTTTCTAAAACAAAAATGATTTGGAATACGAATAAAAGCAATGATGGTACCTACACTGAATCCTAAAAATTCAGGATGTTGAATTAGTAAATACTAAAGACTTCAAATAACTTGGTGCATAGATCAGTTAAGCAAATTTAGTAATGGAGGTAAAGAAAAAGATCATAGGCTGTGCTAGAGGTAGTTTTACCCCACACCGCAAATTACTACAAAACCAAAAACATTAACCAAAAAACTTGAGTCATGTTCTTAAATAGCATCATCAGATCTAGAATTTCATATGGATGCAATGTGTGGTGCCAAAACTGTTCATAAATATCTAAACTGTCAGCTGAATATGACGACTTTCTAATATCAATGGATAAAAACAGCTTTGAGTGAAGCCTGAGGGTCTTGGCAAAGACCATCCTTCTTTGAACATTGAGGACTGGTGCTACAGAATGACAACAAAGAACTGTACCAAATAGTGAAAACCCTACCACTAGAGAATTTCTAACAGCAGCAACAGCCAAAATGGATATATCATGTAATTCGAAGAGAAAAAATGATATAATCAAGATGTTAACATTCCACACGACTTCAAACTAAATGTTAAAGATGCTTTCCATCAATGCTGAAAAGGACGATAACAGTTATTAGACTTCAGAAAGCTATTTTTCTGAAAAATTGTTTTAAGAGAAAGATTTATAAATAACATTGTCTGCTGAGTCCATGAAAGCCAAATATTTCCTTAGAAGGAAATGGCTAATATTATGATTATTATTATTATTACTATTACTCTTATGACTGAATATTGTCTTTGTAAAATTTTAAAAATATAATTTTTTTATGATTATTTAAGAATAAAATAATAGTAGATAAAAAATATTTTTAATTAATGTTTTGAGTTGTCTTTTTGCTTTTATAAAGTTTCCTTCTAAAACATAAATAAATTCTTTTTAAGGTGATAAATTCAAATTAGATTGCTTTTTTAATCATAATGGGGTCAATTTACCTGTTTATCTTTGTATCTATGAAATCTAGGAATCCAGTATTTGTTTCCACAGCTAAAAACTCAAAAATGTATATCATAATTCTTTTATGTGCCATGTACATTTAGGATGTAGTTGATCATGTCTTTCTACAACTCTTGTCTCCTGTTGCTCTTAGTCTTACCTCTTTACAATCCCTCTTTGTCCTTGTTCTGCCATCCATTCACTCAGACTTGTTAAGTTGGTTACTTTCCTCCTGCTTCCCTTGCCTTCAGTATATCCTGTGAGCATTAAATTCTTCATCCGGCATCCCAGAAAATTCAGATCATGTTTCCTTGTAGTTCTTATTTTCCTTAACACTTCCTAATTACTCAAATGTTCAGTCCATGGTATTCTCAGCATTTACTGATAGAATTACATCTCTTACTACGTCTCTTCTTCATCTTTGAAGAAATTGTCCAGCATTTACCACTATATAGGAGATTAGATATTATAGATTAGTTCAGGACTCTTTTCTTTGTTTCTTGGAATATTTTCCTATTTTTCATACTTTTCTTAGTTTCTGGAAGATATTTTTAGTTATTGCTATACATATTTGAATTTCTGTGTTATACCATCCATTTTCTCTAACTACACTACTAAGATAGTTCAATTTTTGCATTTACTTGATTTTAATGTTTCCAATATGTACCTCACACTTTGTGCTGCCTCTTCTGCTGACACCCATCTCCCTAACCCATCCAACCCAGTGCATTTGGTCCCCAAAATTGACATATTTAAAGTCTGCCACACTTTTTACTAAATGACCACTGATTCAAGGTTAGCAAGATTAACATGAAATTCTAATTGTAATAAGAATTCCTTTTTCCATGATGTTGTTTGGATGTATTTTTTGTTTTATTTTGTTTCAGACCTGTTAGGTTAATGTGTAAATTTAAATTCTCTGCATGTGTGCATGTATATATATTTCGTGTGTAGTCTGGCTTACTTCAGGTTTTTGGTAACTTGTGTGACTCTAATGTAATTCCTCAATAATCATGTATTCTTTTAATAGTGGGTAATCAGAATTATACTAAATTAAAACTTAATCATTTTATTCTATTCTCCCACCTTACTAACTTTGACCCACAAACCTTTTACTTGCAAACAGATTGGGGGGATTCTTCTCTTATATATATTAATATTGGGTAAGTATTCCATAGTCGGCTACCCATTCCAAGTTCTTGCAAGTGTGGCGGCTTGTTAGTGAGCCAATAGAATGAAAAATAAGACCTAACAAAGGGCAGAAGACCTCTTGATGAGTCAACAGTCAGCTAACTAGAGGTGGTGTCTTCATAAACCACCATGAAAAAGCAACAGGAAATCACTCCAGTATTAATCCCAAGAAATATCATAGCAAATAACACACACAATATGAAACCTAACGGCATGAAGTTGGTTAAGTCTATGGGAATTAACTCCTTGCCTAGTAAGGACTGACATGTGCAACAGGTGTCACCTGACTATCATCCACATGAAGCATAAAATAACTCTCAGGACATGGAATGTTCAGAGGTTGAACAACTGCAACTAGTTACCTAATGTAAAACAAGAGATGAGTAAACTAAAAATCAACATCTTAGGTGTATGTGAAACTAGATGGCCAAACAACGGAGATTTTGTCAGTGACAATCACAGGATTATTTATGCAGGTGGAGAGAAAAATGATAAAAGAGTAATATTGATACTAGATCAAGAATTCAAGAAATGCATTCTGGGATACTACCAATTATCCGAAAGAATTCTGGTAGTCAAGCAGAAAAGAAAGCCTTTCAACATATCTATCATAATTGTGCATGCACTGACAGCAAAGTAAAGAAGGCGAAATCGGATCTTTCTACTTCATGCTAACACAACACCAAGGTTCATTGCAAATCACAAGAAGTCATAATTATCATGAGAGACCTGAATGCCAAAGTAGGCAGGGAGGAGGCAAGGGATATAGCCAGAAAATTTAGACTAGGAGCCCACAATGAATGTGGAGAAAAATGGATCCAATGGTGAATGGCTAATGACCAGGTAATAGCCAACACATGGTTTCAAGAACATCTGAGACAATTATGGACATGAAGGAGCCCAGGAGAGGCAGCTAAAAATCAAATTGACTAAATAACTATCAGAAAAAGATTTAGGAAGGAAATGGTTCATTACAAGAAGATATGAGGGCCACAATGGAAATGGGAACTCAAAATGGGATGCACTAAAAGAAGCTTTAGTGGCATCAGCAAAGGACATCATTCCAGAGAATGGACAAAGAAGAAAAAAACAGATGGATGACTGATGATATTCCCAACATGATGCAAAGGAGACAAATCTCTGCCAAGATACAGAATGCAATACAGAAAACTACAGAATGAAATAAGGACCAAATGCAGTCAGATTAAAGAAGTGTGGCTAAACAAAAAATGTGCAGAAATAGAGAGATTGAATACCACCAACAAAGGAGATATGCATAAACAAATAAGGGAACTAACAGGACTGAAGACATGCTCATCAACAGGCTGCATAAAATCAAAGGATGGAATGCTCATATTAGGGAAGGGAAAAATTCTTCAGTGCTGGAACGAATATATTGGAGACTCTTCCACAATAAAAGAGAATAACTGGCAATACACAGAACTACTGACAGGCCTGAAATTATAAAACCTGAAGTAGAAGCTCCTCTGGCCAAACAAAACAGAAACAAGGTGGCAGGGCCAGACAGAATTGTAACAGAAGTGCTGACAGCCTTAGATGATTTTGGCATAGACAAGATTACATAAATAATAAATTAAATCTACAACAGTGGTGATAGAATGGAAGATCTCAGTAGGTCTATTTTCATAGCACTGCTTAAGAAATGAGGTGCAAACAAATGTGAACTCCACCAAACAATCAGCCTTATAAGCCACATAACAACACTCATCATCTGTATTCTGATGAATAGAGCACGCAGCAGAATCAGGCCAGAGATAGGAAAAGAACAGTGCAGGCTCATTAAAGACACTGAAACAAGGAGTATGATATTCATGTTCAGAATGTTATCAGAAAGAGCAATACAAATGCAGAAGGATGTGCACCTATGTTTTATAGACTATGCAATGGCATTCAACAAAGTACTCTACAAAGATCTGTTGGAACTGCTCAGCAACCTTGATATATTTGGAAAAGATGTTAAAATAATTAAGAACCTATATGGCAGTAAACGGTCTGCATATGGATAGGAAATGAGTTCAACAGATATACAAAAACAGAAAGGTGCATAAGGCATGGGTGTGTCTTCTCGGACTTATTCAACCTATACAGTGAGGCAATTCTGAGATAATTGGAAATCCTACTGGGATTCATCATTGGCAGCCACAATCTTAACAATATAAGATATGCAGATGAAACAGTGTTGATAGCAGACAAAGAAAGGAAATTACAAAACCTCTTACAGAAGGTAGTGAGGGAGAGCGAGAAGAAGGAACTAAGCATAAACTACAAGAAGACAGAATGCATGGTCATCAGTAAAAAGATGAGCCTGAAATGTGATTTACAGGTTAGGAATACTATTAGGTTGGTGCAAAAATAATGACATAATAATGTCATTTTTTGACGTATTTTTTAACGTCAAAAAATGACATTATTATGTCATTATTTTTGTACCAACCTAATAAAACCAAGCAAGTGTGGAAATTTAAATATCTGGGAATTGTTCTAACAGAGGACAGTAAGTTCGATGCTGAAATCTGAAAACGTATTGGGATGGCCAAAGACACGTTCCAAAAGCTAGGCAAAGTATTACAGGACACGAGGATTTTGTTGGTAACAAAGAAAAGAGTTCTGAACTGCTACATGATATCTGTCCTCTTTAATGGGAGTGGATGTTGGACAATCTCCTCAGAGATGAAGAAGAAACTCAAGGCAACAGAGATATGATTCTACAGATGGATGCTAAGGATACCATGGACTGAACATGTAAGCAACAATAAGGTTTTGGAAAGGATGCAAACAAGGAAGGAAGCTTATACTTAACATCAGGAAGAGGCAGTTAAAATTTCTGTAATGTAATGAGAAAGGAGGGCTTGGAGAATCTGATACTCACAGGGTGGATAGAGGGAGAGAGGGACAAGGGAGTGCAATACAAAACATACCTAGTGGGCTTAAGCAAGAGGATGACAGAAAAAAGGACAAAACATTGTGAACTACAAGGGATAGGGGTAAATGGAGAGCCATGACTGCTTATGTCCTGAAGGGACATGTCACATAAAAGAAGAAAAATTATGGATTAAAATAGACAAAACAGAACTTCATATGAGTTTTAGAATTTAAAATAAGTAAAACAATGAAGGAGAAAATAACTTCTGCTTTATCTTCAAGAATGTACAGTAAAACCCTGATTTTGTGCGTTCCAATTTAAAACAAATTTAGTTATAATGCAATGGCTCAGAGGTTATTTCATAATTTATTTTGTTATTTATATTTTGCTAATATTTTTCTTATGTTTTGATTAAAATCTTCATAAATGTAGATTTGTGATGACTCAATTTTTGTGATGAAATTTTATAGACCACAGTAACTGCAGCATAATGGAATTATGCTGTATTCATAGATATTCCTTTAAAAAAAACCTTTGATAGGTGGGATGAAAATCTCTCAGTTGATTAAAATCAACCTCTCTCTGTCAAAAAGGATTCTTCACTGTGAAGATAGGTATCACATCTATATATATATATATATATATATATATATATATATATATATATATATATATATATATACTTGCATACATGTTTTTTCATTAAAGACAATTTACAAGTTACTGTGATTAAGATTTTTATTTAATTTTTCTTATGTTTGTAGACGTTTTCTTATCAGACACAAAGTGTGTAAAAACTGTCCAAATATTCTACATTTCTGAGTGCTTTCGGCTATATTTTTAGCCATTATCAAGGCTGATTTTATTTTTACTTTTCAACTGGATGCATGGGTTGTGTGTATATAGCTAGAGTTATAGGAATGTTTTATTTTCCAAACACAGTGAGCATATTGTGGATGTGTTTGTAGTTAATGTTATTGAGTGTTGGCTGTTTCTTTTTTATTATTAGTGTTTCCTGTATATTATTTTTTTCATACACAGCTGAGGTTATTAAGCTTGTATTTCCTATAATTATGTTTTGGATAGAAACTTTTCAGTTTGTGTCTTTGTATAAACAATGTCTAATGGAGCTGTGGTCAGATAGGTGTAACACAAGTCATCTGGATATTCATGTATCAGTGTGACTAATGTAATTATTTCTGAGCTGAGTTTGATCAAGAACAGTTCCTTAAGTGGATATTTGAACTGACTGTGATTTAATCACAGTAGCTCTTCAGTTGTCTTTAATGAAACATGTATAAAAGAGGGAGTGCTGCCTAAATACACTATACATAATATATATATTATATATCTATTCAATATATATACATATATATATCTACTCAGTGTGTGTGTGTGTATATATATATATATATATATATATATATATATATATATATATATATATATATACACACACACACACACACACACACACACACACACACTCTCTCTCCCTATATAGATATATACACACACACATATATATGTCCATCCTCAATAAACATATATATATATATATATATATAAAAACATATATTTTTACATAAAACAGACAATTAATGTCTATTATGTTTGATCATGAGCCGTTCTAATGTTCAAATGTTTGCTATCCTTAATTTCTGGTGAAAATAGAGACAAAAATTGTTCAACATTTGGATAATTTTTTTATTAAATTGGTCCTAAGCTTTCGGCTCACATGCACCATCCTCAGAGTGGTTATACAGACATGAAACAAAGATAACCACTGTCAAAGATGATATTTTCTTATATTAACATAGAAAATTGCTATGCAGTGATAACGGTCATAGAATAGCAGACATATATCTTAAGTTCTATGTCTAAATAATAAAATATCATCTTTGTTGGTAGATATCTTTGTTCCATGTCTGTATAACCACCCTGATGATGGCTCATGTGAGCTGAAAGCTAAGGACCAACTTAATAAAAAGAAATATCTAAATTTTGGACAATTTTTGTCTTTATTTTCACCAGAAATTAAAGCAAGCAAACATTTGAACATTAGAATGGCTCATGATCAGACATAATAGACATTCACTGTTATATTTAATAATATGTTTAAATGATGATCTGCTGCCCCAATACACAAAACATATATATATATATATATATCCACAATACACACACACACACACATATATATATATATATATATATATATATATATATATATAATGTGTTACATATGTGGTGCCTACATTTACTGTTATGTATCCTTTTTGATAGATTGATTTTAATCAATTTACTGGTTTTCATCCCACCTATCAAAGTGTTTTTTTAAGGAGTAAGTATGAATACACCATGATTACATTATGATATTGATTATCATATTATGATATATGAAATAGATAGGCTAGTATATAATAAAATTAAAATCTACTGTTTATAGTAAAATTTCAGCTTAGCATATTCTGAACTATTTCCTCATGGATATAATCAATTTATTAGCTGGAATTTGGCCATAATATTGGAAAAACCCAGTGAGATTCATTGACCTGATCAAATGCGTACCTATGCAATCATTGTAAATGATCAGATTTGATGTGAAACTGAATGAATCAAATATTTAGAAACTGAAATTGACTGGAGATCAACTTTATTCAGAATAGCATTGCACCCATGTGAAGGAATTTAATAAAATACTAATAGCTTGTTCATGTTAATGCTAAACAAATTGAAACTCAAATAGTGACATTATCTAGATTGTATAAAATAATGGTTGCAGTTATATTTTCAGAGAATGTGCAAATATATATATATATATATATATATAATAAAAGCAATGATAATACCATTAAGACACAAAGGGGTCTCTGGGAGTGAAAGAGAATGAGAAGACATTAGTGAGTAGAAAGTACAATAAAAGAACAGATTTCAGGAAGACAGAAGATGGAGATTGGCATTGCATTTAAACTTTTGAAGATTATAGTTGGCAGGGAAACAAGAAACAGGAAAAGATTCCATAGGCAAGAAAAGAAATATTAGAATATACAGTTGCATCTAGCTAGTTCAGCAGTAAAACAGTGAGACTTAGCTGCCAATCTAGTACTATGCTTAAATTCATGGAGTTGAGGCATCAAATGAAAAGGTCATTAGAACAGTTGCCATGAAAATATTTGTAGAAAAGACAGAGGGAAGCCACATTATGGTGATGGAAAAGTAACTGAAGTTGAGATATCAGGCCAGGATTGATAATATTACAGACTTTTCTTTGAATTTTGTCCATAATCTCAAAATATACAGTAGAAACACTAAACCAGATATGGCAGAAATATTCAAATTCACTGACTATATATATATATATATATAGAGAGAGAGAGAGAGAGAGAGAGGCAACCGGATATCTAGCCACACTGATGAGCTGTGAAACAGTCTGTCTGTGGATGACAATATATATGCTCCTGAAAAATTTATTTCAGTTGAGCTCTTTGAGGAGGAAGTGGGTTTGTAAACAATGACTATTATGGCTAATAATGCATGACTCTTCAGTAAATCAAATCAAGTTCTCTCAGTCACTGTGTGTTTATCTAAAAATAAATACACTTAAATTCACCTTCATCCCTGCTGTGTATCAACGGCTTAGGGGTAGAATCCCTGACTGATGCCAATTCAGTTGGGTTTCGATCCTAGCTAGAGGCAACTGGATGTCTTGCCACACTGATGAGCTGTGATACAGCAAAACAATCTGTCTGTGGATGACAATATATATATATATGCAAAGAGAATAAATTAATAGCTAGATAATTTGAACAGATCTAGAGTGATAAGTTATAAATATAGCATTTGCCACTACTTATGTCACTAAAACTTGTAGACTGTTAAATCCCTTTTTGTATTAATTTTTAACTGTTGTATTCCTTGTTTATTGTTTTAGACTAATTTATTTGTTTTTACTGGAATCTGACCTAACAGCAAATGTACTTATATTCTGATAGACAACCTAATTGAAATGTAAACATTTTATGTGTAAATGAAGTACTTCCAGCTTATTTCTGACATATATCGATGGGAAGAAGGTATGATCATGAGATCATCATTGTCTCCAGTGATGGCAAAAATATGCATGAAAATACTTTAAGAATGATACTATTGGGGCCAACATTCTGGCTTGCATATATAGATGAGAGCTTCACGCTTTGGCCTTACCAGAGGGATTTACAAATGATTATAGAAGGTATTATCCTCAGTACATTTCCTAATGGAATTATAGGATGTGAAATTGTTCAAAAATTTTAGTATGATAATATAAGTACTTTCTTCCTGTTTTATAAAATGAAGGCAAATAATGTGTATGAAATTTAAGACTATAAATATGTTTTAAAAAAACTTGTGTAATAAACTTTCCAATTATTTACACTATTTACATTGTTTGAACTGTTGTCCTCACCTGCATTACCATATTCACAACATTTCGACTGTTGTACACTATAGCCTTCTTTAGGTGATTGAATTTCAAACTGAACCTTTATTTTAGGTAGATTTTTCTAGTTCCACATGCCATGTCCCTTCCAGATGCCTCATTATCAGTTATCTCACTTTACTTCAACTCTCCAAGTTTTTTTTTACACTAATAAATTTAATGTCTCAGTAACCTTTTTTTTTGTGGTGGACAAAATAAAAGGTTCAGTTTGAAATTCGAATCACTTGAAGAAGACTGGAGCATACTATGACTAAAAACATCATGATTATGGAAATGAAGATGAGTCCAAACAATGTAAATAGTGTAAATAATTACAATACCTCATCTCATAAATATAGCCAGAAAATTTCCAGTATTAATGAGATGGTTTCAAAGTGTTTCATTATTATTCCCCCAAATTTTTTTTATGCTTTGTTGATGAGTATTTTTGTAAAAGTTGAAGTCATTTTCTGACTGATTTAGACAGTTACTTTTTCTGTAAGTATAATAAATAATAATTGATTTCTAGTATTATGCATAGTTGCTAATTAACTAATTACTGTAATCATTAAAAAGGTCCTTGTTAAACATTTTCTCAGTAGTTGTAGGTTTGTAGTAATTTAGGACTAACATACTTGCCTCCACATATACTGTGCAGTTGCTAGGCCTTTATTTGGATAGCCTTGGTATAAGATCATTATATCAAAAGTTGAAATACACTGGACACTATTTAAAATAGATTCTCTAAAGAAATAGCTAACCTGCAAATATAATATCAGCAGTAACCATGAGCATATGTAGTTGAAAACTGATAACATCGATGCTAACATATATCAGAAGCATGACCCATCAGTGAGAAGTAAGTTCCACTCAAACAGCTTTTTTTTGCAAACCACTACTCTGTGGAACTGACTCCAAAGAGGATGTTTCCCCGATCACTACAATCTTAATTTCAAATCTATGGTTAACCATTATCTTCCCTTCCTATCCACATAAACTGACACTTACATTAAACCACTACCTTGTGTGGCCCCTGGGTCTTGTACTGGGGGAATTTCACTGTAGAAAAAAAAAGACAGAGAAATCATATCTGCAGTCCATACAATATCAGAAAACCAGCCACTCACTAAAAATAGTTTTGATGACTATTATTGTAATCTGTGGAGAAACTATAAAATCAGGTGTGACTGATCATGTATGGAGGGAAATATAATGAAACTAAAATAGTTGACATGGAATGATATTGGAAAATCTTATTGTAGCAGCAGATGTCTTTCTCAAATCATCCAATCAGTAGGGAAAGCATAGATATTAGTAATATATAATAGCTGCTGATTAAAAAAGAACAACTGATGAATATGAATTTCCAAAAATCCTTACTTAGTGTCATAATGGAAATTCTGGTGAAATTCATCTGATACCATTGGATAATTATCAATTCAAACAAGGGTAAAGTTTGTAGCTGTTCTGAGAGAAAACAGGTAGTTGATGTAAGGAGGACTGTGCTAAGAATACACAAAGAAAGGCAATGGACATGACTTGTATGCGAAAGAAAACATTTAACCTTATCAACGATTAACATTCTGATATACAACAGACACTAAGAAAAGCTGATGGGTAGAGTGGCCCTCAAAAATGTGATACTAACAACAAAGACAAAGAAAATAGTACAAATGTAGCAATATACAATGGGTATAAAAGTACATTTTATAGATACATTATTATTATTATTATTATTATTCAGCATTTTTAGATCATAAATTATGTTGAATGTTTCTTTTGTTATTAGCAAAAAGAAACATTTGTATAATATTCAAATAAACATGTTAATCCTGTTGAATTTAATAAGAGAAAACAAAGAAATTGTGTAGTTTGATTTTTGGCTTATGAAAGGTAAAAGCAAAAAGAGTATTTAACTGCATCTTCTTCTTTAGGTTACATTTGTCTATATCATAATTATGTCTTGTATGTAAAATATTTAAACAAAATAAAAAAATTCAAACAAATTCTAATAACAATCTTGAAAGATGTTAGGTTAGGTAATTATCTATACATACATGCACATACACACACTCATATATATATATATATATATATATAAGCAAACACAAAAGATATTTCATATGTATTGTTATATATTATAAATTGTGATAGAAAAGAACAGGCCAAAGTAAAAACAAAACCAGTATAGATGAGGATGTTAGACCAAATAAAATAAGAAAGGTGTTAATATTTATCTAATTATTTATAATATGTACATATAAAGTTTCTTATAGCATTGTCCTGATCTTATTCAGAATCAAAACAAAGTTTCTATCTTTTCATTTCATAACAAAGAGCAAGAGAAAATAAGCTCTTCATACTGGTATTTATTCTCAGTGGTATCGAAACAATAACTGCAAAAGAAAAATCATTGTGTACAATAGCATCAGACTAAACTGGATTTTTACAAAAGTTTAATATTTCTTTTAAAAGTTGATAAAGAATACAAGAATGAATATTTATGAGCATAAAAAATGAATATCATTAGAATATAGTTTATTTTTTTTTAAACTGAAAATTAAAATCCAAATCTATTTCATTGAGAAGGTTAGCTTGTGATTGGTTGAATCTATCTAATACAAATATATTGTAAAGATGACCATTAAAATTGACAAAACTGTATGATCACTAGGAATCAGAAGACTAACAGGAATTTGCATAGTAATAACAACTCATTTTATATAGCCTGGAGCAATGAAGAGAGATTGTACATTTTCACTTTATCAGTGTAAAGATATGATGAGATATTTGAAATTGATTATACTGCCAATAGTTTTTGTTTAGTTTTTTAAATGTCAATCAGAAATTAAGATTCAATATCTATAATTTCATTTCAAATTGCAATATTGATTTAAGACATCAATAAAAAGAAAGGACTGTAAATGGAGAGATTGATAGCAAATTGAATCCAAATAATGTCTTGAATTTTTTCATTAAACACATGAAATGACCTAAATTTTTAAATGCATTTTAGGAAAATTTAAGGATAGCATTTACTGATTCATATCTTTTTATTTAAGTGAAATGAAGTAAACAAAAATATTTCTAATATAATCTAACTGAAACATTACACACACACACACACACTCTCTCTCTCTATCTATCTATCTATCTATATATATATATGGTCATTGCCACATCTTACTATGTCAGATGAGAACTGCCTCCTCAACCTTCACATCAATTGTAATGGCTTCTGTCTCATTTTGATAGCCATAGTCAACTTTGGGGCCATATATATATATATATATATATATATATATATACAAGTATATGATTGGTGTATATGGAATGAATTCCAATAACCAACAATATATATATACACACACACATACACTGAAAGGTATGCAATAAAAATGAGATACAATCAAAAACCTTAGCTAAAAATATAGAATAACCATTCATTATTATTTAAATTAATTTGAGCTAAAATTTAGTCTCAAGAAATGTACATCAATTAAAAAGTCTTGATATAATGAACTGAATAATTGACAGCTAGTAAATTCTAAGGAAACCAAGAATAAACACATTGATACAATTTAATATATAACTTACATCATTCCATCAGGTAATGATTACTGATTACATATTTAATATTCTGCAGTTAATTATATTTACTAAAAATACGCATTTTATTTCTTTTTATTAATTTTTCTTTACAATATTTGGATCCATGTATATGCAGGACATCTAGTAACATGTTTGCTATTTATCAAATTTAGTTATAATCTCCAGTATTCAGTTACTAAAGCAAATAGTTTACTTTATATTCAGTATATTATTTTATACCAACAAGAAGATGTATATTGTAAACTTAGACTTTTTGTAAATTAAACTTATTTGTATAATAAGGGGAGAGTATCAATAAGTGTTGATATGAAGAAAAGAAAAAACAAATCTATTTTGCTAAGAGTTGAAAAAATTTTTCTGTAGTTATTTAAATCTGACTAAATTCTCCAAGATTATCATCAGCATCTTTTGGACTTGTTTAATGCATTATAGCTTTATTTTATTTTATGGATTTATGGCTTAAAATCTTCAATGGATTCAATATCTTTTATTTTTTATTCAGAATATTTGTGATTTTTGTAAGGCTTCTTATTCAAGTACATGAATACTTTTATGTATATTAAAAAATGTTTAAATTTGATTTTTAAAAATACAGTGCCAACAAAATTGTGAATATGATATTTTCACCTGATTTTGAAACTTCTAAAAGTGTAGTTGTAAGATTATGATAAATATGTAATTAGAATAAAATTGTGTACTTGCCTGGATCCACTGAGGTAACAATGGTTGGGTGACTATCCAAGATGTGTAACCCAAATTCATCATCTTCATCTTTGGTTAAATCCATCACTTCTTCGCACTCTGTAAAGTAAAAAAAAAAAAGTATAAAAGAACTCAAAAAAAATTAAATGGTCAGGTTCTTAAAAAAATCAAAAATCCTCAGGTTCTTAAAAAAAACCCCAAAAATCACCAGATCTTCTACTAAATTCATGGATAATTGCTAATTTTTAAATACAATCACATGATACACAAACATTCTACAAAGAATAATTTCAAAAATATAACTTGGCATTTGGGCTAAATAATGCATAAATATTAAGGTTTTAATTTTCTGCCCCTATTGTAATAGTATAAAGGTATAGGTTTGTTGTGGGAATCCATGATATTTGAATAATAATTAGTCACCATTATGCTGCATGTATCACCTATTTGGTTGTGATGGTTATAGACATTTTATATTAAATATTTATGGGTTCCTGGAATATTTATTCTACAAACAATATTGGCAAACTCCTGTGAGTCAAGGTGAAAATAAGACACAAAATAATGAATATAAAACAAATGACAATACATGTTATTAACAAAAGGAATTACATATGAGCACAAATGAAATGAAAGGAAAAGACATTGAAACTAGCTATGAGAATGTGCTTGTGTGTATGTGTGAGAGAGTTCAAAAGTCAACAGAAGATCAAGGAAATGGTTTGGTTTGGTTTACAGCATATCAACCTCAATGGGTCATTTAATAACCAACAAGATTTTTATTGCTGCTAATATTTTTTTCCAAAAATCTCTTTTTGGTAATATTCCTTCCTTCAAAAATTCCATTTCTGGTAATATTTTTTTCCTTCAAAAATCTATTTCTGTTTATAATCTTTCTTTGCTGGTAATGTTTCTTTTTTTTTTAAATGTATTGATGGTAATATATTTTTCTTTTTAATGTATTGCTGGTAATATTGTTTTTAAAAAAAATATATTACTGGTAATAATTTTTTTTACAAAGTATTTCTGGTATTAAAACCTATTTTTACACTTTCATTGTGTTTTGACTCTAGTTTGGGGGTTAACTATTTGCCCATAGCTGGGACCCTAACAGGTGCTACCACACCAAGTCAGAGTGAACCTGGGAACACCAGCAATTAAGAGGTGGTTCCATGCTCCTCAAAACCTCCTGATCAGAGGCTTTGCTGTTGGATGTTGTTTATTGTCATACCCAGAACGGACCAAGGAAATGAATGCACCCTGTTAGCAGTATTCTTTATTTATGTTGACTACATCTGGAAGCAAGAGTTAAAAAGAGAAAGTGTGAGAATATCAAGGAAGGCCAAGGCCTGTTTTATAGACCTCAAGAGCACCCCCTAATAGGCATTTTGGAAAAGCCAATTTCAGTGACCCACAGGGTCTCCACCAGATTGGGAGAATTTTATTTTGCCAATATGTCTATAAAGTTTAAGTATGTTCTCTTCTTTGTAGGCTGAAGTGAAAAAGAGTCAAATGATGTAGTTGAAATGAGTGATTAACATGCTGATGAAAATGTACTTGTTTGAAGTACTGCCATATCAGGGTACTGTAGAATTCCTAATGAGTCAGAACATAGCACATTCTGGAAAATATATTAGTACTGTTTCACATTGAAAAACAAGTTAGAGTATATGACTGCCTTTGAAAGACTTTGAAACTAGCTATGAGAATGTGCTTGTGTGTGTGTGTGATAGACATGTGTTTATGTGCATGTGTAAGATAGTTCAAAAGTCAACAGATGACAAAGGAAGCAAATGTGCCCTGTTGGCAATTTTCTTTATGTTAACTACATCTGGAAGAAAAAGCTGAAAAGAGAATACGATTGTCTTTTATAGACCACAAGAATGCCCCATAACAGGCATTTTAGCAGAGCCAAGTGGGGCAACCCACAAATTCTTTGCTGACACAAGGAGACATTCTAAACAAAACAAAAAAAGAGAAAGAAAAACTGATATTGGTTATTGTCATATAGGACATAAATGAAAGGAATTGTTCGTTTATGTAAATAAGTGGAGTTAAATGGAGTTGAGTAGAGTTAGCATTCGGTCAATTGCTAAGTGTACCATTGTGTAATAAACCTTCTATTTCATTACTTAACTATGAGTTTTGTCTTCCTTATTTATTTCTCTCTCTTATCTTGAAAATGCAATATACAACAGTTACGTTGGCAGATTTTGGGAAGGTGGTTTTCAGCACTCTCTCATATATATATATATATATATATATATATATATATATATATATATATATAGTTGGATTGATGTGAGTTTGTGACCCTGGGTTTCACGCTTTTGCGATCGTCAGACAAACTGATTAATTTTTTTAAATTTTGGGTTTATGTAGATTGCGTGTATTTTTCACACACATATATATATGTATTTTTCACACACACATATATATATATTTTTTTTTTCACACACACACATATATCTCAATCAAATCATACAAATCATTTGTACTTATCTACCCATGTCTTTGGCCAATGTAACATCAAGTGCAGACAGTAAGATAGTGGTATTGTTCTTTTAATAAGTTTCATGTTTCTACAAATGTTTCTTATTGTTTATTTGTTTTTGTCATTGATATTTGTCATGAAACTAACTAGATGTGTAATCAGTTTAAGGACACTTTATTTATTACTTAGTATAAATTAAGCTTAACTTAGTTCAGCAAAGGAAAGAATGCAAATAGAAAGATTGTATTACTCGAGTCTTCATTTTATTTTTATTAATCATTCATTTATTGATAAAGAGTAACAAACATTATAGAGATAAGTGCACTTGAGTGTAAAGAAAAACATAAAAATAAAAGTAAAACAGTCCATGATAATTATATTTTGTGTTTTGAGTCATACTGATAAAAATTAATCTTAATTCCTATTAATTGTAAGAACTTAAGATCCAACAATTTGGTAGTCATATAAAAATGTTATTCCCAATAAAATCCTCTATGCTAGGGGCAGTTTATTAACCAGTTAACAACAAAAGATAAAAAAAATAAATTTTTGTATGCTCCAAGTTAACTAATAATGTTATACTTTCCTGTAGTTATTTACAGGAAATTACTTAAATTAGTTTAGGGTTTATTAGTAGAAAAGATGAAATATGATGAGTTATATTCCAGGAACTATCCAAGTTAGTATCCTTATCTTCAAATAATATTTCTAATTTGATCATTTTCTTTTTGCTCATCCAAGTAAGATAGTGAAAAAACAACTACAACACATAGAATTTAAATATACAAATTTAAATGTCCTACCAATCAAATTCAATTAAAAAAATCAGTCATAATATTAATTCTTTTTTGTATAACAGAACTCTATACGAGTATGTTAATTGCATGTTTTAGAATTTTACCAGATATTGTATGTATTTAAGGGGAGTGCATGCAAAAATATTCTGAGTGAAACAGGAAAGATGAGAATGCTAGTCTCAATAGTTTTCAAGATAATTATACATCATCTCAGGACTTCTGAGAAAACTTAATTGTGTGTTGCCTATAACAAGTATAGTTTGTTCAGAAGCCAATGACCATTTTTTAATATTTAGTAAATCTTTACATCAAACATAAAAAGCTAGAACATGATTTGGTTTAAAAATTATTTTCTTTAATATTTAAATTTTTTTGAATAAATTTAAATCATTATCAGCACAAAAGTTAGTACTGGCATAATAAAATTAAATATCAAATTTTGATAAACTAGAGTCATCTTTAAATTCATTGACCTAATTAAGTTAACAAACAGAAAACATTATTTTTTAGCAAAAAGAAAGAAAAAATGCCTAATTGATCATCTTTATGAAAAATTTTTTAAAGAAATATGTATTCAAAGTTTGATCAATTAGATCAAGTTCTTTTGCTGTTTGAACTTTTATAGAATAATATGAAAAATTACAAAGATTTAATTCTAGTAAGCATGTGTTTATTTAACAAATGAGTCAAGTAAACTCTGTGTTTACTCAATCTACTTCAATAAAGTAAGCAGAATAATCATTCTCAAACACTATTCATTTCATAAAGAAACAAGATGCATTACTGTGTATAAGGGAGATTTTTCAAAGTTCTTGATTCATATCAAAATCAAATATTTTAACAAAAGATGAAAGAAAGAAAAAGAGATTAATTTACTCAATACTTATTGTAAGATCAATCATTTTTTAATTGAATTTGATTGGTAGGAAATCTTGGATGACCTAGTTCAGATTTATGGAATTTCAATAGGTCTGTGCTAAGCATTCTCACTATAAACAATAGATGTCCAATTCCGATTTCTTCTAATTGGAATACCTATTTCTAAATTCAGTATAAACAGAGGAAAACCAATACATCACCTAAGATTAAATGTGAAAGTGAGTCTACAGCAGAAAAGGTGAACAAATTTCTAGAAAAAATGTTCAATAAATGAGGGATACAGACTCAGTTTTAGCAAAAAAATTGATGCTGTGAGATGAGATATACTAGAGAGATGTACAAGAAAGAAAATTAATAAGTGTACTGCTGGTTGAATATAATCAGAAAATAGATGGGTTGGTAAGTAATTTCACATATTGATGCTTTTTAAAGTTTTTTTTTTTTTTTTTTTCACATTTTGTTTTACTAATGTTCACCCAATATAAGGACCAAGAGCGACTCGCATACACAAGGACAAGTGTTAGGAGTATAGAGCTAAAGCAGACTTTAGAAGGAACTGGACACCAAATCCTAAACAGGAAACAAGGGATAATAAACTTTTACTCCTGTTCAAAAGATCGGAAAGAGTGTGAACTGGATGATAGGCAAAATTGAAAGTTTAAAAATAATCCAAGTCACACAACATTAATCATTGCTGATATACTCCACATATCTCATATGAGCATTGTAAGTCATTTGAAAATACTTGGATATGGGAATTGTTATGAGGTTTGAGTGCCTCATAATATAAATTTAATGAACTGGATTTTCATCTGCGATTCTCTGCTCAAACACAAGAAAAACAACTCATTTTTGAAAGAATATTCACAGGCAGTGAAAAACTGGATGGTTTACAAAAATATTGTGTCCAAAAGGTCCTAGAGAAAACAAAGTGAGCCACCATTAGCTATTCCAAAAGTTGGTTTGCATTGGAAGAAAGGGATGCTCTGTATCTGGTGGGATTGGAAGGACATTATACAATGCATGCTTTTTCAGTGAAGTCAGACCTGAAATTCATACAACTACTGTTCCAAAATTAACCTGACCCTAGAGGATGCTTCCCCAATCACTACAAGTTTAACCTGATCAAATCTAGTGTAAATTGTTATCTTCCCCACTTACCCCCATAAATTGTGCCTCTTACTCTGTAACTCTCTACCTCAAGTGGTTCTTGAGCCTTGTACAGAATAAACATCATTGTAAAAAAAAAATTTAAAGCTACAATTGATAAAACATGCATGGAGCTGGCCAGTTAAAATATTATTCTGTTATCCCTACTGTTAATTAACAAAAAAAGCTTTGGATTAAAACTATGATGACAATATAGAGACAAACACAGCACATAAATGTAGTAAAAATCTATTTAAATTTTCCAAGCATCAGGCTGTCAATAGAGCTGTCAGTACCTCATAAAACACCCATATCAATGTTAAACTAAAAGTAATATTTGTTTCAAATCAGATTAATTAAACTTTAAATCAACTAATCTTCCTTAAATAAAGTTTCAGAAAGGTATATTTTATTTCTGAAAGATTTTTTTAGTAAAAAGAATTACATTGCGCTGAGAGAACTGCAAATATGGATAAAATCCATCATTTTGATTGATTTTAAAAAATAAATCATTCCAATTAATTTAAATTTGTTTTGAAACAGAAAAAGTATGTTGCTTATTAGAAATATTAAATTTAATCTATTAATATGAAATTAAAACTATAAAGCTTCAAGAAAGACTTTTCATTTTTAAAAATTCATTTTAAACCATAGTTATCACTTTTCTTTTTGGAAATACACACATACACACGAAGTTGGAGGGAAAATTCTGTAGGCTGACTATGAAGGAGTGATGCTAGAGCTGTGAAACATCTGACTGTTTAATGAAGACTTCAAAATAACTAGTAGCAACTTTTCTTGAAAATGGGTAAAATTTGGCATTGTGGCTTTATCAATTACATACAGAAAAATGAGTTTAGCCTCCAAGGACATTCGTGCTTGTTACATTAGGAGATGATGCTCCCACTCTATCAACAGTGCAAAAGTGAGCACCTGACTTTAGGAAAGGAGAGTCTCGAAGATGAGACCAAGGTCTGGACACTCTGCAACTGCTACCAACAAGGAAAACATTGATCATGTTAACCACATGGTAATGGATGACAGGCGATTGACTGAAAAATCAAATCACCAATGCTATTAGAGTATCCTGTACAATGAACTTGCCATGATGAAGATTTCTGCTCAGTGGTTTCTACGTCTTCTAACATCTAAACAAAAGCACCAGCTAATCACATCATGAGAAACTCTTTTATTTTTTGAGGCAGATCCAGATGATTTTCTTGAATCTTTCTAAAGCCAGAATGAGTTCATCACTTTGAGTCAGAGACAAAGAGATGATACAGGGAGTGGAAACATCCCTCCTCACCTGCACCAAAAAAGGCCAAGGTCATTTCATCTGCAGGGAAAGTGATGGCCTCAGTGTTTATTGACCAATGATGAGTATTATGCCAACTTGCTGATGCAGTTATGAAAGGTTATCAAGATCAAACACTGAAGAAAACTGACAAAAGAGTTCTTGTTTCATCAGGACAATGTTCCAGTGCAGTGGTCCTTGGTTTCAATGACTTCTGTGCTTGAATGTGGCTTTGAATTAGTTAATCACCCTGCCTCACCACCAGTTCTTCTAATTTGACAATCACCTGTTCCCAACACGAAATCCCCACCCCAAAAGAAAATTGCAGTGATGATGATCTCATATTTGCTGTTGATCAATTTTTTGACCAACAGGATGAAAATCTTCTTGAGCATGAACACATAAATATAACATACCTTAAAAGTATATTTTTTATCATATCTATCTATCTATATAAAGAAACAGAGCTCTCTCTATCTCTCTACCATCAAACCTTTAAAGACCTAATTTTGAAGCTAATTTAACTACAGTAAATGGATATAAAGTTGGCCAATGGCGAAGGCAAGGCAAGGCCAGTAGTACATACTAATTTTATATCTTGTGTATGATGTCATCCCCTTAAAATTAGCTTACCTTGGGTCATCTTGTTGTAGATGTTTAAATGTCTGTGTCATTCTTTGAATTTTATCTTATTTTTTTTTGTTGTCTCTTTCTTTAGATTGTGATGTATCCTACATTGTGTCACATGTATTTTCTTCTCCCCATTGCTATTAATTATCAAATGTCTTACTTTACCACCCCCCACCCATCACAAGATCTGTTTATACTGGATTTAAATTTTAATTTGTATCATTAAACTGTGTCCATATATATATATATATATATATATATATATATATATATATATATGGATATTATTTGAAAGTTGGCATTTGTTTGTAGATGACTTGTTATTTTTGGTGACTGGCGAATGACTCTTAATTCCTCAATAGAGGCCAAAAATAAGTAAAAAATGGTAAAGAACACAGGAGGTAGACCAACACTCCCACCATCATCCTGGTACCACCAATAGCTAGTGAATGATTCTGATCCCTCCACCTAGCTCCTCCAGTACCTGTCTGACATAAGATTCTTTGGCCTGGGCCCTAACTACCCTCCCAACTCCTTGCTCACCTATCTCAAATCAGAGTGTTTGACTGTAGAAAGCCGAGACATCATTTCAGAACAGCCACAATTTTTCTTCAAACCACCATTGAAAATGAGTTTGTCTGTAGTGTTCATAAAAACAGTTAAAGATTGGAATGAAGCATTTGTAGAGTCTATATGTAAATTACCTTGCCCTGTGCTATCTTGTAGATGTTTAAATGTTTGTGTTATTCTTTGAATTTTATTTTATTTATTATTGTCTGTTGATTTAGATTGTGATGTTTTCACCTATCTTTGTGTTGTGTGCATTTTTGTTCTCCCCATTGCTATTAATTATCAAACTTCTTACTTCAGCCCCTATCCCCAACTTTAGAATGATCCTTATCAGTGCTGAAAAATTGATGGAACAAAAGTGCATTAAGTTTTACCATCTTGTTTTTTAGTTAGTATAAGTTCTGATGTCTACTACCAAGTCATAACTTAACATGAATTCTTTAATAATTGACATTATTTTTTTTTTTAAAGGTTAATAGGAGTAGATAGGCTCATCTATCATCCAGCCTGCACTCCTTCCATGTCTATTAAACAGGAGTAGAGGTTATGGTTTACTGGTTTTCTCTCTTTCTTCTACCAGGACTACAATGATTTAACTGTCTCTACTTTTTGGTGATCAGACTAGCCAATGGTTGTGACTTTCCATTATAATGGTACTGGGTTGGCAGTTTGCTTGCTGCTGCTTCTGACTGATCATTTGGATCCCAAACACTTTGGTAGCACTCAGAGAGGCTACTCTGATCAACAGTTGCATAATATCAGGGTATCTGTAGTGCCATGTCACTTATGCATGTATTTCCTGTTGTTAACCCTGAGGCCAGATTATGCTCTGCTCTCAGCGACACACTGGTTGGTTTGTATTGCCATTGACAACAGATAGTGACAATTACGGTGGTTTTGAAATCTCTCCTCAAAACATATCTTATGGAAATCACAACAATCAGAAATAAAACTAAACCAGCTAACAAATCTTTCTTTCTCCAATATTCATGTTATCTGTTCCAATTTTTGTAGCATAGAATCTTTTCTCTTGGAATGGTCACCAGATAGATTTGCCCTTACATTGCTACCAATGAATTCTTGGTCCTAGGGTCTCTTCCCCTTTGCTGAAAAGATTCTGTTGGGGTAAAGAAAAGACTGTCAACTGATTGTAGCAACAGCAATAGATTTCTTGTTTCTCGGCCGCAACACTTGTAGCCAAATCGCAGTTCACACGATAATCTGACATAACAGTCCAACACACACCAGAGAGATGACAAAATGGGGTCACAAATCCAACCTTCACTTCTTGCCAACAGCAATGCGTGTTTCGTCTCACAGCTGAAAAAATCATCTTTTATAAGCGAAAAACAATGACTTTTGTTCACCAAGAGAATTTTCTGATTGGTCACGCCATTCAGGGGAGGGAAGAACATTAGCATAGCTTTTAGTCATTGATGTAGATTTTTGCTGACTACTTTTTGGTAATTTTTCTTCGGCAGAGTGCACACAAAACACAAACTTTTTTTCGGGGTACCTGATTATCTCTTTCACTACAGATTCCAGCATTCAAATGCATGGCTTTGGTGTCCACATAGCTAGGAAATTGTCTCTCGGGGCTACTGACTACTCTTTCATGTGCTTCTGGCTTTCACTAATAAATGCTGTCAGCTGTTACTTTTTTCTTTATCACTCCCTCTATTCCCAAGATTGCAGTATATTAGATGCAATAGCTGTATAGAAAAGGTGCTTTATCTATATCCATCTTTGTCTTCAGTGATTTTAATGCACACCATGACATATGTCTGTAATATTCTAAAGATACTGATGTTGCCAGTATACAGACATTAAATTTTTCCATTACCCAATCCCTTACTCAAATTGTGGACTTCTCTACTCGTTTCCCTAGCCAAACTGAGCAACAGACTTCTCTACTGGATTTATTTCTTTCTTCCTCTCCTCACTCTTGCTGAGCTTCACAATACTGCTATCTTGGTAACTCAGAACACTCTGTGTTAGTAATTGATATCTCCTTCCAAGCATCCATTAAACAAGAACCTCCTATTTATAAGACCACTTTCTGTTACCAGCACACTGATTGGGACTCATTTCAGGATTTTCTTTGTGACACCCCTTCCAGTGACATCTTCAACCTCCCAAATGAAAATTGTGCCACTGAGGTTTCTTCTTGGGTCAAAGCCAGCATAGACACTTCTTGGAAATACCAGGTGAAACCACAATCTTCTCCATAGTTTACACCAGTATGCTTGGCTTCCATAGTTCCCAGGAACCACTATTTCCAACTATACCAGCATGATGGCTCGTGTCATAACAGGTGCCTATTTGTTACTGCTCATAATAAATGTAAACAAGTCCTTGAAGGAGCTAAGTGCTGAGATAATGAAGCACTGCATAGCCTCTAAAAACTTTGGCTTTTGTAATTACTGGCATCTCTGTAATAGGATGCTAAATAAGTGCAAGGTCTCTATCCCCCAACCCTCTTCAATTGATTTGAGGTGTTATCATCCACTGCTGATAAAGCTGAATGCTTTGCCCATAAATTCTCCTCAAACTCTACACTTGACTCATCTGGAGTAACCTTTCCTAACTTCCCACTTAGATTCTCTGTTGAGTGATATGCATATAACCCCTTTCTGCTATCATCTCTAACCTTGATCCTCACAAAGCATGTGGACCCAATGTTATCCCTGTAATAGTCATTTTTTTCCTCTAAACTGTATAATAAATGCATTGCTGCATACTGCTTTCCTACCTGCTGGAAGTTATCTGTTATTCCAGTTTTTAAGAACACTGGTGAACTGTCCAACCCGTCCAACTATTGACCTATTAGCCAAATACCTCTTTTTGGGAAAACACCTAGAGGTCCTAATCAATGCTGAATTGGTTCATCATTTCTCATCACACGGCCTTTTCTCAGACAAGCAATACAGCTTTCATTTCTCCAGGTCAACTGCTGATGTACTAACAATAATTGCAGAAAAGATGAAATAATTGCTGTAGATGAAAATGGTGAAGCTCAGGCTGTAGCATTGGGCATCTCGAAAGATTTTGACAGGGCCTGGCATTCAGGTCTTCTCCACAAGTTCAAAAGTTACGGTATCTCCGGGCACATTTTAGAGCGGATCCAGTCATTCCTATCAAATTGTGAAATGAAAGTTGTCCTGAACAGCCACTTGTCTACATCCTTTCGTACTAACGTGGATGTCCCCCAGGGCTCAATCCTTGTTCTTACACTGTTTTTAATCTTCATTAATGACGTTCGCAATGACATCAGACTTGGTATCTACACTAACAACACTACCATTTATTCCTGCCTTGATAGTAAGGCTGATCAGTCTGACAAGGTCAAAACGGCAGCTGATGTACAAATGACCTCGAGTCCATTGTTAACTGGGGCGAAAGATAGCTTGTCAGTTTTAATGCCTCCAAAACAAAACAAAACTTCTCTCCATAAATCATGCGAGAGACTCCTCTCTGCCTTCCATCAGCATGGCTGATGCTATCCTCCAGAAAGTGACTCATTGCACATTCTCAGGCTAACATGAAGTGGAAAGACTATATTGAATCTATTACTAAGCCATCTGCTGAGAAAGTCAGTTAACTGTGTTGTGCAAGACAATTATTCTCTCCAGAACCTATCATTTGTCCATTCTTATA
>OZ010580.1:30792084-30854584 GCA_963932145.1 Acanthosepion lycidas
TATCAAAGAACTTTATCAAAACCAGGATTGTTCATATGCAGGAACTAATCCATATTTCTTTTAATCATTTTACCCCAAGCAAGGTAATAAAGCCACTAAGATGTAAGGGGTTACTGATAGTGAAAGAAACTGAGAAAATTGTTCAGGAGAGAGAGGGCATTAAAAACTAGGATTCAATGATATAGAAGATGATGTTTGACATTGCATCTAAATTTTTGGAAATTGTAGCTGAAAGAAAAGTAAAAAGCCAGAAGAGAGTTTCACAAGTGAAAAGTGCAAAACTATTAGCATAAAATTTATAGTTACATCTAGCAATTTCAACAGTAAAATGATGAGACTAAGTTGCCAATTTCATGTAATGTCAAGGTACCAAAGTGGAAAGTTAATCAGAACAATTACCATAAAAGTATTTTTGAAAAGGCACAGAGTAACTATGTTATGATGGTGGGAAGTAACTGAAGCTGAGATGCCATGTCAGGATTGATAACATTGCAGATTCTTTAGATTTTATCAAGAATCTCTGGATACACTGCATATATAGGAGCAATATTCAATGCATGGATGAATGGTCAACTTATAAAGGTGCCACATAGATTTTGGCAAGAAATTTTTTTCTCACAATAAAGTAAACTAAATTTCCTATCAGCAGACATAGGAATTTACTTCAGTATAATCTTTCCCCTTCATATCATTGAAGAACATTAGACTAAGAAAGCAGAACTGAAGGTTAGCATTGGACATGATGATGGAAAGCAAAAGAGGTTCTCTTACATAATTAAAAGAGAGAAATTTAATTTTATGTCATTAAAATTTATAAGCCATTTCTTGTCCCATTTAACAACAGATTGAAGGTCATTTTAATGCATAAATAAATAAGTGATGTACATTTCTTGTTTTGTTAATGATAACTGCTAAGTCATCCGAATAATATGACTTAATAGTGAAAACTAATCTCAGTGAAAAGTTAATAACTGATACCTTATAAAAAGAATAACAAAGAAACATGATAGACATAATAAATGTAGAAGTAGTAAATCAATTAGAGTATAAATTATAAAAAAGGTGCTGCTTTGTTTGTCAATAGTACTTGCATTAATTCTTGGCCACTTTTGGACTTTATCACAGGTAAATAAGAACTAGTCAGCTTCAGCCCAGATATGACAGCAAAATTCAATTTTGGCCAGATCTGGCTCTTGTACAGAGCATAGAGTATAGCAGGATAAGTCAGATACTTACTGGAGTGGGACAATGACTTGACCATTTTTTCAGTATCTTTAGCAATAGATTGGATATATGAGTTACACTTGATGATTGGGGAGAGCTTGAGTACCAATAGATGTTCAATACAAGGAGCCTCCTTGAGAAAACACCCATCCATCATGATAGGTGAAAGTTCAGGGTCTGCTCAATGGTGGTAGAAGATTACTAGTTTGGTTTTGGCCCTATTGAATTTTACAAATTAGTTTTCTCCCCATTGAACCATGAGGTCAGATGAAAGATGACCTATTGGTTCTGGTCTTCCAGATTTTTGGAAGTACACCTGTAAACTGTTACATCATTCACACATAAATTAACTAATAGTCAGAGTATGCTCTTAAGCATATCATTAATGTACAGTAGAAAGAGATTTGGACCAAGAAGAGGACTCAGTAGTATGCTGGGGTCAAAAGTGAGGTAATAATCAAGCTTGAATTTATAACCATTGAAAGGAATTAATTTTTCTATATATTTGTTGAGAAATATTATTGATAATATCACAGATAAATACTTACTACATATTTATTACCCATTTCTAAAGTTAAACATCAAATAAAATTGAAATTCAGCAAAGTAAATAAATAACTGACTTACCTAAAAATTTAGCAGAAAATCTCTGGTACTCAGTTTGACTGTCTTTTCTCAGAACAACTTTCTTATTTCTGTGTAAGAATTGTCTCCGGAAGCTGTTTTCTGAAACCGTGGTTGCATTAGACTCAGTTCGTTTATGATTAGAAGGCACTTGGTCATTAGTTTTGTTGTCTGTAAACACTTCTGAAACAAAGATTAGGAAAAATACAGTTAAATAATATTAAAGGGAACAGAATAACAATTTATTTTAAACTCATAATTATGATACAAAAATATTTACAATATTAACTCTTTCTTGAGATCATAGACTAAACAAATACTTATAGAAATATACAAGATTTTCATGTAATTACTTGTAATTTAAAATAAAAATAATCTCTAACAGGGTTAAAAACAATTTCATTAAATTTGATTTATATATTTATGCTAAAGACAAATTTAGATTTTGATTAACAAATCTTATCTTCTCAACAGAATTGTGGAAAGTTTATGTTGAAAAAAATCTAAATCTTACAAATTAAAATATAAAAAAATAATTGGAATAATAATGTTTAAATGTTCCTTAATGCTGCTGATACCAAATTCACTTTGAGTTTTAAAACTAATGCCATTAATTTCCTCTCAGTTAATCCTGTTAATAAGAGATTAGTTCAAGTATGCTGCTTAATTAGTATATTGTCTTTAAAATAATTTGCTTACATTGAAAACATTTTAATCTGTTGAACTTTTTGTGTTTAAAACCAATACAAATGAATTAGATTCTATGTGAAATCATCTGAATTAATTTAAAAATAAATCAGAGTTATAAAAATAAAATTAAATGTCAATAAAAAGACAGTTATGATAAATGATTTTTGCATAGTCAAATGTCTGTATTATTTGTTCAGAGGTTAAGCATATCATGATATTAGCAAAGGAAATAAAAAGCAACCTTTTAATCTCTTTTTCAATGAAGAATTCACAAGTTTAAAATATCAAGACTCACATTTCATTATCAAAAGATTTTATCAGATTTATCATTTTTCAATGATTTTCAATGGATTGTCCCAACTAAAAGCAACTTTTCACAATAAAAAATTGCTATTGTTTGACAACAAATGAAAAAACAAGTGGAATCAAGTGGGACTACAATTAGCAAATCATGAACCACTCAACCTGAAGACAATGGCATCCTTTTATCTTCCATTCTTTAGCAATTGATCAATCTGGATTAAATGCATAAAATAGTCTTGCATCTGCCAGTAGATTTTTTTTTTGCTTTATCTATTTACCATAAGTCTTCCAGATATATCCTCCTTAATACTCAAGCACTATTTTATTCAAACCTTTTTTCATGTTAATCAAGATATCCTTAATTTATGGGTCTGTTATTAAGGGCCTTCCTAAAAGGAATGCCAATCTTTTTCTTTATAACCATGATTGAATTGATTAGATAGATAAATAGGAGGAATGAAAATTCGCTTCCTCTTCATGAATAATTATTGAAATTTGGGAGTACATAAAGCTACAAATCAAATTGAAGTAGTGGGACGTGAAAAAATATACATATTTAAATAGGGTGCCAATATGAGTAGGCAGCTTTTAAATCAATTACTTGTGTCTCTTGAGTGTATTCTGTGCCAATGCTGGAATCTTTCAAATCCAGTGTGTGTAGGTCAAAGTGAAAATGAAACCAAAAGAATGAGTTGAGGTAGGAATTATGTGTATGCCTTTGTGGAATGAATATAAAAAAATGTTATGAAGAATACAGATGAAAATAAGGAATGAGGGAAAGGCACAGTTTTCATATGAATGCAAAAAGATATGGTTGACCAATATAAAATGTCAAAAAAAGCTAGAAAAATGTAGACTCATCTCAAATAAAGGAATAAAGAGAATCTGGTTACACTTGCATACATATATATATATATATATATATATATATATATATATATATATATATATATATATATATACACACACACACACTCTCATACACCCACTCTCACTAACTTATATTCATACATATTTGCACAGGCAATATTTCTGTATTCTTAGAATCATAAAAATTGGACCCGACAAATGCAATGTATATTAATAGTTAGTTTCATACACAGCTTATAAACAACTTCTTAAAGATAAATTCCCAGATCTAAAAGGTATGGAAGGAACAGAATTATCTCTTTCTAGAGAAATGAAGTTTTGGAAAATAATGATCTCTTTGATTCTGAAAGAAAGAATTAAGCAGTGAGAGTTTCTGGAAAATGCAATTCTAAAGATGGTAAGTGGAATATCCAGTTTGTGTTTCCGTAAATTTCAATAGATTCATTGCATATAGTTGTGGATACCAGCAAGTAGACACAGATACAGAACTAAATATGGAAAAATGAAACACAAAAATAAAATAAAATGATGAGTTTTCAGATTTATAGATAAGAGAAAAATGAGGATAAAAGTTGGACTCAAAAAATACACATCACAGATACAACTTAAATCAGATAAACCAATTAAAGTCATGATAATTAGAAAAATAAGTAAAATAGAGGAATTAATCTATGTACCTTTAAAATAAGAAAAAGGATTCCCCGAAGAATTTATATTCTTTTATCTTCATATTTAATTTAACCATGTCAGAATTAGACAAAGGCTGATATAACTTTGTCAAGAGCCTTTATCATGATCTGCAGATGAATGACAAAAATCTAAATGGATACTATTGAAACATTAAGTATTTCACAAGATAAAGACACTGGAAGAGGATAATTATTAAATTTTTTTGTTTACAGTACTCTAATCAAAAGTTAATGGCAACAAAAATAGAAAGATGATGATAATATGAAATATTTATGACACCTCTTCATCTGCAATAATTTTACGTTAAAGGTTTATCATTTCATTTGTTTGTGTTTTCAGAATGAAGCTGTAATGCATGCAATTAAACTAAGCATTTCTGTTTAGATTCTTTGTCACTTAAATAATTGACAATTCATTATTTTTATATGTAGTCACTTATTAATTCATTGCAAGTTCTAATTGAAAAATATTTAGAGTAAGTTACAATAAATTAATACAAATCATATGAAATTTATAAATTAGCTGTCTATTGTACAATATGACACTGACACAATTATTATATTTTTTATTTAAAGTGGGAAAAGATTTTCTGAGTTATTAACTTTTACTCACAATCCTATCATAAAATCACTTTAATAAACTAGTCAGTAAAAAAATTGATAGTAAAACACAATAGAAATTTTCTTGTTGCAATAACCACTGATTGAGTCTCAGTACTTAAAAAGTAAACAAAAGATTATGAAGACTAAAGCAAAACAAATAATATTGATTGTAAGCTCTTGTTAATCATGATTCCATTATTAAATTTCATCTAATCAAAATTTATGTTACACTGTACTAATTATTCACTTTGGCAAATGATTCAAAATCTAAAATTATATTTCAAGTAAAACACTATTGCTACTACTACTGCAACAAACAATAATTCTGGAAGGACTGTCAAACATGGATCTGTATTAATTATGAACCTTAGTATAAAAAAATACTTCCTCTTAGATTCTATAAGTGAATCTCTGTGAGCTTTCTAACATGTATACTACAAAGAAAGAAGAGGCAATATCCCTTCTCCTTCATAAGAAACCAACATTGTTTCTCTTTGGAAATTATGGAAAATAAAATTAAAAAATGATATCTACAATCAATCCCTGAGTGGGCTCTTTCGATAACAGATTTCTGAGCTGTAAAATTTGTTTGAACTTAACCATTTTAATATCAGTAAGATGAAAGTCTAAATAGCATATATATATATATATATATATATATATAAACAAAAACAGCATAGATTGAAAAAACTATTAGGCTAGAAATAATTAAAGAGACACAATTTATTCTTATAATCTTTGGATGAAATATTATTCTTTTACATGTTATACTTTTATTTAATCATTTTTTACTCCATGCAAGGTAGTAAAGCCCGTAAGATGCAAGAGGCTACTGAGTGTGAAAGAAGAAGAAAAAAGAAACATTAAGGTGTGAGAACAATCTTAATAATAAAATAATAAAAAGGAATTTATTCTTCAATTATCAAGCTAATTCTATGAGAAAGGTAATTAAGTTATATCTTAAGATCTTGTAACATTGTCTTATATTTCTTTCTGCAGCTGACAGGATGGTGTACACACAGTCTTTCCTCATGTTCTCCTCTTTTGGGGTTCTTACTCGAGAGAGATATCTATAAAGGGGAGACAGGCCGCCCCTTCAAGAACACCAGAAATCTGTAACACGAGGGGAAATGGAAAAATCAGGCATTGCTGACCACATATAGAGAGAAAAGGGAGATCACCACCCTCTGTGGGATCAGGTTGAGATCATAGACAAAGAACACCATTGGAAAATTCGTAAACTTAAGGAATCAGCACATATGCTAGGCCACAAAAATCTCCTGAGCTGACCAAGCATAGAAATGAATACAATATGGGAACCAGTAATAAGGAGTGCCAGAGAAAAGCAATAACAACAACAAAAATTACAATATGAACTCTGTTAAAAACATGCAATGATAACAGCAAAAATTGCAATATGAGTACTGGTAAAAAAGACCTTTGGTTTATAATGCCCAGAAATTCATACACAGATGTCCTCAAGGACACATGACACAGTGGATAAAGGCATTAGTTACATCCAGTGACAGGACCCAAAAAGAGTGTGAGTTCAAAACCCGGTTATGGCAGTGGAGAACTTGGAGAGGGAAATTAACAGGAGACAACTGATTACTGACATCCATTAAACATGGCACATGGAACTAGAACAGTCTACCCCAGTGAGCAAAATAAAGGGTTCAGTTCAACATTCCAACCGCCTGAAGAAGGCCGGAGCATACAATGGCCAGAACGTAAGAAATATGGCGACAAAGATGAGAACAATAGTGTAATAAGTTAATGTCAATAGTGTAATTATAAGTTATTTTAAAAAAATGTTTACTTGAAGAATATGCTGGGGTTAAATTTATGATGAGAGTAGTAAGGAAGGTATTTAGGTTTGTTTTGACTTGCAAACTAAACTTATGTCCATCATTCAGAGGAATCACTGTAACAGAGTTGTGACCATTCAGGTTTTTTGGCATGGGTACTATTCTTGGACACTGAATAGTAACATTTTGCTATTGTTTATATTCAAACAGACGCTTATCTCTGGTTAAAAGACACCATCTGCTGTGTTTTTAAGTAAGACATTTCCTTCTCACCCAGATATAGTTAAACTTTACCAAAGCATCAACAAGAGATTAAGCCAAATACTGCATGGTTCCATTTTTAAGTGCAAATATAAATGTACAATTTTAGAAATCTTGTGTGTAGTTCATTTGTGTATATTTTATGATTAAATTTCTATTTTCATTTGTGTTTCTTCTGGTAAAAGGCATCTTGCCAAAACAATTGGTGATGAATGGAAAATATATCAGTAGAAATATGAATTTCAAGAATAGAATCAGAACAGATAAAATTAATAAAATGATTATATAAATGAACAGTTTAAATAAAAGTTCTTGGGTGAAAAGTTTAAGAGAAAAACAATTAATACTACAGTAATACTAATATGAGTAAAGAGATAACAAACCTGAAGTGATGTTAACTGTTTTGCATTTTGCTTGATGATAGCCAATGAATTTGATTGCAATGAATGAATGAACTGAAGAGTGTTTTAAAATCTTTAAGTGTATAAACTGTTTTGTCAACATGACTGAGGAAGATTAAAGTATGTACATGTGTCTGTATCAAATCACCCATAAAATCTCTATTTGATATTCTTGGTATACAGCCTTTTACTCTTGATGTCTATTTAATTCTTGCAAATTTAATCACTATGGAGAAGATTTAGAAATATAAAGTTTCCAAAAATTATCTTTTCTGCCTCAGCTTTTAAAGATATTGACCTTTGATTAACTTCCATAGACTGTTGGAATGAAGGTGCATGTTTTTTAGGCATCTAAACATTGAATAAAATATGTTTATAACAGCTTATATAGGCTGATGTTTTGTGTTGGATAATCATTGAATTGGAAATAACTTAAAAAAAAACATTTATAATTAAAACCTACTGAGATATGTTTCAGCCTACAGCAGTAACACAAATACTTAAAGTTCATTTAATTCTTGCAGTATATGCTTACAACTTAGGGTTGATGAAGAAACCAATACTTTATCAAGGATTACATATTAGTTTATATTTTGGAAAAGCATTTTTATACTGAATTTCATTATAAAAAAAATAATTGTAGGATAGTTATTTTATAAAATATAAAAAATAATCACTATTCTTTGGTGGTTTGTTAAACAACCAAGAGAGTTGTATCAGTTTATTAAAAATATCACAATAGAAGCAGAGGTAATTTTAAATATCTGACATGAGATAATAATTTCTAATGGAGTCTAATTGTGACAACAGTGATACATCCTTTACAAATGTAAAGATTTTTTTCAAGTACCAAAGAATACTGACAAGTGTTAGGGCAGATAACAAATATTATAACAACAGCTTGACTCATTATCTCTTAATAAAAATTGTTCTTGAGAGGACAACTTACAATGTTTGATAGCTTGGTAAAATTTGTGTAATGTTTTAAGCAGAAAAATATTATTGTAAAAATTAATATAAAACACTATTGAATCATAACAGAGCCTGGAAAATCATACCAATAGTTAATCATTTTGCTTTGATAGAATTTGCGATAAAAAAAATTATCTAAAAAGTAAGATGAAAGCATGTGAACATTACTGGTGAGAACATTTGGTTATAGTCTATAAGGTTTATATTCTAATTCTCATGTAACATTTACCATTCAACAATGACAAGGAAACACTCAGCAATAGAGCAACACCTGATAATATTCCTTTGAAATATGCAATACAGGAATTAGACAAAGTTCTTCAGTTCCAATGTACTACAGTGTATGTATATATATATATATATATATATATATAGAGAGAGAGAGAGAGAGAGAAAAGACTGCTGTTATTTTTCATTGTCTGATGGTCTAACAACTCCACTTAGAACCAAACAGCCAGACTACTTGCAAATATGATTTGAGTATAGTGGTGCAGGCTTGTGTAGAACCAACCACACTTTTTGGAAATATCAAATACAGAGAAATGGTGCACAGCATGCTAGTAGGTCCCCAAATGACCAGTTGCTGCCCAAGGCTATAGGACCCCGTCTGTCTTGCGATTTACCTCTAGCTGGGGGGTGGAGAAAAGATGGATCATACCTTTCCCACATAAGTGAATGCAACAAACTTGACTGGATTTCAAAATAAGTTCTCTGATTTTTCAATCTGGGCTGCTATCTATTACTCCACTGACTTTGCCTATATATATCTATATATTTTAATTGAGTTCACCCCAAGTAAGGTAGTAAAATCCTTTAGATACAGAGGGTTACTGGGTGTGGAAGAATTACAAAACAGAAACATTACTAAGGAGTGATAACAATAGAAGAGTAATCAGGGAGACAGTAGATAGTGATTGACATTGCATTTATATTTTTGAAGATTAAAGTTGATTAGAAAGAATAGTCAGGAGAGAGTTCCATAAACGAGAAGTATGATAAAAAAAGAAACTGTCAGCATTGAACTTGCAGTTACATCCAGCCAACTTGGCTGTAAATTGATGAAACCTCATCACAAGTCTGGTACTATGCTTAAATTCATAAAGTATAGGTACCATAGGGAAGAGCTGATCTGAGCAATTACCATAAAAGTATTTATAGAAAAGGCACAAGCTGACAACTTTACTGTGGTGGGAGAATGACTAAAACTGAGATGCCAGGTCAGGACAAATAATATTGCTGTTTCTTCTTTGGATTTTATGAATGATCTCTAAATATATAGCAGGAGTTATAGATATGTAAGATAGATTCTAGGGATAAAAACTAATGCAACACAGTGAACCAACTTTCTTAGCAACTGGCCTAGAAATAGATTCTAGTCTTTCCAATTCATATCAGCTGAGAAGGCACAAAAAATCACTTTCCTGGATGTTGCATCAGCCATGTTGATGGAAGGCAGAAAAGGGTCTCTCAGATAATTAATTTGATTGTGATTTGTTTTGGGAGGTGCTTATTTTGATTTGTTTTGTTTGTTTGTTTTTTTATTATTTTTTTTTTTTTTTGGGAGGTGTTAAAATTAAGAAGCCATTCTTTGCTCCAGTTAACAACTGATTGAAGGTTGTTTTTGATATCTGTCATCAATTCGACCTCATCAAAGTGATCAGACTTATTATCAAGACAGGAGTAAATGACTCTGTCATCAGCATAGATACCAAGTTGAGAGCTGATGCCATCAATATATGTATTAGATAGTGTTCATTGCTTTGTAATGAACAAAACATGCAGTATTTTTAGTTTTCTTTACCTATATTATATTTGTTAATAGCTTGCTTAAATATTTGTAGGACAGCTGAAGTATTGATGAGCAAATAAAAATCTTTATATTCCCAATAATGGCAGAAATATATTCCTAACATTAAAACATCATCATATGATAGCAACATGCTATTAATTAATAATATTGATTTAATGATAAGATGAATCCAAGTGAAATAAGTATACATTCTCCCAAGTTCCTCTTTGTTGTTTGTATTTCATTTTTTCTGTTTAGTTTAAATCTTATCTATTTCATAGCAAAATAACAAAGATTAACTATTTAAACCTTTTTAAAAATATTTGAGGAATAGTTTATTGGCATCTCAAGATGTGATTGTTCTCATGAATCGTTTTATACACTCTCCCATTTACTTTAGAATATTTCATTCATTATCCCTATCGAGAATTTAAAGAAAACTGGGAGTTTAAAAATTCATTTGACCTGTATCTGAGACAAAATTATTTCTAGACACACACAATTTATTCCTGCATGATTGATTCTAATCTAATCCTTGGATCATTGTTGACCTGAATTTTAAAATTCAGTCACAACTATTGCTTTCTCAAAGATAATTGTTTTATCTAAATGCACTTCTAATTTTATAAACTGCTGCAAATCAGTATCTCAAATAATAGTTTTTGTAACCAGATTCTTTTGATGTCTAATCATTGGATTCATGCATGTCTTATTCCAAATTAATCCTTCTCTATAAAGCAATATTAGGTAGTCAAATAATTATTGCATTTCTTAATGGAGCAAAATAATAAGAAGCTTTAGGGAATGTGATTAAAATAAATTATCCAATGACAGATATGATAAAATGAAAATGTCTGTCCATCCTATGTGGACTGAATTTTCAGAAAATTGTGTCTTTAACAATATGTCAAGAAATGACAATTGAGAATAAAAATATTTAAAAGATGAAAATGATATTTTAAATAATTAATCTGTTCCTTTTGAAATGTGCACAGTCAAAAAAAAGTAATACAAAATGTAGCTAAAAGTATTATTTTGAAATCAGGATGAATGTAAAAATCAATTGTTAAATACCACATTATAAAAATGCACTTTTAAAAGCATTAGATCTCATTTTAAAAGCTAATAAAAACCTTAAAGGTTATATATGTAAGTTATTAAAATGGTTATCATCTCATAATGCTTGGTATTATAATCACTAGATCTTTTATAAAACTTTTATATTTTAAAAAAAATGGGGGAAATTGAAAAGAAACATTGTTTCATCCTGGTTAAAAAATGCAGCCTTTAAAGACATAATCTGGCAGTCAGTCTGTGTTAGCTGAAGAGAATAATAATTTTTATGTAAATGAAGGAAAACATTTTCTCAAGCAAAACTAAAAATAGATATATTCTAAAGTGGAAAGTTATGAATGTGTTCAGCACTAACTAAAAAATATGTTTCCCTTTGAATTCTCCTTCTATTTCAAGAACATTTAGATCCTTTGTTGCAGTTTGGTGACCATAGTATGATACTGCACTGGCAAAATGGTCATGAATATATGAATCATTTAACATATGTTCAAAAATTTTTTAAGATAGTGTAAAAAGAATCTCAAACAAATTTAAGTATACTCTATCAGTGGTTCTATTTTGCCTAATACACCATAAGTCAGAATGTCATCCTCCACATTCCATGATTTTCAAACTCAAATGTTGCATTCCAAATAATATGCATATATTATTGAAAATGTTCATTCTTTTCCATATTAGTACATACACATTTACATGAATTATTTTTATACAGGAGTTTTACAGATTTAATAGCAATAGAAAATGTTCATGGATTTATAAAGTTGAACACATGTACAATCATTTTTGTTTTTATTTGTAAGTAATTATTAAATAAATAAACTGAAGCAGACTTCAATTGTTGATTCCACTCTCTATTGGCATGACTACAAAATACTTTCCCCTCACCAATTTATAGATAGAACAAAAATATATGCTGGGATTTTTTCCCAGCCAATAAAATAGGCCAGTTCTCAGTTTCATCTGACTTGGTCCTGGTCTGTCATGTTTTGAAGTCAGAATGCTATATTCACTCATCTGAACTTGCTCTTGTATGTCATCCCCAATTCTTAGTCTAATATTTTTGCCATATTACTGTTGCTTTGTCTTATTACTGTTAATTTGCCTTGCATATATTGTTTGCTTGCTTTATATTTTGCTCTGTTCTTTTCTTTTTCTTGTTATTGCTTATTGCAAACTTTGTCAATTTTGTTTGTTGCACAGTTCTATCATTTATTTTACATTTAACCATGACCACTCACCCTGCATCAATAAACAAAAAAGTTCAGTGGAATGACAGTATATTGTAATTTAATAAACAAAATTTTGTAAATAAAAAAACAAAAGATTTGCCCCTCACACCTGAAAACCCTGAAGTTGAGAATCCTTACTCAATCAAATTTAGCCATTCTTTTAGCTTGGATAAAATATTCATTAGATCTTTGTTATAGTAAAATCTGCCTTATTAAGTCTTTTAAAAATTAATTTAGTATCAAATATAATGCTCTGGACTAATGCTTAGCAAACTGATTTAGCAAATCATTACTACTGGTTCGTGAGTCTTATCCTCCCCGAGTATTTGACATTAGTGATAACTAATCTAAGCTAAATGATTGGTACCTTTAATAGTTATCAGTTTTTTTAGTGTTTTCTAAGAGAATATAACTCTTGAAAATGTCTATTCTCTTGTAGCTTTGATTTATTGATTAATTTAAACCAGAACATATACTGTTGGGTGATGATTAGCATACTTGTTTCATAAGCCATTATATGTTAGCATGTTTTCTAATTAGAGTTTTGTCTCATTTAACAAACCAATCGAATAATTTTAATATTAACATGGTTTTAAAAAAAAGACTATATTGTTAACTTCATTACTATAATTAAACTCCTTTTTTGTATTGTTACAGCAATGTTTCAGCAAATAAGTTTGGCAGCTTCCATCATTCTAAAAAAAAAAACATTTATTGGTCACCCATTTAAGTACTGATCAAGTTCAATGCAGTTTAACCAGTGATCAGATGAGAACCCGTGTTAACCAGTATAACTTAACCAGTAGGTTGTGAGATAGAAGATTTATCAGCCTGAAATATGTCACCTCTTCTGATTTTGCCCATTTGTAAAAAGGAAAAACACCTTCAACAAAAGAATCATAAATATCATGGACCTTTAATAAAAAGATATTTGATTTGTTAAAATATTTTTATTTCACCTAAAAGCCATAATAGTATTTTTTTTTTTTTTTTATCTAAAACATCTACTATAGAAATTTTATTCATTTAATTGATATACCAATTTTATCTTTGCAGTGTTCCTAAGAAAAACATACAAAATTTATATCATCTACCAAAAGTAAGCTGTTTAATTTTATTTCCAAATTTTCATTGGAAAACATAATATAAACTGATATTCCAATTATTATTTTATAGTCATAAATTATATGGAAATTTGTTTTTTTCACTTTAGACAAACAATGAAGGAAAAAGAATTTTAATTAAAATTTTTTCTGGATATTTTTTGTATTTATATTTTAAAGGAATTCAGTTAATATTCTAGCAAATATAATTTTATTGTTTCATTGAAGATAACTCCTTGGTTTCATTGCTAGCTAAGTACACAATAAAGAAGAATGAATTAGGTGTGACTTCCAAAATTATTTTTCTTTCTGGAATGGCCTGCATCTCAATGAATATAAGTTTCTTTATATAACTCCAATACATGAACATTAAAGGAGAAAAAAAACAATACCAAACAAAAAAAACATTGCATATGCTAAGTTGATTTGATTAAATATTATTATAATTTCTCTATTTTTTTTTTATCATTTCACCCCAAGCAAGGCAATAAAGGCACTAAGTCAGAAGGGGTTACTGAATGTGAAAGAAAAAGAAAAACATTATTAAGAAAAGAGAACAATAAAAGAAGAGGAATCAAGTAGACAGTAGATAACTACTGACATTGCATTTAAATTTGTGAAGATCAAACTTGGTTGGAAAACAAACTGGAAGAGAGTTCCATAGGTATAAAAGAAACTGTTCGCAAAAACTTATGGTTACATTTAACCAATTCTACTGTAAAATGATGAGACCTTGTTACCAATATAGGACTGCACTTAAATTTATAAAGTCTACATCCCATAAAGGAGTGTTCATCAGAACAATTACCATAAAAGTATTTATAGAAGGGAAAGTGACTAATACTGGGATGTCAGGTCAGGACCAATTGGGAATGCAAATTATGTTTGCAAATTACAAAGCTGTGTATTTAAGTAACATTGATATAACTATAAAACAGAATTATTGGCTTTTAAATTATTTGAATTGGATTATCTTTTCTTAATCTTATTTTTATCACACATTTTTAACTTGAAAAATCTCTGACCATTAAAGTAAGTACTATGAATTGGACCAAAAAAAGTAGCATCCAATAAGAATTAAACTTGCAACAATAACTCATCTTTTATGTCTTTAGGCCACATCCATAAATTACAAACTTGTGAAATATTGCATATTCAAATAGCATGCTATGTATTTATTTCTACCTCATATTACTTTAAAAGCTAAACATCATAAAAATACATAATTTGGGAATGGAAATAATTTAAGAATATTACTTAATTGGTTATGGTATGCATATGGAAGACAAGCCCCTAGGATTTGGAACAGAAAGCAATACTAAGCTCAAGAAAAAAACTAGTAAACAATTAATAAGAACTTGATGTTTTGTTATAACTGAAATATTAAAATATGTACAACTGAAATAGTTGTTTTAATTAGCTTTTAGAACTATGGTAGTTAATAATGGCATGAAAAAGATAATATAATTTAGTTGTAACAGAGTTAACTGAAAAATCTCCAAGTATTTAACAAATATAAACTGCTTTAATATATGGAAGGCTTAAAAAAAACAACTCTATCTCTGCCAAATCATATTGAGGAGAAATTTTCAAAATTCCTCTATTTCTAACTAACCTACTCTTTTCCATACAAATAAATTTTAGTGGTTCACCACAGTTTTCTCATAAAAGCCCACCTACATAGGAGATTAAGGCTGAAAATACTCACTTATTCACATATTTTTCATTAAAAATATCTTCTTATTCTAAGCGAAACAAATATAACTTACTATAGTGATGGATTAACAATATAATAATGTCACAAAGGTTAATGGTTAAAAAATAGTTGCAGAAATATTTTCCAGTGAGAGAATTAAAAGATGGCTTTGTAGATGTCTGGGTACATATTCATATAATTGGTCATCTGTTTTCTATCAGACAACCAATGGCTGCTTTGAATAATAGCCAAGCAAAATGAGTCAGCACAATTATTGCCAAGTTAGTACAGATGCACACAAGGTGAAAGTTTCATTTCATATGCAAGAAGCTGAGCATAGGCAGCAGATGTCAGATATCAAATGGACTAGATCCAGTGCCAAACATACTATCATGCAAAAAACAAAAAAAAAACAGGTATAGAAAATTCTCAGACCAATTATGATGTAGATAACTAATATTAGTTGACTATGTAGAGAAATGATTCTTATTTCTATTTATTTATTAAAATTAAAGACTGTGTAAAAACATTTAGATTCAATAAATATTTATTATATAACAAATGAAAAAAATAACAGCAGCAATCATTTTTAAATTAGAAATTATTCAGTGCATCCATTCCAACTTAAAAATGGTTTGTGTTTCTGAGTTCTCATTATTTTACTTGCTAGATATTGTTTTAGTTTATGAAGTCCTTTTTGGTTTTTTATAATTCTACTTATAATTGATACTGGCTAAAAAGTTAAGATTTAATACACTCTGAAAAAAATATACAAGCTCTAAGAATTTTTCTGAACCAAACATATTAAAAAAGAAATCTCCCAGAAAGAGAAAAGTAATAAAGTTAATTATCTATATTAACTCAAATTGAATCTATGTTTGAGGCATGAAAATAAGAAAAAATTATAGCCATATTAATGTGGAACATTTTAAATGCAGCCATTTGACATCTGGAGATCTTGTTAAAAACAAATAGCTTGAAATATACTGCAACTTGATAAAAAATATAGAAACAAAGAGAGGATAATATAGGAATGAAATACATCTCAGCTCTTTATTTTTTTTTAAGTTTTAGTTCTTTTTGAAAGAACTGTGACATTAAGAAACAGAAAAAGTTCATTAGAAACAGAAGAGCTCTGAAATGTTATGGGAAAATTTCATTACAAATGAAGAGACTTGAGGTGTTGCAAGAATGGAAGTTATTCATTTTATACTTCCTGGTACATTTGTCTTGCAAATGATATTTGACAGATGCATATGAGTACAGGTAAAAATTGTTCACAAAGCATGGAATTCAAACAAACAATTAATAAATGTATTAACTAGACAGGTTGCAGAAGATAAAATTTTTTGAATTTGTGGTGTGTCTTCATTATGACTTACAGAAAATTATAGACAAAAGAGTAAAAGAAAGCAAGAACAAAGGCCTAAACATCAATTACAAGATGACAAAATGCTTGGTTGTTAGCAAAAGGAACATTCCAACATGAAAATTACAAATTGGAGATACCAAAATCAAACAAGTACAACAATTGAAATATCTGGGAAGGATTTTAACATAGGATGGAAAGTGCAACATTGAAATTTGAATGTGCATTGGGATAGAGAAAGATGCTTTCCAAACGCTAAGCAAAGTAATAAGAAACAGGAAAATTTTATTATGAACAAAGAAAAGAGTATTGAACTATTATATAATAACAGTCTTCTTATATGATAGTGAATGCTGGAAAATTTCCTTGGAGATAAAGAAAAAACAGAAATGTAGTTCTACAGAAGGGTGCTGAGAATACCATAGACTGAACATGTGAGCAACAACAAAGTTTTAGAGAAAATGGAAGCAAAAAAGATGCTTATAATTAACATCAGGAAGAGATAGTTGAAATTTCTAGAGCACATAATGAGGAAAGAAGGCTTCAAAAATTTGATACTCACAGAGTAGATTGAAGGCAAGAGGGATAGAGAAAAACAATGCATAATCTACCTAACAAGTTTGAGTATGCCTTATGCACATTGATCATAATGATATAAAAATATTTTGATGTTATATATTAGTATTGATTAAGCAGATAGCTAAATTCAGCTGCAAGTAATAAACTACACTTTTCAGAATATGAGGTTTCTTTTTTACAATGTTTGAGTTCGCTTTGTTTATTAGAATGAATATCTATTGTCTCATTTGAGAAATTATATCTAAAATAAAAAATTCACATGTTCTATAAAATCTAAAATGGGAGAATAACAAAATATCTGACACATTAACTAAAGTTCCATTTACTTAAAAAAATGTTTATAAAATTGTCCATTTGTCCAAACAATATACTTCACTTATTTAGGTTTATAAATTGAAATGAAGATAAATGTTTCTCTTACACTTGTTTTGTATACAATACAAAGAGAGAAATGTAAAATTTATATTTAAAATATAACAAGTAAAAATTTAAATGTAAATATTGTTAAATTTGGCTTTTTATTATAATACAAAAATAAACTTATTATTACTATTATTATTATTATTATTATTTAATCTTTTCTAAAAATTATATTTAAAACTGATTCCAATATGTAGATTATTTAAATTTCCAAAATGTGGTTTACATTTTGGACATTTTTCCTGGCAAATCTATCTTCAAGTGAAACTCTGAAGCTTGAAAAGTTTCTTATAAGTAAACTTGAAAAATATTGGAAACTGATTAGCTTAAGTGTTATGACTTTAAAATTTACTTTCTTTAAAACAATTCACTCACTAAAATATTTGAAATGTTGAATAATTTGTGATTTTTGCATTTTCTACACATGAAAACTAAATAAGTCTAAAATAACTGCAAACAGTTCCAAGTAGAAAATTTCAAATCAATCAGTAAAGCATTGAAAATAATAAAGAAATAAATATTTCTTGAGGATAACAATATTCATCCTGAAATTATTTCAATGATACTGAGACCAAACTGATTATAATAATATTCAAAGATCTGAGTTTGGCTAAAAGAAAAATAATTTCTTTACAATCATTAAGTGGAAATAAAATATAATAAAAAATCACTCAGTTTTAGTGACTCAAAATGTAGCCAATGTGTTGAAAGCTTAAATGGAAACAACAAGAATAATAATGATAATACTTTGTAACCGTATCTGGAAAGACAAAAACATTTTAAAAAAACCAAGGAAATGAGATATTTTACAGAGAAAGAAAACTTGAAAGATACCTTAAAAGTACAAAACAGAATGTAAAAGAAAGATAGCTTAACAAATAGGAAATAAAAAGAAAATATATTAAATGAAATAAAAATGGATGAAGATGCAGAAAGACCAAGACAAATAGTTTCAAAACTCACATTTAATACTATAAAGAAGCCAAAATTTGTAGATTCTGAAATTACATAATTTCTCAGTATTTAATTTCAGAAGTGTCTGGACAAAACTTATTTTCCTTCAGCTTTCAAAATATGAAAATATTCTTGTTCTGAATGAAGAACCAAAACAAATCAGACATGACATTTACTAAATAATGACCCTGATATGATCAGTATGTCATAACCAAAATTCTTTTTGTTAGTTTTTTCATGATTCTAGTATTTTACAGATATTTTTTCTTCTTTTTAAAATTTAAGGTTTGCATGGTGTTATGCAAAACATCTAAAGAAGTGATTCAAGTAGAAGAAAAGCCAAAGGTCAATACAAGGATTACAACATGAAGAAGGTTCTGAGAGAACTGGTTAGGGTCTGTCTATTTCTATTGTCACAAAGAAATAAAAATTTTCCTCTTTATTATTAACAACAAGACAGAAATACCAGCCAATGACTTCTAAGATGAATGAATGATGATTATAATAGTGATAGTAGTAGTAACAGTAATAACTGTTAAAGTTATAACAATACTAAAATAATACTAGTAGTAGTAGTAATAATAACAATAGCGACAGGAGTACCAATGATAATAGAAACATCAAGGAAAACTGAAAATACTATTACTACTGGCAAAAATAATAAGGAATATGTCTATCATAATAACTATCACTACTATTATAATACCATTTGCCCTTTTTTGAAATAACAACAAAAATCATAACAATAGTAGATTGATGATGGTGATGATGGGACAGTCTAGGTAATAAGCTGACTTATGATAAAAGTGGCCATCTTGAAAATTGTCATGCTTCACTCTCTATATCCCAATCAGAACAACTTATAAAAATACATCAGAAATAGCATAGTATATATAAATATTCATTTTTTTTTTTTTTTTTTTGAGAATTCATGACTGTAAGTGAAGGAAACTTGATATAAATGAGGAAATTTGTCACTAAGTGAGAACTTAATTTTTATATCACTGAACTTTTTTTGTTGTTAATTTTACATTTTTTTGTGTTTTATAAGTAGCACATATAAATTAAAATTCATTTAAAATAAAATACTCAATTTAAAATGTAGTTAGGTCTAGTTAGGAACAGCCTCTAACAATAACCAAATATCTACTCTAGTTCTTACATGTATAACATTACATCCTGTCCAATATTAAAATATTTTAGAAACAATTTATACAGGGTACAGCAGAAATACCTCCCATATAATGGTAAGACATTAATGACAATGATTTCTTCATCTAGCTAATGTCTTACCATTATGTGGGAGGTATTTCTGCTGCATCTTGTACAAATACTGGCACAGTCAAAAATCTAGGTTTTATCAGTAATTCTTCTTTTCCTGAAGAAATAATAAAACTATTTATTTCAAATGTTATTTATTTTTCACATAGATAAAATTCAGTTAATAAGTATATCAACCTACATATTTATCCATCCTTATATTTTAGTGAAGTTTCACAAATCAGCATTTTTTTTTGTTGAGGTGGAGTTTGTGTTAGATAATTTTATTTTGAAAAAAAAAAAAAAAAAACAATTAAATTTTTTTTTTAAATTTTGTGTTCATCAATAATTATGAAGGTAGGTTGGATTGGTTTATTATGATAGTTATTTCCTCTTTGGTTATATAATTTCACAAAATTCAGTATACTGTGCTTCCTCTCTTATTTGTAATTTCAGCTACCAACAGTCAACCATAGAAATCTGCAATAAGTTTTACCTAATAATAGTACTAAAGTAAAATAGTAGTGATACTGGCAATTTAGATATGTCACAGAAAAGCTGTAAATTACTCCCTTTAAACAAAATAATGGAAGTTCTCAACCTTATATATATATATATATATATATATATATATATAGAGAGAGAGAGAGAGAGAGAGTCTGACATATATGTCAAAAAGATGAGCAATATGGCTTTCCTTTCTCTAGGTCAATTGCTGATGTGTTAATAATTATTGCAGAGTATGTCTATCAAGCTTTAGATGAGAATGGTGAAGCTCGGACTGTTGCTTTGGATATCTTGAAGGCATTTGACAGGGTTTAGCACACTAATCTTCTTCACAAGTTGAAAGGTAATTGTATTTCTGGACAAATTTTTGAACTCATCCAGCTTTTTTTTATCAAATTGTGAAATGAAGTTGACTGAATGGCCACTCTTCTAGATCTTTTTGTATTAATGCAGGTGTTCCATAAGGCTCTATCCTTGGACCAATGTTGTTACTAATTTTCATAAATAATCTTCCTGATGTAAAGTGGCAAGAATATATTGAATCAATTGCTAAGTCTGCAGCTAGGAAAATTGGTTCACTTGTTGTACTAGAGAATTTTTCTTGCCAGAGTCTATCTTACATATTTATAAGCCTACTATTTGTCCTTGTTTTGAATATTGCTGCCACATCTAGTCTGGTGATCCTGCTTATATATTTATCTTAATAAAATTCAGAGAATCTGCAATGTTATCGGTCCTGACCAGTCATCTCAGCTTCAGTTACTTTCCCATTGCCATAATATAGCTTCCATGTAGCTTTTCTATAAATACTTCCATGGTAATTGTCCTGATGAGCTCTCCTTTATGGTACCTAGACTTTATGAATTTAAGCACAATACTAGGTTGGCAGCAAGGTCACATCATTTTACAGTTGAAATGGCTAGATGAACTGTAAGTTCTATGTTAACAATCTCTTTTATCGCACCTCGATTGTGGAACTCTCTTCTGGCTTCTTGCTTCCCAGTCAACTTTGATCTTCAAAAATTTAAATACAATTTCAATCATTATCTTCTGTCTTCTTAATTCTTGTTCTTTTATTATCCTCTCTCCTTAATAGTATATTCTTTTCATATTCTCTAACATTCAGTAATTCCTTGTATCTTAGTGGCTTTATGCCTTGCTTGTGGTGAAATGAAGAAAAAAAACAATCTCAAAATTAAAATATCTGTGTTGCCAATTTTAAAATTAAAAAGAAATGTATGCTATGCCTAAGATAATGAATTTGATCTCATTAGGTTGAACTGAATTCATCTTATGGATTAATAATTGAATTTACTGTTTTAACTGCAACCATTAAAGAGTCATTATGTTTAATGTTCAGTTATAATATGAAAGTTTGTGATATCTTTTGCATGGTTACCAAAATTGCCAATTATTCCATATTTTACAATCCATCGTAAAAAGATAATAATTTTCAGAAGAGATAAATTCGATCAGAACTTGTCTGACTGCATAAATATTGAAGTTATTTTGAGTTTCATCAACACCCATCCAAACAATAACTCTTAGTATATTTACTGAGATATTGTATATACAATAAACTTTTACAAAACTATACCAACAGTATCTCAAGATAAATTTTTCCTTTTAAAATTTGATTTGAGAAAGAGGAATAGTTTTATTTCAACTAAATGGATATTAATTTTATTAATATATCTTGGGTAAAATTCAATGTTGTAACCTAGGAAAAGGTTACTGAATAAGAATAACCAAAACAAAGGTTGGAAACCTCCAGAAGAATGGTAATATTTATAACAGGAACAATGTACAAGATTCGCCAGTGGTGTTTAGTAAGTAATCAACTGCTAGTGGTGAGCTAGAAGTGAATCAAGGTGAATTGCAAGTGAAATCCCACAGTGAATCCAAATGACTACCACATACAGTATATTCTACTGTATTTATACAGATTGGGACATACCCATTGTAGTCCATAGGTACAACATAACAGCTAATATAAATTCAAAATCATTAGCTTTCTTTCTAGTGAAAAAAAAAGTTTAATGTTAGGAATTTACAAAGCTTAACTTGGACAAGGCAACTATGTAATGTCTATCACTATCTACTGCCCTCCTGATTACTCTTTTTCACTTCCCACTCATTATTAATGTTTCTTTTCCTAATTCATTCACATCCTTAACTCCTTATGCCTTTACTACCTTGCATGGGGGTGATACTGTTTTTTTTTTTAAAATAAACTAGTGTAGTGGTTTATAAAATGAACTTATTAACCCCTACTCCTCAGTGAACTGTAGAGAAATGTTTAATAATAAATATTTTTACATATATTAGGTTGGTGCAAAAATAATGACGTAATAATGTTGTTTTTTGACATATTTTTTAACGTCAAAAAACGACATTATTACGTCATTATTTTTGCACCAACCTAATAGAAAAAAATATTGTATCAAAGTGGTGACAGTAACTTAAGTACCAATAACTATGATACATCCAAGAATACATGTTGTATATTGGTTAATTCAGCAATTTCAACTGTTATTGAGAGAGAAAGAGAGAGATTTCTCTTCATTTGATATTCTATAATTTAAACCAACCAACAGAGTTTGATATCTATTGCCATTAAAACAAATTTAATCAAATCAAAGTAATTATAACACCTTGGTAAGTAATTTTAAATTTTTTATGCTAAAATTAAACTGAGGTTAGTAAATAACTGTACTGTTACTTTAAAACTTAATTAATATAACTTGTTTGTGAGAAAATATGAACATTTATATAGCTCCAGAAATGAGTGTGGAAAAGGTATAATAATGGCAATTAATAACACTAATTATACAAACAGAATATTGTTATCTTATTTCAAATTAATATTTATGAAAATTTATGTAACTTAAATTTTTTCCCTTTTATGAGCACAAATATAGTGATGAAGCCAGCCACAAAAAATACAAGAAATTCCTCCAAGAGAAATTCTGATCAACTAGAGCGAAAAAGAATGGGAATTATTACAGAATAATTTACACTGTAAATTTTTTAAAATCTTTAGCTTTTTTTTTTTTTTTAGACTATTGAAATCCTTCTCTGTATTGTTGAAACTGTTATTACAACATTTCAACTCAATCATTCAACAGCTTTCTTCATGTATATAAGTTGTACAGAAGAGAGTCTATTTTATTCTATGAGTTAAATAGAAAGGATTTGTTGAAACACTGGAGTAGTTCAGATATCCAAACAAAACTTAGAATTTTTATAACTTCTTGATCATTTTTATGACTGGGTGGAGGATAAATAGGCTAATATTTTTTGTAATGTAAATGGTTTTGTGTGTGTGTTTTGCAAAAAAGGCATTTAGAATCAGTTATTTGAAAAATTCTACAATAAATTGTTTTGAGCTATATTTACTCCTAATAGTGTTATTCTCATTTGTTCATTATAATTGATAAAAGTATAAAATGTATGAGAAGTGTGTCTGCAGAAAAATCTCTGACAAACTTCTCAGAAGATACTTTTTGTAACTAGATGTCCTGAAGGTATCAGGGAACAACATTATTTCTCTACTTTAACAGTTTCCTCAAGCATTGAGTATTTCTGAAAAATAAAAAACAATATTTACAAATTCTGGATGACGCTATATAAACTGAACAAAATTTAAGCTTTCTTAGAAGATTTGAAATTTGATAATTTATATGAAAATCATTTTAAAAACTGATTATAAATCTCAAATACAGCATCTTGTGATAATATTCATGGGAATTTTGCAAAAAAATATATAAAGCTTTTTAATCTCAATGTTATCATTCTAAAATGATAATCATGTAATTTGGAGTATTTTAATTTCTGTAAAGAAAGTTGCTTTAAATTCAGATTTTATAAAATATTAAGATTGGAGATACTGAAACTACTTTTGACATTTCTTAAGATGTAGTATATTCAATGCTTATATCAATCATCTCAAATACAAACTGGAAGACAGTGTTTGAAATATTTTAATGCTGAACGGAATATCATCTAACATTTATTCTTCAATATTTTAAAGTTTTCACCTTTATTTTATATATAAAATGGATTACTTTAAGTTAATAATTAAGTTTTTTGAAGGGCAATTAGAAAATTGCTTTTTTTCTTTTTTTGAGTGGTTTATGCATAGATTTTTGGAATGACTGTTGCATATTTGATATTTGGTCAAAACAGTTTTTTTTAAATTATGTTTAGTATTTAAATATTTTTTTATATGTGAAATAACTTTTTTTTCTAAAATGATATTCACTATTCTAAAGATTTAAAAAAACTTTTGAATGGGTTCATTTGACAAACTATGGAGACATAAATAAATAAAAATAAATGAATAAACAGGTGTCCAGTGTTAATGGAACCAACAAAGCTAACTTCCTGGAATCAAATTTGGTACCAGTCATGATACTAGGATGAGCAATACAAATGCAGAAGGATATATACCTGAGTATGCAAAAATGTTTGATAAAGTATGACACAAAGAACTGTTGGAACTGTGTGGTAAGCTTGATTTATTTGGGAAAGATAACAGAATAATCCAAAAATTACAATAGGCTGAAACTACTTGTATATATGTATATATATATATATATATATATATATATATATATATATATATATAAAATAGGACAGAACTCGTTAGGTAAATAATCCAAAGTTCTTTAGTATTTTTGTTATTATTTTTTAAAAATAGTGCTTGATACAAAAGTAGAGCATAAATATAATTATTTATTTAAATATATAAAATGAATTCAGTCAATATACAAAAATAGAAAGGAGCATTAAGACAAAGATGTCTTTTCTCACCAAACTTATTCAACTTTTATACTGAAACAATCCTTAGAGAATTAGAAGTCCTACCAGGATTCATTTATGGCAGCCACTATCTTAATAAAATTAGAAATTCAGGTGATGCAGTGTTGATAACATACACAGAAAGGAAACTACAACTTCCGCTGAAGCTAGTAAAGGAAAGCAAGAAGAAAGGACTAAACATCAATTGTAAGAAGATATAATGCATGGTTGTCAGCAAAAGAAACAGCCCAACATGAAAATTACAAATTGGAGATACCAAAATCCAACAAATACAAAAATTTAAATATCTAAGTATTTTAACAGAGAATGAAAAATGTGACACTGAAATCTGAAGCATGTTGAAATAGCAAAATTTGCCTTCCAAAAGCTAAGCGAAGTATTAAGAAGCAGGAAAATTTTGTTACAAACAAAGAAAACTCCTCCTATATATCAATGAATGCTGGACAGTCTCATCAAAGATGATGAAGAGACTTGAAGCAACAGAAATGTGATTCTACAGGTGGTTGTTGAGAATTCTATGGACTGAACATGTGAATAATGAAGAGGTTTATAGGGAAAATAGTAACAAGAAGGGCATGTATATTTAGAATCAGGAAGAGACAATTGAAATTTATAGGGCACATGATGAGGAAAGATGATTTGGAGAAGTTAACACTTAAAGGAAAGATTGACAGTAAGAGGGATAAAGGAGATCAGCAAATAACCTACCTAATGAGCTTGTGTGAATAGTTGGCAGAACAGAGATTAGGAGAGATAGGAAAACGACAAGAACTACAAAAGACAAGTTATCGTGGAAAGCCCAGATTGCTCATATCTTGAAGGGATATGGCACATAGAAGAACATTTGGGTGGAGCAAAATAGCAGACTTTGATGCCAGCTTATTGTACTTTATTTCTAGTGAGCTGATTACAAGTTCCATTTCATTTATATCAGCATCATATAATCTTAATTGTTTCATTATATGATACTGATTTGTTGTACTGGTTATAAAATCACTTGCTTTTTATATTTATGATTATATAATTTATCAAGCACAGCAAAATTATATCAATATATTTACATAATATTCTTCTTTTCCTTACAGTTATATTCTCCATTCATGTTCAGAGGAAATGATAAATATCAAAGACCCAACATACAGTAAAATTAGTTTAACTTGATAATTTCCTGCTTTTAAGTATTCATTATACAGTGAGTGTAAAATTGCCAGGAGGATGTAAGGTAACACATTTGCTTGCACTATAACAATCAGCAACACCAACAATACTTCAATATATATCTACATATTTGGTATATAATTTATTATATACTAAAAATAATTTGATAGTATTTGTTTCAAACTAGTAACTTAAGAAAATATGTTGAATTTTGTTTTCCTTACCATTGTCATCTGGTTTACTTGCTGAAGAACATTCAGTATTTGCTTCTTCAACATCTTCCACATCACAAATTGAAGGTAAGTGTTTGGCAGGTGATGCTGTGCGCCGTGGAAGTGTTCCTTCATCTGTGACACAGATCCAGGCAGAATTACGTGTGCTTTCTGCATAGATACCTATAAAAAAGAAAAAAATATAATTAAATATTTCTTATATTCAAAATTTTGTTCAGTATTATGAGAAAAAGACAATATTAAATAAAGCAACTTGATAGCATGAACCAATGACTAAGATAAGAGCAAATATATAAGAGAATGTTGAAATGTTCTTAGGCTGGTTCTCTTTTCAAAACTAGTATTTTGATATTTGGTCATTGAAATAGTGATTTTCGGAAGTGGGTTAGCTCAAGAAGTTTTCAGCACCTCATTGTGTGCATGTCTAAACATATAATAAACAATAACAAGAATAATGTAGAACACAGAGTAGGATCATTGCTACACCAACTATCATCACCATCAGTAACTGTGGTCATGGGGTTTTCAGAAGTTAACTCACCTAAACCAACCCAACTGTGTGATGGTGTTATCTTGCCTTGTGAAGTCAATAAACATGTACAAAATAGCATCACTAATTAAGTAAAATACAGAATGTAAAAAATAAAATAGTACATTGTTTAACGTATTTAACAAGAAAACTAGGTTAAGAAAAAAAATAGAGAGACTTAAATTATAATGATTTTCTAAGTACAGCTTAGCACAAGACAGAAAGTGTAGGGCATCCAGTGAACATCAAACTACTCAGTTGAAATTGTTCTAAGGAGACAGGCTTGCTAAGCATTAGACCATGTTGAGGTGCCCAAAAGTAATTTTCCAAGCATAGCTTAGATGTGCCATTAGGTTGAAAGTAAGGAGCATGCAGTGAAGATTGAACTCACTATTCAGTTGTAATTGATCTTGCGAGACAAACTTGCTAAACATTACACCATGATGAAGTGCCATAAATGGTTTTCTAAGCATAGCTTAGATGTGGCACAAGGCCAAAAGTGTGGAGCACCCAGTGGGGATCAAACTCACTACTCATTTATAATTGAACTTGTGAGACAAGCTTGCTAGACATTACACCACAACAAAATTCCCTAAGTGGTTTTCTAAGCATAGCTTAGATGTGGCAAAAGACTGAAAATCTGGAGCAGCCAGTGAAGATAAAACTCTCCACTCAGTCATAATTGATCTAGCAAGACAAGGTTGCTAACCATTACACCATGTTGAAGTGCCACAGAGACTGTAATTATGCCTCTACCCAAAGATTTATTTCAACTTGTGCTGCACTACAAATTCTTCAATGAGTTTGAAAAATTAATTTCCTATATATTAAATTGTTGGTTTCAATCCCACTAGAAATGACAGCAAAACACTTGCCCTCCCCATTATACAGACAGAAGCATACAAATGCATTCTGTAATTTTTCCTAGCCAATAAAATAGGCTAGTTTTCAGTTTCATCTGACTTAGTCCCAGTCTGTCTTGTCTTGAAATCAGAATGCTACATTCGCTTGTCCCAAATTGCTTTTGTGTGTCAACTCCAATTCTGGTTTGTGAACTTTTCGCCTTAATACTGTTAATTTGCCTTGCATATATTATTTGCTTGCTTTATATTATTTTTTGCCCTGTTCTTTTATTTTCTTTTTCTTGTTATTGCAAAACTTGTCAATTCTGTTTGTTGAACAGTTCTGTTACTTATTTTGCATTTAACTATATAATTTAAGCTATTCACTCTACATAAATATATGTTAAATCCTGGGTAGTGTAGGGATTTCATTAATTTTATAGAGAAGCAATTAAATAAGTAATTGATACTGCTTTATTTCTGGGATTATAATCCAGTTAATTTTTCAGACTAACATCTTTTATTTTTATTGTATTTATTACATAGATTTGGTCAGTATATCCAGGTTTATGTCACTCCCAGTAACCATTTGTCTGGCATGTTTAGTTTAAAAAGAACAAACATGAAACAACATACTCTACTGGATGTAATAATGTTTTCTATTGAGAATTCCTATGGAAGACTAGAGAGGAAAGCAACCAAAATGTTATGAAAAACAGAACAAGAATGAGAAAGATAGGCAAAAAAATCTGTCGATGATATTGCCCTACAAAATCAATAATTGCGTAAAGATTTATATGGACATCATACTTGTTATTTCAGATACATGTCAAGTGAAAGGGCAATGACAAGAAGTCTCTCTATATGAAAGAGATGGTGGGGAGGAATAAATCATTGCTTTCACTATTATCTACAAATTGCTTTGAATCACTATCCAAATCACTGCTAGAGAAAGAAGACCCAGAACAAAGAATTTCTCATGAGATATCTTGTCAGTAAATTCCAAGTAGTTAAAAGGAGAATAAATAAATACAAACAAATAAGTATGAAGAGTGATGCTGAATAAAAACTGATGATAAATATAATAGCTCTATTCTGTTAATGCTTCCCTTGATTCTTTAACACTGTAAATCTCTTCTTGATTTTCAATGCACATCCTACAGACTGAATGCCAAAATTTGTTAAAATGTTTTGTAAAATTCATTATTAATCATTATTTTTTTCTTTACTACCAGAAATACTTGATTTTTTTTTCATGTAGAAAATGATGATAGTTAAGAAAGAGGCATAGTGGAGTAGCAGTAAAGTCAGTTAACAGCAATAAGAAAAGCCCAAATTTTGTTTACGTATACCAGGTTCAAATGTAACCAATGCTAAAAAAAGCTATTATTGTTTCAATTTTTATTAGAAGTTACTATGCCATTATCTATTTAATCATTAGAATGAAAAAAAAAAAAAAAAAAACCTATTTGTTTAACATTTTCTACCCAGAATATCACAGATTCTCTATACTCTGAGTTACAGATAAGCCTACAACATTTTCTAAACTGGCTCTTCATCATAAAATTGTTGCTGCATTCATTCTTGTGTCAGAGAGAATCACATTTCTTATGTAGACTATCTAGTTTATTATAACTGATTAATATTATAAAGGGAAATGTTAATCACCTGCTTTAGGTTAATATAGAAATTTGATTAGGAATAAGATATCATAGTAATATTTAAAAGTTTATTAGGTTGAAAAATGTAAATCTTGTGAGCTAATTTTACATATTTATTCCCAAACTTAAGATACACTTGCTGGATTGGAAGAAACATAAAATTGTCACATTTATTAAATTCTAAATTTCAGCCAGATTATATCAGGTTGGTGCAAAAATAATGACGTAATAATGTCATTTTTTGACGTTAAAAAATACGTCAAAAAACGACATTATTACATCATTATTTTTGCACCAACCTAATAAAAAAAGAAAAATTTAGGGTTATATCAGTTAAAACTATTTCACAGTGTTCTTAACAGACCAAACATTCCTTTCTCTTCATCGTTAAATATATGATAAAAATTGCTGGAACTACTGTTTCTTATAACTCGTCTTTCACTTTTCCATGAAGTAATCATTTTAAAAATGATATCATTGTGATATACACAACTAAGCCAAATCATTTCACATAATTCAAAATTTAACAAATAATCATGTTTGCTTGCCTAGAGAAAAGGATCATTTTTTCATATAATTGTTAGCCTTTATAGTAAATATATAATCAAATTCAAATGTTTGATTATTTTCTTTTAAACTTGAACCCTTTGATTTAGTTTTAAGTATTTGTTGTTAGTGTCCAACCTTTTCTTACTTTTCCTATAGTGTGAAGACTATAGGTGATTTAAACAATTTCATCTTTAAGAAAATGGAATTCCTTTTCCAAATTTTCAGTTTCATTTTGTTAAACTGAACACTGATTTGACTTCATCAGTTTTTTTGTCTTTTTTAGGATTTGAAAAATATCAAACATTCTATTTGGAAATCATCCAAAGAAATCATTTTTAGGACATGATATTCGTCTTCATAGATATTATAAAACCTTGAATAGAATTAAGTAATTAAATTAAAATTAAAATTCAATGACTAAAAAGTTAATCTAAATTTTAAATACCAGTTGAGATGATTCAATTTTCTGACTTTCAAATGAAAAGGAAAACTGTTTAGCTTTTTATCCACTATACAAATCAAATTCTAATTTTTTTCTAATAAGAGAAGGAAGTAAATCAGTTATTATACATATAATAAACTTATCAATCACATTGATATTAATTTATAATTGCTGACCTTCCCTTTCTTCCTTATTTTCAGAGCACATGTACAGAGTAAGTGCTAAAATTTACCTAGATTAATTTTCCTCAATAATAAATTTAGCAGGAACAGTAATGAAAGCCAAAAACTTTTTGATACCAAGTTTATGCAATTCATTCTAAAAATCAGTGTGATTGTTTCATTTTCCCCCTACACACAAAATTTACTGTGTCATTATATGTGCAGTCATTAGAGGGAACAAATATTTTTATGCTTACAGCCATATCAGATTGAAACATTGGTTCCCATACAATCGCCAAAGTTAAGCAATGTTGAACTTAGTACCTAGATGGGTGACTGCTTTGGAATACCACGTGCTATAAGCTGTGTGGGTGGTGTAATGGATAATGGTTCAGAATTGTTAATCAGAGAGACAAATTCCAACTCCAGTTGGGTTCATTATATTCACTTATGTCCAAATACTCTTGGGAAAGTTATGAATCTATCTCTTCCCCACCAGCGATGGGTTAATATGGGAAGACTTGTATCACTAAAATCATTATTATTTCCAAATGCAAAAACTTAAAATCTAAAAATATTTTCTGGCTTTAAATAACCTGTGAAGGGTTAATAAGCAATAGAAAACAAATCAATCATATATTTTCATGAATTTGTTTAATAAACCATACCAATGATATCATGGTTTATGTAAATATTAATTAATTTCTAAAATTAATTACTTCTTAAATTTAAGGTAAAGAAATCAGAAATATTCTAATTCACACAAGGGAAAATCTATTTGAATTTAGATTATTTTTATGAATATTCAAGATTTGAAATAAATTAGACCCAAATTACTTGCTTTATACCACCCCCTATTTTTATCCATAAGTATATTAGTTTTTGTTTTTATGCCTAGCAGCTCCAGTGTACAGCTGTACTTACAAATCCCTGAGTACTTTGAGGGCACAAATATCTGCAGTGAGTGACAGATCAGTGCAGTCAGTTTGAGGAGATGGACTGAAAGAGAATTAAAGACAGTTGCATACAAGATAAACGAGATAGGCAGCAGACAGCTTGTTGCAGACTGACAAGTGTGGAGTTTGGAGACCAGACACTAAGAAATGTAGAATTAAGATGAAAAGGACAGCCCTGCCTTGACAGACTCAACAAACCAGATGAATAAATAAATATTATCTACATTGTCAAAATATGTCTGCACCTTTATTACTAAATTTAGAAATAGACTTTGTGCATGGCTTAAGAACTTTATGAGTTGCCTAAGTGAAGAAAGATATGTCCAAGGAGTGACCAGATGCTAAAAATACAAAATGACACATCTCATCCATCCATCATCGTATTCTTAATATAATGTTTGATCATATCATAACTGGCCCAGAATGACCAAGGTCCATCTTGTCAGTTGGGCGTGTCCAGTAATAGTTCACATCTTCAGTAGAGCCAGACTAGATACAAGCTAAGGTCTCATGCTTTGTCTGCTGTGAAGATAGCTGCACATCTCAAGAGAATCCATGATGTGATATGGAAGTTAATGACAGAGAAGAGATATTCAGAGCACATCCTACCCATCTTAAAAGAAGATGCCCCACCTTCAACTTGCTTTGCACAAAATCAAATTCAAGATCTTTTCTTTTCTGATTTTGTGAAAGACAAATTCCCAAATATCTTGAAGAGTTCATAGTATTCTATCTTTTGCAATCTTTTTCCTTAAGGAACACTGTCCTCCTGACACTGTACTCTGACATTAAAAGATAATGAAGGAAACTTTTAGCATTGCATAGCACATATGCTTCCAGTATTATCTTTAAATCTAGCTAGAAAATTAAAATGTAGAAAATAAACTTCAATGAACCCCCTGCTATGCTTTGAGAGCAAAGTGTCTGCATCAGATATATTACCATTTAATAATTCATTACTGCCATTAACATATGTCAGGTTTTTTATTTTATTTTATTGGAGAAGAGTATTGACTGTAACCTGGCACACATCTACAAGACTTAATAGGACAAAGAATAAAAGATGGTCAGATAACAGTAATGCATTTGATGTTTGACTTGAACTCCTGAAGCTTTAACCATACAGAAAGAACCAGGATCTTTGAGTTTTAATGTTAGGAGGAGAAGGTGTCTATTAGATAATAACATATCAAGGATAAATACTCAAAGATTAGCTCTAAAAACATAGAATATTGCCATTCTCATATGCTAAGAACACAATTACAATTAAAGAATTCAACAGAAGAAAAATAACTACCAAGTAATAGATAAAAATCTTCAAGTAATTATAGGATTATAACAAATATTAAATATACAATTTAAAGAAATAGCCATAATACCAGTTAATATCAACTAATCTCAGGATCAGTGATTAAATTAAGTGTTGATAAAAGAATTTATAGAAGCCGAGGCAAATTGTGCTTGTTTTAATTAATTATTAAAATATAGAATACAAATGTTAAATTCTGTGATACAAAATATGCTCTAAGGGTAGCAGGGAAAGAGAGAAAAACATGAATTGTTTAAAAATAATGACAATTACTGTAATACCAATGACAATGATAAATATTTTAGCTTGGATAAATGAAAAAAAGTTAATGAAAATAATTAGCTTCTTTATGAAAAAAAATGTCTGTTTGGAAGATGATTTGATGCTAAACTTGACAAAATTTGATTTAAATACAAACAAAACAACACTGTCTTTTCAGAAATTCTATTATGTTTATTCATTACTAATTATTTTTTAGTTTTGTGAATAGATGATCTTCCAAAATTACTTTAGTTTACAACTTATGTATGTCATAAAATGGAATTTCATATTGCATAAGTTATGGTCCCAAACCAGTTAACAAAATGACATTGCTACATTTCTACAACATTACAGAGATGTTGCAAAAATGTTTTTGTAGATTCCTCATAATTTTACAAGGTAATGTTGCCAATACATTGCCTTGTAACATTACATTAACAGAAAATGGATAATAAATTTAAGGTAGATACTAGAATGTGTATTCATTATCTAAATTAGTGATTCTCAATTTAATAGGAAAATAAACTTTATACCTTCTATACATATTGTTAAGTGAAAGTATTTTGATGTTATTTGACCAGTGCAGAAAATAGTTGATTTTAACATTAAAGTAATATTGCCACAATGTTACATAGCCTCCAACCAAAATACAATGCATCAGCAATGTTGCAAGAAAGTCTAGTGTTAGCTGGGAATCCCAGCTGATTATTGTTATTCAAAGAGTTCTCTTTTATTTAAGTTTATAATAGAATCTAAGAAGAATACTTAAATTGCATATATTTAAGTATGTTTTTTTTAGGTATATAAGAGAAATACAATAGATATAGATACTAATATAGTATTTGGTAAATACAATTATTATGCATATATACTTAAATTTTGTACAGTTCTTTTTATCTCACATACAGTTGGAACCAGTCCTTCTGATATGAATTTAACTTTTTTATAGTATCTAACATCCACTTCAGGAATTTCTATAAATATAAAGCAAACAGAATAGCAAAACTCGTAGAATTATATCAATATTATGTTCAACATTCACAAAATATCTTAAAATTCCATTGAACTGCTTTTAGATTTGTATTTATTTGCTCTTTCCTGACATGAAGTATTGTTTTTATTTACATGAAATAAACTTTTATTATTCCAAAATTTAAGAGCTCAAGACTAGTCTAAAATATGAAAAATGATCAGTCAATGGAAATCATCACTTCATTTTTAACTTGTGTAGTTCTCATTATAAAGTGTATTCAAAAATAAAATTTTGTTTAAGATTCATGAAAATAAGAAGATTTTAATAAAAATGTCAAAACATTAGGCAGATAGAATGATCCGTTTTCTTTGTAACATTTTCTCTGCTGACCAAATGTTTCTTTAGGTGTCTTGCTTGTATTTAAGATTGCATTGATCACTGAGAAGAGAGGTTAAAAGAACACTGAACCAGTGAATCAGTACTGTTTTGAAATTATAATGAAACCAAAGTTTATGTATTTTTAAGAAGCAAAAACAATATCTTTTAATTTATCTGATGCTTATGCTAGTTTTTTATGAATTAAAATGATTGGACATTTACTGATTAATGGTATCTTCAGAAAAAAGAGACATGTTACAAGCAACTCAAACCTTTGAAAAAAATACCCATTTGCATCAAAGTTTCTGAAATGATTTTCAAACAAAAAAATTCTTATACTTAGGATATAGTTATCATAGGATTATGAGAATACATAGTATTTGTTTTACATTATATTTATCTAGAAAATAAAAAGTGATAAAGTCTGCATTTTGTTGAAAACAAGCAAAACTACTAGATTGTAATATAATGGTTATTTTAATTATGACCCTGTCAGTAGTATGAGAATATGATCTTGAAGGTTGAGAGTCAACTAATATAAAACTAATATATACACCTTTCTGTTTCAATATATATTTTTTTCTTTCAGGTATATGCACATGTAACTTTTTTAAGCATTTAACAGAAAAAAAGAAAACATTCTATGCCAACAGAAAACTACTTATATTCCCCAATGGAAGACAGAATTGAAAATCATCCCCCCCATGTACTGAAAACATTCAAAATCACTAAAAGTGAGAGCATTTTAACAAAATCCTTTTCATTTATATGCCTCTTAGCCAAGTTACTTATTTAAAGAATCTATCCCAAATTCTACAGATAGATATTAACCTTATTTTCTGGTCAGAGTATTGATATTTATATCATTGAATCTCTCTCTCTCATATATATATATATATATATATATATATAAGAGCATATCAACAGTGGAGAACTGCAGGGCCATGTAATCATCTCCCATTCCACTTTCTTCTAAATTTTTAGCAATGTCATCCTCTTGTCTACAAGCAGTTCTTTCATCTAATTTGCTAGTGACTTAAAGACATGACAAGGGAAAATTCATCACAATAATCAAAAGTTCAGGGGAGAATGCCTTTTGGAAATTTTACTTTGAAAGTTTTTGTGTTTATAAGAGAGCAGCTAAGACATCTTCTCTGACTTCAATCAGATATTTAAACAAAAAAAAAAGTTTAAGAGCACTTTTTAGCATTATCTTTCTACTCATCATTAAGCACTTCTAAATTCTTCTATTTTTCATGTTGTTTTGAATAATGAAATTCAGCACCAGCATTTTAAAAATGAACTCACATTAGTCTAATGCCCTAATGGATTTCCTTTTTCCATTTTCTTTCTTTTTTGAGCAAATAAATTCATTTATGTTAAGCTGAAGAAAGGCCCATATATTGATCTACTTAAATGAAACCTCACAGCCATACATTAACCAAATAATTATCATACTGATTAAAAGTGTATAAGTCAGGTTTTACAATTTGACATATAGAGAAATAGGAAGAAAACTGATGAAACTACATTTAAAAAAAAAATTATTTTTTATATATCAGGATTACAAAATGATATTCACTTCACTATAAATTATTTTTGTTCACTTTATTCTCATTATAAAATCCCAATAGTCTATAAATAAATTACAAAAATTGTCATAACAAATATTTGACAAAATAAAACAACAGAAATGTCTTTACTTAAAAAGATTCTAAGAAAAATATACTCAAGGAATAAAATTTAGAAAATAATTTATTTGATATTAAACTGGCGACAGACATAAAATTGAAGTATACTTTTAAACTCAGATGAAAGATATGAAAAGAAAAAGACAGTATGCAAATATCATTTTGGTGACTTCACAGATTTATAAAACTCCACAAAATTCATACTCTATTGTATCAAGTTTCACAAGTTCAACTTTGATGTCTTTGTCTCATTCATGGCTCCTTCAAGGTATTCTTCTGATGTGTAAGGTTGCTAGAACCAGACAATATATACAAAACAGTGCAACAGATAATGTGCTCATCACCAAAGGACTAAAATATAGTAATTTGTAAACCAATTTAAACACCTTTGAATGACGATTAAAGAACTAAAGAATGACCTGTCTGATGCAGATACATACACCCACACACACACACACATATATATATATATATATATTCAACACAGTTAATTTTTTTCTCGATAGACTGATACAGATAATTTGCTTTTCATGTGCAATGATATCAAACAAAATATACAATGAAGCATTATGAGTAAACTGTGATTAAGATCAATAAAGACTGATAGCCAGAGGAGAATTTAAAGGTTATAATGGGGAATCAGTAATTTGTTGTATAAAGTTGAGAGAGAACCTAAGGAGAGAAAATAATGTTAAAAACCAATGATACTGAAAGAGACAGTGTGCAATTAAAAAAAGAAATGATTGATAAGAACCTGAATGTTTTGAAGCTCAAGAGAGATGAATAAGGAATTAGCTTAACATAAAGATCAATCAAATGCTGCTTCCAGCAAAATAACCTCTTGAAACTTTTCTCATGTTCACATTTTTATAGATAGTTTTATAAGTATTCAATGTTAAAAATAAAGGTAAGATCACAGATGAAACATCATTTGTTTTCAAGCAAATGATACATTGGACTAATGGAGTAACTACAAGATTTATGGTTCAAGTTCTAGTACAAGAACTTAATCAACAAACTTAAAGGAAGGAAACTTTACTCCTAAATCTCTGTTTTCATATATTAGAAGACACTGTTTTAATGCAAAAACAGGATTTTAAAATATTCTGCACATAATTCTTAACAAATAGCCAAAAGGATTAATATATCATTACAACTATTCCAAAAATATACTTGTTTAAGGAGCTATACTTAAGAAATATTTTATTATATGACTTTGTTAGGTTTATCACATATTTTACTTATATTTAAATATACAAGTTTTCTACCTTTTTTATTTTTTTTTAATAAAATAATTGTATAGTTACGCATTCAAGTAACATGGAAATTCTGATCATAATTCATGACCGTCACAAGTTTCACAAAGTATAAAACTCATTTTGTCAATGATTCATCACATCTTGCAAGAATATCTTGAAGTTTGCCTTTGTATTATAAAGATAAAACCTTTACTGACATCCTCATTAACAATTTTTGGGTAATTGTCTTTTGGTTTATATTTAAGCAGTTAAGAAAAGAACACAAAAGAACATCTAAGACAAATTTAAGCAGAAGTGAGATTTATTTGAGCCTTTCATCCAATTAAGGACATTTTGAAATACTTGTTTAACTTGTGATTAATTGTTTTTCTAACAGTAAAGTAGATAAAAAGACAGTTTTAATTTTTTTTTATCTTAATTCCTTTTACTACAATAAAAGGAATTTCTCAATCTTAATTTGAATTTCTGAGTAAATGTGTTGTTACAACTGTACATTGATTCTTTTTAGCTTTCTTGGCTTTGTTATCTTTATTACATTTCATTTAAAATTCTCAGAAGATTAGGGAATTTTATAGACTGGTTAAAAAAATTCAATGCATAATATCATTAAAAGAAATCAGTCAATATTTTGCAAAAATGTTAAAAATTCTATATATAACTTTTTATTTTTTAAGAATGTTTCTACAGATAGATATAATTAAAACATGATATATTTAAATTAGCATGACTACAAATAGTTTGTTTGAAAAATTTAAAATCGTAATCAAGAGTTGACAGAGATCTTCATACCAATATTTACTGAGAGTAAGATTTCTGCAGCAGTGAGAATAAAGAGCCAAAAGAGAGACTTTGTTCACCCAGTTTTAATCATGAATATATGTGGTTGTTGACTCAAATCTTACAAAGAGATACATAAAGAATTGCAATATATGCATGAGAGAATGAAATTAGTTTCTATGAACACAGGACAAAATGATGACTTGGCAAAGTCATAGAAGATAAAGCCTTCATCTTGAGGGCAGTCAGAGCAGAAGTGCAACGATAATGAGTAAGTCAGTGTTTACAAGCAATGGCAATAATGAAAGACCATAATAACAGGAAAATAAACCATGGTGGTTTACTATCATCTAACATTCTTTTAAAGTAATCTCATGGAACAGGAACCATGTTAAAATGAGAGGGCAAATGAAGATACATGACAAAGGAAAATAAGAGATAAATTTTACTGGTTTATAACATATGGGTACTAATCTCCCTTTTATTAGAGAGGAATTATTAATATGTGAGTATGGATTCTGCTGATTAGCTTCTATAATATTAAAAAGTTTGTATTTCAGTCAGTTTTGATTTACAAATGAATAAGATTTTGTAAAGCCATTTGCTATTGGTCATTAAAAGATAAATTGTGCATCTTTATTTTCTGTAATTATTCAGAGTTATTTATATACCATATTTGCAGTAGCTTGTATGACTATTTAACTTTTAACTATTAGAAAATAATTATTGCAGCCTTTCTTATTCACTGTGTTTGAAACACGATATGGAATATCAATAAGTGCGTTTAATGGTGGGGAGAATGGGTTTTGGGGTTGAAGCCCTTTAAAGTGTTATGAAATAAAACAAATCTTAAGCAAATACAAAAAAAAAAAGCATATAATACATCTAAAATTTTACTCACTCAACTATTTAGCATTCTAATCATAAAATTAAGGAATGGGTATATATGAGGCACTACCCCAAAATTGGGAGAATTTTGACAATGTGCATAAACTGAATGTTGTACAAACTTTTGTCACTGACCTTTGTTAGTGTATGCAAGGAAACAATGAAAACTAGATGTTTGGGAAAGTAATTTGCACTGGAGAGCATTTTAAACATGGTTTTCTGAATTCAAACAAACTATGAAATCAAGTTGCAAATAAAGTATAAAGCATCTTTAAAGATTTCAAAACTTGATATTTTTAATCTTGATATTAAATCTCTACATTCATATTTGTTTCTTTTTTATTTTGTACAATAACACATTTTTGATTGCAGTATAATCATAATATTCCTTTTTTTAAATTGCATGCCCCTTCAGAATATAAGCAGCCATGGACCTCCATCTATTCCTTTTCTTTACTGTCAATTATCATGACATCTTGGTAAAGATAGTGGAATGGCCTCACATTGCTTTTTTTTCTTTTTTAAATTGTTAACCCAATACAAGGCCTAAGTGCCACTCATTGTAAAGGATTACTGAATGGGGATTTTGCAGGGAGAAAGCAAGTGTTGCCTATTATGAGGATATGTAGGATAAATAACAGTTGATCACCGATTTGCAGAGGTTAAGAGTATAGTGATAAGGGAATACCTCCTTCATGGTTATTCTTCTCCTAGAGAGCTCTCCTGTCTATATTTCTGAGACGAGGTATTATGTACAGTATTTACATTAGTCGGACTATTGTCCTCATCTTTGTCACCATATTTGTCACAACGTTTCGGCCGTTGTACGCTCCGGCCTTCTTCAGGTGGTTGGAATTTTGAACTGAACCCTTTATTTCGATCACTGGGGTAGACTGTTCTAGTTCCACATGCCATGTTTGATATCTCCTGCTAATTTTCCCTTAACCGGGTATTGAACTCACACTTTTTGGGTCTGTCACTGGATCTAACCAACGCCTTTATCCACTGTGCCATGTGTCCTTGAGTATGAATTTCTGGGTACAATAAATACAATATGGGAACCAGTAATAATGAGTGCCAGAGAAAAGCAATATGAGCTCTGGTAAAAACATGCAATGATAACAGCAAAATTGCACTGGTAAAAAATGGTTGCTGAAAACATTAGGTTTATAATACCCAGAAATTAGAGATTTTTTTTTTTGCATTCCATCAGTATGGATGATGCTAACCTCCAGGTGAGTGAATAATTGCATCTTCTCAGGGTAATATTTTCTGCTGACATGAAGTGGAAAGGTTATTATATTGATAAGTCTACCATTTGTCTATACATCAAATATTGCTGTCACATATGGTCTCACTCTTTACTCTAAGTACCTTGATTTTATGAATTTGTGCAGTACTAGATTGGCAGCTAGGTTTGATCATTTTAACAGTTGAAATTACTAGTTTCTATGATGCATGAAAAACCTTGCCAGACTTTTCATAAGTTTATGAAAATAATTATTTTGAAAGAGAAATCTACTGGTAAATTCAATTTTATAACTTGACTAATATTCAGAGACATTCAGTAAGCAGATACCAGATTTATGTGGGTACATATTAAAACATCATTTGTTGGGAGTAATAAGTTTGATTCTTTGGGATATCCAGAGATTTAATAAGGAAGTAGACATGTAATAATACTTCAACTTTGTGTATTCATAGATACACAAGATTAATGTACCTAAACTGGATCATAAATTAGTATGAAAGATCAAACTTTGAGAAAGGATATGTTAGTGTAACAGAATAAAAACAAAGTAACATAATATTGATCTAACTACATGACAGCTTTAACCTAAATTAGATCAATATTTTCCAATATCTTTCATATGTATTTGCTCTTGAATTAAGAAAATAAAAAAACTGTCACATTAGGATTTGCATTTTTTATGTTTTTTGTTGCCTTTCATTTCAACATTGAAGAAGTGTACAATATTTCATGGTTTTATGATTACATGACAGCTGGTAAATCTCTACTGCTAAAAAAACATTAAAATTATTTTCTTTTTCACTAACATTTATATATCATACTTACAAAAAGAAATAATTTTATGAATTATATAATAAAAAAGGAAATATAAAAAAGAATTAAGCATTTATAATCTTCATTAATTACATCTCATTGCAGGCCAAGATCTTTTGTCTGTATTACAAGAAATAAAGTGAAAATGATTTAGACTTCCAACACAGCTCTTTCTCTATTTAGCAGGTTACTGCACTTATCTTTGCCTTAATTCCATTCTGATCTATACATGTACTTTGTGACAGTGATCAATTTTTCGACAACTCTATTAATTACTATATCATACCTCTACCATAGGATTTAATAATTCTGAATTAGACTAATATTTCTCCAGTTTTTAAATTTACAAGACAAAATCCTGATAATATCCTACAGACTAATTTTTGCTCAAAGAAGATTAACCTTATCAGTGCATTTCAGGAGATTGATTAGCATCTCAAAATTCATAGTTATGTGATTTTCTTTCAGTAAATTATATGTTTAATTTGTACTTGTGCCATCTATTAGATTTATTGAGCAATTATATGAAAATTTTCATCCACTCAATTTTATATATATATATATATATATATAGGATTAATACAAATATAAAATTTGTCACTTAGCTGATCGATGTTATATTCAGTGCCTCAGCTCTAGAGTTTCATGCACAAACCCTTTTTAAATGTTCAGTCCACTCATCAAGAGGGTTCAGTAATATATATATATATATATATATATATATATATATATATAGTGACACAACAAAGAAGAAGAAGAAAATTTAAACAATAAGCAGAGTTATATTTTTGTTGAAAATGAATTCAACTGAAAAGACCAGTGTGGAGATAGTTGGTGAATGACTGAGTTGCAACAGAAAATGTCCTTCTTTTGCGACCCTCTCCGCTAGGATCAGGTAACCACAGTAATAACATATAGGAACAATAAGAACAACTTCTTTCATTGTCAGCCAAAAAAAGATGAGCATGAGGTGAAGGGATTTTTATAACATACCTCTGCCCTCACCTCTTCCGCCAATCCAAATGGAAGGCTACGGAAGCAGAGGAGAAAGAGGCGTTTGTGCCTTAGGGCTCCCCGGTTGACATCGCTGCTCCACTCATGTAAGTCTATTCTTCATTATTTCTGACAATTTCAATGTTGACTGTATTTGAACTTGGTATGCATCAGTAGGAATGTATGGGCAATGTAATGGTTATTGTTGTGGAGAGTAGAATCAGCATGTTCAGTTCAAATTGTGGTCTAGTCTGTTGCATTCACATTTTTCACTATTGCTCCTGGGAAAGACCCAAATCCAGCTCTTATTCTCTCAGCTATAGGTTAAAGAGAATAAACTGAAGTGTCTAGCCTTGGATGAGAACTAGGCCAGAAGAAAGAACTCTGAATTTAAAATTATGGAGAAAGGAATAGGAAACCACTCATTTATCTTTCAGAAGTCATGATATTAAGTTGGTGCAAAAATAATGTCGTTTTCTCACATAGTAACATATGTGAGAAAACGACATTATTTTTGCACCAACCTAATAAATTGCAGATAATAAAGAAAAGGAATCTGTGGAGAGCCATGATTGCCTACTTCCTGATGTGACATGATATTAAAAAGCAGTGTTTTGGATTTTCTTACTGGTACTCACTGACTTTTCTGCTACTTCTCTTCATTAGCTTTAGTTATTTTGTGCACAAAAAATTAAACATTTTGGATTAGACAGAAAAAAATAATTGATTAAATATATGCTTATTGAAGAATACAAATTGTTTTCTGGACTTCTGAGATAATATATTTACTTTATTCCATTTTTTTTCAAACTGTTGTCTTTATGTTTACTGTTTTTTGATACAACATTTGTGTAGATATAAAAAAGTCAATGTGCGTAAGAGAGAAGACAACAGTTTTGAAAATATAAAAAATAAAAAGTAGTTTTTAAAAAGCAAGTTTTAAATGTTAGAAAGGAATTGTTGTTATGATTTATAACTAAGTGTACTCAACTGTTAAATCAAAAGAGGGTAAATTAAAATATTTCATAGAATAACACATGTGATTATAAAGAAAAACTATTTCTTTAATAGTTCTTTGTTGTACATATATTAAAAGCAACTTGAATGTTCATACAGAATTTAAACGTAATTCAAAATTAAAACAGCATTTTGATAAAAGTATATTGTATTGGCCAACTGAATAAAGTGTTTCCTCCACCTGTTTTCATCAAAGTGGAATATATGATTCTTCAATATCAAAAATTGCTTGGAAGAGAAACAATGTCATTGTTCATGATGAATATACTAAATCATAGAAATTCTGTCCCTTAGAATGAGAAGTAAAAAGTCTAAATGCTATATTTTTTTTCTTATTCTTTTAAAAAAATTACTCACTTTGAAATATTTATTTTGGAAGGCAAAAATGTTATTCAAATACAGACAGTATCTCTTGAATTTGACATTAAAATATACTATGCTTTCAAGAAAATTTGACAACCTCAACAAGCAAGTTTTACAAAAATAGTATCAAAACATGCTTGATATTAAGACACAGAAAAATAATGATGCCTGCTTACTATGAAATTGAGGAAGATGAGTCCATATATTTTCTTAGAAAATTAAAGTAAATAAATGTCAGTATGAAGTTGTAAAGTTTAATGATCGAGTTCTTGTCTTAATAATCTTGACAGGATAAAATAGAGCATTAACTTGAGCAGCAGAAATCATTTTGATGATTTTTTTCAGAAAAGTTTTGGCAGATATGTCTTTATTTTTTACATATGTTTGTAACATCTAGTTCTGAATATTCCAATGGCAATCAAGTGTGTGCATATATATATATATATATATATATATATATATATATATATATATATATATACACACACATAGAGAGTGAGAGAGAGAGAGAGAGAGAGATACAGAGATGCATGATTGTATACATGTCTAAACTATGACTTGCAAAGTACTTACATGTAAAAAATAGTTTAAGTACATGTGTCAGGAGAAATGTGAATTTTTTGCCTACATTATTATTTTGATTTCTTGCAAAATGTTTTAGGAAGATATTTCAACAGAATCAGTTCTGAACAAAAAAAATCTTACCACAAAAAAATCATGCTTGATTTTAAAATATTATGGTCATCATCTTCATTTAAAATAATTTTTCAAAAATATAATTAAGTTCATTCTAAATGTATATATAATAATAATTTTAGCTGTTAACTTTCATGAAATGTTCAAATCACAGTTCTTGTTTGATCCCTTCTGTTTAGCAGTACCAAGCAGTATTAGAGTTTGTATATGAATAACTACTTGGGAATAACAAAGAATGCAAATGTTTCATTTATGGATATTTAATTCAAGAAAATGGTAGCAGAAAATTTGTTTAAAATTTCTGATTGCTGACACTAATTTTCATGAACTTTTCAAATTCCTCTGTCTTGTGTTCCTCTTTTTTTCTTCACTTTTTGACATAGCAGCCTTTTTATTCAGTCCATTACATTTATAACTGCTTTTGTTCAATACTTTGCACAGTTACCAATTCATTCTTCATAAATGTCAATCATAACTTAGAACTGTAATATTTAAAGCCTGGTCTTAAATTGCAAGATATAAAAAGATAGTTAAATTTTCACACCTGCTTGATTTTTATATCTGGGTAATAGAGTAACAGATGATGGAAAGTGAGATACAAATCTGAAATCACACAGTAAGAGAAACTAAACAAGGTCTTACAGGATCAGAAAATATATTTAGAATCCAAAAGATAGAGTGAGACTGCTAAGTAATATCTATTTTTCTATATGGCAGTGGATACTGGATAATTTCATAAAAAATGGAGAATAATCTTGGCCAGAGCTTTGATTCTACTAATGAATATTGAGAATACAATGGAGATGACAAAGGAGAAAAGAAAATGCTGAGAACAATAAAAAAAAACAGCTGAAATTTTTTATACAAATAAGGAGGAAAGACGGCTTAAAGAATTTAACATTGACAGGTTACATTGAAGGTAAGAGAAGTATGGTAATACAGTGAGTAATCTATTAGGTTGGTGCAAAAATAATTTTGTTTTATCACATAGTAACATATCTTAGAAAACGAAATTATTTTTGCACCAACCTAATACTTGACATATTTGAGTAAATGGTTAGCAGAACAAGTTCTAAGACAAAGAGGGGGTCATAAAGAGCAAGAACTACTTTGAGAAACAAAAGCAGAAAGTTGTGGAAAGCCATGATCACCTACATTCTGAAAGGACAAGACCCACAAAAAGAGATTGAATTACTTTGAGTTGAAGATAGTTCAGACATACTGACACTGTTTAATCTGCTTTTAGACAAAGTTCAGTTTAAATATCAACTGCTGCTGCACTGTAGAATCCAATTTTAATTCATATGTTGATAAATGGGAACAAATCATGTTGCATTGCTGATAAATATCTATCTTTTCTTCATGGGCTAATGGATCTGGCTTTGTAGTTAGATAACACTGCAAACTAAGAAACCAAAGGCTCTATACGAGATTGGCTTTGCAAATTTTTCTTGAAGGAAAATTTTCATTTAATTATAGAGCTATCTTTCTAGGCAACAGATGATGGTGGATCCATAAGACAATAGGCAGGCTGACTTGTAGTTATTAATTGAATTTTGATCTAAAATTTTCATTGCAATATTCACTCAAAAGAAGAATTATTATAATAATCCAAAGTATATTTCAGTTTTAAATAACCCACAGTGTTGATAAACTGTGTAAAAGAAATTAAATCAAATTAATTTACAAAATTAATATTCATGGTTGAATTAAATACATTGACAAGGTAAAAGCTTATGCAGAAAAAATATTTGTTGTATGAAATACATGCTATTTTGTTGGTTTCAATCCTAACTGGGAATGACTGCAAAACACTTGCCTCTCACAGTGCACAAATGCATGCTGGGATTTTTTTTCTTAGCCAATAAAATAGGCTGGTTCTTGGTTTCATTTGACTCAGTCCCAGTTTGTCTTGTCTTGAAGACTGAATTCTACGTTTGCTTGTCCGAATTTGCTTTTGTGCATGAACCCCAGTTTTTAGTTTGTGAACTTTTTGCCTTATTACTGTTAATTTGCCTTATATATATTGTTTGCTTGCTTTGTATTATTTTTGCCCTGTTCTGTTCTTTTCTTGTTATTGCTTATTATGAACTTTGTCAATTCTGTTTGTTGGACAGTTCTGTGACTTATTTTGCATTTAACCATGGTTACTCACTCCACATATTTAATCATCATGATGCAAACTTATTGATGCACCTAAATACTTGTAAAATCTATCATACCATTAGGAAATAATATTTTTCACAATGACTTAAAAGACTGTGACCATCTTCAGATGAAGCATGATTAAAAATAATTGTAGTCTGGTAACTGGATATCTGACAGTTTTATTATCATAGGTGGGTAGAAATAGTGCCTAATGTATGTGGTAATGAATGAAGAAACAAAATGTCTTGTGAACCTATGCACATAAAAAAAACTTTCATATTTTGCATCTCTGGCCTGTAAATTAATACAAGTTAAAAATATGAAAATTATATAAATTTTACTCTTAATCATTTCTTAAGTTTCTGTCTATATTTCTGAGATGAGGTATTATGTACATTATTCGGACTATTGTCTTCATCTTTGTCGCCATATTTATCACAATGTTTCGGCCATTGTACACTCTGATCTTCTTCAGGTGGTTGAAATTTCGAACTGAACCCTTTATTTCACTCACTGGGGTAGACTGTTCTAGTTCCACGTGCCATGTTTGATGGATATCAGTTATCAGTTATCTCCTGCTAATTTCCCTCTGAAAGTTCTCCACTGCCTTAAGGACACATGGTACAGTGGATAAAGGTGTTGGTTAGATCCAGTGACAGGACCCAAAGAGTGATTTTCCAAGCATGGCTTAGATGTGGCACAAAGACCCAAAGAGTGTGAGTTCAGTACCCGATTAAGGCAGTGGAGAACTTTCAGAGGGAAATTAGCAGGAATTAACTGATAACTGACATCCATCAAACATAGCACATGGAACTAGAACAGTCTACCCCAGTCAGTGAAATAAAAGGTTCAGTTCAAAATTCTAAACACCTGAAGAAGGCCGGAGCGTACAACGGCCGAAACGTTGTGATGAATATGGCAACAAAGATGAGGACAATAGTCCGAATAATGTAAATAATTTCTTAAGTTATTGTCAATGTTTTGATTTTTTTAAATAGTTTTTCAACCCACTCCACAAGAGAACCCAGTGGTTTGTGATGACCAGATTAAACCTTTTACAAAAAATATTCTGGTAAACAAGCCCCAAAACTTTTGTCACTTGATCCTTTTTAAATTCATCAAGGAATCCTGAGCCCAATTACAAACATGGTTCTTTCAATCATTAAAAATAAGCAATTCTCAGTATACAACTTTGACAGATGTATGAATCTTTTAATTTTTCAGTTTCCATCATTCTTTAACAACAGGCTAATTCTCTTGTCTATTGAATCACTAAAATGTGCAAAACAAGCAGTTTTCATGCCAGATCAAAAATAAATTTCTCTACTTTGCAGGATGGTGTTTTAACAGTAAAAATGCAAATTGATACTTTATTAGAGGTTTTCAATGTAAATTCATTTCAAATAACAGCATTGAAGATGACATTTTTTTTGTTATTCTTCCTTTCTAAATCGCTGAGCTTTTTTTTTTCCAGGGCATTTTGCTTGTTGCTTCCTTTTCATACTTTTATATAAGTGTCTTTTGAATACTGATGCTTTCATTACATCAGCAAACAGAATATTAACATGTTTCCCCTATCTTACAAAACTAAAAGAAAAAACACTAAAATTTTTTTCAATCTGTTTTTTCTTGCAACATTTAAGTTAGCACATTTTTTAAAGAAGTGTTTATAAGTTAATCAAATGATCATAAACTTGAGGTTAATAATAATAATGAAAACAGCAAAACAAATTTAAAACATTTTTCTTGGTATTATGTGATTGAATTATACATTTTGTCACATACAATATTCTTTTCTGTATATAATGATGAAAGTGGCTAGATTTTGGTTTTATTAATATACACTTTGAAATACAAGAATAAATTTGCTGAGAAATATGAAGAGCTAATTCAAGATTGTGGCTTCATTTTCTTTGTTTATTAGCCAATATTTTTTTTAATTGCAATGCTAATATATAGAAGATATGACAAGAAATTAAGAAATGTTATTGTTCAGCAAAATTTATAGGGATGGAATCTTTCAGCAACTTTTACTTCATAAAACAAACAATGAATATATAATCCAGCTTGGTTAAATTAAATATACTGCAGACAAAACAAACATTTACTTTCATCTATTAGATATTAAATTACACTCTGAAGGTAATGCTTTTGTTCTATGATAACATCATATATATTGAAGAATCTGAAACAATACAAGGTTGCTTTAATATATCATTTTGTATTTTCAAGCCTTTGTCTAGAAGGTAGAACCTGAATATTGCAGTCAGATTTATTAAGTTCAAATCATCTAAAAAGAAGAGAAAACTACCAAGGATGCATTTTAAGCTTGTATTAAAAATAGATTGAAGAAGTTGGCTGAAATAATTGTATATTTCCCACCAGTACAAAAATTTAATGTTCAAGCCTAGGGAAAAAAGCAAAATATTGAATGCTGATTTGCAAGGCAAGTAACCCACCCTATTTCACTTGGAGGATTGATACAACCCAATTTTACTGCTATCTGGCTAATTTCATCATTATAATCATTACAAATCACTTTTATTATTATATTTATTGTTCAAGTACAACTGAATGTCCATGGTCAAACTAAAGTATGTGTAAGCACAGTCATAAAATAGGTACTTAAAAATAATACATATTATGCAAGTCAATGTGGAAAAAAATATTACAGATGTCAAATATGACATCAGTGATACACAATCTGGGCATAGATAATTAAAAAAATACTTTTGTGGAAATTATCCACTCACAATCTGTAAAAGTATCTAGAAAAAGAAAAAAATACTCAAGTGAAGAAATGTTTGTTAGTGTTCTTCAAAAAAGAAACAAATATTAATATCAAATAAAAATGGTGAACCTGTCAGAAGAAACCACCTATGTCAAAATTTGTATTTGGTCCACTGATTTCTCATAATTTACTGGTAATGTATAGACAAAAATTAAAAAAAAAAATACTTAAGCAAAAATTAGTCACTATCTTAAGTCATCACCTGACAAATAAGTGAAAGAAGAAATAAATGACATTATACTTTATAATAGTTCTATTCTGTTGGTAATACTTGCATTCATTTTTGGCTGTTAACAATTACTTTCATCTTTATGAAACATACAGATTGAATGTTAAAGTAAATTTTAGGTCAAGAATTGTAAATTTCAGGGTTAATAATGTTAATAAGCAGTAATAAAATGGCTTAAAATGCATTACTCACTTTAATACGATTATAATCATTATGATATTTATCTTCTAATTCCGAATAAATATTTACTATGTCACTATTCATTAGAATGAATGAAAGGTTTGGCATATTTGTTTTGTAAATCCTACCCTTGATATTACCCTTACATAAACATCTAGATTCAAGATATTTTTTATTGTACTAAAAATCTTATAATAATTGATTAACTGATAAATAGGAGCAGATACCTTTGATCATGAAAATTGGAAAATAAATTAGAGACTGTCTCAAATAAAATGTTTCAAAATTCAATAACCAATGAAAGACCAAAAACTTTTCATGAGTGACTGACATAACTTTCTTGTTTTACTCTGAACTATATTCAAAGTAACTTTCAACTTTCAACTTAAAATAGTTTGTGTAAAGATTTCTGTGAAATGTATTGCCAAATACATACCATTTCTTTTGCTATAAATGTATTAAACTAATTCTGCATAGAGTAGATGTGGAAACTGATGACAGAGCTTCTTAAACTGCCATGTGTGAGATTATTACCCTTCATAATAATCGTAGTGACCCAAATAGCAAGCTCAAATATCAACAAAATCTGGCTCTTTTACTATTAGCTATTGGTATAAATGACCAAGTCACAGATCTTAAAGATCAGAGAACATGTAATTGGAATAACAGAAATGCAAAAAAGAGCTGTATGCTGAAAACATGACAAATAATCTAAAAAATTTCAGCAAGAATGCAGAATGGAAAGCTTGAAAGATTTTCTATAAGAGAAAAACTTTTAACATTGAACTTCAAATAAAAATTTAACAACTCATAAGGCCTTCAAAGACAATAAGGATACAAATAACATTTATTTGCTCACATTTTACATAAAGAGATCTGTTGCTAACATTTTCCAAAGGTGCTCTGAAAGCAAAAATAAAAAGTATTTTTCTTTACCTTTTATATCTGTTTATACTGAAAAATACTTGAATTCACTTTTTTTATCTCAAATCACAGCTAACAGATTTTTTAAGTTTTAACTTAACATGCAGTTGATAATATATATTCATTTCTTACATATTTTCTTTTATTAACTGACCATATTTGCCTGATTATTTCATTAAAGAAATCTCAATTTTTAATTCTTACATTGTGTTCATGATTTTCCTTAATTAACTGTAAGATCTATTACCAGATTCTTATATTTGAAAAGTTTAATAAAATCTTTTGCTGAAATATTTTTAATAGTTGATATGATCATGTCTATAAGATAGGATTTATATTCCCTGAAGTCTTTTATGACTATATATGATTTACTAGCTTGTATAAAAGGGGTGGCCAAACAGGGATTTGCAAGCCACATGCACCTCTTTGACCCTTAATATGCGGCTCATGGAAATATGTTGGCTGAGCTCTTTTTTTCATCACAGTTAATATAAAAGGTAAATAAGAAAAATTTTCAGCTTTATAATTATTTACTGGGTATGAATTGAGACTACATTGGATTAAAATGTAAGTTTAATGTGTAAATTTTGTTCATATCTTGCAACTCTCAAACATCTGAACTTTATCATGGCACTTACATTAAGAAAGTCTGGTCTCTCCTGTTGTATAAAGTGCTCCTTTTTTAATCATTTCATCCTAAGCAAGGTGATAAATTCACTAAGATGCAAGGGGTTATTGAGAGTAAATGAAACTGAGAATATGTATTCAGTATGTATGGTGAAATCTCAAAGCAAACCATCACATTCTAGAATTGGTGGTGGTTTTTACTAGTACCATTTTTCTGAATGGGCTAAGTTGCAGCATTGGCATATCTTGTAATAAAAATAGTATTAATACTTTATCATACCTATTTTTAAATTCATTTGGTACTAGAGTACAGCAACCAGAAATTAGATATCAGCATGTGTACAGAAAGGGAATTTTGAATCTACTTCATTCTTTAAAATCCATGTAATTTTTTTTCACTCAGTTTTCAAGTTGGTTAAACCCTTAATGTTTATTTTATGCTTAATTTGTTTGCTACTTTTGTTAGTATTTCATCTTGATCATTTAGTTGCTTATCTAGTTTGAATTTTTGCTTTTAATTATTGAACGCAGATTTTTAGTTGGTTCTTGCTGGTAAACAAGCATTAACATCTGGTCATTTATCAGTTTTAGCTATTTCCCCTGTGGTCTTCTATGTGAGCTGTAGTTGTATCAGTCCTCTACACACTTTTTTCTTAATAATTTCACCCACAGCAAAGTGATAATACACAAGAGGTTACTGAGAGGGAAGGAAAATGAGAAAACATGAGCAAGGAGAAAGGACAATAACAGAACAGGATTCAGTAAGACAGAAAATGGTGAATGATGTTGCAAGTTGCACAGGCGAGAAATGTGAGAAAAAACTTATGATTAAATATAGCTATTTCAATAGTAAAATAATGAAACCCAGTTGCCAATCTAGTGCTATGCTTAAATTCATGAGGCTGGAGTACCAAGGAGGAGAGTTCATTATAACAATTGCCATGAAAATAGTTATAGAAAAAGCACAGGGAATGTTATAACAGTGATTGAAGTTGAGATGTCAGGTGAGGATCAATAATATTGTACTAGATCAGTGCAAATGGTCTCCATCTACTTTGGAATGATGTACTTTATACATGATTAGAAGTTTTCTAATCTTTCTATCTCTGTACCATTTCAAGATTTCAATATATCACATTAAAAGAATATGTAACAATAGGTATTTCTAAGGTGCAAATTGCTTTAAACCTATTTTCTGCATTTAGCTTATATTCTCATCAAAAAATGATAAAAATCTATCTAACAAAATCTCTTTCTGATTTTTTCTGTTTTTGCTGTGTTTTGGACACCGTGACATTAATTGATTTTAAAATTTCTGTACACTTTTTTTCTGATCCAGTTCACAAATTACAGTTTCATTATTAAGTTTTATAGCCTTTGTTTGTGCCTATTTCTCTCTTTTGAAAGTTACTTTAGCACATTTATCTCAGTAAAATTCCATGGTGATATTACCCTTAAATTTCATTACTGCTGCTATCAGACCTTCTAGTTTAGTATAATGACAAAGGGTTTTAAATCATCCATGTAGAACAAGTAATTAATAAACTTATTAAATAACCCTGACATGTTTTATTCAGTTTGCTTGAGAGTGGAATTAATTCCATACAGATTGATAGGAGTGAAAGAGAGTTTCATTGATATATTCCATTGTTGATCTGTTAGTTGTCACATCTAATTTTACCATTAACGTGTTTGTGTATTAAGGTAGGATTCAATTTTCTTTCAGTTTTTTAATCGATTCACTCCAAGCAAGGCAATAACACCACTAAGATGTAAGGGGCTACTTAAAGTAAAAGAGAAGGAAAAAACTTTAGAAGGAACTGGAAACCCAATCCTAAACAGGAAACAAGGGAAAAAAACTATACTTCTGCTCAAAAGACCAACTGACTTTTAGAAAATTAATAATAGTAGGAGAAATTTTCATTAATTTTATGATCCAATCATGTGGGACACTATAAAAAGCATTTTATAGTCTATCCATATATTGCTTAGTTTCTTATTTTTTGAACATCAGTTTCTCAGCAACATATTGTTCATCAGCAACTGATCTTGACAGCTGTAATAATCGTTTTTGTACCCTTTTCATTTCAGGGATAACATTATCGGTTTCATGGAATTGATACATTCTTTCAATTAAAATCAATGTGATTATTTTATATGTTGTGGATAAACATATGATTTGGTCGATAATTTTGTGGGTGCTAGTAGTGTCATCAGTTTTGGATATTAAATAAGTAATGCTTTGGGTTAGTCTGGGTTTTTGCTCTAGCTTATTGATAGAAATAGGAAACAGATCTACTAATGATTTGTGCACAGATGGAAAAACATTTAACCAGGATTTAGGTGCCTTATCTATTTTGGGGGATTTCCATTCTTCTACTTTTTTTTTTGAGAGCTTACTGCATTTCCTTAATATCTATGCTATCCCTTCCTGTTCATTTATCTCACTATATTTCTGTTCAGTGTTCTTAATCTATTCTGTGCTACTGTTATAATTCTTTTCATTTTCCCATACTTTATTCTAGAACTCTTTCACTTCATTGTTGAATTGAGTTCTTTTTTTTTTTTTCTGTAGGCCTCGTTGATTTCTTCATTTCCCTATAGAAATAGTTTCTGTTAGTTTTGAAAGTGTTTTGTTTATAAGATCTACTTCTTTTCTCATATTTTCTATTTCTTTGTGCTTTCAGTTGGATGCATTGTTTTAGCACTTCTTTTACAGTTGTTATATCATTTACTACTTTTACATTATATTTATGTTTCTTTTTTTTTTTTTTTTTTAACAAATATTCAGCTTTTCACTTTCAGCTTTTATTCCTTTTGATACATCATTTAATATTGAGAGTTTTGCTCACAGAATTCCAATCTCTTTCTCTATATTTCTTTGCTATAATGGTGACTTATGCTTACTTCTTGGGTTAAATTTTCTTTTCCTAGGTTTTTGCTTTCATGTCATGCAGAGTATATTACTCCGAGTGGTTAAATTCAAGTTGGTGTTTGAAATTATTTCTTTAATTGATATTCTGAGAATTGTTTTCTGTTATTTATTATTTTGCCCCATTTTTCTCATTCTTTTATTTTATTTTGTTGTCTTTTTACTAGTTTCCTAATAATTATTTATTTTCTTTAACTTTTTCCTTCTATCATTTTTTTTCTCATTTCTTAATTGGTTTATTTCTGTTTTCACATATGTTTTTTATTAGTCTTTCAGTTTTATCTTTATTCAGTATATTGTATGCTTACATCTGTATTTTCATTTTAATATTCACTGATTCTAATTCATTATTCAATTCCATCTTAATATTTTCTTCAAACTGCATCAGGTAAATGTCTTTCTTTGATAATGTTCCTTTTGGTATTTTTTAGCTTATTAACCACTATGTTTTCTCTCATGTTCATAATTTTTTTCTCCATATTCTTTTTTCATAGGTAACACTGTATTTTGAAGGTTTGTGTATGGCATAGGATTATCCTTGTCTAACTTCCTTGTAATTTTCTGTAATACACTTTACTCTTTTTCTATTTTCCTTTGGTTATCAGTAGGTGTTGGTTGAAGTGGACCATCATTTGAAATAAACCACTACTGACAGTATCCATTCTCATTATTTATAGAAACAGTACCAGTAGCATATTTTTTCAAACTAAGGTAGCAACATTAGTAAATCACACAATGTCCAATATGGGTTGAGATCTTTCTTCGTTTTATTCATAATTGTAATATTTCAATTTTGTTTTGTCAGACAAGAGGTGTTTTTCTTTGTGATACCAGGCACTGATTTTTTTAAAATACAATTTATCATATATATATATATATTATAGATAATGAAATATAATAAAATGGTTTGTAATGCATCAGCATTACAAAATCATTATGATATAAACAAGAATAAGAAAGTTCACAATGCTTATAAGCCAAAATGAACTTATAATATAAATTCTTTATATATTTAAATTTTATATTTATTTTTCATCAGTTAGTATAAAAACTATTGAGCTTTACAGAGCTTTGAAAAGTATATCATTCCTTTTAGAATTTCAAATACCAGTTTTTATTATTATTATTTTGTTTGTATGAAGACAGAGCTAATTAAAATACAGAACATGACATTTTTTTTACATGTAATTACTATCTGATGGATTTTAATTCTGGTTCTTGATTTTTATAATTTTTTTTTGTCTGGGATGATAATATTTGCAAGTTTGAGGCTGATAATGGTTCAAGTTTTCCAAACTGGCTTTGAAAAATAGTTTCCTCACTTTATCTACCATTTGTTTTTGCACTATATAATCTAGATTGATAATAAAATAGGTTCAAACTTATTTTTTGCTAAAAATTTATTTTATTGTATAAAATAAATAAAATTCTCATCTAATGTATAAATATTTTCTGTTCTACTATCTCTGACACTAAAAATCCAGAAATGACTTGTTTATATGAAAATATTTTATTAGAAAGGAGTTATTTTACATCTGAACATTTTAAGATTTTAAATGCTGGAAACTGTCAAATGTTAAAATAAATATAGCACTAATTCTTGATCCTTCACTGTAAAAGTGAAGAAATATTATTGTGGGCAAATAAACTAAATAAATTGATTCCTTCTTTATTTATTCACTCAATGTTTATAATCTTTTTCTATTCCTACAAGTATTATCTAAGAATTAATTGGATAAAATAACTCTGACTTCAGATTAATGATAATCTCTAAACATTCTTTTAATCTGGAAAATACAAAGTAACCAAAGTTGTTTATATATATTGAAATAATTTTGTGTATATTGTATTTATACAAAGAAATTAATATAAGCAACATTATTATTATTTTATTTCTGGTGTATACTCATTTCTTTCCAGATACCAACCAGTGACCTAAAGTCAGAAATGGCATCATAACATTTTCTGCTGAGCTTATTTTAAGAAAAAAATAAACAAAATAATCTGAGATCACACATATTTTACAAAGATAAAGCCCTTCATAAAGTGTGAGCTGTATTTGTGAGTACAAGTTTTTGTATTTATTTAAGGCTTGAGATACCAGGAATTCCTTCAATGAGTCCTTTGAAACTTTTTCTAATCAAACTGAGGGCTCCAAATATAACTGGAATTGTTGATGCCCTCATGTGCCACATTTTTAGATTTTGATTTTGATAGTTTTTTTGATCTTCAAAGATACATTACAGTCTGCAGGGACTGTCATGTCAATAAGAAGGCACATTCTATTTTTGTGGTCTCTGATCAGTGTCTGGTTGATTAGCTTTGATTGTTCTGTCTGTGTGTATTGTAGAGTTATTACTATTACTTTTATCATTATATATATGCTATGTCTTTCAGGCTATTGAGAATCATGGTAATGGATAATTTTTTCTACAAGGAAACATTTGATATTCACTGACCTAGCAGCCAGTACTGCTTTCATTTGAAATTTATAAAATCTTCCTCTTAAAACACTCTTTTAGAAAAACAGGTTTTTCAAGTCCAGTAGCTGTTATCGCTCTTTCTAGTATCGATGGGGATTTCCTTCCTAACATTCTATTTGAAGTGGTGTGGAATGTTAACATCTTGATTATATCATTATTTTCTCTTCATGTTACATTTTAATTGCTGCTGCTATTTGTAGGCCCCAAATGATCTGTTTTCTGTTATTTGGTACTATTCTTTGTTTGTGATACTATAGTGCCAGTCCACAATGTTGAAAGAAGGATGATCTTTGCCAAGACCTTTGCATGGATCTCCACAATTTCCTATTTGTTTTTGTTCTGATTAACTCTTGCCTAGTTACTACACCTCTTGGACTTTGTGGTCTTTGTTCTATTCTTAGACTCCTCAAGTTGATTACTCACTGTTTGCCTCTGCTTGATATCATTGATCATATAGTTTTTCCAGGAGTAGAACAACAGTGTTTGCAACAATTCTCTCAACAGCTTGTCAATTCTAAATACTATGTTATTATAAATTATACCATTTTCTAAGTACAAAAATAAGGATAATGATTTCAATGGATAGAATACATTGAATTGAAGATGATAGACATGCAAAAAAGTAAACAAAATAAGAATAGTACAGATTAGAGAAAAGTATTGCAATTTTTCCTATTTGCATTGTTCAATGAGATTTTAACATGTTGATTGCCACAGGTCAATTCTAAAATCTGACTTCAAACACCAACGTTATAATAGCCAACTAAGGCAATAAAATTTGTTATGAATTGATTTATAGCCTCAACTGAAATCATAACATTGTTTTGACACTAAAAGTATCACTGCAAATAAACTCATTGTTGGCACTCACAGATGAAAATATATCAGAAAATGTCAGGCATGAAATGACTCATAGTCAGCATTATAATAAAAATGGTCAGCAACAAGTTATCTCATGGTTGGCAGTCAATGTGTTAAAGATGTTAGGAAATAACTGAAACCACTGCTTTTATCTTGAAATCACTGCACTAAAGTAGTTGATGATTTGGTTAAAATTTTCATGCTAAATTTCTTTTAGTACCTCTCTGCTCCAATTCACAAACAGTTTTTTGCTACTACAATAGCCATTCTTATAATAAATCATAGCAAGAGAAAATCATATCATTGAATTTTTTAAGAAATAGATTTAGTGATCACAGAGAAAAAAACATTCAATCATGTTAATGTTAAATTTAAAAAAAACATATAATTAATTATAATAGATTTTAAAAGACAAAGTGCTAAGAGAAAACTTTATCATCTAGCTAGCAATTTACTTTCACCTTAGTTATTTTAACAAAGTTTATTTTCTTACCATTAATTTGAAGCCATATATCATATCTGACAGTGAAAAGCCCAATAAAGATATTTTCTGTTTTGGCTACAGAAACGCACTGTCAAAAAAGAGAAACAGAATCTTTTATAACTATCAGTGTGAAATACTAGTAATTTAATATTTTTTTTTTTACAATGATTTTCACACTGTACAAGGTGCAAGAGGCAATTGAGGTAGAGGTTATAGAGTAAGAGGCACAGTTTATGCAGGTATGTGGAGAAGATAACAGTAACCCTAGATGGGTTAAGATTGTAGTAATCAAGGAAGCATCCTCTTGGGAGTCAGTTTCATAAAGCAGTGGTTTGTGGGAAGAAGCTGCTTGAGTTTGGGAAGTTGTTTGGCCTTAAAAATTTTCAATACTTTCTCATAAGCATATTTCAATAATTATATATCTGACATAAGAAGGCTTACCATAATTTCCAATCCTCAAACCAAGACCGTTTTCAATTTATTAAAATTGGTTTAGCTTTCTTATTTAATAAAATATTTTCCTGATCCAAATCAGCTTCAAGGTTCACAAATACACTGATAATTGTTTACATTCCGACTAATTTCTTTATTTTTGTCACAATGATTCAGTTACTGTGCCTTCTTTAGGTGTATTTTGATCCAGGTAACTTTTAGTAACTGAATCTAAGTCTGTACTACCCAGTTCAGAGATGGAATTCACAATTACTATACTACCAAATACACAAACCAACACTTTAATCTACTAGGCTAGTGGAAAGAAGTTGAGCAATAACTGAGTATTACTAAAAAGAAGAAGATGAGATATCTTTAGACATGGTTAGTGGAACAAGAACAACCTATCCCTTAGATTAAATAAAGGGTTTAGTTTAAAATTCTCTGAAAGTTACTAGGATTGAAAGATACTTGATGGAAGGTACAATGACTGAAACAGTGTACTAATAGCAACAAAAATGAGGATATTAGTTCCATTAGTTCAAATGTAAATAATGATAACTTTTCATTCTAAAACTTTAGATAAAAAATACTGATAACTTATATCTCTAGCAGGAAACTAAATCAGACACCTGAAATTAGGATGGTTTTGGCCAAATTGGGATGTAATCTAAAAATAATTTTTCTTTAAAAAAAATAATTTTGGTTTGGTCTGTTTTTTGTTTTTTTATGGCATATCAACCTCAATGGGTCATTTAATGCCGACAACTTTTTAATTTTTTTCCTGGTAATATTTTTGTTTTGTCAAAAATCTATTTCTGTTAATATTTTTTTTCCTCAAAAATGTATAGCTGGTAATATTTTTCCAAAAACGTATAGCCAGCAACACTATTCTTTCAAAAACGTATACCTGGTAATATTATTTTTCAAAAACATACAGCTGGCAACATTATTTTTTCAAAAACATATTATCAGAGGCCTTGCTGCTGGACGCAGTTCATCATCTTACCCAGGATGCAGATGTAGTTTATCGTCATACCCAGGATACGGATGTAGTCTGGGTGTTAACTATTTACCCATAACTGGGAGCCTAACAGTTGCTACCACCCCGGGTCAGCAATAAAGAGGTGGTTCCATGCTCCTCAAAACCTCCTGATCAGACGCCTTGCTGTTGAACATAGTTCATTGTCTTACCCAGGATGTGAATGTAGTTTAATGTCATACCCAGGATGGAAAAATAATTTTTTTTACTAAGATTCTTACTTGAAATCATAGGAGACCACCAAAGTTTTAAATCCACTACCTCTTCTTGAAATGGTTTTATCGTACACAAAACATAGATATTGGAAAGCATAATTCTATTTAAAAAAATAACAAGCCCAAATGTATGCAATTAATAAATCTTTCAAAACAGATAATAACTAAAAAAAAACTCAGTCACTTTCACTGTTAATACTGGCTTTTCTTTTCAGAACACTGATAGCATATTTTGACCCCCACCACTTGTATGCCTGACAAACAATAAATGTGGCATTCTGCAAAATACTGAAATCCCTTTGTGCCCTTAAAAATGATTCATAGTTGTAACATCTCTTGAGGATATTTTTATATATCATATAATTAACATCTGTTTCAAAGTTGTTCAATCATATCATTTACATTTTTTCCACTTGATCATCCAAAGAATTCTCTCTTTATTCTACAAGCTAAAACATGCTGAAGTAAATTATTTAAAAAAGCGGAATTTATTAATTAACCAATAATGGGGATTAAAGTGAGTTGATAATTCTACAAAACAAAACAAAAAGATAAATATATTTACAATCATTTGCATGAATATTACAGTAAAGTTTTGCTGGCATGTATTTCTCCTGCAGTTAAAAATCTAGAGAAATTCTATATCTATATGAAGTCTTATACTGTGGTAATTTGTAAGGAGAAGCATTGCAATCACAAGAAAAACTGAATGAAAAAAATATAACTGAAAAGAGAAAAGTAATTGTTAAAATAGTTAAAAAAAAATAAAAAGAACAACAGACTGAGATGCTGAGAAAATGACAAGTAATATCAGCTATTTTATGTTTAAAGAATTCAGAAAAATGATAATGTTGTTCAAGAAAACAACTCACCCATTCAGAACTAATTGAGTGATATATGCAAGAACAGAAAATATAATTTCTATTAAAAAGATTTAAAAACCCAAATCTCTTATAATTTTGTCCCTTAATCTTGATGGAATAATTTTGTCCCTTAATCTGATGCAAAGTGTGTGGCTTGATTTAATAATTGGGATGAAGTTGGAATTTTTCTTAATATCCAGTTAACAGGGGCATCATCATAAAAATGGGGTAAGAAAATCATTTAAAGGATCATAAACAGTGAAATTAATAAACAGTGTTCTTAAGCTTGATGGGAATGAATAATTTCTTAAAATAAAAATAAAGAAATATCCCCCACTTTTATTTAGCACCTAAGAATACTTACAAAAATAATACATTTATTTATTCTATAATGGTATAGTTTAGGCCATTAACTAGGAATCAGATATTTATATATGATCTAAGGCAATAAGTAAAAAATTAACTTTCTTCCAATTAATCAACAATTTTGTGTCTGTCAAAAAGCTATTGGATTTATGAGTATGTATCAATGTCTGCAAACTTTGCTGGAAAGTAGACCATAGTTTTATACTTATATGATGATTATTGGTTAAATATATAAAGACAATATACCGGTCAAAAAGCAAAAACATAAAATAACTTTTAATTGGATAGATTTCTTGGTCCTTTTTTTTGAAGATATAGCTGAGCTTTGATCCTTGAGCTTTTTACCAAATTTAAATAATTAAAAAGAAATGGAAAAAAATCAAAATTGCATTCTGAAAATTTCATCTATTAAAGTAGTAAAATTTCTCTTAAAAAAAAAAAGGAATTGAATAAGTAAAGAAATAGGAAATTATCTACAAAACCAAAAATGTTATTGTCTCTTATATGAAAAACTGAATAGTTTCCCAGTCCTTTTGAGGGAAGTAATAAGATAGATAAAATAGGTTTCCTGTTTAATTTTAAATACTTGAAAAAATATGGAGGTTAGAAATTTAAAGTTTTCAGATTTCATTTCTCAGAAGAAAAAAAATTCCTATTAAATATCAATACTGCAAAGCTTCTAAACATCTAACATTTAGCTGTTGTAATACATTCCTCTTTTTAGATCTCACCTTTTGACCAATAAGATCAGATATCTACTACATTATGTATATAATTCACAGTTATCAATCTTGTCAGATAGTGATGTGTATACATTGGGGCCTAAGACAGATTTCATTCCTTTTATGACCCTGAAATGTCAGAAATGGACAATATTAAAAAAAAGTTGACAAATGGCAAAGGTATAAAAACTATTACAGTTCTGTAAAAATCCTCAACACCTCTTCAAATACACAGCTGAAGATATTCTATTATTATATTTTTGTTTCTATATTTGGAATAAAGTTAATACTATCAAGAATTTGCAAATAATTACATTTATTTGGAGCTGACATGAAAAAACTACTATAATACATAACGGGCCCATTTACTCCTTCATTTACAATGTATATTTTTTTTACATTACTAATATCTTTTAATCTGAATGACACTAAATAAATTTTAGTAGATTAATAAATTTTATCAATTATGGTTAGCTTTAAGCACTTATAAATGTTCTGATATTTAATGTATAAAACTAAAAATCTTTACATGTTTACTTTCTGAATTTATTGCTGTGTAAACTGGAGTGTTTTGTTCTGGTAATGGATTTTAAGAATCTCTTGAAGGCAAATCTCTTTTGCTTTTATTTATGTTTAATGCATAATGTTGTGACCTTTAATGTAACTTTTATTTTATTATAATGTATATAAATTTTAGTATACATGGCTATATTAATGTTACTTTATCAAATTGATGTAATGTAAATTATTT
>OZ010580.1:30859584-31002084 GCA_963932145.1 Acanthosepion lycidas
GAAGCATCCTCTTGAGAGTCAGTTGCACAAAGCATTATGAGAAGAAGCTGCTCAAGTGAAACTTCCATCTCACCAATGGAATATGAAGAAAAAGAGGCTCATTCACTACAATATGCATAGCATGGTGGGTCTTATTCATGAAGCTTAGAACTGGTTGAACTAAAGAATGCTGTTCAGCTGAACAATTTCCATGGAAATAGAGCAGCAAGTGGATTGGAATGTTTTGTCTGTGGGAAAAATGTTGTAGGGTAGAAAATAATGCTACCCAAAGGGATGCAGGGAGGCTTTTGGAAAGTGAAGACTGGACAGCTTCTGCTGATATATTATAGCAGTACTCAATTTTCAGTTTGGTGTAGCTCTTGGAAAGGTAGAGGATAGCAGGGGGAGTCAGGCACTTACTGGAGTGGTACAGGGAACTGACCAGTTTCCCAATATTTTTAACAAGGGATCATATGTATAAGTTTCACTTGAGGTCTGGATTGAGTCTAAATCCCAATAGGGACTCAACGTATGGAGCCTCTCTGAGGGAACACCCGTGGATCCTGATTGGTGAAAGTTCTGGGTCTATTCAATGATGAAAATGTATTTTCTCAATGAATCTATCTAATCTATAAAACAATACAATCATAAGGGAACTAGAAGACTTACCAGGATTTATTATAGATGGAGATAATCTTAACAACATGAAATGTGCAGATAATACTAGATTGACTGCAGATCCAGAAAGAAAATTGAAAGAATTCCTAGACAAAGAAGTAAAAGGAAACCAGAGGAAAGAACTATTAACTTTAAGAAGACAGAATGCATGGTCATCAGCAAAAGTGACTACCCAAAATGTGAGATACATATTGGGGATATCAGAATTAAGTAGGTAGAAAGGAATGCAAAAAGAAAAGACCATTATGAGAAGACAGAATACATGGTCCTCAGCAAAAGAGACATCCCAAAGTGTTACTTATTGGAAATATCAGAATTAACCTTTTCTCTGGCATAGACATGTATACATTTTTACTGAAAATGTCTTTTTCAAATATGGACAAATAAACATGTTCAAAAACCAGCTACAGATATGTTTATAGGTTGAGCTTGATTGTTTTTATCTCCTTTTTAGCATGAAACAAGTCCAATTGTCGACTCATACATTTGGTAGAGATGTTAGCCACCGCTCAGGTATTTCAAGGTGCCTCAGTTTTTTAGTTACAAAAACAAATAAAAATAAATTGACTGAAAATGAAATGTTTTTCCCCAAATAATTGGTGAAGAGAGGGTTATGTAGATAGAAATGAATGTAAGAAGACAGAATCATGGTCATCAGCAAAAGAAACTGCCCAAAGTATGAGCTATGTATTGGGAACATCAAAATGAAGAACGTACAGAAATTTAACTCTCTGGATGGTTTAGTAACAAATGATGGAAAATATGACACAGGAATCCAAAGGCACATAGGAATAGAAAATGATACCTTCTAGAAAGTAAAGTATTAAGAAATAGGAAAATATCATCAGAAACAAAGAATGCTGAAATTCTATTTAATATCTAATCTCTTATATGGTAGCAAATGTTTGACAATCTCCTCACAGATAAAAAAGAAACTTAAAGTGGCAGAGACATGATTCTGTTAGTGAATGTTGGGAATACCTTAAACTAAACATATAAACAATAAGGAAAAATTTAACTACAAGCAAATTGATATTTACAATCAGAAAGAGATAAATGAAGTTTCTGAGACATATAATAAGGAAAGAGCCTAGAAACATTCACAAGATATATTGAAGACAAGAGAAACAGTGAGTAACCTACTTAATGAGTTTGTATAATTGACTGGAAGAACAGTGACAAAGAGGAAGGCTAAAGGGTCAAAATTTACTTAGAGCAACAAAAGGCAGGAAATTTGGAGAGTCATGATCACTTATATCATGAAGAGACCTGCCACATTAAACCTCAACATCAATACTAGCATTTCAATCATATATAGAAGATGAATTGAAGCCATTTTTTTTAATTTTAGATCTATATAAGTAATTGGCATAAGCAGCCTTTTATTTCAGCTGAATATCAGACAATGATTTTTCTGCCTCATCCTAAAAAGGAAATATATCAATTCTTTGATTTGTTAGGGATATGAATGTATAGCCAGACTAGTTGAAAAGGAGAATTTTGTTTGTTGAATGAATACATCTATAATTTTAAACTGTCACATTTTATACCATTCTGTTAGGTTTAAGCCCCAAACAACAAAAGAATGCTTTCAGAATAGAATCAAAGTAATAAGTGATTTCAAATGAAATACGGCATTTTAATATACAATATTAATAACAGTCCAATAAAGAGGAAAAAGATACTGTTCTGTAAAAATATCTCTTTATAGATTATAATCTGTTGAATGAATTGGGTGAAACATTGTTGTAACTATCAGCAACACAATGACTGTGTTTTGTTATCCAAATAACTTTTGGAATCATGATTCTTCTCAAAATTAACTACAATATCTTTACATGTTATCACATAATAAGCAGAAATTAATGTCAATTTTCAATAAGTTATATGACAAATATAGTTCTTAGCAAGACCGGATCCACAGTTTTGAGCAGGATGGAGAAACAAAATGGAAAATATTTTTAAGGGAACAGTTGATGATCACTGTCTTGGAAGTTTTATTTTTAAATGATTACTTGGGATTAATTAGACCTTTTATTTATAAAAAAAGAAAGGTATTTCTGCAGATAGATAAAATTCAATTGTACTCTGTTTGATCAGGAAGTATTAAGACTATCTGCACTTCAACTACTGGATCTGTACTTGCTAAGTAAGAACTATATTTTTCACAAATTTAAGAAGATACTTTTTTTTATCAACAACAAACACATTTCTCAAAAATTCATATAGATACTATTTATAAGACACAAAAAGTAACTGCAAAGAGTAGAATTCTTGCTTTGGTTATACAACTTATAAAAAGCAAACTACAAGTATAGTGAATCAATATGATCAGAGTGTAGCTGAGTTCAATCTTAAGTTAACTTTCTTGATAAAAGACAAAATTGCCATTTTAAGTGTTAATTCATTACTCTAAAAATTATGTTTTATGATCTGAAATTATCCAATAAAATCAATAACACTTTATTTTATTTTTGTATTGTTTTGTACCCCTTTTATAAACATATTGTTCAAGAAAAACAAGAAACATTTTCAAGTGTGCACTGGTAGGGTATCAACCCTATTCAGAGTTTATTATAAATTTACACAAAGTTTTAAGTATTTATTTTCAGGTGTTTTTGGAAGTGACAAATCTGTAACTTTCTATCTGGAATATAAAAGGCAGTTGTTTTTCAGCAGTCATTTAAGGATTTCCTTCAGGAAGTGAATTAAGATTTCAAATGTCAATGAGGATGAGAATATGAATTAATCATATAACTACATTTCACTGTATAAAGTAATTTATGCCAGAAATATCAGTGTTAGAAAATTATATTTTGTATACAGATTACACTGTTATTAAGAGTTTAGAAAATGAAGTAGTTTCCATTATTAATTTATAGTTGATAAATTTTGCAGGAACATCTATACTATAATCGAAGTATATATATATATATATATATATATATATATATATATTACTACCCAATAGTTCAGATTGATCATTCTGTTCCTCTGTCAAGTTACCAAATATTTTCCCTGTCTTATCTGATTATCTGATATTTCACACATCTCTCAAAATCAGTCTACTAGGAGATAACAAACCTTATGTTGTAACATTCTTTTCTTTCTTTGGGAAAGCGACTTTGTGTCTTAACCTATTAATTACAAATGATAGAAATTTCTGTCATTGCAATTTTATAGTTCAACTGTAAATGATAGAAATTTCCTCTATTGTTAATGGGTTAAGTTCACAAAATTTTATGTAATAGCTCATATATCTGTGAGAGATGGAATGCAATAGAGAAAAAAAAAAGAGTAGATGAAAACTACATGTTTCCAGAAATGGTAAGTCTAATTCCAATGCAATAATCTTAATCTGCAGAGTAGTAGTCAATTTTAGATGGTGAGGAATTATAAGAAGTTTTTTTAATTTTTTTATTTATCTTTTTAGAGAGTTGACAATAATAAAATGAACATATGAAAAATTGGTTTTGGCTTGCAGGACAGCAAAAGATTAAGAGTATTTGATTAGGTTTCCAGCTTACAAGTTATAATTCTTAATATAATGTGCATGCCTGACACATAACAAACCTTGCTGGTTTTATTTTTTCTTTGTCCATTTTGGACACCATTTCACTATTTGGTATATATTCACATTTCTTTTGCATAAAATAGATTTATTTTTGACTCTTTATACTTTGTGATGAACTTGCAATTAACTGAAAATAGAAACTTATAATTAATGAAAAACTTGTGTACATCAAGATAAGACAGGAGCTATGAGTAAGACTAAAGGCATTCAATTCTGTCTCATTCAAGATTATTTTATGGGAACACTGTGCAGACAAAAACAACTTTATTTATTATAATGATACGCAAAGTAAGCATATTAACAGAAGTTATTTCTGTACAGATAATTTCTCTTTCTCTCTTATACACATGTATTTTTTGTGTCTATATGTGTCCATATAAAATATTTTTCTAGGTTCTTTTCTCTGAGGAACATAGGCAATTGAATTCAGTCATTGCTTCTACATCTCTAATTTGTCTTCAGTGTTTCTTGGTCATCATTTCTCCCTTTTCATCTGTGAGTTTTGGGTCCGGAATTGGCAGGTGGTGCTTGTTGTTGGTTTCCTGAGCATCTATTCCATCCAAACCCACCTTCTCCACAAGATCTGCTTGATAAGAGGATCTTGCCTTACCCTTTCTCACAATTCCTCATTGATGAGCTGATGCTGCAAAACTTTGGTGGTTCTTCATGTCTCAGAAATGTAGAGAAGGAACAATTTAACATTTGAGTTAAAGATGCACATTTTTGTGCTTATGTTGATTTCCTTGAAGGTCCAGATATTCTTCAGCATAATAAAAGCTGAATAAACTTTAGCAGTCTGGACTGTGATATCTCAGTCAGTGCCTCACTTTTTATCAATCTTTGACTGATTCCCCTTCTACAGTGACTGGAACATTGGCAGCGGTGTTGACTGTCATGAGTTCTATTTTCTTCTGATTGATCTTAAGCCATGTACCTGCTGATATTTTGTCAGACTGTTTTGTCCTGCATATGACCATATGCAGGCCAGATCAGCCTTATAACCTATAATGCATTTGGCAGCATAAACAGAGAGATACAGTGGAAATTACTGAGGTACTGCAGAATACCTGAGGAGATCATTTCAATAAATCACAGTACCTATTAAGGCATGACCTATGGAGTAGTGCCTAATCTCTAGTTACTCTGAGTCTCCCCTGTTTTATAATAGGGGAGACTCAGGCAACTTATTTGGTTCAGGTAAGTAATAGGCATCCTTTATCCACTATTGTTATAATGAATCATGAGTTATGTTCTGACACTTAATTTGTGAAGAAAATTAGAAACTTAGAAAATTAAGCAAGGAAAAAAAATAAAGGGAAAATTTTATGCTAAATGTTTACTGATTTGGTAAATCCAAACTAAGATACCTTATTTATAGCAATACAGTACTTGCATTTTATTTGTTCACAATAATTTTTCATGCTTACAAATTTGCTGTTAGTTACTAATCAGGGAAAACTGATACTAAGAAATATTATATGACCATATTTGGTAGCATATAAGAACCCACACTTTTTCCCAAAAATGGTTTTAAAATATCTTCTGCATCTTATACATGAAGATGAAGTGACTGTTCACTTAATGTTCACACAAATGCCTTATACTACCAGTACAAATGTCTTATAATATTAAATGCAAATGGGATAGTCTTATATGGTAGAGTAATGTTTTGAACAAGCATCGTGACAAGAACATTTTTTAATCATTTCAAACCTAGCAAGGCAATAAAGTCACTAAGATGCAAGGGGTTACTGAGTGTAAGAAATTAAGGGAGGAAAACATTATGGAGAGAACAATAAAAGAACAGGAATTAAGAAGACCTTAAAACTTGGAGGTATCAAGATAAATGCAGAGAATTTTGAAGTTTTACATATATGAAATTAACAATATATTTTAATATATCAAGAACAATATTGGGGAAATTGTATGACAAAGTGGAAAAAGTTTAATTTTAATGTGTTTTGTCCTTCAAGATTTCATTGGACTAAATTTGTTATAGTGGTATGACTAGACATGTGCACAAATGTGGAGTATTTTAGAATTTTTTCTTTTTCTTTTTTCTTTTTATATCTAGCTGAATTCATTTAGAGTTGTTTTCTTTCCATCACTTTTGTTAGTAGGTTTCCCACACTGTGATATTAGAACATCTGAGGAATGGTGAAATGTTGTGAGAACCTGGGTGCATATTTACTGTGGATGACCTTGTGATCAAGGCAGTCCTGAGACATTTACTTCATAGTGAATTATTTTCTCCTTTGATCAGAGGAGCTTTTTTATGTCAAAATTGTGGTCAGTCTCCTTATGGTAGGCAGCCAATGCATTGGATGTATTATTTTGTAAAATGTGCCTTTTGTGTTCATATAATTTTTTTTATTTAGATTCCTTGAGGTCTTTCCTATGTATTTTTGTGACAACTATAACAGGCAATGAACTCCTACTTCAAGTTTTAGCTTATTGTTTTGTTTAGTATTGATTGTCTTTTATTGTTTTGGATGTAGTAGTGATAAATTTTAAGTTGAGTTTAGATAGATTCTTTTCAATTGTAGATGTAATAGAGTTAATTGATAAGATAATATATTTTTTGATTCATTAGGTTTTTCAGAAAAGGGTGGTTTATTTTATGGGACTTTTGTTTCACATTGAATATAGAATAATTAGGGTACTGGAAAAGTTTGAAAGTGTTTTTTATGTATTTTTCCTCTTTGTGTAAGTAATCCAGGCTATATATTCTTACTACTTTTAAATAGAATCTGATGATTATGCTGGATTTTATTTTGTTGTTATGATGAGAATTCCTTGTGACAAATAATTTTAAGTGTAGAAATTTAATTGCAATTTCTAACTAGCTAACATCATTCAAAAGTCAAAACTGAAGTCAAACTTAGTTGCAGTAATTTATACTTTAGAATAGCCATCTTATATCCTCAACAAGGGCTTCATCAGTAGAGTTTTCTAATGGAGGAGCATCATTTGCTGTAGACATAGATAACTTCATGCAATATATATTGATTTTATTTATTTAAAAACTTGGGTAGCAAAAAAATAAATAAATAAATGAATGAAAAGATGAGTAAATATATTGTTCACTGATGTTTGTACGAGGAAAAAGCTGATACCAAAAACAAATATAACTCAAATACTATCAAGTTATTTGATTTTTATATTTAAACTTAAATTATATTAAAAAAAAAACATTTCCTTTTTTTTATTGAGATATTTTAAGTCATGAAATTTGAGAATCTGTCTTGTTCTAGTTCAAATAAGACTTTAGAATCAGTTGGACCTTCCTCCATTTTCTATCTCATTGATAAAGCTTGATTTTAGTAACAAATGAAAGGAAAAAAAGATTTTGTAAGTAAATAGTATCTTTGTATTTTTTTCTTAGTCCTTTTTTTCATCACATAATCAATAGGTGTTAAAACTGGGTCAGCATTCATATTGATGTGTGTGTAGAGTCACATTACTATGGCTATAAATACATTTGAAATGCTTTCTCTGTTGTTCTAATATGATTAGAGTTAAAAATTTTATTATCACTTGCAAAAATTTGAGCAATGATTTACACACACATCAGATTTAAATAGCCTTAAATAAGAGAGATAACTTATGATTTGACTAAGTTAAATCATCAGTTATGTCTTTTAAAATAAAATGATTTAAGTGTGAGTATTAAATAATTAAAGATTGATTAAAATATTTAACTTTCTTTTTAGCTTTTATCAAAATAAAAAATATTTAAAACAAGATGAATACATAAAGAAAATAAAACATATTACCACATGAGCCAAACACCTACCCTATTCTTTACTGAAAAGAAAATAATACTTTCAGATGATGACAGAAAGCTATTATTTCTCAGCAACAATAATTTCAAAATTGCATCTAAAAGAACCAAAATTCTTAGAAAACACCAGTAGAATCCATGAATCATGTCATAAATAAGATAAAAGTTAGAATATTTCCTTAAACCAAGACAACTTAAGTTGTACCCTGAAACTGATACAACGTTTGCACAAAAATGAGCTAGTCACAACCAGATCAATTCATCATTTGAACACTTTCAGAAGATACCATTGGGATTATAATGCTTTCATAACCCTCATCTACAACTTTTTAATGTATATCCAAATTGAATGTTGCGGCAAAAAATAATGTTCAATATTAAGGGGCTTGGTCAGGATAATATATTAATATGAATGGTTAAAGGAGGAAAAATAAAAGATATATAGAACAGGTATTAAAAAAGAAATAGAAAAAATGTCTTACCAAGGAAATAAAAACAAAGAAAAATTAGGTCCAACCTTGGGATAAAGAAATTCAATCAGAAGTCATTTGATCACCTGACAAGATGCAGAGTTCTTTTTTCGATTAATGATTGTTACTTCCTACAGAGAAAAGAGCTAATAGCCTTCAATATGATAGATTTAAAAACACTGATATTTTGCAGTAAAAAATAAAGAAAAAACAAAGGTAAAAATATTTTTTCTTTCTTTTAATACTAGAAAAATAAAGAAAATATATTTTACAAAAAAATAGAGAAAGAAGATTGCTGATAAGGAGATACAGACCTGAGAGAACAAATACTTATTGGCAATTTTATAGTCTAAAAACTGTTAGATAAGTAGTCTTATTCGTCAAATGTGATAAGTAATCATATAGCACACCATGTTAATCGGAGGCAAGAGAAAGTAAAAACAGAGAGAATTATTACTTTATTCCATTTATAAACATCAATCAGTCCCATTTCTTGGGGATACATTTCTATTGAATATCAATCTATATCTGTATCTTTTAAGAGGCAGAAGACAAAGTGGGTTACTAAAAGATAAAAAGAAAGGGAGAAAAAGAATAAAAAAAACACTGAAAAAATGAAATAAAACTTATCATTGTACTCATGACTTGTCTGCATCACTTATGGAAAATGGTTTCCATTGCATGATGAGACAATAGAGTCTGACAAGAGCATCAGGAGTATTACATCATTTATTTTGTTTGAGTAAAATCTTGATAAGAATATTCTCTTGTATAAATGAATATTTAAAATGTCAAAATTGAAAAAGGGTTTAGAAATCTGAATCAAAACTTATACACAGAAAAATATTATCAGTTATTGTTTCCACATAATTTTCTTCCTGAAGATGAGTGTAATAGCAAATTGTGTAAAAACACTGGCAAGTCAGATTTAACATTTAAATAAAAAAGTCAACAAGCATTAAAACCTTGGTAAGTCTTTCAGATCCCAAAACAGTGAGTTAAGGCTACTCATGTTCCTGTTAAATTCCCCATATTAAATAGTGAAACCTTAAATCTTTGAATTTTATTTACTATTTACTTTTTTCTCCAATACAAGTGGATAGGATAGGCTTACCTATCATCTGGTTCACACTCCTTCCTGTTCTTTTGTACAGGAGTTCACTTTTTTTCTATCTCTTTCACTTTTGGTGGTCCCTTGCATCTTGCTGTCATTATCACCTTGCTTGGGGTTGTATCTGTTACTATAATACTCTACCTCAAATGGATCTTGGGTTTTGTACAGGGTGAAGATCATTTAAAAAAAATGAAGATATATACAATAACTTTGTCTTTAGTAAAAGTATAAATCCAAATGAGATAGCTTGACAAAATATCTGCTTACTGACATGCCAGGATGACTGACAAAAAAAAGAAAGTGGCTGAAGCAGTAAAGTTTTTACTGCCATTATCAACCTTGACAAAGTCTAATCAGTTCTTCCTTATGCTAAAAAATCTAATATCTAACCACTTGATTACAGCTACATCTTCTATCTATAAATGCTTCAAGGTGTTTTATTTGTTATTCATATATTAGGATGTTTTATAGTGATCTAGGCCAATCTACAAATTAGACTATTTTAACATACATGAGTCAGCTATCCTAAATGCCTTCTTTTTTTTTGCTTTGAGTAGATTTTTTTTAATATCATACAATAAATAGTAAGATATTTTCCATTCTTCTTGTCTCTCTCATATAATATATATATATATATATATATATATATATATATATATATATATATATATATATATACACACACACGCACACACACACACTATATCTTTATGAGGAAAATCAATAATAATCTATATTTAATTGAAATTACATTTGAATTAAGTAATTAATTAATAGTCTTTGGCTACTTTAAACTAATGTAAATGTCAAAGGAGATGTATGGTAGAGTAATGGATAGTGTCTCGAATTGAGGAATGAATAGTTGAGTTCAAATTTCAGTTGAGCTCATTAAATTCACTTAATACATTTGGAAAAGGTATGAATCCATACTCTGAATTGAAAAGCAGTCTGGAGGGAGTTGAACTCTGTCAGACTCTCTTGCCCAAATCACCACTATGTGCTGTGGTTGCAGTACATGAGGTGCCCCTATGACCCTAATGAGTTACAGGACCCATGATCATGAAATATCTAATAAATATCAGCTTATAAGTGGATATTTCACATCATGTTTACTCCAGATGAAACATTCATTCTACTGGAGTCATTTTCATATCTTTTTTGTAACAGGGATTCAGAATGAGAGGGGAAAATGTGATATGCCATACAAAAATTGTTGTGCAAATTTTTCAGTCACTCATAATAAACGAAGCAAGGTAGTGTTTTAAAACAAAAAAAATGTCCATATTTCAAATTTTTTACATAATGTTACTTTCAAGAAATTAATGTACACTTAATATTTTGTAGAACTTTTTTTTAGCTTGAGCAGTTGAATTTTGGTGCATCTGGGAAGGGATGTGTACAAATCCTTTGCCATTATTACAGGTATAAAATACAATTCTCTGTGGTGGAACACCTATAACAAATTCATCAAGTGAATGAAGCATGTGTGGATTCTAATAATAAATTATTTTCTTTAGTTATATTTCTATTTACTTGATCATATTTAAGTCAGTGCTCTGAGTTGGCTAATCTTTCAATAGAGTAACACCTTCATCAACCAGACTTTTGTGTTATATGCAATCTATGGCATGAGGTTGTGTCATGCTGAAAAATCTCACTTTCATTCAAGTCTGGTATCCAAATAGCCCTTCAGCAAGTTGATGTATTTGGCACTATTCATGCTGCTGTCAATTTTAACAGACTTTCTTGAACTTTCACTTTTTATGTATCCCCAAAGCATCAGACACTTATCCCCAAACTTCACTGTTTTTGTCATGTAATGTGGCTCTTTCTGATTTCCTAAAGGTTTTCTGACAAATTCTTACTTATTAGAATTCAGTTACATCTTAGTTGCATTGTAGACTAGTCCTTTTTTCTACCTATCACCCCTAGTAATAGAACAGTCTATATCTTACGCCTACGTACGGAAAACTTCGACCAATAAAAACCGTACTAGGCGAATCAACAAATCTCATTGGTTAACGACACAATAATCTGAAAGTTTCACGTGCAAAACAAAATTGTGCCAAAACTTCTTTGAGCCGATTTTGGACTTTCAAAACATATAAATGAAAACACTGACTGACCAAAACAGTCAGAGCCGAACATCCACAGAGAAATTGCCAACATACTCCACATCACTAGAAATCACGACTTTACCACGCAAAAGTACATCAACGCTGACTCACTTGCAATTTGAACTTGACCAACTCTGTGGACATCGAATCGCAAACCTAAAACAACTTTGCTTATCCAAAGTGAATTATATTCACTACATATTAAGTAAAAAAATCAACGTTCGAACAATTCAGAAATATTACAGTCAAAGGTAGATCACTCCATAAGAACTCATTCCTAAAACACTTAATATCGACACTTTTAATATTAACACAAATCCAGAAAGACTGTAAATTAACATACAAATACTAAGAGAGACATACCGAAACCTCAAATATCACACACACTTTGCCATAGTAACATATACCAAAATATCCTGTATATATATTACTTTGAATTGTATATAAATGTTTTGTAGGTTTCTAAATTGAACATGTCTTGTTTTTGATTGTATTAGGTTGGTGCAAAAATAATGACGTAATAATGTTGTTTTTTGATGTTAAAAATACGTCAAAAAACAACATTATTACGTTATTATTTTTGCACCAACCTAATATTTAAAATGTGTTTATTTATTTGTTTGTGGATGCAGAAAGTCATGCAACCTACACAAATTCCTTCTGATTCACTCAATTACAATTAATTAATTCTGCACATCCCCAACAGCATCATTGAATGTGATTATATTCTAAGTATCTCCATTTTATGTCATACCTCTTAAACCAATTTAATTTTCCCTATAAATGCTTTTTTTAATCCTGTCCTAATATGAAATGCTCCTCTTCATTTTATATTCTCAAAAGATGCAGTTATTGATACCAGATTTACCAAGTTGGATTCAGCCATCACTTGTCTTACAGTTTTCTTTCATTGAACATTTACTCTCCTGATCAGTTTCCATATTATCCCATGTAGTAGCTTTCATTGGAAATCACATCGTGGTCAATGTGAAGCACTTTGATTTTTTTTTTTTGGTATTACTCTATGCAAGGCAGTAAAGCCACTAAAACACAAGGGGTTACAGGGCGTGGAGGAATTAGGAACAGAAGCATTAATAATGAGTGGAAAGAGTAATCAGGCGCACAGTAGATAGCGATTGACATTGCATTTAAATTTTTGCAAATTAAAGTTGGCTGGAAAGCATGGCGCTGGAAGAGAGTACCACAAGTGAGAAGTTCAAGAAAAGAAACTGTTAGCACAGAACTTATGACTACATCTAGCCAGCTCAACTGTCAATTCATGAGATCTCAATGCTAGTCTAGTAGTGCACTTAAATTCATGAAGTCTAGGTACCATAGCGAAGAGCTCAGCCCCAAAATTACTATGAAAGTATTTATAGAAAAGGTACCTTACAGTGGTGGGAAAGTGACTGAAGCTGAGCTGCCAGATCAGGACCAATACTATTGCTGATTCTTCTTTGGATCTTATCAAGAGACTCTAGGTAAATAACAGGGATGCTGGACTACATGTGGCAGCAATATTTGAAGGGTAGATACATAGATATGTAAGATAGATTCTGGACAGAAAAATTGTCTAGCACAACACAATGAACCAACTTTCTTAGCAGTTGATCTAGTAATGGATTCAATAAAGTCTTTCCACTTCATATCAGCAGAGAATATTAGCCCAAGAAGTTGTAATGAGTCACTCTCATGGATAGAAGGGAAACAGGGGTCTGTCAGATGATTAATCGAGAGCAGTTTAGTTTTGGAGGGATTAAAATTAACAAGCCATTCTTTGCCCCAGTTGAAGAGTGTTTATGACATCAGCTGCCAATTTAACCTTATTGAACTGATCAGACTTATTATTGAGACAAGAGTAAATGGTTGTGTCATTAGCATAGATACCATGTTGAGAGCTGATGTCATCAGGAAGGTCATTAACAAAAACTAAAAATGGAGTAGGACTAAAGATAGATCCATTTCATGATCAGTTCAAAAATCTGTCCGGAGACATACTTTTCAGCTTGTGGAGAAGACATATATGCCAAACCCTGTCAAAGGCTTTTGAGATGTCCAAAGTTACAGCCAGGGCTTCATTGTTTTTATCTAGAGTATGGACTCTTTCCTCAATTATTATTATTAGTACATCAGCAGTTGACCTGAAGAAATGAAAGCCTTATTGCTTGTCTAAGAAAAGGCCCAGCAATGAGTGATGCTGAACCAATTCAGCATTGATTAGGGTCTCTAGGAGTTTGCCAAAAAGAGGGAGATGATGACATCAAGCCGGTGGTAAATCAGGAGGCAGCAAGGATACAGAACAGAAAAAACAGGGGCTAGTTTGGGAGTAAACTTCTTGATGATTATTATAGGGATACCATCGAGTCCATATGTGGGGATCTAGGTCAGAGATGATAGCAGAAACCATAGAAGGACTTATATGCATATCACTCAAGAGAGATTCAGTTCTAAGTTAGGCAGAGATACCCTAGATGGTTTAAGAGTAGAGTTTGAGGAGTTTACAGGCAGAGAATTCAGCTTTATCAGCAGAGGATGATAACATCTCAAATTGATTGAAGAGGGGAGGAATAGAGACCTTGCACTTATTTAATACCCTATTACAGAGACACCTGGGCATGTGGTCGCATGGTTAGAACATTCACTTTCTGACCATGGTTGATTTGTCAGGAAGAAGACTCATCTCTCTGGAAGGAGCAATCCCAGTGTGCGGCACCTTTGGATAGTGCCTGAAAACCATACCATGGGTTGACCCCATTCCTTGTGAGTGAAATTGGGTAGATGGTACCCTTGGAGACCATCAATAGTTGTGTTAGCATTAAGTCACATTTGATGCTGGCCTTGATCAGATTGTTGATCATGCTAGATAACACGCTCTTTCCCCAGAAATTGTAACTAAGGTGTGCTCAGCATAGATGCAGTATAAAACCACAGGTGGGCTCTGTTGGTATTGAACAAACACAAATGTGCTTGAGCAAGAGTCTTCAATAGGGATTGGCTAGTTGCACTAATAGATGGGTATCCTGGAATACAAGTAGCCAGCTATAGACAGACATGTCAGTAGTCACAAAAGCCAAATGAGAGAAGTGATTTCAACATGTTTTGTTATAATCTTTTTAATATATATATATATATATATATATATATATATACACACATTAATTAACTCACAGCTTAATGATGAAAAAGCATTTATTTTTCACAATAAAGATTTTTAAACATCATCTCTCCCTTTCTGAATGCACAGCATTTAATCAACACAGATCAAACATTATAAATGAAAAATTTTAAATAAAAATTTCACTGAAAACTATGTCAGACTATATACTTGCTGGTCCAGTTATATATATATATATATATATATATATATAAGCATGTATATGTTGATAATCACTGCTCTTTGTTGCCACAAGTTTCACAGGTATGTAAATGCACAAACAGCGGAGTAAGAAAAAAATAATTTATAGATGTTACATGTATAGTATTAGCTAAGAAAATTAATATTCAAAAATTTTTGTCATCTTTATTTGGATATTAATGTCAAAAAAAAAACATTTTTCACCAGAAGCAGAGACAAATTATTCATCATTTTTTAAAATTTCCATAAATAATGTTTCATGAGTGTTTGAATCATTGAAGCAATAAGCTATAATTGTAAAAATAGAATAATTCTTACTTGTAAAAAATTATAATGTACTTTGTTTTGATACCTAGCTCTTGGCTTGTTATTCAACCAGTATATTTCCAATCTAAAATAGAAATTTTGCTAGGAAATGCACTATATTTTACCACTGCTCCACTGAATATAATTTTAAACTATCTCAACAGTCTTGTCTTGAAAAACAACTTATTAAAAAGATATAGATTTAAAATTCCAATTTTTAATCTATTCATGATTTGTTGAATTTAAAAATAAGGGCAACAATTTAAATCATTAATGACTTTTAATTAATATCAGCAATTTAGATACTTTGAAATGAAACAAAAAAAGCTGTACATGAAACCACTTCAGGAAAGGAAATAAAAATTTCAACCAAATATCTAGTTATTGGTATTATGGAAACAACTGTTAAATTTGAATACTGTTATAACATTACATAGTTTTAAACATCTGAGAGTTCCATAACTAAATTTTTCACCTTAAAACAACAAGTCATATTTCTGCACTTTTCCCATGATACTTGCTGGCAAACAATTTTTCAATATGGTTTTCTCATCGTTACTAGCATTTGGAATTCCATATAAAATTAGGAATAATACCAGCTTTGCATTACAGTTTGATATTAATAAGAATAACTTGTTTTTAAGAAATTATTCTTAATTTTAGGTGCTACAAGAATTGCTATAATGCAAAGTTATCAAGTAGATAAATTTATAAATACAGGCTATAATATTCCAGCATTCTAGGATTGTCTGTGACTCAAATAGACTAAGTTTTGATAAGCTATTTATATTTAAAATATTCAAAGAAATATAAAAGTTTTCATAATGTGTCCAAATTGAAGTGACAGAATCAATAAGAAACAATAAATCCAACTCTTCACCAAATCATATTTAGAAATATTAGTTATCTTTGTACAGCTATAATTAACCTTCTTGAATACATAATGAAATGTCTTCATGTTACTCAATTATTTCAAAATTTGAATGTAACTTCTATGCTACAACTTTTCTTGATTATATTGATATACAAATCAATACATATTTTACACAGAAAATGAAATAATGACGAAATTTGAAAAAAAAATATTGCATAAATTACAACTAGAATATACTCAACTTATTAGTAAGTAATGCATACTGACCATTCAAACTAGAATCCTGAAATTTAAAATCAAAACCATATTAATCACTGCATATGCTGATTTTAATTTAACAATTTTATAGAAACTTTGAAAGAATCCATTTATTTTAAATAAAAAAAGCTATGGTGTAATCTTAGCCTTACTAGAATTTCAAACCAGGACAGTTTTCAATTTTTATTAGGAATTTAGTTTTCTTGTATAAAGTGTTTTCATAACATAACATCCCTTAAACTTCAGGATTGACACAAAGAAGGGATATTGATTTTATCACTAGAGAAATATGCTCAAACTGTGATACACTTGGTTATGCTTGGATGTATCGTTAGTTTAAGTAATCTACTTTTGTAAATTAAAATAGTCCATACTAATATCCAAAGTTACCAAACATAAGTAATAAAATCTAAAGATAACCAAAGAAGGTTTTAGTTGAAACAGTAATAAAATACACATCATATGTATATATTTATTACATACTTAAGATGGGGATACAACCGGAAACATGAGTTCGCATTTTACATTATTCCACAATTAAAGGCATATACGAATATTAGAAATATATCTATGTGATCTACAAAAGCATTGTAAATATATAACTTTTATGATATTATCTTAGTCAATAATTTATTCATCTTAAATAGGCACAGAGTGGAGATTCTAGGAAATAAAACTGTCAATGACAATGAATTTATAAGTAGTGGTAATGGCTCTCATCAGAGACAGTATAAAATATTCTTAAACACTTTCTCAGTAGATTTCAAGGTTTTGCATCTTAGTGTTAATCTTCTGAATTTTAGCTGTTAACTTGAAATTTAAAACAATATTTTAACACAAATGATTGAAAAGTCCACAAATAGTAGTCAGTAATGAATACAAAGTGAGAAACTATTTGTGAAATAAAAAATTTATTTTAAGGAGAAAATATTAATTGGGATTTTGTTCTATTCTCAGTAATTGAAAAATTAACAAATTCATCATATGAGCACAATATTTATGTATTTCTCTGGAATGAATATTATAAAAATAACCAACAATAAATATCTACATGAACATTAAGACAGAAGAATAATTATCATTAAACTATTATACAAAACTAAGAAATAAAATAAGAGTTTTCTTTAATGTTCTTCCATTAATTCATGTAGAACTAACCTGGACAATATGCCATATATATAAGACAATAAAATTTATACAACTCCTTGCAGTGAAGTTTGATGCTTTGACCGATACTTTCAAAATGACTAAATTTAGATTGTAGGTTTGTTCTAAATATTCATCCTTACCAAAGGTGATAGCTAATGCAAATCAGAGGAGCACATTGTCTGCAAGTTGGAGAGAATGTGAGTCATTTAGCTGAATAAGTAGCTTTGCTTTTTACACCTATCTAAAATATCAATGTAACACAAAATATGCCCATAATCCTACTAGAAAAAAAACTGAATATCCTCTATAACACTTCTTTGCTTCTACCATTGTCTTCTTAATCCTGTTCAACTATTTTAGGATTGTTTCATTGGACAGGGCTTTGTTACTTTACCTTAAATATATATTGTCTTTTTACAATGCAAAATTGGTTCTATTTTTATTCTCTATAAATATATAGTAGGGTTATATATTCATTAATTACTGAGAACTCTAAAATTCACATTTGGCAAATCTAAAGATTATCATTGAAAGATTTGCAAAATAATGTTTGCTTAATATGACATGTCCATACATACTTTATTGTTATTTAAAAATATGCAAGAATTTCCCTTCAAATCTTCAACCCTATTTCATTCTAATATAAGTATACTCATTTACTTGGCTAAAATTAACAATGGCACCAAACCAAATCACAATTTACCAAAATCTTCCTTATTCTAAAAACCTATTTATTTTCCATTTTGAGGACAAAGTAATTTGTAGCTAGACCAAATCTAATCAAGTTTTTGTAAAAGCAAATAATAAAGAATAGGAGAAACATGGAAAATAAAAAACAAAATATAATTTATTTTATAGTTCTTATAATATAAAAAAGGTTAAAGGAAATAAAATAGTTACAGCAAATGCAACTGTTGTCCAGTATATGAAATTATTACAATAGGATTTTATTACATTAGCACAAGCAAGCACCCACATAACAATTGTATTGATTGACACCATAAAACTTGTGTGGAGCCAACAATTCTCAAAAATGGCTCTTTTTTTATTTCCAGAATTTAATCCAAAAGATGTGGTCTATTGAATTTTTTAAAGATTTTTTATTTGTTATTAATTTTTGTTTGGTTATTTTTTAGCTGGTTAATCAGCCTGAATTGTTATCACTTTTTATAAAAAAACTGTTATTTTTAGGCTCATTCAATGAGTGTCAGCTTTGCTTCATCATTTTTAACTGTTAATGCAGACTGACCTCTCGTAAGATATTTAGATCACATATCACAATTTCTTTTGGATATTTTTTAGTTTTAGTTTTTTTAACATTCTCTTTGTTTAAATTGAAAAAATAGAAGGTATGCCATAGCATGTTGCCAAAACAAAAATCAAATAGTGAATATATATATAAAGATAAGCACATATAAAAAATCTGTGTTGAAGTCAGCAAGCAATAGAAAGGAATTGGAAGGAGAAGATCTTTTGCTGTGCATTCATTGTTCTCACCTTTTACCCAAAAGAATTATATTCAGAGTTAACAATAAATATTACTGAGGAAAAATTCCAACATCAAAATACTTTTTGTTGAAAATTGGATTAACATAAATCATATTTAGCTTGTGTTATAACATTGTATTGAGGTGTCAACAAAGTTCAATCCTTTGAACCTATATAATATTGTCTCATTAACAATAATTCCACTAATCAACTATGAAACACTGCAATAATAAAATAACAAAAAACAAATCCTGATAAATATTTGAAATACTTTTTTAATGTTTTACTTTGGAAAGTTTAAAATACTTTGATTAAATGACTGAATGAACAGTCTTGATAAAAGCAAATAATTGAAGCTGTAGGGATCCATTTGGATTAGAATGTTATAATGCAAACATTGAGCTTAGCTTTTAGGTATAGCTCAATTTTTGCAACAGTTGAAGTCTGCAAGATCCTAATTGTGAATGCTTCTGATTGAAGAATTTTGTATATATATATAACTTAGATTTCAAAGTAAAAGCTTTTAATTAACAACTTTCCAATGTAAAGCACACTTCCATCTGGAAAACAAATACTATCAAACTATAAGATATTGTGAATATAGTGCGTTGGTATGTCAGTAATCACCATTAGTTTATCAGAGTTTAAAGTAAACAGTATAAAATATATGCTTAGAAAAATAAAAAGCTGCTAGGAATCACACATTAATTGTATGCAAATGTCATTCAAAATATGAGTTATGAATTAAAAAAATGTATTTCTGACTATGTTTGGGTTCAATGATGTAGAACAATAAAAATAACAAATAGATGGGTGGAGACTTCTTTGAACAGTGTAGTAAAGGTTTTAGGTGGACTGCAGCTTGTGCATAACCAATCACACCCTTTAAACCATGGTCCAGTAGAGTGGGATAATGTTAACAAGGTCTCTAAGTTATAGGTTTTCTTTTTGCTGCCTAAGAATAATGTTACGACAAAGCCAACTAGAGCAGGAAGTACATATGGATCCTGATGACCATAAACACAGTGTGAAAATACAGAAAAGCCTTTTTAGATATATAAAGTTATTTTGCGGAGTAAAGTTTTTAAAGCATAAGATGATTCATATATCCTTCAGAGATTAAAAAAATTGGAGAAAAATATGTAATAAAGTAGGCAGAGTGATATTGGCTTACTTTCATCAACTTTTATTTTTTTTATGAAATTAAACAATACAATTTTACAGTTTTTGTTTTATTATCAAATAGCTACAAATAACAGAATATAAAATGAATATACAGTCAATCAATTCTGAACACCTGCTCAATATGGTTGCTTTTAGTAACATTTCATGTAGTGGCTATTTCTGACAGTTTCTGTAACTTTTAATATAGTCACCACTAATGAATAAATTGAACCAAAATCTGTGTTCTTACTATGTTAGATATTTTAGAAATATGAATATAAGGCTTGAAGGAAATACATTTATTGTGAATTTCTTCAAATAAAATCATTTATGTAGTTAGTTGAACTTTCCTGTTGTATTCGATGTATGAGGGTCAAGTAGCTCAGTTCCTAGGAACCAACAGCCCAGACACCAGCTCATATGATTTGATTATAATGGTAAAGGCTTTGTGCAGAACCAACCACACTTTTTGAAGGGTGAAATTCAGAGACATGGTGCCACAAGGTCCCCAAATAACCCTCTGCAGGTTTTGAATTCAGAGTTGTCCTCCTTCTAGACCAGTTGCCATCCAAGGCTATAGAACTCAGTCTGTCCTGCTATTTGCCCATAGGTGGAGGGAGAAGAGGATTAATATTTTTCCCAAGAGTATTAGCACATAAATCAATGTAATGGATTCAACTGGAATTCGAACTCGGCTCTCCAATTTCTCAATCAGAGCTGCTATCCACTACTCCGCTGTGCCTCCTTTATGTAGTTAAAGTTATAATTTTGAATATAATTTATTCACTTTTTCAGAAAGGCTATTCAATGTGAATTAAAGTATATCTAAATATATTACCTTATATAAATAATTACCTTGAGCTAATTTCTTAAAAGGAAATCCTGTTAAAATTTGTTCTTATTTGTCAAGCTACAAGTAGAATTTTTTAAAAAAGACTTTTATCATTCAAACTCATATTTGTTATTCACACTATTATTTTATAATCAGTGTCATCTTTTGATTAGCAGATAATATATACTAGTTAAAATTATTTTGTTATGTATATAGTCTTGTGCTTCTGCTATAGAGATGCTTGATAAAATGTGTCCTGTTATCAGTCCTGACCTGACATCACATCTACAGTGATTTTCCCACTCCTGTAACAATGCTTCCCTATGGCTTTTCTATAAATATTTTCATGTAATTGATGAGTTTTCCACTTTAGTACCCAACTAGGTATTTATGCAGATGGCACAACTTTTTCTTGGTAGCAAGTCTGACAGATCTGATAAAGTAAAACTGGCATTTTGAAAAGGACCACCAATCAGTGGTTAACTGGGGCAAAGAATGGTTTGTGAATATGAATGCCTCCAAATCAAAACTGCTTTCATTTAATCGCCATAAAGAATGTTTTCTGCCTGCCATCAGAATTGCTGATGTTAAATTCCAGGAGAGCAACACTTTACATATTCTTGGGCTCATGTTTTCCACTAGCATGAAGTGGAGTGATTATATGTAATCAGTTGCTAGGTCTACAGTTAGAAAAGTTGGATCAGAAAGTTTTTCACATCAGAATCCAACTTTTTAGTGACTGCAGCAATTTAAGTGTGCTCCTAGTTTGGCAACTAAGTCACACCATTTTACTGTTGAATTAGCTAGATGCAACCATCAGTTCTATTCAAATAGTATCTTTTCTCACACTTCTCACTTATGGAACTCCCTTCTGATTTCTTGCTTCCCTGCCACCTACAATCTTCAAAAATTTAAATGCAACATCAATCACCATTTTCTGTCTTCTGAATCATGTTCCCTTATTGTGCTTTCCCTAACTAAACTCTTCTCATTCTCTTTCATGTCCTGTAACACCCTGCATCATATTGGCATTATTGCCTTGCTAGGAGTCAAATGATTACAAAAAAACCTTGATCTCACATGACATTCAGATGATATATACAAGATTATTTAAATCTTAATGCATTTATAGCTGATGCATGAACACTTCATGTCTATTGATTCATATCAATTATTCCATGTGAGTAGATAATTTTAAACAAAGTTTTCAAAGACCAATCTCAGCAAAATAGATGGCTTTTTAATGGCTTTAATAAATTGTTTTTTTAAAAGAAATGAATAAAATTCTATAAAGATATCAATTTTACATGCTGATAAAATACACTATCATGATTCTTTTTTTTTTTAAATTTGATATTTATAAAGAAAGATTAAAACTGGACAATCTTGAAATGAGCTATAATTCATATTACATGCAATACTTTACACTATACCATCCTTGTTTTTTATCAAACATTTATCACTGGTATGATCGTGAATTGTCTTTATAGTTTAAAATAAAAGCTGAACTGTTATTTTGGTCCAGTCACAATGAATCTGATCAAGACAGCCAACAGAGACAAGAATAACAATCTCAAAATATCAGTGTATAATAGAGATGGAATATATTATAAATGAACAAGTGACATAATTAGTAATAATGATGATTACACTTCATTAATTTATGTACACAATAACTTGAAATGAGGAGGAAGATTATATTTATAGATAATATTGAATATTAGTGTATATGTTTATGCATGCTGAATTGTATAAATTTTGTGCAAGGAAGATATCTTGAATAAGAATTGATTTTGTATGGCTTTATCTTCTTCCACTGTCTTCTATGAAATATCTCATTGTCTTATGTATGTATGTGTGTATATATATATATATATATATATATATATATATATAGCCAGTGACTTTTCATAAAATATTAATTAAAAATATCTGAGGTTAAAATTCTTATTTATAGAAGTAGAAACACACCTTTGAATATAATGAATCGGTACAATCTGAATCAATAGCCAGAATGCTATTTGGCTTGCTATCTTTGAAACTTCCAGCCTGAAAAAGGAAGTGTATTTGTCTTCTGCGATTTATTTTAGCAATTTTTTATATTGCTTTAATGTATGATTATGAAATTTACTATTTAACTAATGAAGTTTCACTATAATCATTAATTCATAACATTCTGTAATAAACATTTTAGGTAGCACAGTTTATATTGAGTGTCAGAATTAGTTGCTGAGTCTATTTTCATGTACATGTGTTTTGGTTGCTATTGTAGTTACATATTGTGTGCTTCTTTTTATTAATGCTTATTGACTATTAGATTCCATGTACTTATCACTTGTCACATATTAAATGTATTTTATCACCATAATATTATCGTTATTTGTTTTAAAAAGGTTAAAATATAACTATAGTCAGATACAAGACAACTATAATCTTATTTGCTTATTGTTTGAGCCCTGTGTTATGTATACTGCCACCTTTTGTTAATTCTGTCACCAGTAAACACACAAATAGTAGTAATTAAAATATGCACTAGATATCATTATCATCAGTCCCATAATTGGGTATGGTCATAGGGTTACTGTATAACTGAACACCTGACCAGCTATATATCTGGGTTGAAAGTTGGAGAGGTATTCATTCATATATAGCATATCTTGGGCAAGTAGACCTGGTGGAACCCATCATTCTCCAGGTCAACCCTCAGCTGATAGCCTTCAACATGAAAGCTCACCTTGCCCATAGACACATGACCTTTGATTCCATCAGAGGAACCCTCTGTTCTGGCCATTGAGTTAAGTCTAGGAAACCCTCAGCACAAGGATGCTGTGTTATCACCACACTGTCTGCATACATAACTATGGAGCCCAGTCCACCTCATTGTGCTAGGTGGCTGTTGGCCCTATGAAAAGGTTTATCTGCCATGACAGGTCTTGTTGTTAATATCACTGGATGTCTAGCCATCCTCCTTACCAGAAAAATAGCTGGGTGAGAACTCACCAATGACCAAATTAGGCATCAGGTAGTACTGGAGTACATGATACCAGTAGCACTTATTATGTGACCTGATATAAATGCACTAGAGACCAACACTTCATAAGAATTTCAATAATTCCCTAATTTAGTAATTCCAGTTTTATAATATAAGTTATATAAATTGAAATATCACAATTTGTATGACTTTTTCAGAAAAAAAGTGAATCAGTCTTTTTATTATTAATGATTTAAATAATATGTTTATCTGCTTTTCCTTATGCACTCAGCATGTGACTGATTACATCTACTCAACAGAGAACAAATATCTATTTGTTGAAGTTTGAAATACTAACAAATTACAAAAAACATACAATGTTATACATGTTATCTAATTTCAAATAGTAGCATTTCAAACTTTATGGAAAGTATTAGGAAACACTGGTAACCAAACATTTCTTTAAATTTTATATATCAATCATATTTTATATCAATAACAGATTTCATAAGAAATTTATACAGTAATTACACCCAAACCAATGACCTTGCAGAAATTAAAGAAAAAAAAATTATACAATCAACTAGTGCAAATTTAAAAATAAAAAAATTAAATTATTTTCCATGGACTTAATAAGAAGAAATAGAGCAGATGGTTTTATAACTATGCAATGAAATGAAAACTTATTTCATCCATTCTCTTATTGGAGACAAGTAAATAAGAAGAAATCAATTTTTGTTTAGAAATATATAGAGGTCTTTTTAATGAAAGAATTTGAAAAGCAACATACATCCATAATCAAACCTCCAAAGATCAATGAGATACAAATAAGTATACTATATATATATATATAGAGACAGAGAGAGAGAGGCAGAATGACAAAATGTATTACTACTTTTAAATTCAACTTTTATTCAACAATGTAAACAATTCAAGAATATTATACAAATTAAAATTTAAAAGATTTGCCATTAGTAGACTTTGAAGTTTTTTTTTTTTACTCTTTCCAATGCTGAATTTATCAAATCTTTTATCCTTTATTGTAAACTACCTGGCAAAGCTGCATTCAAAACAAACATTATCTGGACATTTTTATTTCAAAGTCACAAATAACTTCAATAAAAGGTTTCATGTCAGAAGACTAAATTGGCCAAGACAGTTGCTTCATATTTGATCTTGAGTTTTTTTTTACTATATGGTATAGAGCTCCATATTCTTTTAAAAATCAGATTTTTAAAGAAGTTTTACTCTTTCAATGGGTAAGCATTTTTGGTAAATTGATAATCCTCATGCATGCAATTAGGTGGTGTAATGAATAACAGGTTGGAATGAGAAATATTCTTACATGCAAAAAGGTATGAAGCCATTTCATCCCCCCAGCTATGGGTTAAATATTAGGATTTGTATCTGTGCAAATCATTGTCATTCTCCCCACAAAAAAAAACTGTTAATGCAATATTCACTTGCAAACAAAGAATTATTCTTTCAATCCAAAATATGTTTTGGTTTTAAATGGCCCACAAAGGGTTGATGAACCATAAAAAGCAAATCAAATCAAACCCATACTCTTAAAGGATATGAAATTGAAATTACTTTCTACACAATGACTGAAAAATTATGGTTTATAGTGGGCTGCAAAAGTCAAAACAAAAATCTTGACAAGACAATCTTAAAACTTATACAAATTCCCTGGTTGAAAATTAAGCAAATGAGGACCCATTTGAAAATATGACAGTTTTTATCATCTTAATAATTCACTTCTATCTCTGTTGAACAGTGACTTATTTAAAAAGTGGTTTTCTTCTGGTTGCTCTGTAATGGTGATATCCTACTGTTATTATTAGCTATATATTTAATTTAATTAATTGATTTTTTTAGCTGTAACTGTAAGGTCTATATTAACAGTTTCTTCTCTTGTAATTCTTGTTTGTGGAACTCTCTTGATCTTTAGAAGTTTAAATGTAACGTCAATTGTTATCTTCTGTATTCTTAATTCCTATTCTTTTATTAATCTCTCTCCTAATATTCTTTAATACTTAGTAGCCCCTTGCATCTTAATGGCTTTTTTACCTTACTTGGGATGAAATAATTAAAAAATTATATCTAAATACATTCAGTAAGCTTGTAACAGTAATTTTTTTTTAGTTTCCTGTCCCATCATAGAAAGACATTTTTCTGTTGATCCAGGTCATCTTGAATGCAATACAATGATTTTTATTCATGAATGTTACAATCACAGTGCTTCACAGTTAAAATATTCAATTTTGATACAATATCACATTCAGATTGACCAAATACAAACTTAAAATTGAACCAAATTAATGTTCATCACAGATTGACCAAATATAAACTTCCATTCAGAATCAAAATACCATTATTGAAATATGTAGCATCATAATATGATTATTTCTCTTGTGTGTTTTTTATCATAGCAAAATGAGTAATTATTAGTATGTCAAATCTGGATAAAATAATGGTATTTGCTATGTCACAAGTCTGTTTATATAAAGAAATGCTTTATGTTAGTAAGTAAAACATATAAATCAGTAATTTTAATGATGAAGATGCAGTTATCTGTGTGGTGATACATTTTATCATTCTAAGGTATGCTGATAATTAATTTCAGTTGTCTTTATCAAATTTTTCCTTCTTTTGAGTGTATCCATGCATCAATTATTTGTAAATGCATCATTGTAAGATTATGAGATATACAGCCTAACACCAGCAGTTTATTGGAAAGTAACAATGTTTATATGGCAAAATCAATTGTTATTCTGTAATCCACTATTCGTGAAGGGAGATATAATAAAAGTGTATAAATGCAAAATATATTTAAAATTTATATTTTACAATAAGACAGATTTTACTGATGATGAGATCATTCCCAACACTGCAACAGACATGATCAAAAATACAAGTATCAATAATCATTATGCAGTTTTAATTCCTAAATGAATATTTATACATATGTTCATCTATTTGAAGTTGTACAATGTCAATCATCTTGCACTTAATCTTATGTACCTAATGAAATCTAGGTTTCAAATCCATGACTTTAGCTGCAAATGAAGACATTACATAAAATAAATGAAAGTTAATTTATAAAGTACTTACCAGAGACAAGTACACAAAAATCATGGTATTTTTTATTCATTTTATTTATTAATTTTTATTTATAAAATAATAATTTATAAATAATTTTATTTATTAATTTTGATTTATTAGTTAATAATTTTATTTATTAATTTATTTTTTTAATCATTTTGCCCCAAGCAAGTTGATAGTGAAAGAGTATGAGAAGATGTTAGTGAGGTGACAATAAAGAAACAGGATTCAGGAAGAGAGAAAATGGTGATTGATGTTGCATTTAAATTTTTAAGGATTGTAGGTGGCAGGGAAGCAAGAAATCAGAAGGGAGTTTCATAAGTGAGAAGTCTGAGAAAAGAAACTATTAGAATAGAACTGATGGCTTCATCTAGCTTGTTCAACAATAAAATCATGATAATTTGTTGCCAATCTAGTAGCATGCTTAAATTCATGCAATTAAGGCACTAAGAGAACAGCTCATCACAACAATTGCCACAAAAATATTTATAGAAAAGACAGGGAAACTACGTCAAGTTGGTGGGAAAGTGAGTGAGGTCAAGATGCCACATCAGGATCAATTACATTAGAGACCTTTTTGTCAAGAATCTTGAGATGTATAGCAGAAGCAGCAGTAACCCAAAGCTAATTAAAAACAAATCATGTCTATATTTTTGAGATGAAGTATTATGTACACTATTTACATTATTCAGACTATTGTCCTCATCTTTGTTGCCATATTTATTACAACGTTTCAGCCATTGTATGCTCCGTGGTTGGAATGTCGAACTGAACCCTTTATTTTGTTCACTAGGGTAAATTGTTCTAGTTCTACATGTCTGTCTTTTTTATCTCCTGTTAATTCCCCTCTTCAAGTTCTCCACCACCTTAACCAGGTATTGAACTCACTCTTTGGGTCCTGTCACTGGATCTAACTGACGCCTTTATCCACTGTGCCATGTGTCCTTGAGGACATCTGTATATGAATCTCTGGGTATTATAGACAGAATGTCTTCAGCAACCACTTTTTACCAGTGCTCATATTGCAATTTTTGCTGTTATCACTGCATGTTTTTACCAGAGATGAGCTCTGGGTTATTGCAATTTTTATTGTTATTATCGCTTTTCTCTGCCACTCCTTATTACTAAGAACCAGTATGCAATATGAGCTCTGGTAAAAACATGGAATGATAACAGCAAAAATTGCATCATGAGCACTGAAAAAAACGGTTGCTGAAGCCATTAGGTTTATAATACTTAGAAATTCATACACATATCCTCAAGGACACATGGCACAGTGGCATTTGTTAGATCCAGTGACAGGACCCGAAACATGCAACAGCCAAAATGTTGCAATAAATATGACAAAAAAAGATGAGGACAATAAACCAAATAATGTAAATAGTAAATCACATCCATTGTAAATATAAAAAGAGAAGCAATATATATCTTAGTTTTAATTTGATATTCACAGAACAGCTTGAAGGCGATAGAAATAGAGGAAAACAACACATAACCTATCCAACAAATTTGAGTAAATGCATGGTAGAACAAGGTTTATTCATTTTTTGTAAGAGCTACAAAGGACACTAAACTAAGGAGAGCCATGATTGCCAAAGTTCTGAATGGCCATGGCACATAGAAGAAGAATATCTCTAAAATTCAGTGCCTTTATCCAATGACTACTGAAGTAATGGTTAAGGATTCTCAGCATAGTTGATAGAATAACATGATAATGAAATGCAAGACATTGAAATAATCAGACAGTGCCCTGGGTCAAAAAGCAGTCTTTTCACTCGGTACTTGAGCCAAATATATTATATCCAAGGTCAGAGAAATCACTGAAGAGATGACTACAGTACCATGATCACACTGTTATCATGAAACAATGGATAAAACTGACTTTCCCAAATTCCAAACACGTTTCACTGATCAGGAACTATCATAACTCATTTGGAAATACTGATCCCAATGGATAACAAAGAGACATTGGTAGAAATACTGACTCAAACAAGAATAAGGATATATAGCATTGATCTCACTTCATGCATACTTGGGTATTTTCTCTAAGAAGAAGCCATTGCTGAATTCACAAGGATTACAATAATCATTGCAGGAATACCAATGAGGTCAATTTGTTGCCTGTTCAACTTTGGGCATTGTTCAGGTTAAGTGATAAACAATAGAAAATCTTAAATTGTATTGACTCAGAAACAATACATGCTAATCTATTCTTAACTTTACAGTAAATAAAAAAAATAAAAAATCTTTCTCTAGATATACAAACAAGTATTTCAACCAAGAAGGTTCTTAAGGTAAATCAACTATTGTGTATTCATCATGAGTTTAGAACATTGTACAAATGAAGTGTCTTATTTTTTTTTCAGTGTGTTACATATATAAGTATTACAGGTCAGTTACAATAATGTATTGTTTTGCTTATTGACTGATAAGTGCTATCTTTATCTAAAAACAAACACACACTTATTTCAGATAGTACTCTGTAGGATTGATGTCTTCTTTGCATAGTCCAAAGGATTGAAATAGAAAGAATGTAGTTCAGGTCCTCTTAACAATAACTACAATAGAAGAGCAAAATCTCAAACACCTTTTATTAATGTTTGCACTAAATTCAGGGATAAATGGGTATAAACAACTAAGATCACAAGACCTCAGTTACATTTTTACTGTTTTCCAGTTTATCACAGGTACCAAATTAATTTTTTAATCAGCTATATATCCTATATTGATAAGCAAATTTTTAAAAATAAGATCGTTTAATGAAAATATAAATAAAAACACTAGTCATTTCATTTAAACATGAAAATAAGTTTACTCAAATACTTATAATTAGTAGCAAACAATCATTTTATGATTAATAAGTGGCTGATTTACCTGTTTTAATTTTACATATTATCTAAATAGAAACTCAATTGAAGACATCCAGGTGTGTCTGAAGGAGAATAAAGTAAAGTATTTACCTTGATGAGTTTATACATAAGCAGGATATTTTTTTAAGTATTAATATGATATTTTACATGCTTATTAGTATATCAATAAAAATGTTTCTGCCAATAACCCATATTTCTTTAACCTTGTGACAGATAGCAACTAAGTGATAGTCTAGCAAAATAACATTTGATATGAAAATGCAAACAAAAGTATAAGTGTGAATTCCTCTAGGTGGAAAATATTACACCCACTGACATCCATTTATGGCTGATGAATGATTATAGATGTTAAGCAGTATTCTACATCAAATAATGCATTTCAGATGTTAAGCAGTATTCTACATTAAATAATGCATTTTAGTCATGTCAACAAATATGGGGATCAAATTCACTGATGCACGTTTTTACAGGCATGTGACCTCTTGTTTATTATTGGTTAAAATGTATAACCAATAGTGCTGACTGTAGGAAAAATAATGTTTTGTAGTTTAAAACTTTCTCTGTTAGTGTTAAAGTACTCCCTGTATCTGTTTTGTTTCTAGAAAAGGTATTTCACAACCTCCTTCATGCTTGTTTAGAAATGTATGAATATTTTACTTAAAATGGAAAATATTTTTATAATCATTTGAATTTGGAAAAATAATAAAATACTGTATTTTTATTAGCAACAAAAAATCATCTAACTTCTCCATTATATTAAGCAAATTATCAACTAGCAAATATATTTGCGAGTCAAAAGAAAACAAAAACAGGTTAATACAATAAATATTTATTTAGGATACCTTATGTTGACTGCTGGTGTTTTTATTGGCGTTTAGATAAGAAACTGTTGTTATTGTACTTAAAATGAAAATTTCTATTATTGTTTTTATAATTAGCTTAGGGTCTTAAAATAAATTAAAGTAGTAGAATAGTGTTTGCCATTGGATGCAATATCCAACATAATAAAGGAAAACTTCTCTGAAAATATGTTGTTGAAAATTAATAAGTGTTTCAAAACAAAAAAAAAGATTTATCTTAAAAAATCCTAGACACTCTAAAAAAAAAAAAAAAATAGGAGCAGATGCAGTTTATTTACTTCACATTCATTATTTGTGCATTTGCATGTAGCTGAATTCTTTTGTTATTATTACAGTGAAAAAAAATGGATATTTTTTTTGGGGGGGGGGCAGTAAATTCTACTCCTTCAAAATATTCAAAGAAGCAGTCTTTTGAAATTAAACACTATACAATAACACTTGATAGAAACTAGAAAATGTAACAATCACAACTTGGAACTCCAAATACAATGTAGATAAAATCTTTACTAAATAAAAAAAAAAAATTCTCAAAATCTAATTCAAAATTGTTCTCATCACACAATCAGGTCATCTTCTATTTCAGGACATGCACAATCAGGGGTCTCTACAATTTCTTATCCCATGTAGCTCTAAGCAGTATTTTTTACCCTTATCATCCCTCCCAGTCAGTGTTTTACCATGCATTTACACGAGTACGTTAAGTTACTCACTGTTGACCCTTGCCCCTCTTGCTTTTAATATGTATGAGTTAAATTCTTCAAGCTGTCTATTTCATTGCCTATTTCATCTCCATTTACCTTAAAACTTTTAACAGTAGTTTATAAAATATAAATTCAATCCTTTGGTATATTCTGTGGTATGATGGTTAAAATTCTTGCAAACCAACTTGCTAGGGTATTGGATTTGATAATGTTCCTTTAACAATATTCAAAATGCCTGGAAGAGAGAAACATTTTTACAGTTCTCAGACAGAAGGGTATCCACATAAATATAAAAAAAAATAATTTAGAGTAAGTTTTAAATAAGTATCTTTACATATTTACTGTTGTGGCTCATAAAAAAAAGCAATATTTATAATATACTACATTTATGATATCAGAAAACCTAACTGGTTTCAGATGAAGGGAGCATATATAATGCAATAAAAATATTTGTTAGAATTAGATAACTCTGACACAACACTACACATGTATAATATCTGATAGAAAGTAACATATTAGTCACTTTGGTACAAAGCAATATTAGCTACTGTTCTATAAAAGAAGATATATGAGATTAGAGATTATATAGAATTATATATATTTACTTATCTTTAATCCAAGATTTGAAGTAGATGGCCTATTTTTTTTATTTTAAGCAGTGTGTATTGTATCTATCAACCTGTATGAAAAGAAAACAAGAAAATGTGGTCTCTGGAAGGGTTTAAAGCTGTTTCCCTTTGTAAGAGGAATCACTGTTTGATCCAGTGTGCTTTGGACCACTTGGCCACAGAGAGCCAAACAGCCTAGCAAGATTTTCTTTATTAAGTTTTCTCGGGTGCACAGGCTAATAGACATAATACACACTGTTTAAAATGAAATAAAAAAATAGGATGTTTATTTCAAACATAGGTACCCACTAAAAATAACATTTGTTGTAATAAAAAATATTTACCTATATAAATTAATGCTATACAGAATTTATTATATGTAAAGATTTTGCACTTATATAAATATTAATGTTATTTTTAGAATGATTATTTGAACCAATAATTTAATCTTTGTTAGATTGAGTCTTGTTACCTGAGCTTATTTGCACAGTTCAAATGTGACATGTTTTGTTGAAATGCTTATCTTCAGAGCTGATGATACTATAAAAGAACGATACAGTGCATATGACAGTCTCAACACATGGAAGACAGAAAAAATACAATATAAAATTGACAGATTATTGTAGAAACAACTGAAACTAACCTGAATCTTCATCAGAGGAGTCTTCATCACTATAGTCAACAGTTCCTCTACCATTCATCAAGTGCTTATTTGCCCGTCTTCCGCCTCTCCTCAGAGACATGCCTCCTTGTATGAGATAATTGGGCTTTGGTTCCTCCTCCATAAGACTTGGTACAGAAGGATCACTCAGTGATGTGGGCAGTGGTTTCAAATTCAAATCTTCTGCACAACACTCATCATTATCACACTGATCTGAATATTGTGTGGCAGCACATGCTGCCCCACTAGCCACAGCAGCCAAGTCAATCTCATCCTTCTTATCTTCTGCACTTACTTCAGAGCTAGATCTCTTTTCAACTGTGATATTATTACTGCTGGCTTTACAATTAAAAGTATTACTTTGAATGTAGCCCTGTTCTAAACCCTCTTTTTCAGGTATTTTACTGCTCTTACTGGACATTTGTGGTGAAGTTGTACCACTATTCTCTAGATTTTGTACACTGCTTTTGGCAGGCTGTACAAGAGATGATTCAGTGGAGTTTTTGTTGAGATTTTCTTTCTCTGAACATTGACTACCAAGTTCCTTGGAAATATCATTGTTTTGCAAATCTATCTGAGTTAAACTGCTCATTGCTTGCATATTATTATTCTTCATTCTTTCTGCAGAAAGATTATGTTCTGATCTAATGTTTGTATAATTCTCATTTTGAGGAAGATTCATATTGACACAAAGTTCATGATGTGTATCTTTCAGCAGTTGAGAACTGCTATTTTTATGTTCTTTTCTCAAATCTTTATTTTCTATGGTCCCAGGTTTACAGTCACTTGAAATATTAGACAAATTTGTACTACCTTTATTAAAACATATTTCAGAAGTAACTGAGGAATTATTATGATGTTCTCTAATTAATAATTTCTTGTCAGACTGATCAATGTTTTCATTATTGTCTGGAGAAAGATTCAAAGAATCTTCTTCAGAAGGGTTTTCTGGAATTCTGCTTATATCAATTTCAGCAGAATCAACACCATAATCTTCAAGGAAATCAAATGCTCTGTTGATTTGCTTGCTGGCAATGCTTTGATTTCGGCCTGGTTTTTCCCGAATTCTTACATTATCATCATCTTCTGTCTTTTCCAAGTTAGAGACTTTCTTTGACCGAGTTAGTGTATTTGAAGAATAGTTTATCACATTTCCACTGAGTAACTCTGTGTCACTCTCTGACTTCTTCATGGCTGCTTCCATGTCCGACTGGTCCATTATGTCAAAGCAGCTACTAATCACATGTGAACAACGTTGATCTGACTGCATGGCAGCTGTTGAAGCGGCTGTTGGGATACGCCGTGTCACTTGATCAGTCATCTTTAATGTTTCTTCTATATTTTTTCCACTCTCTTTGGTTCTATTCAGTAAAGATCATCATGAAACATGTCTGAAATGAAAAGAATTAGATTATCAGTTATTGGAAAAGAGAAGGATTAAAATTTCCTGCATATTCTGCAAAATAATCTTTAATCTTAAAGATACTTTAATCCTGTTCCAGAAAGTACACAATAAATTTTTCAAAGAAACATGTATCTGGAAAGAGGGGAGGGAATAAAAGACAAATTGTTTATTTGAAAATGTACATTAAGATTGTTATCATGAAATACTAACAAAATAATAGTAATAATTAAACAGTATACAAGAAAGCAAATAATATAATAAGAAACATTAGACAAGCTCTCCACGTCTGTATAACTTCAATAAACATTCATTTTGTGCTTATCAATAATGTATGTAATACAAGCCATTTCAATATATATTAAGATGTATTGTCATATGAATTTAAATCCTTTACAGTTTGGGAGGATTATTCTACAAAGAAGTAAAGTTTAAACAGAATAAAAGAAAAAGAGTTTTGTTACTTGTTTGTAATGCTTCATAGAAATCAGCAGAAATATTAGATAAAGTTGAATGCCTAGCAAGTGTTTATTTGATTAAAAAATCTCAACAGATAAGCAGACATTGATCTGACTTGTACATTTTATTTTTGATTGGCTTTGCTTTTAACCAATCACAAAAAACGAAAATAATTATGAAACAAATATTCCCATGAATTACAAACAAAATCCAAACATAAATTCTCTTTGACAAAAAATACCAGATGGAGCTTAACATTTCATTATCAAAAGAATATGTAGACATTTACCTTGAAAACACTACTTTTTGTGTAACTATAAGTAAAATAGGTTACCCATTAATAATATAATTGCAACAATACAAATACATAAGCAGAGAAAATTTAAAATAGAAAGCATTTGCAAATTGAAAACATGACAAATCAGATGAAATCTAGACAGTTACAGGAAAGACTTCAATTTTATATATAAATAGAAACCAAAAGCTTCAGAATATATTTTGATGTGTTCTCTCAAAAGAACCAAATAAAATACCTTTAACAAACACCAAAAAAGTTATAATGTTGGATATAGAAAATTGAACAAAATTTGTTTCAATAAGTGATCTGGTTTGAAAATAATGATAATAAAAAAATAGCTCACTATTTTTATTTGAAATAATACTGCTTTCATAAGGAACAAAATTTTGCTATGTGTGTGTGTGTGTGTCTGTCTGTCTGTCTGAGCCTAGATGCTTAAGGGTGTTGGATCATGAAAACACTTCTAAAAGAAGTTAAAACTATAATAAAAATTTAAAACCATAGTAAGCCTACTGGTAATAACATTCTGATGTAATAGATAAAATCTTGGCTAAAACAAAAAATATTCTAAAATCAACAAAATAGATTAAGAAAACAGTCAATTATTGTACCCAGTGACAATCAAGAAAACAAAAAATGAAACAATCAAATATATAAATTAAGATAAATAAAGACAAAATTGAGTACAAAACAAACCAAAACTTGAATAGCCTAATGTCATTTAAAAGGCAATTATAAATATACTGAATGGCAAACAGGAATAAAAAAAAAATAACAAAAGTGACATGAGAGGATTACAAATTAATAGCAATGTAAGCATTCAAATAATTCAGTGTAAATGAAGTTTATATTGTGATATCTACTAGAATCTGAAAAATAATGAAAATATTCTGTATATTGTATATAAAGCAATACTTATCAAGATGAAGTTAAATAAAAGACAACACTTGGAAGAGAAAAGTAGAAGTATAGTAACTTGGGCAAAAGTGAAAGTTATTATAAATGACAAAGAAGCAAAGAAACAATTAATAAATTAATAATGCTATTTATACAATTGTTGTAGTAGCAAAAGGTTATAAGAAGCACGATGAGAAATAAAGAAAAATGATAAAGATATGATAAATGTAAATGGTAAAGTGAGGATAATGATATTACAAAAGAAAACAAGTGATGGTTTCATAAGATTGGTGATACCACAATGTAAGAACATGAGATCAGTTCTGTATGAAATGATCAGGTTACTTGAATAAAGTTGTTGAAATATAAAATGAATGTAAAACACCCAAGGATAGAAAGAGCAGAAGAATTATATCAACGGAATTTACTATGAATGAATTTACAAAAATATGAAAAAGGAAAATACAAATAGAATGAGTTGGAAAATATAGATTTTTCATACTTTTCATAGCCTATGAGCAGAACTAATAACAAGGATTAAACAGGAATTTGAAACTTAAGAATGAATTAAGAACAAAAGGATTTTAGCAAATACCTACAACAAAAGTTTGTCTACTTTAGACAAGGCATTAAAAAAGCAGAACTGTAGATCACAAATTAAAAAAAAAATAACAAAGCAAAACAAAAAAAAACAAGACAGACCAATAATCAATATTCACAAACTAAGTGCTACAAGTAAACAAGCATAAAGTAAAATCGTTATAATCTGGTTGCTTGTTCTAAAATGGTTTTGCTCTAGTTTCATTTCTTGGGGAACAAACAGGAAGCAAAATGTCTTCAAACTTTTCTAATTCAGGAATTTATTTATTATTTTTTGGAGAACCAACCAACCAATAATGTATTTCCTAGGAGTATTTTAATATGATTAGCTATTTTGCTTGTTTGTAAATATTATATAAAATGATTTAATAAGGCAAAACCATTGATATGGGAAGATCTGTCCAAGTAAATACTTTGTGAAATTCAACATTGCAAAACAAATCACATTGGTCAAATTCTCTTTAGACAATAATGTAAAAAGTTTATATCATGTGGGCATTGAAAATTTTGAAAATAAATGATTAACTATAAGGAAGAAGAGATTGTATTCCTGTCCCAAATCACTTTTTCTGACTCCTGTGATAATGAAACAGAACTAGCACTGTAAAAAAAAGCTATCATGGACTTCAACTTAGAAAAGTTGAAAAATGAGCAAAAGATTCAGCACTAAAGTTAGCTTAAATCTAAACTACAATGCTTTTATTCAGTACATCACCAAGTTTGCTTGAATTATACACTTAAACTACATAAGGCTATACTTTTGTACTTACAATCCCAAAAGCAACAAGTTAGTGTACATGCATAGTTTTACAATATGCCAGGGTATGAAATTATACCATGTGTCTGTATTGTTGACATACATACACAAATAAATTCTAAGTAATCTGATAATTCTTGAAAATTGACACCTAACCCATAGCTAAAACTATGCGAGTCAGAATCCAAGAGAAAGCATCAGTAACACAACTCTTGACTGACCACCTCCAGCTATAGGTATAATGTTATATGATCTCATCCCTGTCTGCTTACAAATGCAACTGCTTCAGGTAGCAGCCCTGTTCATCTCTGATTAACTCATTACATTTAAGTGTATACAATCCATCACATTATTCATAGTTAGGTGGCTGTTTCTAACATATGGGGACTGGATATATAAAATTACAAAATCAATTGAATACCTGTGCAAAGTCCTTATATATTATATATTGCAACCAGGAAGTAAACAATTTTGTAAAAATATAATAATTGAAAAGACAATAATAATTATAAAAAAAACTGTTACAATAAAGAGGTATTTTTATATTGTAAAAAAAATATAAGGGTAAAAAAGAGGTTCAAACAAATATATTCTGAAACATTTATAACAAGACTACTTCTGAGATAAATGTTAATATTAAACCGGTGTGGTATGTGAGTAAGAACAACAAAATAATGACAAACAGAATGAGTAAAATACAATAGTTGATCAAGACTTTTTAGTCCATCCTACATGATGCAGAAACATAATTGCAAAAAGAGTTGTCAATGTCCTTCTCTGATTCTTTAATATGCTATGTTCTGTATTGAATAGTTATGAAATGCAAACTATATCAGTTTCAGTGTCAAAGGATTTGGATGGCTTCATGAATGAATGTTAAGATAGATTTAAATATAAAGTGTGATATTAATATATTTTTTATAGTTTACCAACCCAACTTGATAAGAAAACCTGATGTCTGGAGCTCCAGAAGACTTGCATCAGTTTGGAAACCAACCATACTAACCAACAGTGAATGCTCTTGGAGCATGTAATTTGTTAACATGCACAATAAAATCCAGTGTCATGTTTATTTCATTATAGTTTTTTAAACTTTGACCTTAAATCATATGTAATCCTCAATAATTTGGAAAAGTTATATAGTTAGTTTTTAAGTTTCTAAATTTAATTAAGGTTATAAATAATATAAATCTGTTTACCGTATTTGATGGCATATAAGGTGCACTTTTTTTTACTAAAAATATCTTTTAAAATTCCCCTGCATCTTATATGTAGGTTTACTCATTTTATTAATTACTATTTTTTTCTTGATCTGCCCTGCTAAAATTGGGGTGTGTCTTATACACTGTCAAATATGGTAAATTTTTTAACTTCCATTTTTCTTATATTTTTTAATTAGAAATCAATATAATCAAATTTAAGAAAAAAAAGATAATGTATATATTTGTAATTTTTTTTTAATATTTTAAATTTACAATATAAAATCAACAATTATTTCAAAAGGATACTAAATTATTAAAATGCAATATCTTCAGTGTATTCAATTCTAAATTTCTGCTAAGTTTTATTTTTATTCATTCACCCCCTCAAGCAAGGTGAAAAAGACCTTAAGAGGCATGGATTAAAAAAGATAGGAAGAACTAGATAATTGAGAAAACACTTTCAGAGATACCATAGCTACACCTTGTCAAAAGCTTTTGAGATACCTTGGTAAACACTCTCATTATGAATTTATTATTTAGGACTTCACTAATTCTATGCATAATGACAATTAACCAAACAGTTAATAGTGGACCTAATGAAGAAAATCCATACTGTTTATCATTGAGGTGATTGTTTCTGTTGAGATGATCAACAAATTTCTTGTTGATAATACACAGAAAAATTTGTGATGAGTATGAGTGTTCACCTGCATTCTTGAAAACAAGACATACAGCTGACTTGGGAAACATTTCTCCTTCTGGGAACAGTTAAACAGTTTTACCAAAATTCAAGATAGCTCTGGTCTAAGATTTTTAGGAACAGCCACAGAAATTTCATCCAGACCAGCAGCTTTTATAGATTCAAGATTTTCATTTTTATGCCAATCCACAACTTGTTTTCACTTCTCAACTATTCATAAAGATGTTCTGCCCCACTCATTATTTTGGTTCAGTGAGTTATGACTTTAAATTTCAGTGTGATGCTGAATATGTATAAAGAACTAATCAGAGGTTAGAAGTGAGAATTGATCAGCATATACCAACTAAGATTTGTAGATGGCAGTTTGACAATTTACATACACTTGTCAATCCATCCAGGTCTGGGATTATAGAATATCTCATAAGTAGTCCATTTTGTGACTTGTCTTTCACTAGAAATATTTTCTCAGTCATTAGCAGGGCACATTTAGATTATCATTTGAAAGTGCTCAAAACTCTTGTATATTAAATTTAGACAAGCTTCCTTCTGTCAACAGATGGAATGGTTGTTCAAACATAATATAATCTGTTTGTAACACTGAGTGCTGATTTTATGGTAAGAAACCAGAAAAAATTATTTAACTTTTCATATCCATAGATTCTACATCTACAGATTATACAATCACTATTATGACAAAATTTTAGAAAATTCCAAAAGGTAAAAATTTAATTTGCTGTATACTGAGAATGGCTGCTTTGTGAAACTGACTCCTAAGAGAATGCTTCCTTGATCACTACAATCTTATGCAAAAGACTGTCAGTAAACCAGACCATGCCTTGATTAACAGCATAGACATTGCTGCAACAACATGTCTGTTAGTGATGTTTTTTTTCTATGCTGAAAAACATACAAAGCCATCATGAAGTTAAGTCCTGTCTCTTCTCTCTTTTTGTTCACCATATTTAAAATTACTGCTACCACATGCAATGGTCAGCAGTCACACAGATTTTTCATTAGGGTGTACTTTTCACACACACAAACACACATTGGTATACCATGTTACTTGTTTTCCTCACTTGCAACAAAATCATTTTGGACTTTGCACACTCTTTGTGACAAATCAAACTATTGTTTTCTTCATGGCCACAACAAAGAACATTGAATTTTAATATGTAATTACATGTATCTGAGTATGTAAATGTTACTATCATATTTAGCTTGTCTTCTTCCTTTTCTGTGATGATCATTTCTTCACATTATTTATAATTTTGTGTTGTATTTGTGGACATGATACTTGGATTTTATTTTTCCACCTAAAATCCAGGTAGAGTGACACCACAATACAAATGATAAAATTTACTTTTATATAAGTTTGGATTTTCCTGTCAAGTGTTGATTTTTCACCAAAGTTTTCAATTCATACATACAGTATAACAGTTATTTAAATAAGATTTAAATTGTATTAGGCATTATAAGCAATTTAGTCTAAACGGAATGATGCATATAAATTGTATGCAAGTACTCATCTATTCTATATAAGGGCCTGAAGAATTTAGTTTCCACAGTAACCAACTCCTTACTGATACAATGGAATGACTGTACACCAACACTATAGAGAGGTAGACTGACATCATAAGGAAAAATTGATAGTTATGAATTCTGAAATTTTCCATGAAGAACATGAGATGTGACAGATTAAGGAATGAGAACAACATATGTTATAGATCAAATAAAAGGTTCCAGTTGATATTCTTGGAAGGTTAGCGAATGTGACAGATATCCAAGGAAGAATGAAGATGAATCTGGACTAAAGAAAGTGACATACACAGCTAGTGTTCAAAATCAGTCTTCTCTATATACACTGTTGATTGAAATTATTGTCATGGTCTGATTTTTTTAAAATTTATTGGAAATAATTCCAAACATAACTGAGTAGTAAATGTTTTATGTGTTTATTGATTTTAGTGCTCATCATGTCAAGTGTCTTAATCCTTCTCATAAAATTGATGTTACCAGTATTCAAACTTTCAATTTATCCATTGCTCAGTTTATCAGTCAGATAGTGGATTTTCCTACTCATTGCAATAATTCTGCTCAACATGCTTCTTTATTTCTTTAACTCCTCACCTAGTTCTTGTCAAGTATCATAACTTAGTCCTTTTGACAATTCTGACCATGCTGTAATATCTGTTGACATTTCTTTCAAATCGTCTATTAGAAAGGAACCTCCTATTCACAAAACTTCTTTCTGTTACCATACTGATTGGAATTCATTTTGTGATTTTCTGCTTAGATTGATATTTTTAACCTTCCTATTGAGAATTGTGCCATTGTTTTCTTTTTCTTGGGTTAAAGCCAGTATAGATACTTTCTCAGAAATATCAGATGATACCACAATCTTCTCCTTTGTTCCCACAGGGCTGTTCAGTCATTATAGCCCACATAAATCACTTTTCCAGCAATATCAGCATGATACTTTCAATCACAACAGATGCCTCTTTGTGTCCACTTGTAATAATTATAAATGTGTCATCAAACAGGCTATATCTTTTTATGCTGACAGAATAAGGCACCATATAGCCTCTAGCAAGTTTAGTTCTCATGACTACTGACAGTTCTGTTAGTAAGTTTTCTATCATTCCTATCTTCACTCAATTTAAGATGTTAACATTTATTAACGGTTATTGCTAAAAGAGTCTATCTAGTTTTAGATAATGATGAAACTTGGACTGTTACTTTGGATATTTTGAAGGCATTTGACAGGGTTTGACATGTTGGCCTTCTTCACAAGTTGAAAGGTTATGGTATTTCTGGATTAATTTTTGATCTGATACATTCTTTCCTATGAAATCATATTTGTCTTGAACAGCCACTATTCAAGATATTTTTGTATTAATGAATGTGTCCCCCAAGGCCCTATCTTTGGGCTTATATTGTTCCTAATTTTCATCAACAAGCTTCCTTATGTCACTAGTACTCAACTTTATATCTATACTGATAACACAACTATTTACTCTTGTCTTAATAAATCTGATCAGTTTGATAAGATCAAATTGATAGCTGACTTCAAAAATGACCAAAACTCTGTTGTTGACAGGGACAAGATATGGCTTGTTAATTTTAGCACCTCTAAAACAAAACTGCTCTCTTTTAATCATCTAAAAGAACATTTTTTGCCTTCTATCAGTATGGCTGATGCTAGAAAAGTTGGTTCACTGTGTTATACTAGACAATTTTTTTTTCCAGAATCTATCTTGCACATTTATGAGTCTACATTGAATATTGCTATCACATTTGGTCTGGTGCTTCTGCTATATATTTAGAGATTCCTGATAAAAAAAAAAGAAGAATCTGCAATGTTATTGGTTCTGTCCTGGCATCTTGGCTTCAGTCACTTTCCCACTGCAGTAATGTAGTTTCATGGTAATTGCTCTGATGAAATTTCCTCCTTGGTGCCTCAACTTTATGAATTTAAGTACAGTACTTGATTGGTAACTAGGTCTCATCATTTTACAGTTGAAAAGGCTAGATTTAACTATAAGTTCTATGCTTACAGTTTCTTCACTTGCACTTCTTGCTTGTGGAACTCTCTTCTGGATTCTTGCTTTCCAGTCAACTTTGCATTTAATTTTTTGAAGATCAATGTCAATGTTATCTTCGGTCTTCTTAAATCTTGTTCTTTTATTGTTCTCTCTCCTTAATAATCTTTACTTTTTCTCATATTCTTTCAGACTCAATAACCCCCTTGTGTCTTAATGACTTTATTGCCTTACTTGGAATGAAATGATTAAACAAAAACAATCAAACATAGGTATCTGTACAAAATTATTAAATCTATGAACAAAAGTTTTAATATTTAACGTTGAATGCCCCAAATTAATGGAACAAAAAATGAATCATCAATTGTAAATCCTTTTTGAGCTTCTTATAATCCTTCTTTTGGTAAAACCTTGTACTAAATTAGCACAAATATCTACAGGAATATATTGCCACACTTTATATGCATAAGTTTCAAGTTGTTGCAGATTACTTCTTTTTTTATTTTTGTTCACCCAATACAAGCCTCAAGAGTCATTCAATATAGAGGGTTACTGAATGAGGTTGTTGAAAGTAGATAATGGTTGACTCAAAATTTGAAGAGATTAGGATTGTAGCAGTCAGGAAAGCATCTCAAGAGTCTGTTCCACAAAATAGTGATTCTTGAGAAGAAGTTGTCCCAAATAAAACTTCTTTGCTTAAGTAATGAGGATGCTTTGACACTGTTGATGTGGCATGATGAGTCTTTCCTTTAATTGTCTGAACTGGTGAAACAAAGGTATGTTGCTCATCAGAATGTTAGCTATGGAAATACTGAGAGCCTTGTGTATCTTAACTCCCTCTCTATAGAAGTAGAAATTCACTTGTTTTTACACATCATTTCAGTTTGGGATTCTATGAAGGCAAAGTTAAAGCATTTATATTCTTATCATGAAGATATACCTTGACTGATTTTGAGGTACATTTTGGACCATTATCATGGATAAATCTCTAACACTTTCAATATTTCACAATAATCCTCTTTTGAATCAGGGTTCTTATTCTTCTTCATTGTGCCATATCCATCCAGGACGAGAGTAATTACAATTTCCTGTCCTTTGTAGTTCTTAGTAAACTCTCTTTTTTTGCTATATCCCTGTTCCTTCAAACTTTTACACAAGCTTTCTAAGAAGGTTATATGCTGCTTTCCTCTGTCCCTTCAATATGTCCTGTGAATATCAAATTTTCCAAACCCACTTTCCTAGTCCTAATTAATTTCAACTATCTCTTTTTATCTGCATATAAGTGTCCTTTTTGTTTCCATGGTATTCTCAGCATCCTTTGCATAACAACATTTATTTGCCTCAAGTCTCTTCTCCATCTGTGATGAGATGGTCCAGTATTCATTGCCATATAGGAGTGCTGATATTACATAACAGTTCAGTACACTTTTCTTTTGTCCAGTGGAATTTTCCTGTTTCTTAATACTTTGCTTAACTTTTGGAAAGCAACTTTCATTATTCCAATGTGCCTTCAGATTTCAGTGTCACATTTTCTGCATGTTTAATAAACTCAAAAATATAAATTTTTGTTTCTTGTCAAGTGATGGGCACAAGTTGTTACAGTCAAAACTAACTTCCAAGCCAAATATCTACCCATAGTTGATGTGAAAGAAGGAGTACTCAATGGACTCCCCTATATCACTGCAATGTATTCTGGCAAAACAACCAATTATGTTTCATGAACCCTCTAACACTTGATATAATGCCTGTCTCTTTGTAATGACTTCCATTGAATCATCTTGCTCTCCTTCTCCCAACTTACTAACATGTAATGCCTTTTTCAAGAGCTGAGGATGTTGACATTCAGGACTGAATAAGTATTAAATAGTAGACCTCTCCATGAATTGAGTGCAGGAATCTCAAATCTAGAAAGAATTTCTTTGCATCTTCTTTCCAGAATTTGCTATTATTGTCAAACTGATATTCATTTGATCTGGGAAATGCTTTTGGAAGGATGGGGTAATAGATTTCATGTAAAGCCATGTGAGCCCCAAAATAGTCTAAACATATCTTCTCTAACCCATCTAGTTTGGTACATCTATGGAAATACTGATGCTATGAAATGATAATGGGGTAGATGTGCAAAGTATGTATTTTGGTCCTTTACCTTTAAAGAAAAAATTCATTTGACAGATTAACTGATGCTTTGACCTTCTCCAATAACTGACTAATTTTCTAGCTAGAAGTCATGACTAAGCCAGATGCCAAGTACCTTGCATAGACCATCCAGGAGTCAGGAAAAGAACACACTTTCCACAAAGCCAACAGCAATTCAACAGTCATATTACAGTTAATTCTGGCACAGCTCCTCTCATATATAACCAGATTTCTTTGCTCCGATCTGTCAGCCGTGCTTCAGAATATGCTGACTGCACCTCTGCAGGGGGTAAAAGTCCACCTGTTGGCTGTGGGTGGTGACCCGTAATGCCTGGGGACGAGATCCTGGTGGTTGAGAAGGTCATGACCTGGGTGCAACACACCACTTTGGCCCTTACCTGGGCTAGATGGGCAGTTGGAGAGACCCAATCCGATCAATCGGCTGGTCCTGACATGCCCTAGCTCATATATATTTTTCTCCCAATAGTATTATTGAATCTATATTAGTAGAACATTTCACAACCCTTTATCTTATATGTGCTAGAAGGTGGAGGCTGAGGGTCAACTGTGTTGAGAGCAAAAAACTTTTTCACCACTGTTAAACTGAAGAGGCTCAAGACTAGCTTTTAATATGAGTATACTGGTGGTGTATCCATATCTCAACCAAGGCAAATGGGTTACCCCCTTGGTTCATTCCCTTCTCAAGTTGAACTCCATGGTAGGTGGTGGAGCACAGGGCCAGTGAAAATAAAAACCCAAACATGGCATCCTTAAATAAAAAAAAAACTAAAAGAAATTTATCTGAATCAGACTCTGGATGTGAAACAGCAGACTTCCCCAGATTCATTATCATTGAATTCCTGGAAGAGGTCTGTCTCACTGAATTCTCTCCATTTTTAATTGAAAAAATTATCTCTGCATGAGCAACACCAAAAAATGTTAAAAAATTGAGAAATGGAAACTCAAATGTCAGAAATTTGGACACCACAGGGATGCTTGCAGAGGACAACAGACATGTGCCAAATGCGGAGAAAAAGAACCAAATCATAAAAGGAGGAATGCTTGAAACCACTAAATTGTCCAAAGGATCATCCGGCATATGCAAGATCTTGTGACATCTACAGGAAAGAAAAAGAAATCATTGAGGTAAACATAAGAGAAATGTGTCTTTCTTGGAGGCCAGAAAAATTGTAGAGGTCTATATGGGTGAGACTAGCTATGCCTCTGTTACACCGAGAGCTGAAACAATCAATGAAGATAACAAATATAGAACCCTAATCAAAAAACTCATAAATTTAGATCCAAGCGAGTGGACAAAATTCCAGGCAGAGCTAAAGAAGGAACAAGCCAATAGTACTCAACAAACATTCCAAATGGAAGTTCCAGCTCAGATTAATAAACCCATGACAAAATAAAAAATGAAAAAGAAATAACCAAAAAAACATCACAGACACAGACAACTCTTATCAAAAGACAAAACCTGCAATGATCATCAATCTGTCTTTCAACTTCTAAAATCAATATCAATGGGAAAAATAATATACAAAACCCCGAATCAAACAAGGACAAAGAAGAACGTCCATCACAACCCAAGAGAAACCATACCCCAACTTCCTCACGGGAACGTCTAAAGTCTTCAAATCTAACAAGTCAACTTACAGAACAATCAACTTCAAAGATTTTTTTTGGTAAGGATGGAAACCGATGAACCGAGCACTAAAAACAAGTCAAAAAAAAGCAATAACTCCAATTCAGACAAATTACACATCAAACAATGAAATTACAAAATAATGCAATCCTACAGTGGAATTGCAGAGGAATCCGGGCTAATTATGAGGAACTTCAACAACTTCTGACCAACCATAACCCAAAAATAGTTTGCCTACAAGAAACCTTCTTAAAAGAAACAACCTCCATTAATTCCAAACAATACCATATTTATTAATACTACATTGGGCCTTTTTTCACTGCAAATAATGTGAAAAATTACATCAATTGGTTATGCAAATGAATTAGTTTATTTAATATAAATAACTAACTCATGCCAGATAGAAACATTTGAAACCATTTACTTGAGTAAGAATAAACAAACTGTGGTTTAAGGACGTTATCCTCAAATTATGTTTACAAAGTATATATATTTAATATACATGTGCAAACTGGATTTGGCATTAAATGACCCATAGTGGTTGATATGCCATAAAACCCCAAACAACCAACCATTTCTTTGCTGACCTTGGCATTGCTCATTAGGTAATGTAATTTTGTGTAAGACTAGTTAGACATGACAGTCTTTTTCTTTTAATATCATCCATGGAGACAGATACAGGTTTCTTTTCAGTGATCCTCAATTCAAGCAGAGCCACCACTAACCTATACTCACTGACAAGGTGAGTATACTGCCTGACCTTTTGCACCAAACCCATAACATTAATTAAACAAGGGAGTGGAGTGTTTCAAGTGTTTTCAGAAGTAGCCCCATTTGTTGCCTCTTTTAGTGTTCCATGGTCTTATGCTTTGTTGTTTTTTATTTTTTTGTCAGTATTTTATTCATGATATTTTTATTTTTTTTGTCTTGTTCAGAATCCCTTTAGGGGTCCTAAATAAAGCTTTAATGGGCTTGTTTTAAATGAAAATAAATAAAGAAACACCAAAACAAAAAAAAAAGAGTTTAACTTTTATGGTAGCAGTTCGAGTAAATTAGCACAGCCTAAGGATACATCTTTCTATAAAAGCAAAAATAGTCCAACCACTCACAAAATGCAACAATGATAATAAAATGTAACATAAAATAGCTTCCATAGGTGAAATATGAACTACCTCCATTTGGTAGGGAATAAGAAGTTATAGTAAGTCCTCGTGTCTAATGCTTGACTGTCAATGGCCGATTCAAATTAACTGAAACAATTCAAATAGAGACATAACCAACCACCATAAATGAAGTTGGTTGAGTGGTTGGTGGTTCAATATTTTAATTAAGTGTATAATTATACAATCCCCAACTTAGGTTTCTTCTACAAATAAATGTTTATATATTAATATTTCTTTTGTGAATTATAATAATTAAAATTATATTAATTTAATATCCATTATTCATAATAATACATAAATTATAATTTACCTGTTGATAATTTTCTTGTACCATTAGTTTTGAATGTAACACTTTTTTTATTTTTCAATGTATATTGTAGAAAGTTATTCTTGTGCATACATCTAACCAACACTGTTTTACTTAAAAAGAAAGACAAAACTAAAACAATATTATTCTCCATAATATAAAGGAAAACTGTGTGAGTAATTTCAGTCAGCTGTGTGCTTGTACAACAACACCTAACATAGCCTAACAGCAAGATTGTCTCACAAACCAATTCACTGGTAATACTGTGGTATTATGAAAAACTAAGCTATGCTTCATAAATAAGTTGAATTTCTGCTGTAGTATGATGTAAACTTAGTAAATAACTACAAATAAGCATGTTCTTACTTTTTAAAACACCTGTTTGTAGTAAAGTGAAAAGTGTACAGATCTTATCTGTCATTGACAATGTATTTGATCTTCACAAAAAGCTCTATGGAAATGGACTTGTACCAGACTAAATTATATTTAAGTAATTCAGAACAAGATTTAGAAATCATCTACAGTTGCTGGTCAGACTTAGTGCGTAAAACAGTGAAATGGTTACTGAAAATATATTTTGTTCTAAAGCCAGTGTAGCATTGCTCATTACCAATAATCATTTTGGTTTGAATTCATTAGGTCATATTATAATTAATATACAAATTTAGGTTAAAAATAAAAGAATGTAACTTCTATCTGTTCATATTAGGTTAGTTTTGTAAACATTTGGCGCAATGGTAATTAGATGGAGCAAGATCTGAAGAATAAATAGTGTGTGGATTTTCTTCTTTTGCTGATGTCTTTAATATTTTCAGGTGTAATATTTTCTGTCTGGGGGCCATATTATTAGGATAGAACATAACACCTTTGCAATTGATTAAACTGTGCTTCTTTTTCTTCAAAAGTTCAACAAATACTGTTATTGTATCATTGACATGGAGTAACATAAGTAGACCACACTAATACAAACTTTCCTTGGTTCTTGTTTGCATAATTTCCTATTCTTGTAAAATATTGTTAATTACCAGTCACCGGTCTGTTAAAAAATAGTGGAATGTGTTCATGAGAGTGCAAAGAATGATTATGTTAACTATTACTTTATTGTTGATAAATCATGGAAAGTACCATGTTGTTGCAGGTGAAGATAAACCATTGTAACAATTGAATTTTACTGTGTAAGCATAATCATTTTGAAACTGTATCAATATATACTGGTATGTGTGGTTATACTGAAGAGCAAAAATATAATTAAATATAATTCAGTCTATTGCTATCAGATTTCAGACATTACAAATAGGATAACCTGATATAATCAGAATGAGGACAAGAGTAAAATGTCATCCACCTTTGTACCAATGAAGCTTTATTAATGACATTTTCTAAAATGAAATCCTGAGTTTCAGAATCAGTGTTATTTGCTGATTTAAATCTATAAATTTTGTAGTTTGTTTTTTTGCAAGGAAACCCTGACATTTCACATTGTAGAATAAATCATATCCATGCTTCTAAATTAGAAAAATATTCAAAAATGCAAAAGTTCTCAGCAGAAACCCATGCTTATGTAAGCAGTCAACTGTAGTATATTGACTATAAGCCTCATGAAGAATTCTAAAGCTGGTAAAATGGTTTCTATATGAGCTTGCCAAAAGAAACATTGATCAGCTTTTGAACACATTTTCTTTTCTTGTTCAACATAGAGAAAAAAGCATTTGGGACATGATAGTCAATACCAATGAAGAAAGGGTGTGTTACAAAATACAACATGCAAAAGATCTTGACTAGCTCTAGGGCAGCCTTTAACATCATAAAATCTGCAGAGGAAAAATTCTTCTTTGTGTTTAAAGAATTCTCTTTAAATCTCATCAATACAAATTGCTGGAATCAAGATAAACTGTTATTGTGTAATGCTACAGTGAGTAACTGGCTTCTTTGAATGATGAATTGAAATAGAAAAAATATTTTCTAGACAAAGAAATCTACTGGTAATTTTGACTTCATGGCAATACTGGGTCCTTGGCTGAATAATGAGGCTATGAAGAAAAGGGTTTTGTAAAACAATGTTGGAAAAATTTCCATCAACCTTTTATTTATTTATATATATATATATATATATATATATATATATATATATATAATCATGCACACAAAGACAGCACAAATTGTTTGTAGGTAATTTATTAAGTTTAGCTTAGAATAGCACAAGGCTACATGTATAGAGCACCAAGTGTTTATCATTTATTACATTAGTTTAACTATTGCTCCATGTAGATTTCATAATATTTCATTTATAAACAAGTGTTATAAATGTTATATGATACTTTAGTGGTGTAGTTAACTCATATACTAACACTGAAGTAAGTTGGGATATCTATTAGATATAAAAATAAATTTTGCCCATCTGTTAATCACAAATTTCTCTTAGATATTTTTCTTACAAGTTATAAGAAACTTACCTTAAAGGTGTGGTAACCAAGTAAGTTTCTGATATGTCCCAGAAAGGGATATATTTGTTCGGAGTAGCAAAGTGGTTTTGGACTACTGTAACCATGTAGGACAAACTAGCAAGAAACTGTAATGGGCTGGTCTTCGTTGTAGTGGTAGGCAATAGGCAAAGACTATAGGTGTAGCCAATAGGCGTCGTCTTGTACCTCCACATCAGTCTGTATTTATGGCTGACACCAGCCAATCATATTACTGTGAGGGGGAACCCAGGTGTATGCACATTCATTACATCAGTTTCACAGACCAATAGTAATGTAACTTTCTGACATAATAAGCTAAGCTTAGCAAATACAGATATAATTCATTGATAATCTGTTTTATAAATGTAATTAATAGTATTTCTCAGATTTTTTTTTATATTTCTGTATTAATTATAGGCTACAGTAGATTTTCAGAGCACAAAGTTTTGTTTTAGTTATTAATATATTTTTGTTTGAATTTCTGGTATGAGAATTTATCAGTATTTACATTCATATTACTGTCCTCATCTTTGTTGCTATTATCACAATGTTTCAGTCTTTGTACCCTCCAGCTTTCTTTAGGTGCTTGTTAATCTGGGTAATCTTCAAGGAATTTTGAACTGAACCATTTAATTAATCTATTTCAGTAAATTATACTCATTCCACTGTCTAGGGATATCTCATTTTGTTCTTATGTAGTGTTACTCAGTTACTGAAGGTAAAAGAAAGCTCCAACCATAAAAACTAAGTGGAATCTTTCACAAATTCTAAATAAGAACAAGGACCACTTCACACCGAATAAGTATTGACAGCTTACTCAATGTTATGTCAAGCTTCCACATATGTATGGTCTTTCCAAGATTCACAAAGTTGATATTCTGTTGAGACCTATAGTCAGCTGCAGGGTGTTGATATACTACCTACTGTGCAGATTGCTAGTAGATATAGTCAGCTCATTAACAGGCAAGTCCACACCATGTATTAAGAACTCAGAACGCTATGGAATTGATCCAAGAGGTTCCCATTTATAACAATCAGATAGTAAGCTTGGATGTTGTGAACATGTTTCTCAGCATTCTGACAGTGGTTTGAAAATTGATTGGAATTAGATTCCTATGTCGAAGAACATATTAACATATATATATATATATATATATATATATATATATATATACATACATATATCTATGACAAATTCTGTTCATCTGTTTGTTACAGAATTGTTATGAATGCAAAAATATATTTTAACAAATATAAAAATATAATACCATGCATAAACTGAAACCTATGTAAATTTATAGAATATTGTAGAGTTTGTCAAATTTTGAGTTATGAATACTGAATTAAGTAAGTATTCCAAAAAATAGATTTTTCATAGAAATAATTTAAAATTGAGAAAAAGTATGGAAAAGAGTTTTGCTACTTGACTATAGGCCCAGGAAACTTTTTCAAAAAATTTTGTTGAGTCAAACTTGAATAAATTTTTCAGCAAAATATATAAAAACTTAAACACCATAAAAGATAATTTAGGTCATTTTTAAGACATCACAAATTCAATCAAATTGATGTGCACATAAAAAAAAAAAAGATGAAAAATTTTTCAAAAGTGATGAAGGAATATAAAAATACATATTTTTAGAGTTTAATACAAGGCTTGTTACATAAATAATATTTAGTAGATCAGAAGGGATAAAGTTTTTGTCTTGCAAAAATGATTCAAATAAGTCAGCTAGTATGATTTTGAATATACTTTTTCTTTTACTTCAGTGAGTTTTTTTTAAGCATGTTCACACTTTCTCAGTTAAACAATCAACAATACCAAATGTATGAACTTAACTGCAGATATCTTTAATTATTACATAAAGAATACTATTGAATATAATCCAGTTGAATATTTAAAATGATTCTTTGGTACATACATTTTATATGGTTAAAATCTCATGAACAATAATTTTTGTGTTCATTTGCAATAATAATAACTCTAAAATAATCTGATATATTTTATAAAACTTTAAGCATAGCATAATTCAATTAAAAATAACTTTTTTTTTCATTTTCATATTGCATATTGTTGAAACTACACTAAACTGCGTTACACCATAAAACAAAAAGGAACTTCTCAGTTTGGACAGACAAGGAAAAGCGATTATTGAATGTACAAATAAGTTTTAAATAGAGATGTTTCCAGAATTTGCTACTCAAAATTTTAATTATCATATATAAATACTATATATGATGATTTTATTAAAAGTAGATTGGTTAAATTTGCCAAATATTAGTACTGATGGTTTTATATTCAAAATATTTCAAGTAATCTGAAAAGTAAATAAAAAGAAGGCTTCTAAAAACTATATATGGAAACTGAGGTGCCAAAAATTTAGAGACATCTACCTGATAACATGTAGTCACTCTCTTTGCATCACTAATGGGGGCTATATGTCATAGTATAAAGTTTGAGATGCTAAACTCATTGCATAGCCAAAAGAATACCTGGAAATCAGCTGAGTGTTCCTGGGAATAGTTCTGTATCACCAAGGTATGATGGGGGTTTGGTTATTTTAGAACAAATTGTCACCATTGGGAAACACAGATCTTGTTGCAAGCCTTTATGCTTGCAATCTATATCACTTTTATCATTGTGAACACCAACAAAACACATTCCACAAACATCTTGCACATTCTCCTCCCAATAGGTTAACTCTATGAGCATCATGTAATCTTCTCTATATATAAACTCAGCTGTCTGCTTGAAACAGTTGGTATCATGAACCATCTAACCAAGCTATACTGTCATGGTTACAATACCTTGTTACCTATAATGTCAGACAAACATTATCCATCTGAAACCATTCCTACAAAAAATCATCCACTATATTGCAGTATTTACTTTAAATTTTTGTGGGTTTTTTTTGTGGTGAAAAACATATTTGTTGGATTTAATGAAACTTTTAGGACTCATTCACAAATGAATGAAATTATTTTAGAAATGTTTCTTTTTTTAGAAAATTCTTGGCAAAAACATTTTTTGATATCTTTTACTCACCCCCACTTATTCAATTTAATGACATTTTGAGAAATTAATGTTTATATTAGTTAAAAGCAGACATCCTTAGAGAATTTAAATTATCAATTTCTTTTTGTAAATCAGGATCCCCAGTTAACCAAAATCTGTTTTGAATCATAAAATAAAAATGCAATAAGACTAAAACATTATTTAATTAAAAATTAAAAAAATGTTAATTGCTTACATGAATAAAGTATATTATGGACACTATTGGCGTAACAAAAAATTTTTCAATGAATAATGTATTTTTACAAGAACTGTTTTCACTTTTTAAAAATTTGAATTAAAGCTTTAAATCTTTTAAAATTCTGTCTTACTTTGCTGAGGTTAAATGATATTGTTATTAAGTAAAAACTGTATTTGCTAATCATAAATGGAAAAACGTACTACAATTCATTGAACACTAATATTTTAATAAAGAGTCTCAAAATTTTTTTCTGTATATAAACGTGCCAATTTTTATAAATACAGACATCTATACATAACATTATCAGAAAATAAGAGCAATAACTATAGTAAATTTAAAGTCAAAGTATCCAAAATTCAATAAAACATTAGATTATGGAGAATATTTTCCTAAATTTTTAAGATTACTGAGTAGTTAAAAATTATAAATAACAAGGTGCTAATGTTATATTCCTCAAGTAATTTCTACAGATATACCCCTATAAAAAAAAAAGAAACAAAAAATTCTGGCTGTCAGTCAAGCTCTCAACATCTTAAGCAAATACCTACCTCATTGTTAAAAAGTGCATTTCTATCACATTTTAAACTAAAAGTAATGTTTTTTTTTTTTCAAATCAGACTAATTAAACTTTAAATCAGCTAATATTCTCCAAATAAAGTTTCAGAAAAATATATTTTATTTTTGAAAGATTTTTTTTAATAAAGAAAATTAGATTGTGATGATAGATAGCTAAAAATGGCACTAAGTTTAGTAATTTCAAAATGAAAATTTGTTCTAGTCAATTTAAATTAGTTTTGAAATATAGCAAAGTATTTTGCTTATTGGAAATATTAATTTATTCTATTACCTTGAAAATAAAACTAAAATAAAAGTTTCAAGAAAGGTTTTTAATTTTTAAAAATTCATTTTAAACCTTAGGTATCATGTTTCTGTCGATGTACCTAAACTGTCAATTATATACAACCTTTCTTTTGAATCAATTAATAAAAATGGCTTTAAGAAAAGGAACCCTTCATCATATCTTAAATATTTAAACTATGGTGGTTTGACAGAACAGTTTATAATAACACACTACATTTTGATGGTAGTATTGAGAGAGGAAATAAAGCAATAATCACAGTTATATTTTAGCATAAAATACAACCATTTTATCAAGATTTAATACACAATTTGTGTGTTGTACATGAAAACACAGGAAAAAATAAGTCAAGATCAAGAATTAATGCAAATATTACTAACAGATTAGAGCTATCATAAGTATCATTTATTTTACTTGTATTTTATAAATACAAAAGATTATGGCCATATCACTTTGAAACATTGGTTCTTGTATGAGCACCTAAGTTAAGCAGTGTTGAGCCTGTTTGGGAATATCAAGTGCTAAGTTTATATGGCTGAATGGTATAATGGATAACAGTTTGGAATTGGAAATTGGAGAGCAAAGTTTCAATTCCAGTTGGGTTTGTTATATTCACTTACATGCAAATAACCTTTGGAATCCACTTCTTCTCTCCAAGCTATGGGTTAATTAGTAGGACTTGTATAATTAAATCATTATTATGTACAAAAGATTCTTACAATCTAAAAATATTTTGTGGCTTTAAATAAGGTTGATAAGCTGTAAAAATAACCAATATGAATACAAAAAGTTTTATTTTGAAATCAACCTCATATAAATTATTTAATTCTTATTTATTCATAGTCTTTTATTGATGGAAAGACATTATTTAATATGTGGATTCTAGAAATAATGTTAACTTTGTTTGCATTGAGCATCTGAAGAATTTAACTGATTCACTCGAAAAGGGGCAGTGAAAAAGAAATAACATTAATTTAATATACATAATTTAGAAATAATTATGGAAATGAATTACTTTTTTTTTCTTAAATCAAAATTCATCTCTGATTTCTCAGAAAAGAAAATATCAAGTTTAGTAAATTATTGAATTTAGAAGATTACTGTTGATGAAACATCCAAAAACTTATTTATATGATAATATTCTATGTATAACAATTCCTTTAGAAATATATATTTGGAAATTTTCAAAATTAATGCATGTTTATATTAATTTTCTGTTTGTACTTTTTAATATTTTCAGTTATAGAAAAAGTATTTTTGCTATCTGCATTTTAACCTCCAGGGCATTTAAAAAAATTAGATATTCAAATCTGTATATACCAGAAATATATATTTTACTCCCCAAAGTAATTTTCCTGACAAAAAGACTAGTAGCAATTATTCTTTATTGAATTATTGATTGTACTTCCAAACAAGAGAGAGTTTTTTTAAATCCTCAAAATGCTGCAAAACTGCTATTTGTATACATAATCGCAACACCAAGAAATACTTTGGGGATTTCCATAGCTTAAGTATTGTGTGTGTAGTTCTGATGACAGTATATACCAGGTGCAAATCTCAGGGTTTTAAATAAGGAACATAAACTGATATGCAAGAAAGTATTGTTTATTTTTCAATCCATTTTTTCTCAATCTTCCTTCTTTCCCTACAATTATAGTGAAAGTGAAAATGAAAGAGACATCTCTGGTTAAAGACTTAATCCAATGTCTAATCCTATTTAATCTCACAAATTTTTCTTTCAGTTTCCTAATCCAAAAGGTTTTTCCTATTGTAAATGACATCCCAGAAGGATTTAATTTCTGGATCATGGACAATAGTTATTTTATTTTTGTCAATAATGCATTTCTTTAAAAATAAAATCAGTCATACAAATAAAAATATTCAGCAGACAGCTCCATCAAGTTACTTAAAATAAATGCATTTAAAATAGAGAGAACTTAAAACTGCATTTGATAATATAAATAATTTTTCATTGTACAGTACCAGTAGCATTGATATCTATAAGCATTTTATTGTAGCATACTTTGGTTATTTCCACTCAAAAATCACCAGATCATAAATTAATGAATCCAGTCCCATTGATAATAAAATTATAACCCTTAAAAATAGTTTAAGGTTTTGTTTTCTTAAATCATTTTATTATATTTAATTATAAATAATTATTATGAAAAGGAAAATCAATATAAAAACTCAACAAAAAAAAAATGATATTCAATAAATCTATATTTTCAAGAAATAATTTTTTCATAATATGAGTATGCAAGTATTTTCTTGGTAGACCAGCCCTAGCAAAGTACACATAGCTTATTTCCTAATATTTTTCACTTCAATTGATTGCAAAAATATATAGAAGGATTTTTATGACAATCTGAAACCAAACCAACAGGAAATATGAATCTAAAATATTTCAAAATTAAGTAAAATATGATAGTTTTAACAGGAAAATTACAAAAGAATGCTTGAAAGAGTGCTTAATATTATTTTTAGCTCTATGTGCAAGCAAATATTAAAGATTGTCTCTCTCTGCAACATTTCAATAAATAAATAAAAAAAAACAAGTCTTCACTTCTAACCAGAACTATTGCAGAGATTCCAAAACATAAATGAAAATTATTCCAGATACATTTTTCTACATTATAATACTACTTTTGGCCAAGAGTGAATTTTAGTTTGCCTAAATTACTTTATTTCTGCACACTTTGGGCATTTTTTAGCATACTCTTCCATGTCTTTTGAATAGCCTAGCCTCTATGCTTGCAACTTTAACTTCATTTGTGTAGTCAATATACTTACATGTAAATCATCATGTATAGCTTTAATTACTTCTTTTCTGGAAGTACTATGATATCTCCATTATATATAATTTATTTTTCTATTGTTAATTTGTGTCTTGACTCTTTATAAGGCCTCTCAGCCATAGAGCAATTACTCCATGTATTTCTCTTTATTCTATCCACAATTCTATTTAATACTGGATTCTCCTTAGTTCCCAACTTAAGCCAATTTAAGGGTAATATGTCCATTTCTATCCAGTGAAAAATCTTATCCTCACAATTTTCACTTGCTTCAACATTTTTACTGTCAAAATTTAACTGAGATAATGCATCCCCATGCAGAATAGTGTTTCCTTTAATATATATGGCCCATTTATATATATGGCCCATTTTAATATCCTGGCAGATGTGACCTTTGGCAACTCTTTTCTGAGGTTGAATATAAATTCCAAAGACTTGTGATCAGATTTCAATAAAAAATTTCCTTCCCAGCAAAAAATTTCTTGCTCTTTCCCTGCTCCATATAATCACCAATGCCTTCTTCTCAATATTCAAATAATTTGATTTTGCCAATGTTAGTTTTCTAGATGAGTAGATTAGAAGGAGATCCTCCTGGAGCAATATTGTGGCTATAGCACAGTTACTGGAATCAATAGTTAATTCTTTCAATCAATTCTTTCACTGGGTCAAAGATTTTAACCACTGGTTTGTGCCTTTTTTAATTTCTTGAATGCAATCTCCTGTCTTTTTGTCCATTGAAACTTGGTATTCTTTTCCTTATATTGTTAAATGGTTCCACAAGGTCACTATATTATGGTAGATATCTGTTATAGAAATTGGTTAATCCTAAAAAAGATTCTAATTCTTCTTTTTATTTCTGGGTGCAGCTGTTTGAAAAAAATGTTCGAATTGTTAGGGTTAAAAAAGGCAAAAGAGCAAGGCAATACAAATTCATTTTCTCAGTATTCAGTAATAAATTCAATTGGCAAATTTAAGTACAATTCTGAGGGGGAGGTAACTTTTGCAGCATATTTTCACCATTATGAAGAGGTCTTTCAAAAAGATTGCACTAATTGGTAAGGGAAAAAGAAAATATGTCTGTTGCTTGGGAAATTTAGTCAAAGTGAACACGAAAAGTATGTGAATTACATACTTCCAAGAAAGCCTGGGGAAATCTCTTTCAAGGAAACTTTCTCAATTCTGTTAAAAATTTGGGGAGAGAAAAGATGGCAATGCTTAAACATTAAAAAGAAAAATGGGGAAGTTTACTCAACTTTTGCTGGGATTGTCAATAGAGTGTGTGAGAAATTTAAGGTGAAAGAACTTACTTCTGGTATCTTTAAATGCTTGATTTTTGTACAAAGACTGATGGTGCCAGAGGATGCTAAGATCAGAATGAGAATTTGGGCTAAATTAGAACAAAATCTAAAAATCAGACTGCAAATGGTCACAGAAGAATTTGAACGAATAGAAAATCTTCAATATGATACAGCAAAAACGGAGGAATACAATGTGTCAAATATTCAGACAGTTAAGCAAAGAAAACATAAAGAAAAAAATTGCCTGGAAAATAAATCCTTGTTATGGCTGTTGAAAAATTCATTATTACAAGGAATGCCCATTTAGGAAAAAAGAATGCTTTAATTGTGGTAAAAAGGACACAAGCATACACATCGCAGAAAACCCAAAAGTAAACAGTTAACTCAACTTCAATGGAAAACAAAGGAATAAAAATTTGTGAATGTACAGATGAACAAGAAAAATGTTAAATTCCAATTGTATCCCAGTTCAGATCTGACATCAATAAATGAACAAACTTGGTAAAAAACTGGAAGATTAGCTTTACTGATCATGAAAAGAATTGCTCATAGTATTACAGGAAATAAACTAAATTTTGAGGGAGAATTTTACACAAATGTGACATTTATGGGCAAAACTATAAAATTAAAAGGATTTGTTATGAAACAAACACAGAACCTATTCAGTATGAATTGGATTGAGTCATTCGACCTTCTCAACCAACCAATTAAAAAATTCTGATTTAATGTCAGCGGTAATTCAAACAAAGTGGAAAAATGAAAAAATGGATTAATGATAAAATTTCCTGAAATTTTTTTTGAGGGTCTTGACAGGTGCACCTGAGCTAAAGCAACATTCAAACTGAAAGATAATGTGACACCTATATATTTAGACCAGAAAGAAAAGTACTCTTCATTTAGAAAAAATTGACATGTTAAACAAAATGGACTACAATGAGTGGGTAAGCCCTACTGTTTCTGTAAAAAATAAAACTAATAAAATTAGCATCTGTTCAGATTTTTCTACAGGATTGAACAATTGTTTGGAAACATACAATTACCCTCTGCTGAGTACAGAAGACATATTCGCAAAATTGAATGGTGGCAGAGTGTTCTCAAAACTGGATTTGTCTAAGATGTAACTCCAGATTCCTGTTGACAAAGAATGTGAAAAGTAACTATAAATATGCATAAGGTTTTGTATAGATTTAACAGACTGCCATTTGGGATAAAAGTTGCACAAGGCATTTTCCAACAAATCATGGATAGGTCATTGAATGACGTTGACTTCGAAATAGCCTACCTTGACAAGAATTTGATTGTGTGAAAGCTGAGAACAACATGCCAAATATGTTAAAGAAGTTTTTGCAAGAATCAAACAATACGACTTAACACTTAATGTAAGATAAAAAGAAAATTCACATTTATCTAAACTAAGTATTTGGGACAAGTTATAGATGCAAAAGGCAGAAAATCAGACCCATCAAGAATGAGTATGATAAGAAACATGCTACTCCTAATGAATGTGTCAGCACTACAAACATTCTTGAGTATAGAAAATTACTACAGTAATTTTATCCCAAATATGCATGTATTGAGAGCTCCTCTAAACAAATTAAAAAAAAAAACGATTCCAAATTGTACTGGAGTATGGAATGTCAGAGAGTTTTTTAGGAAATTAAAACAATATCAATATCAGACATAAGTCTGGCACATTACTGCAAGTGATGCTAGTAATTTTGACTTAGAAGCTGTAATATTACATAAAGAAAGCAACGGCCAAGTAAAAAGCGATTGTACATGCGTCGAGGATCCTATTGCAAGCTGAAATTGCATCTGAATTGAAAAAGAGGCTTTAGGGATAATTTTTGCAGTGAAAAAGTTCCATAGATTCATACATGGAAGAAGTTTCATGCTTCAAATGGACCATTGACTGTTGTTGTCTATTTTTGGTTCCAAAGTCAATTTGCCTACACATATGGCAAATTGACTTCAGAGGTGGGGAACAATATTATTAAATTATAATTTTAAAATGGAGTTCCTTCTATCAAAGAGGTTGGATCATGCAGATAGGTTAACCAGGCTAATCCCTACGTGATCCATTAGAGGAAACTGTGGTAGCAGCATTAAGATTAGAAATGGAATTAAAAAGCATGCTATGCAACACCATATGAGAATTACCTGTGATGCTTGAGGAAATCAGGATCAAAGAAAAAATAGATAAGTATATCACAGAGAAAAAGAGGCAAATTAGTTGCCAATATTACAAAAAGAATGATGGTGAAAAAATTTTTTTTCTATCTGTGATGGAATATTAATGTGTGGCAAACATGTGCTAAAAACCAGTAGTGCTAAAAAAAAAAACTACTTAAAGATTTTCATACCAGACACTCTGTTATATCAAGAATGAAAGCTTTAATGAGAAGCTATCTTTTGGGGCCAAAATGGACAAAGATATAGAGAAAAATGTAAAAACATGCAGAGGTTGTGTGATGGCAAGGGCACCACCAGTGAAATTTAACCCTTGGCAAAGCCTGTATATTGATTTTTTAGGTCCAATAAAGGGACAATACTATTTGATTGTGATTGACAGTTTTTTGAAATGGCTAGAGGTGATAAAATTTAAAAGTTCTACATGTAGTGGTATGATAAAACTTTTGCATGAACTTTTTGCAAGATTTAGTGTTCCAGATACGATTGTGTTGGGCGATGGCATGCAATTCACAGCAAAAGAGTTCAAAGATTTTTGTAATCTTTTTTCATTTGTACATCTGACTACCAGATCATATCATCCATGCTCTAAGCAGAAAGATATGTGGATACTTTCAAGTGAGCATTGAAAAAGACAGATGTAAATGAATCTTTTGAGATACTACAATTTGTTACCAAAGAAAAATAAAAAAGAAGTAAGAAAAAACATTACAAAATCCTATACACCATGAGAAAAGATATTTTTCAAAGAATATTGGTACGATAAAGAATTCTGGAATGCTGGTGTTATAGATAAACACATTGGGTGATTGATGTACAGGATTAAAGACCCCCAAAAGATGGTTAAGAGACATCACAACCAGATAAGGAAAAGGTACTTGGATGATATGAATAACTGAAAATAAGAGCTGATGAAGGTTGTTTATCATCTATTTGGGGTACCAATGCCTTTAGTAGCCCCAGACCAGAGATGGTTGAGTAAACAAAAAAGGAAATTGTCAGTGATTATACAAATAAAAACAAAAAGACAAAAATACAACTTCCAGAGGAAGTAGTAAATTCAAAAAAGGGATATGTTGTGGAGTACCAAAGCACTTCACATGATGGACTCATCTAAAAAGAGAAATAGCATGCTTACTTACGGAGAAGGTCGAAGGTAAACAGAACTGATGTGAAGTTCATTCTTAACTGTTATTCTAGTAGACTGTGTTCTCTACTATTAGTACCATATTATTCTTCAGAATAAATTGCTATTACTTTTTATATGTGTATTGACTTTATCCATTTCACAATTCAACAGCCTGATGCTTTATTGCATCGCATGAAAACATTCTTTTCCCTCAGACCCACTGGAGATTCAAGTGAGATATTTAACATGAAAATACCAAACACTTTAAGGGATTTAAATGTAAAAGAGAAATTTATCTGATAAATCTATAGTGAAGTGATCAGTCAGGGAGCATGGTGATGTACATTTTATCAAGGTAAACCTGAATCTTGTAATTTTTCTCTAAACCTTTACTCACCTGTTGCAAGTTCTTCAGAGACAGACTTTCAATATCTTAAACTGCTGTCTTTCTGTGTTCAGCATATCAACTGGAAAGCTTGGTTTATTGAACAGTATAGACATGCTTCAAAGAAGAGAACACACACAAACTTACACAATGACTATTTTGGTGAGTTCTCTTAATTTCCCCACAAATCTTTACAACTAACTGAACCCTGCTTGTCCTAACACAGTTTGGTGATAGGCTATTTATGTGTCAAATATGCCAGCTGAAATAAATATTTATTCTCATCTTCTCATCATTTCCTGGCTTTACTGTAAGCATTAGACTACATGACTGGCAACTGTAACCCAACACACCATATCAACATGAAAATAGATATGCCTTGGTTGTATTAATATTGCAAGTATCAGTTTTAATTAAATGAGTAAACATTTAGATTTATGGCCATTTACATGTTTCTTACTGAAATCAAAGTCAGTGCTTTCTTTTTTTAAATTTTAAATCTATTTATTATCTTGAAACATCTAAGTTGAAAAAATACAGTTAATAACTGAAGATTTTAAAAGTTTGGTAAACCAACATATCAAATTTAATGAAAATTACACCCATAATTTTTCATAAACAGACTATTAAGATATAATTTTATTGTTATTGTTGGGCCTTAACCTAGTTAATCGAATGTTCAATGGGAAAACTGTGACTGAAAATGTGAGGAAAAGTTGAAAATTAGTACAGAACAATAATTCACATGCTCCATGTCATTGTTTTACGGTGTGTTATTTTGTTGAATCATGCATATGTATACATTTATATATCCATATAATGCTGAAACTATATATATATATATATATATATATATATATATATATATATATATATATATATGTGTGTGTGAGAGAGAGAGATAGAGCTGATATCACAATAGATCAGTCACATATCAATATGCCACAGCTGGATCTTTTCCCCCTATTCTGATCCTTCTTAGTGTGCATGTGCATGAAATCAAAAGAAAAAATATCCAACATAAAGAGGGCCTATCTTTTTTTCATTCACTTGGAATGGAGAAAAAAGATGGAAAGAAAATAAAAATCTTAAGGTATATATATCTACAATAAAATCAATTTCATGACAAAAAAAGGAAGGAATTGGGTGGGGGATATAAAAATGGGAGGAAAAAAGTGAAATAAAAAGAGGGATAAGAGGAGAAAAAATGAAACAAAGGAACAAAGAGAAAGAAAGGTAATATAAAAAGAAAAGACAGACTAAAAGAAAGAAATTTAAGACAGATCCAACTTGTCCCAAGGACATATCTACAATGAAAGGAAGAGAAAGACAAAACATCAACACAGATTTTTCAAGAAAGAAAACACCAGCAATGAAATAGACAAAAAAAAAAGCTTCTACAAAACAAATTCTTTTTCTTGCCTTATTTTTATTACCTAAATTTTACCCAAGCTGATTGTTTCATCTGCCAGAAAGTAAAGCTAGTATAAACTATTTGGGGATAGTTTTTAATCCTTCATCTGTATAGTCACATAAATATATTAAAACTCTTTATATATGAGTAACTATGTATTTCTATAGCAACTGCGTATATGTCTGCATATGTTCATGAGCAGTCAATGCATAAATGTCTACATTCTAAGGACAATGAACATAGCAGTATATGCACAAAAATTGTTATCTTTTCCTCTTTTGATTTGATGTTATTTTAAATCTCTATACAAATTCACTAATTAAATGTAAATAGTAATAAAAAAAAAACAACAAAATAAATTGAACTTCCAAGGTCTTTTCAAATGACATATTCAAATTTGTTTTTTTCCTTTTTGGGTTTTTAAAACAGAAAAAGACATTTTTGAATAAAGATGAACAGGATTAGGTTTTGCTGAGTTCCTTTCAAAAGGTTATAAGCTAGTCTTTAACTTATGATTTTATATGCATTCTTTTATAAAATGAAAACATAAATTTTCATAACTTCCTTTCTTGCTTTCTCTGCAGTTATCTAAGTATGCAAATGAACAAATATTGCATTTATTCTTTATTCATTATAACTTATAAGCATATACAGGTACACACATATTGAAGACGAGCATGAATTAAACTTTAGATATTATTTCAGTAGATGATTTTTAATACTTATGTGCTGTTTAGTCATTGTTCCTTTTTTAAATTTATCATTTCATAAAATAGAAGAGAAAGTTAACGTAAGTACTGACATAAACTATAAAAACATACAAATTATTTATATAAATAAATTTCTTTGCATAACATCATTGATACAAGGATGCTAAATGACATAGTTATAATCTAACATAAAATTAAACAAAAACAGAGACCTAAAAAATTATCATCAGAAATAGATGAAAATAGAATTTTACTCAGGCAATTTTTTGGTCAAATTCTACAGAAATCATTTTTAATGAAGAGTAAAAGTAAAAAAAAAAGAAAAGAGTATTAATAAAATAAAATATTAAGTGCAGGAGTCCTTTTGTTGTAACAAATGCCATGAAAGATCATGAAGTAGCAAGCCTTGCTGAGAGCAAGAAAAGGTATGAAGCTGTGGAGAACCATGATCTCCTATGTTCTGGAGGGACATACCACATAGAAAGTGAGTCCTTAACAGATAAATAAAGCATGGCTTTAAAACTAAAACTTTAATTTTGAAGTATTTGTTAAGTTTTATAAAAAGAAATCTGATTTAATGGTCTGAATATAATGTGATATTGAGTAAATATCTGCTAATTTATTCAGATTCACTTCTGAAAGCGGGTTATCAGGCAAAAACTGTGATCACAGACATTTCACACACATTCTCAGGAAATGGCATATTAAACAATGATACAGGAATCAAATCTGGAATCTTACATTTTCCAAGAAATAATTTAATACTATTATTTTTGTACCATATGAGAGTGAGTGCAAAAAATACAACTGAAATTAAAAATATTCAGAATAGAAAAATATTGATAAAAATCTGATTTCTGAAGATAACAGTATCTGTTTAGTTTTAAAATTAAATTAAGGAAGGCTGTAAAGCAGGATAGTTGACTAACCAGAATTTAAGCCAGATCCAAATTTCACAGATTTTAAAAAGTAGAAAACTTTGCTTCTTTCAAAAAAATAAAGAACTAAATTAAAGAATGACAAGTATTTTCTTAGTTCTGGTATTTTAAAGTTAGTTTTTCAATGGTATTTTTCTGAAAAAAGTACAGGAAAATTTACATTAATTTGTAGTCCTGAAAAAATTCTTATACTTTTAGAAGAAACAATTGCCTGGAATTTCTGAAAGTTTAAACAAAATCAAAAGAAATGATACATTTAAATAAAATACTCATAACTGAGAATGTTAATTTTATTTAGTACCTATATTAATATGGTAACTGCATTACATCCAATTATCTCATTATAGTTGTGCTTAGAATTAGCTCACACAATTTAATGCTGAAAATCCAGCTCAATTATGCTATTTTAAAAGTAAAAAGTTTTACTGATAGGAAATATTTTTGTAACAGCTAAAAGCATTATATGGCAATTAAATTTGTTAATTTAATGTGCTTTAGAAGAAAAAAAAACCCAGAAATTTCTCTCCAGTTAAGATAAATAACCTCACACACAAAGTTTGCTAGGTTCTTTTTGAAGGATTAACACTTTAATTTTTAATTCCTTTAAGAGGTCCTAAGAATCCTCAAGCAACCGGATTTGGCAGTGACAGCAAAAAATATTTAATATTTCCCCAGTAAATCATACCTCAAAAGACAGTATAAATAGAAGGAATAAGCCCATCAAAAGTATGCAGAGCATTATTTTTTTTTAATAGAAATTCAGTTTACATAAATTTCTCCTGAAAACTATGGCACAAATTAAACTTATAACTTCAACTTTAATGTTCATGAAATTTTTAATTCATCTTGAAATTTAAAACTCAAATTTTTATATTGTAAGATACACCATCAAAATAAAGAATTAAAACTGTCTTTGACACACACACACACACATTTTTAATGACACATTTCTAGGTATAAATCAGAGAACTGGAAGCAATGTTAAATAGAAAATTTAAGCATTTTGTATAGAGATGGCACCTACAGAACAGAAAATTATTTCAAAACTCTTGTCATGTGCTCAAGAATGATAGACATGCTTAAGTATCTCAGCCAACTACTGTGGAGCAATAATTTTACAGACTGTTTACTAGGGTCAAGAGTTTGACCCTCAATAGGATCCATATTATGCCAGATGAAGTAAAAATTAATAGATATCTACATACTTAAATACTTAAACAATTGCCTTGAAATATCTCATGTTCAAAAGAAAATTATGATGGCAAATAATTGAATTTATCCTAACATTACGACAGAGATGTGGTGTTCAGGAATGTTGTGAAGTGTTTCTTTTATATCACTTGATGATGATAAATGAAATTTTTTAACTGGAACAATGGAAGTTTCTCATACAAAAGAGTAGAAATAAGTATATCCCCTAAGATGTTGGGAAAATACTTCTTCTAATCCCAAGAAACAATATTCAATAAAAAAAATAAAAAAATCTCCAAAATCTGAAGGAAAATGTTCATGCTCAGTCTTATGGAAAAAAATCTTTTATATAGTCAGAGAAAAAGGTCAAACAAAACAGAGAAATATATTTTTAAATATTGAGATAGTAAAAGAAAAAAATTACTGTACACAAAAAAAATGTCAGTAACTACAAGGAAACAAAATACCTATAACATTCTGTTCACTTAAGACTTACAAGAAACTTAAAAGGTGCATTTTTATAATAATAGTAAAGTGAATTCAAGGTACGGTTTAAGATCCAAGAAATGTCATAAGTTCCCAATATCTCATTCAAAATTCATAAGAAAGTGCAAGATTCTTCATGATCATGAATTTTTATGTAGTGACTTTAGGAGCAAATTTCAAATATTGTTTATTCATGAGAAAAATACTGAAGCAAACTGTATTAAAGACAGTGAGACTTCATAGCTGTAAGAAAGGAAGATAATAAAACCACTCAATATCATGCATAACAAGAAAATTTAAAGGAGAGGCCACAGCATTCATAGCAGTTCCTGTAATATATATATGACTGGGAAGATACTAATAACTAAAAGTTTAATTTCAAGGATATGATTTTCTATTGTGATGTTAATTGCAAACATATTAAGTGTCAATAATAAATGATAATTCAAAAAAAGATTAAAAATATAAACAGATGCAGTGAATACAGGTTTCCTTCACTGGGACAAATAGGTAAATTATTTACACAAATTTGGATAATAGAAATGACAACAACTTATGGGAAGAAAAATGCTCCCTAAGTTTAAACCTCAGATATGACTACTTTACCAGCAACAAATACAGACAGCTGAACAAATGCCACAGCAAGCTACCACATAGGTACACTCCCTAGGATTCACAAAGGAAATATTCTCCTAAGACCTATTGTTCGGTGCCAAGTCTCAGCATGCTGCCCACTGAATAGATTTTCTGATAGAATATAGTCTGGTTATTGATAAATGTAAAGGACTAAACCTGTTTGCTGAAATAAAGATGGCTCCTATTCAGTTCACCCAGTGAACTTTGGTGCTATGAGCTTGTTCACATAGGTTCCTACAGATAAGGTTCTATCCCCGTAGTATGAGATAAACTGAAATCTGATCTAGCATCCCAAAAGACGACGTAATCGAAATGTTAACATTTTGTTTGCAAACAATATACTGGCAGGTTGGAATCTGACATATATCAACAGAAGGAAAGTATAGCTAAGGGACTATGGCTGTCTTTAGTGATGATGAATATATACACATTTTACGATGAGGAAATGGCCTTAAGAATGACACAACTGAGGTTAGTCATCAGTTAGAAAAGAGTTTATAGACAATTTAAACCATGAATTGACCTTCCTGAATGTATGAATAACACCTTTCATTTTGAGAAGAGTCATTATTGTTCTAAGAGTTGTTCATGCTGACTAATTCCTTTTGGTACTCTCAATGTTTCAGTTACAGTAAGCAGACCATATGTAAGTGACTGAATGAGATTGTGGACATTACAACATCAGGGTGGGTTTTACAAGCACAATCATTTTTTACAAACTCCCTACCAGAGTAGTTCCATTGTAAGAAAGCTGGATAATAAAAGTTTGTATTTATAAGATCTGATAGAAATATGGAAAAAAAACTCTGTTGTTTTTTGCAAATCAAATTTTAGTAATATTTGAAGTTGTAAAGTCTGGTATTGGAAATCATATCTAGAAAGAGAAGTGTTCAAATTATTCTTTCTGGGATAGGGAATGCTGGAGGAGAAGTGACCAAGAAGAAAATATTTGAAGAAGATGGTTTTGTGAATATAAACAGAGAAAATACATGGACTAAAAACATGAAAGCAACTAAACTATCACCTTTAAGTAAACATCACAAAGAAAAATTTGTAAGTTAAGGAAAGAGGTATAAAAAAACTGATTTCTCAACAGTAATCTTTAGCAAAGGATCCAGTATCACATTCGAAGGACCTGAAGGGTTTTTCATGAAAATAGTTTAGAAGACAACATTTAAGCTAGTATTGGCGGCAGTAAAATTATAGGTCTTTTTCAAAGTTTATAGTAGTATCAAGATAAATGCAGAGAATTATTGTCAGTTCATTGATAAGTTTTTTTTTTTTTAGTGACATAGGTTACAACCATGAAACTTAAAGCTAGAGAGTATATTCACATATATTTACTTTCTACAATACTGACAATTGCTCAACTTGCCAAAAAAGATTTAAAGAGATCAAATTAATGGAATGGTCTCTAGTCTCTACAGTTATTAATCCAATACAAAATTTGGGATCTATCATTAAAAGAGGTATATATGAAAATGGAAAACAATATCCAAGAAAAAAAGATCTCTGTAAAGCAATACAAACTGCTACAGGTAATGTTGAAGTTGGGATATTGGAAACAGTAATATAAACCAACGAATAAAGATTGACGTAGTTTATAGAATGTCAAGAAATCTATTTTAACATGTAATAAAATTATATGTTGAGGCATGTGAGATATTGCATGAATCAAATATGTGTTTCTATTTATTCATAATTAAAAATTTATGTTGCATATAGTTTGTAAATAAGGTAATGAATATGAATACACCTGGGTTCCCCCTCACAGTAATATAATTGGCTGGTGTCAGCCATAAATACAGACTGATGTGGAGGTAAAAGACAACGCCTATTGGCTACCACTACGACGAGGATCAGTCCATTATGGTTATCTGCTAGTCCTACTCAGTTACAGTAGTCCAAAACCACTTTACTACTTCAAACAAATATATCCCTTTCCGGGACATATCAGTAAAACAAAACCTGATATCCCAAAACAAGTTATTATTAATACTTTTAATAAGGATAGCTATAATATATTATATAAATATATACTGAAGAGTTTAACAACTACAGTCATTGATTGGTTAATATTAATTTTATAATGGAAATATTGACTTGTATAACAGAATATGACATTGTTAATTTTCTTAAAGTAGAATTTGATTTCTCTTCCTAATTACTCCAAATTCTTTCTTATATTTACAATCCAAATAACACTCTGGAGGCTTCAGGTCCTGGCTGTTTTTGTATCAGCCACAATTGCTTTCAGAAATTTTATAATTCATTCATTAAACAAAGAAATCAGGATTTTATTTAAATCATTTTGCAGAAACAAAGATTTTATTGCTACAAAGCAAAAAGCTCAAAGTTCAGTAATCAAAGTGTTTGCTTAACTAACAACCTGATGACAGAAAGTACAAGCCTTGGGCTGGGACATTTAATTCAATGACAGTATATTGACAAGTAAGTACACATAATTTTAATTAAGCTAATTAGGCAGATTAAACTTTACTCCATTGGTCAGAAAGTGATTCCAATTCCCAACACAAATCATTCAACATTGACATTTCTCATAGATAAGAAAAATGTGCTAAGCTGCCTAAGGCATTAGTTCCCCAATCTTTTCTGCTATCATTATTCACTTCATTATTCAAGTTACTCACTACTTGTTGTCTCAATGAAAAACATATAAGGCACACAGAAAATACCCTTATACATATATTTTCATTCTTGCTACTCATACTAAAAGAAATTACCTGTTTATGTAATGACTAATATGAGCAGGATTTATTAAATATGTTAATATTTTTATTCACTCTATTGATTGCATAAAAATAGTACAGTAAATTATGATGGTGGTAAAAATGAAGCATTAATCATGGTAGTATTTTCATGCCAACTGAATTTGAAACCAGTATATGTAGACAATTTTGACATTTATTGCTGCCTACTAATTTTACTGTTATCCTGTCACTTCTCTGCTTAGGTTTAAGCATTTTCTGTATTATAAACTAAATATTTCTGGAAGAAGGGAAAAATAATTGTGAATTGAACATAAAAATTTATACTTTTAAATCTAAAGTGGTTATAATAAGTTTTTGCACTTGATTTTAATGACATGTTAGAAAAAATAACATTATGAATCCAATTTGTATTGCCTTCTTTCATCAGGGATACCATTTCTATAACTGAAGTGTGTGGTTACCAATTTGGCTACAAGCAACTGTCATGATAAAATAAGAATCAGTTACCTATTTAATGAGAAATGTGCATTCCTTAAATAGGTAATTGAGCCTTTCTTTATCATGATGGTCTCCCGTGACTAAATTGGTAATAGCATGCTGTGGCTATAGAAGTGGTTTCCTTGGTGGAAAAAGAGGAATATAGGTCTGATTCCTATTGGGAGAAACATTACTTTTTAGTAGGACTTCCTGATTTAGTTCACTTGATATTTATTTCACTGTTTAAAAAAATAAAAAACAGGGGTGTCAACCCAAGCTCGTGTATCCACTAAAAATAACATTTATAGAAATAAGAAATGATGTCAGATTAAAAAATATCCATTAAAATATATAGAAAATCACAAATACATGTGCAAACACACACAGGTCTAAGGTGGTATAAAATTTAAATCAAAGAAGTTGGAGAAATGTGTTCATTCTGGTTTTAGTTATTTATTTGCAGTTTATATTAATGCCCTTGAGAAAAGCATAAATTCACTTCTCTTAGAATTTTATCTCATCACCAGATGTCTTAACAAAAAATGTATCACCACTCGGATGTCAATGGTCAGCAGAGAAAAGTATGAGAATGTAAACATGTAGATAAACTATTCTTCTATAACTACTTTACATACCAAGTCAGTAGTTGCAAAATGCTGTTCAGTCTTGACAGGACCCAATCACATACAAACATATATATGAGGAACAAAGGAAAGCAAACACATATATGCAAACAAACCATAAAAACATGAATGTATTACACATATAGATATGTTCATACATGCCTGTTTATGTACCATCAGTGGAAATAGTGAATATATTTACAATATTCTACTTCTATGTGCAGTGTTCTTTCAGGATGTGGGCGATCATGGATTTCCACAACTTCTTTGTAGTTCTTAGTAGGGTTTATCTTTTTGCTATCCCCTCCTACTCCCAGTTCTGACAGACATTTACATAAGCTCGTTTGGTAGGTTATTTGCTACTTTCCTATCTCCCTCTTGTCTTTAATATGTCCTGTGATAGCTATCTATAAATTTTATTAACATATATATTGTGTATAATATGCATAAATAAATACTTATTCATATATGTGTATATGTTACTAATGTACAACATCAAAGTGAGAGACACAGACAGACAAAGTATAATTAATGTGTGCACTTACATTACCAATGAGAAATAATAAAATATAATAAATACAACATTTCTGAAGTTCTGATATGTATTTGAAAGATTTAAAAAAATGTTTTTGATATTTTTTGTTCATTCATTAATTTAAACACAAGAAATACTGTAATTTGATGATAACATATTTTTAGAATATGGATATTGTAATTAGAAATGTGAAATAAAAGTAAAATTTAAAATAAACACATCTATTTGCACAATATTAGGTATTTCCATTTTTTCTTTTTCCAAATAAAATCAGTACATTGATGCTATTGATTTATCAAATGTAGATAATTCTAATTTCAGCTGATAGCATCTTTAAAAATGTTTAATCAATTTACAAAATAAATAAGTCAGGGAGAAATGAATGAGACTTATGAAATCAACAGAGACATATTGATCATGTTCAGTGATACTTAAGGCATGTGTAATTTTTTTAATACATTCTCCTAGAGGCATGTGGATTTTCTAAAAATTACTTTCATCTTGATTAACTAAGAAGAATAGACACATCTTATTTGAAACAAAAACAAAACTGCCAGCAAGCATACATCTTATATGTAAGTCTGCTTGTGATATCTCAAATAGTTATTAGTCAGAAAGACAAAGGGAGAAGAAAGATATGCTTTCAAAAGACTGATAAGCTGTAATTTTATTTTTATGCTTCGGCACCTGCATCAAATACAGTTGTTATTACTCTTTTTCATAAGACAGTAAGTTAAATCCTCAATAAATACTTAGAAATATTATCAATTTTTAACTAAATTTTCACTCAATACAAGGCCCAAAGGCCAATCAAGATAGAGGTTTACTGAATGAGCAAAAGAGGAGTAAGAAGTGCAGTTTATGAGCATATGTAGGAAAGATAACAGTTAACCTTAAACTTGAAGAAGTTAAGATTGTAATAATTGGGAAAGCAGCATCTTTGGAGTTTGTTTCACAAAGAAGCTGTCCAAATGAAACTTCCTTCATCTGTGCTAAAATTTAATTTGAACAGGTATCCACATTATATATCTAAGTGTCAGCTAGACTAAAAGCTAATGGTAAAAATTAAAAAAAAACTGGAAACTAAATTTTGAAAAATTGTGAACACAGCCATACAAATCTCATAAATCAAACATGTTAATTTCATCGTAGTGAATTCTTCATTAAAGACAGCCATCAAATATACATTTATATTTACAAAAAATACCTAACTAAATTTAATAAAAATTGATTTATAGTAAATATTGTATTTGAAACCTGGAATTTGAATAAGTATACCTTTATATATAGACATTTAAATTATAACTTATGCATACCTCCACTAAAAGATATATATATATATATATATATATATATATATATATATATATATAAAAGAGAGAATTTCCATTTTACAAAGTTCAGCAGAAAAAAACACAAAGCTGTATTTACACTGCAAGTATACAAAAGAGGAAATAAAATTTATTGACACACACATCTCTACATATTATCTGAGAAGAATATCTCTATAAATTTTTGTATAAAACATTTTATATATTAATTATATTAATTTTAATCTAGATATTTATAACAAATACATTAAGAAATAAATCTTCAAATTTGATTTAAAGTGTTCTGGGATAACTTACTTTTCATATAATATGCATAATTAAATCAAAGTAAAAACCCAGGAACTCAGATGCTGATTTTCAAGGCAAGCAAACTCTCCACTTAGAATATTGATGCAGCAGAAACTTCTTACATTTGTACCCATTTACCAGATTAAGCTGAGTTAATATCTCTTTATGTAAGGAGTAGTTGCATAGTTATTATTGGTATATTGATTTAAAATACAAGCAGGCTCTATACAGTCTACAATCTACATGCCCTTATTTCACATTGCAATAGTTCTGGGGAAGAAGCTTTCCGAGTTGAACTTACTCCTTACCTATGGAATTTGAAAGGAATAAGGATTACTTGACTCAGTGTACATAGCATGGCAGATCCTAGCTTAGAAAGTCTAAACTGGTGGAAGCAAGGAATATAGTTTGCCTGAACATCTGCCATGGAAATAGTGGTAGAGTGCTTGAGTGGCTAGTGATATTTTGTCTCTTGGAAAGGAGTTGAAAAGTGGAGAACAAGAAGGTATTTTCTGGAGTGGTATAGTGAGCTGATCACTTTTCTAGCATCTTTAGTGATAGATCAGATATATGAGTTCCACTTGAGCTCTGGTGTGAGCTTGAGTCCCAATAGACATTCCCAGCTAGGAGCCTCCTTGAGAGTACATCTGTTTCTTACAACTGGAGAAAACTCAGGGTCTGCTCAGTGATGATGAAACATTATGAGGTTGGTTTTGGAGGTATGAATGTTACAAGCCAGTTCCTCCCCTGTTGAGCTGTGTGAGAAAAGTCAGGGAAGAAATCAGTTATATAGATTTTTAGTGGTGTTATCATTTGCATATATATGAATGTTCTTAGACAGATCATTAACATTTAGCAGAAAAAGAATAGTACCGAGGAAAGAGCTTGGAGGAGCTTGATTTCATGCGTGTCAGAGCTATAAACAATACCCTTCATGGATCTACCCAAAAGTAAGTACTTTATAATCAAGAAGACTCTACTGGAAATGATATACCTAGGGAATTTGTGTCACAGTACTTGATGCCACAACTATCCTGAAAAGTGGTATATAATTTAATATTTCTTTCCATACTATCTATGAATGGAATATATATTTTAAATGATTTTTACATTAAAAGTGAAAATGAAGGAAAATGAAATGCATTTTCATCATCTAATATTCTTTTAGTTCTAGAGAAAAAAAATGAGACATTTATGAAGATGTTGTGATAACTAAGAGTATTATTTGTAAGTGGTTTGCTAGGTTCAGCAGTCTGAGAACATTCTGGTAGTCCTGCAAACTAAATTGAAATGCTGATTAAAAATAATCCAGGTTACATGACATGCAACATTGCAGGGATACTCCACAAATATGAACATTGTAAGGTATCTGAACATGTTTGAATGCCTCATGAGTTAACAGAAAAATTTTTTATCAACTATCCATCTATAATTCTCTACTCAAGCACAACAAAAATGACTCATTTTTTAAAAGAATGATCAGTGGCAATGAAAAATGGATTGCTTACAACAATGTGGATCATAAAAGGTCCTGGGGAAAAAGAAATGGACCACTGTTAACTGCTCCAAAAAGAAGGTGATGATTTGTATCTGGTGGGATGGGAAAGCACCTTCTGTAAAATCAAATGTTCAATTCAAACATGCACTGTTCCTAATTCAATCAATGAAAAATGTCTGAAATTTGCTAATGAGAATGCTGTTGTTTTTCATCAGGGCAATGCCAGACTTCTTTTTGCAAACCCTGCAGAAATTGATACAACTTAGCTGGGATGTCCTTCTATATCTACTATACTCACTTGACCTTTCACCTTCTGATTGCCATTTTTCTTTTATTCATACAAGATTCTCTCAATGAGAAGAACTTCAATTCTCTGGAAGTCTGTGAAAACCACTTAGCATATTTCTGAGTGATGACCCGGCCTAAGTTCTGGGAAGATAGTATTATGAAGCAGTTTCAAAAATGGTAAACCAAAATGGCACTTATATGGTTGAATTAATCTATGCAAAAATATCTTGTCTTTGAAATTCACTTACAAACTTTTTATGACCCAATATTCTTTGTTTAAAGCCATTGGGAAAGACATAAATCCACTTCTCTTAATTTTCTGTCCAATATCCAAATATCTTGTCACTGACATGCCATGATGGTCAATAGAAAAGATCCTGGTTGATTAAACTCAAAGGCAAATAAACTCTGTTATGCTCAAGAATCTATAAACTCCATAGTCATCATTGTAAAAGCTGAATAATATAGCATATTTCAGAAAAAGAGTAAAAGGCAATTTATAAACTTAAAAAAGTATATTTCATGTTTAAAAACTTTAGATGGACCGTACCTGAACAAAGAAGAATTTTCATTCAGAATTTATTTTCTAGATTTTAATTATATTGTTAGTAGCAAAAATATATTGTCAAATATATAAAAGCACTAATCAGTCAATCTTATTTTTATAGTAACAATGTGAATTTAAAGATATAAATAATAGATAGAGAGTAAACAGACATAATTTTTTATCATCTCTTATCATAAAAAATTATTTATACTAGTAGAGGTTACATGAAAATACAAAAAGAAATTTCTATCTCTTGTTATATGCATGAATCTTTAATTTGGCAAAAACAAAAATTTTGTTGTTAATATCAACTTTACAGACAAAACAGTGATATATCTTAAACTATACCCTGAAATTAGTATATGAATGTACAACATAAAAGTTTACCTTAGCTCATATAAAATAATGTTGCTATAGTTTGGCTCACTATAGTTTTGTTAAAATTGTTATAAAACAAGAAGAATGAAACTATACTAAACTCTACAACAAATTGCTACTACTTTGATAAAAAAAATGTCCATATATTCCTTGTGACTTTAGCTTTTGGATAAATGTACTTTTTTTTTTCAAAGTTAAAAAATGGAGTTCACAACATAAATCTATTCAATATTGAAGCAATACTTATTCACAATTTATATGTCACTTGTAATTTAGAAGTAATGTCAACAGGAATTATTTGTTTGTTTTTTTTGTTTTTTCATCATTACCCACTACTAAATAATTTTTTTTTTCCAAAATGCTGAGCTATAGCAGAGTTAGGATAATAGAAACTGAATATTCAATTAATTATTTGAATTACCATCCTCATTTTGCTTGTTTGACTCACACAATATCAGTTAGTATATTCAGGAAGCATGGTAGAGTTATGGATAGAGGCTCAGATTGAGGAATTGGAGAGCTGAGTTCCAATTCTAGTCAAATTTATTACATTTACTTACGTGTTAATACCCTTGGAAAGGTATGAATCCTCTTCTTCTCCTCCCAGCTATAGGTAAATAGCAGGACAGACCGGGTCCTTGGATGGCAAGTGGTCTACTGCAGAAAGGAATGGACACCTACTATGGGAAAAAATCTGCCTCGTCAGTCATGTATTGAAAGATACATGATCGCCTAAGCATGTATCATGCATGGCACATAACTGACTGACTGATGTTCTCTGACCTTCTTCAGGTTTATAAATGCTTCAGCACCCTTCAAAAAATTTCAAATATTAAATATTTATTTAATTCTGCCAATCATGTTACTTTCCTTATCTCTTTGTTATTATGTCTCACACCCTTCTAAAGTTATCTCAGAATTTGAAACAGTGTTAATGTATGCTCATTTAATATTTTATACATATTATTCAGCAATATATTCAAAGTATCTTCTCAGCAAAAGAGTTAACTAACTGATTTCTCCACTTGTAGGTGGACAAATTATTATAATTTCTGAAAGTAATTTCCCAAATGCTCTACTCAATAAAGAAAGAATAGTGGGTACCATGGGTGAATTGTCACCATTTTATATTTTTAATTTTGTGCATGTGCATTGTTTGTTTTTTATTTTGTTGACTGCACAGTATAGTAGGGTCAGTTGGGCACTGTCTGAGAGAAAAAGAGCACCATGACACAATTCACTCCACCAGAAATTTGGAAACTGCATACTGTACTATTTGGAATTCATGCTGGAAGCTCCAATACATTTCCAAGTATTTCCAAGTGTTTGGGTGTCAATCTGAGGAAAGAGTTGGATGAGTCTAATGGTGATTATGAAGGTACGGCAGCTTAGAAAAATTCTAAAATTTCTGCTAAGAAAAGAACTTCCTAATTTGTTAGTGAAGATCTCACTCAATAGAGAGGCCTACATCAAGTGACTTGAGTAGGTAGTGCTGCCTTGGGTCAAGAGTACTCTGTACCATGCCACATAAGTAGGGGAACCCAGTCATGGCTGTCAGACAATTTATGTCAGCACATCACCCCTTACATCTGGCTACCTATCTCCCATGACTGCAACCCCTTTGATTATTATACATGGGGTGCAGTTGAGCAAGAGACCAACAAAATGCCTTGTAATACCAAAGATGAACTGAAAGTAAGGATTATGTCAGCATTCATCAACTTAAACAAGGAGACCATCCAGAAGAGTTGCAGGAGATTCTGAAGTCATTTAGAGACTGTGGTTTAAGCCAATAGCGATTTACTATAAATTTACTCTTACTATTTCAAGATATTTTTGGTTAATTTTGGTGAATATGTCTGTTAAAATGAGATGTCAGTGTTATTTTTGTTTTTGCATAATTTAGATGACAATTTATGCATCACACACTGTATATTTAAGTCTGTATTGAAGAACTTTCAGATGTGACCATAACTTTATAACAATTACAGACAACACATATCCATACATAACGTGCATACTTGTGCATAAGTGAACTCCATGTATAGAGTGACCCCAGAATTATTTCTGAATTAATTTAACCTCTCCAGAAAAAAATGACCTGTATACAGTATGACCCCTTAAAAAATTTTGTGTAAAAAATTGATCATAAAAACTCACACTATAATCAAGTATATATAGAGTGAAATTTTGGGACCTCAAGGCGGAACAATTATGACTGAATAGTGAGTTCAATCCTCACTAGGTGCCTCATACTTTTGGCTTTGTGCCACTTCTAAGCTGTGCTTAGAAAATCATTTTAGGACACCTCGAGGTGGTGTAATGGTTAGCAAGCTTGTCTCACTAAAACAGTTACAACTGAGTTCAATCCTCACTGGGTGCCCCATACTTTCAGCCTTGTGCCACATCTAAGCTATGCTTGAAAAATCACTATATAGAGGGAAATTAATTTGGGGTTATTTTCTGTCATATATTGTCAATGGAATTACTAGGCTAATTAGAACCATCTATTTAATCCAAAGTAGTGACACTTTAAGAATCCATATGTATTTGATTTTATGATTTTGAAGGTTTCAATTGAAACAGTCATTTGAAGTTATAGCAGTATAAATTGCAATAAAACACCCAATACAACAAATGAAACAGTGATGAAATGTGAGTCTTGACTATAATGATAAAATGTTTTAATTAAAAAAGAATTTAAAAAAAAATCATTTAGAAAGAAATTTTCTAACACAGTTTCAAGTTCCAAAATACAAAAATTAAAAAAAAATTAATATTCCTTTCTATTTGACTAACAGTTTCAAATATCTTACATCTTGACTGTATGGTATCACATCTTAAGGTGTCTTTTTAGATACAATTAAAAAAATTGTATATTTCCCTTAGTGCACAGATTCCAGGTCATAGATACATACAGAAAATTAAGTTCATTGAAGTTTATAAATTCTACTTTTCTTAAGATGAAAAGTTACAAAAACAAACAAATGCTTAAATAAAAAACATGTATACAGTCAATGTTTTTCAAATGAGATTCTACTATGTACTCAGGATGGATGCTGATTAGTAATGTTAATAAATGAAATAATTATGAAATATGAAAAAAAAAGGCAACAAAAATGATAATCTTTTTTATCAAAATGTGAATATAACATAATTATTTGAAAAAAATAAAGTGAATTTCTCAAGGATTGATTGTTTAACAACACATCAACTCCTTATGAGTTATTTAATGCTGAAATTTAATTTTCTTGAGAGCTTTGAAGTTAATAAAAATATGATATATGTTATTCTGCTTTCATAACTGAATACATAGTAGATGATATGCAGCTTTTGTGCATATACATGTTTGTGTGAACATAATTACTAGAGGTGGTGATGTGCAGTTTATGTTGTAGATTTTTGAAAGATACATTTTGAAATACAGTTTGATTTAAGAAACTGTAGGTTATTATATGGATTAATGTTATAAAAGAGTTCTTTCATGTTGGTTGATTTTGTTTGCTGGCATACCAAACTATGGGTTATTTAATGGTGAAATCTAAATATTTTGAATGCTTTCAACTACAGATAAAATGTATTATTAGTCATTTCACTATAAGTATGCATTATTGGTAATTTTTTTATATAAAAATGTATTGCTAGTTTTTTATACTTTCATAGTGTTTTATGTTTGTTTGGGAGTTCACTATTTGTCCATAACTGGGACCCCAACAAGTGCTACCACCCTGGGGTCAGAGTGAACCTTGGAACAGCAGCAATTAAAACCAATCTCCAATCAGAGGCTTTGCTACACTTTTACATAAAAGGGATGAACAATTTTCTCTTTTGAGAAGTCTGTGTAACTGGGTTCAACTTAAAATTGTGAACTCTAAAAGAGGCTTTGCTACCAAATGTAGTTTATCCTCATACAATTTTTGAAGGGAATATTTTTTAAAAATGTGTGTTGGATGATATAATTCAAGAACTGATTGTATGCACATACTTTATAAATATATCCTTTGCCCAACATGGATCTCCCACTTTGGGCCCCTGCTCTATACCAGCCAACTGGTTATATGCACATTCACACAGAGGCCAGTATACCAGCTGCTTGGGTTCAAAGGGTTGAAGAACAGCAATGTTATTCTTTTATAACTAGATATGACTAAACCTTTTTAATGTCAGATTATATCAAAAGTCCTTTGATGAGTACAATTTCAATTTATTTCATTTCAAAAGTTATTACATTTGGTTGTTGTTAAGTAAATTCAAAATGACATTTAAACATTTTGGAAATACAGGTTTATAAACAATTGTCAAGTGCACAAAACAATAAGAATAGATAATATAACTGTGCTAACATTAATGATTTTAGGTTGAAGGAATAAGACCATAAGGATTATGGCTTGATTAATTAAAAACATTTGATTTTAAACAAAAGCAAAATATCTTTTTGTTCAGTAGTCAAATCTCAATTTTGAAGAATCTTAAGAGATACAGATATCTTAACTATTTTATTATTCTACTTCTATTAAAAAAATTGGCTTGGTCCCTGACAAATAGAATACTAAACTATTTGTAGCACACCCATTGATGAACCAATCAATTTTAGAGTTCACAATTTTAAGTTGAACCCAGTTACACAGACTTCTCAAAAGAGAAAATTGTTCATCCCTTTTATGTAAAAGTGTACTATGCTATTGACATTGATTGATAGTAATGTATATTGTAAATGCACCTTTACACTTGTAAGGTTTTGAAAGTTATTTTGTTGATGACAAAATTGTAGAATGAAGAAATTTGTCAAATAGATACAAAGGACTGTTCAAATATATAAAAGACAATCTGAACCCCAGAATTATAAACAAGCTGTAAGACAACATAGAATATTATTCATTTGAATAGCCACAATAACTGAATAAGTACAATTAGAACAAAACTAGCAGCCATAGTTCCTTTTTTTTAAATATCATCTTACATTTTGAACAGAAGGTTATTTAATTATCAAAAACTCTAGTAGCTACTTTTTAATACATTTAAAAATAATTTTTTTTCAAAAGATAGAAAATTTAATATTGTATATACACCACTGATTTTCCTGCTTTTTTTGTTTAAAAAATTGAGTAGATTACTTAATTTCTGATCATCATACAAAATCATTAAATTAAAAAAAAGAACACTCCCAGATCCCTCATAGGATTATGATTACTTTTCTTATTTATCATGTTTTTCTCATGTTCATTGAAAAAAAAAAAAACATTTTGCTTAATCACTGTCTGAATATTTTCTGAGTTAATAAACCAATAATATATACACTATTTATGTTGTACAATTTATGCATATAGTGATACAAAGCCTAGTTTATTTTAACGCCTCAATAATTCCTTATTATTTTCATTATCAGTGTTTATATCTTATATATCAGCTGACAATTGCATGTATTTTAGAAGATTAAATGTCAGTAAGATAACCTAAAAACCCCAGAAACGTAGAGTATATCTTTTTGTATTAAGTAATGCAAGATCAGTAACTCCTGAGATACAGTTGTTGAAATGGATTTACAAATGAATAGGATATGTCAATTTCATGTACTCCAAGAAAAGTCATAATTTTTACTGGTATGCATGTACAAGGGAGTCAAGAATAAAATTGATTGATTTGTTTTTTTTACAGCCTATCAACCTTTTGTGGGTTATTTAAAGCCAGAAAATATTTTGAGATTTTAAGAATTTTTGGGAAATAATGAATTATGGATACAAGACCTAGTAATTAACCCATACCTGGAAGGAGAAGACGTGGATTCATACCTTTCCCACAGGTATTTGCACATGAGTGGATACAACGAACATGACAGGAATTTAAAAACTCAGCTCTCAAATCTTCAATTCTGAGGCATATCCAAGCTTAGAGCACCAAGCAGTTCAAGAATAAAAGTCAGTTTAATATTTGTTAAACAGTGGCATGTACCATCCTTTTTAAAACTAACACTTATTTCAGTGGGTTTTTTTTGTGGGGGGATGGTGATTAATTGGTAACAGTCCTAAAATTTGAGAAGTGTGTTTATTCCATTTTATAATTAAACCTTAATCACTTTGAAACAAGGAAAAAATAACCTTGAAATTTGAAGCAAAATGGGTGAGATTAGAGATAATGTAAAAAGATGCATGTAGTTTTGTGTGAGTAAAATGAACTCAAGACAAAGGCCCCCAGAGCACAGTCTATGTTTATAACAATAAAGAGATAGTTATGATATGCAGTAGTGCAGGACAATGGAGCATTGGGATATAATCTAAATCTGATTGATCTATTATGTACTTAATGTGAAGGCAGCAATTGAAATAAAGTCAGCAAGTACATTGAAACAGTACTCTAAATATGACTGGCAACTGTCCTTTCTAGGCAAGAAGGAACTATGACATACTAAGACACTAATGGCCCCTGGATAGAAACTGCAGTTTTTGTTTGTTTGTTTAAGAAGTACTTGGTTACCTTTTATCATATTAGGGCACTAAGACAATATTGTTTCTGAATGGAAAGTAACTGTGTGAAAGCATGGCTTTAAAACATGAGTAATCAGCTTGAATGCTCTGTTATAGAAGAATGGGCCTAAGATATTTATGCACTTGATGCTCCATAAATGCTTGAATAAAGACTGCAAAATCTAGATGGAATGAAATACGTCTTTAAAAGAAGAAAAACTAGAGTTCTTAATAGAATTGTTAATGATATTACACAAGTTATCTTGCATAATGCTAATGAAAAGCATACAACATCAATAAACAGTGGTAAAATGTTGACAGTATATTTTATTTGTTTGAAGAAAGAAACTTTGATTATCTGGGATGTTTCATTGTTAAAAACAACCATTTCAGGTAAAATTATATCAAACTTGCTTATCACTAATTCCTTTTCTCTAATTCTTTTATTGTTTTAAGCATTATATATTTGAAATGTTTTAATATAAAAACATTTTTACATGTATTAAAAATTCATATCTTGACAGAATTTATTAAATTTTGATCTGAAATTTTCCTTGTATAATATTTGAGCTATGTGATTAAGAAAAAAAAGCACTGGCAATAAAGAAGATTATTTTAGGAATTAAGTATTTGTTGTGTAAAATTTCATAATTAAGTTAACTTAAGTTAACTTATTGCTATACTTATATCAATTTTTTTTTATTTTATTATAAGCAGTCATTCTGGTACTATACATTTTGTGATTATCGATATAATTTGATTACTTTAGCAATCATCTATATTTTGCTTTTAAAATATTTTATATCATGAGATAAACCATGTGATTATGATAAATGATAATTATCTAAATTTATCTAGATTGCAATCTTAAAAATAAACAGTTTATAAAAATGGTTAATCTATATATAGTATTAGGTTGGTGCAAAAATAATGACGTAATAATGTCGTTTTTTGACATATTTTTAACGTCAAAAAACAACATTATTACGTCATTATTTTTGCACCAACCTAATAATATAAACTTAGATTCTAAAGTTGAAAACAATTTTTGAAATTATTCTTGATTTCAAATTACTGCACACTTGACAGTTAGTCATTAAAACAAGCTGTTCATATAACTTGTAATATTGTAAACACAATTTATTAAATAATTTGTGCAAATTTTTATTAATGATTGCATATACAGTGACACAAGACATTCTAATAATGAAAAGATGAAACAATAATTTAGGGTTGTATCTTATTACTCACTGGATTTGAGTTTAGTTTAGAGGGAAGGATTTAGTTTTACTTATTGCTAAGCACTAACTTTACTGGGACTCTACACTACTGCATCAGAAATCAGGAATTAAAGGAAACATGATTGACAGAATAAAGCTATTGCAATTATTAAATCGAGTTAAAATTTAAATAAACTATTAAAAATAAGATATATATATATATAGAGAGAGAGATGGTTTTGTTATGCAATTCTAAGTTAAATAATGTCTGTGACAGAGAAGAAATCCTGACTTGAAACCACACTGTTTGCCATCATGGCAAGCCAGTAACAAGTTTCTGATCAAAATAACTATTGATGATGGAACTGAGAGCAGGAAGAGTTTGTTTTGTTTTGTTTTTCAAATATATTAATATTTTTCTAACCCTAATTTCCAAGTATCAAACCAGAACAGTTTACAATTATTATAGTTTTTTTTTTTTTACAAATAAATGTACCTTCTTTTTTTTTTAATCAGTTTCACCCTATACAAGTCAGAAAAGCCATAAAGATGCAACAGGTTACTGGGTGTGGAAAAATTAAGAACAGAAACATTAATAATGAGAGGGAAGAGAAAAGAGTAATGATGAGAACAGTAGGTAGTGATTGACATTGCATTTAAATTTTTGCAGATTAAAGTTAGCTGAAAAGCATGGAGCTGGAAGAGAGTTCCACAAGTGAGAAGCATGAGAAAATAGTTTTCTTGTATAATAAAAGATTTTCATAATCCCACACATGATATAAAAAGTTTCAACCAGAATTTAAACATGATTCAATAATTTAATCTTTTAAACTAATAATCATGACTATTTCACACCTCTCTTTTTATATCACAAACATTAAAAATAAATAGTTAGACATATTAATTAAATAAGTATTGATTTAAATATGAAAATGACAAGAAGAATGCAATGAGGACTCTCTCAGATTAAGAATGAAATAATTTCCCCTATATTGGACAAGGTTTGAGAGTTTATAAAGTCTTAACTTTTTGTTACAGTAATGAAGCAATATAAAAATATAGAAGAATAATGTGCTGATTAAAAACACATACATTATAAATACAGGAATCCCTCGATTAGTGCAGATAATATGTACATTAAAAGGTGTGCACTAATCAAAAATCCATTAATTGAATATAATAACATATAGAAAATGATGTAATTTGTACCTCATTCAAAATTAATTTCTAATTTATGTACTTTTTAATTAAAATATAGGTACATATTTTCTATTTTTGGAAATTTTCCAAACATATAATCATTAGTATTATAACCAGAAAATTTTATTTATAATATTTCCATAGTAAATTCATATATCTTTTATATTTAAATATTTTTCAAAAGAAACATGGAAAAAAATGAAAATATTAAAGAAAATTAAAATAGAGACAAATATTAAAATATGTATTTTTATTATCAGCTGATATTATAAAATTTATCTATTTATAACCGTCCATGTTTTTTTTAATATTACTGTAATTACTTAGATAATGTAATACTTGACAAACAAAATACTTACCCATTTTCCATTTTTAAATTTTAGAAAATTTTTAATTAATCGGTAACTATAAAATAATTAATTTTCAATTACTATGGTTAAACTGAAGAATGTTTTAACACATTAATTGAGAATTATGCATGCACTAATCGAATGTGCATTAATCGAGGGATTCCTGTACATCATAAAATGAATATCCAACTTGAGATTATAAAAGAACAATGAATCAATAGAGCAACAGTGGTTGTACAGTGGCTGAATTATGATGAGAAAATACACAGCAAGCAGACATGAATGATGTCAAGGGGATGAAGATCAGTCAGAAGTGCACTAGTGCACCCTATCTTTATATGAACATGAATGGTTGGCAAGAGGCCAAGGAATAGACAAAAACAAAGCAGGGAGTATAGTACTTTCTACTTTATATGGGACACAAAGAAGAGAAAAATTTAACTGATAATATATGTTATGATGGCTTTGAATGTGTAGCAAGGAAGAACCTTACTATTTGATGTAATGAGCACTCATGCATAGTCAATGAACATTGGTAAGTTGAGTGGATGGCTACAAAATGTATTTCAGAGGCAAAACAACAGTCTGGTTGAAGGTTGCCTTGCAAAAAGACTGTAGTTATGTAGACACAGAAAATATAAATGGACTCATATTCTGCTGCCAACAAGTGTAGACATTCATTTATAAGAAGCAAAACACGTTATCATTTCCTGATGATAGACATTATATAGCATTATTCCAAGTTTCCTGAATTATTAAACTTCTCAGCTTCTCTCAGGAAATATTATTACCATTTAAAGCAAAATAATATCTTCTAGGTATATACAGATGACCAATGCTTAAAATATTAATACAATATGCATATATACATATACATACAAACTCACAACATATACATATTTACAAATTTTAATAAGGGCACATATAGATGCATATTATACACACACACACACATATATATATATATATATATATAAAAGTTATGAATAAATCATCAAACTTATAAGTAAATATATATAATGTAAAAAGAAAGAGAGAAAGAGTAAGTCATGAGAATATCAACATGAGGATGTAGAATAAATCATTAGTAATCTTATTTAAATCAAGAAAAAAATCAACATTTGCTATAGTAAATTCTATTCAACTGTTAAAATCATGAAATGCTACCAGCAAACTAATAAATACTTTTTTCTTATATGAAACTTCAGGACAGTGTATTAAGTACATAGAACCAAGTATAAATCAATGTTTTACATAAAAATTGATGCTTTTGTCTATTTTCTTTTCTCTCCCTTACAAAAAAATCTTATCCCTCTATAAATTTAATTATGTAGATTAGAATATGAAATGTACACAATATAAATACTAGGTACTTTTTTGTATGTTCAATTGAATTCTTATAAAAATTTGTATTGATAATAATCTTTTAAAATAAAACTCAAGAGAACAACTGACATGTTCAAACAATTAATTTCTTAGTTTTTAAGTTTGCTTCTCAAATCTAGATTGTGTCTAAAAATGTGCACATAATCCTTGTGTATGCTGTTTTATTTTATTACTAATATTATCTTTTTTTAGAATTCCACTATAAATCTCTTATGTATTTATATATCAACGAGATGTCCCCCAGGAATAGAAACTGTAATCAGTAATAAAAATAATTACATTCAGCATTTTTTCTTTAATTTAAAATCAACCAGTAAAGGGTTTTACTTCAGTTGCTATGAGAAGCAGCAGAACATAATTTTTCTTGCAAATATCCACAAGGAACACAGGTGCTTTTGCACTGATTGAAAACGTAATACAGTTAGGGAAAAACAGATTCATTTATAGATATAACAAAAACAATAAAGAACATCTCAGTAAAAGTCTTAAAATTATAACGTAAGTTGTATTGTAAATGAAACTTCAAAATTAGAAAAATATTTATTAATATTAAAATTTATAATAAAACTTTTTATCTCAGTAAACACTTAGGCTTTCAATAAATAAAACTTTCATTTAGATAATTTTTATTTTCACAGTATTTATTAATATAGTTATTTTATTATTTTTCTTTTCAATTTGAAAAAGTAAATCAAATAAGTATGTGTTACTAAAAACAAGTTAAACCTGGTAAATTTGATAAAATAGTATAAAGAAAAACATCATTGAAATCAAATAAAACTTCATACTGGATTAGAAAGAACACTTAAACCTTTCAATTACTGATAATTTGTATACTTAAAATGTATCAAGAAAATTCAGCAATAGAAATAAAATCAGATCTACTATCAGTATAACTAAAGGATTCTAAAACATATCCTTGACTTTATCATATTAGTCAAACTAACTGGAATGAAATAGTATATAATTGTTTAGGTTGATTCAGTTGTAATAAAGTTTGTAAAACATTTGGAAAAAAAAGAAAATTGCTTTAATACTAATGATAAATAAAGGCATTTTTGTCTCACAATTGTTAAATGAATTTTTTTTTTTACAGTGAGGTTAACCCTTGACAAAGCCCAGGGGCCACTTTAGGTAGAGAGTTACATTTGGGGGCCATTTGTGTGTATAGGAGTGGAAGATAACAGTTAACCCTGACCTTCAACAAGTTAACATTGTAAGGAATACATCCTGTTGGGAGTCAGTTCCACAGGGTAGTGGTTTGCGAGTGGAACTTACTTATCACTGATGGAATATGTAGGGAATATGGATGGTTTGCTATTATGTAAGTGGTATGGCATGTTCTTGCTGTGAAGGATTGCCTTGGTGAGACCAGGGAATGTAGTTTGCCCAAGCATCTTTTGTGTAAACAGTGGTAGACCAATATAGAGTTTTAGCAATTTGGGATTTTTTTTTTTTTCTTAGGTTAATTATACCTTTATTAATATTCTTCTACTGCTCACTTGTGGAACTCTCTTCTGGTTTCTTGCTTTCCAGTCAACTTTGGTCTTCAAAAATTTAAATGCATTGTCTATCATTATTTTATGTCTTCTTAATCCCTGTTCTTTTTATTGTCCTCTCTCCGTAATAATGTTTTTTTTTATTCTTTCACATTCAGTAATGCTTTGTGTCTTAGTGGCTTTTTTGCTTTGCTTGGAGTGAAATGATTAATTAAAAAAAATTCTGCTTGCAATGCCAATGAGTTTGTTTCATTTTCATTTATAAGTATAATATTACATATTTTATTAGGCAAATCAATGTTTCCACAGTAAAATAGGTATTACCCAACTAATGTTTGTAAATATTTGAGAATATATTTTATATTAGCAAAATATAGTATGGGTTTCAGCTTACAATATTTATCCTTATCAAAAAATAAAAATAAAACTTGTTATGTGGGTATCAGAATTTTATTATTCAAATCAATTAAATGCAAAACCAATTTTTATTATGAAAACAATGATTTGCACAATAAAATCTGACATTACACAGTACAATTGCAATTGTTGATATTGGGTAAAGAAGGAAGGCTTTTTAAAATATACAATATTTACAGAAAGGTCAATGAACTGAGTAAATGAATACAAATATAATTCAGGAAAGATGGCAGGAAGTCTCCAAAACAGTTGTTTTTAGTGGTGGAAGAAAGCATATTTTCCTGCTGAAGATACTAAATATAATTCTGTACATATTAATATGCATAATTTCACTGTAATGTGTAAGTTAAACTAGATAAATAAAATTTGTATCACTACTGAGATTGTTTTTTATTAGTGTTATTATTATTATTATTCTAGATACTTTTAACACCTCTCATTTTTGCACTTATAAATTCATTACTGCTTCTCACATTCCCAAAAATTAATTTTTGCACTGCTTGACTCTATAAAATCTATACAAAATAATACTTGCATTACTGTTTGGCTAAATGATATAAATGTAATAGCATGATTTTTATTCTTCAAATATGAATTATTGAAAGTGAGAATAGTAGTCTGATAAGAATTGCAAAATGCCTTAAAGACCATCATCGCTGATCTGACCTAGACCTACCACCAGTCAGGATGAATGGAGGTCCTCTCAGGGAAGCACTGTGCATTGAAAGACTGTTGGGCCTTAAACTTACACCCGACTTGATCCATTAATAAGGATACAGGTCTACCCAGTCTTCATTTTCTTCAAACGTCTCCATGTCCTTGCAGATAACAAATTATTTTCCACTCAACAACCTCTTTCTCATAGATGAAACATTGCAAACCTCTTACTGCTTTATCACTAATTCCATGGAAAGTTTTTGGATAAATTACATAAGACTTGCCATGCTATATACATTGTAGCAAACTGCCCTCATTCCATTTGTATTCCTTGGTGAGATGTAAGTTTGACTTGAGCTACTTCTTCCCAAAAACTGCTGATTTACAGAACTGACTCCCAAGATGATGCTTCCCTGGTCACTAAAATCTTAACCTGTTCAAATCTAGGGCTAACTGTTATCTTTCCACATATCTGCATAAGCTGTGTCTCTTACTCTGTAACCCTCAATCTTGAGTGGCTCCCAGGTCTTGTACAGGGTAAACATCATTTAAAAAAAAAGAAACAGTTTCATTTCATATGAATTATGAAAATAGGTTTGGCATCTCTCTAATTAATACCTTCCTTCCTTTTCTTCAGTGAGAATATATACTTTGTATTTATTTACTTTCTTTTATTTATCCCTCTGTAAATATTTGTGTAAAAATACATGCACACCATCACTGCAAATTGAATATTGGTCCAATCATTATAAATCTAATGAAGCTCAAGTAATATAACTAATAATAGATGCAATTGTGTATGCAATTCTTACTATAAAATCTGAAAGGCATAAATCATGTTTTTTAGGTTAGCACTATTCTTTGTAGATCCCATCAACAAGATAAAGGACCCACTGAACAAAATAAGACCTTTTCATTTAACAAAGATAAGATTCACATTAGTTATAGGCTATTTATATTGATAGCCAAGGGGCTTGACCTATGTTTGATCATTATAATCTTTATCTATCCTTCAACAGAGGAAGATTTTCTTATTTTACTCCTAAATACAAGATTCATTTTATTAAAAAGAAAAAAAGCACTAAAAGAAATCTGTTCCTCTTTCTTTATATATATATATATATATATATATATATAAGGCATGTAATCAATAAGAAAAATAGGTTAACAACTCAGAGTAGCTTCAGTGGAAGGGAAAGATGCTGACCCTAATCACACAACTGAAATAAGCAAGCTGCTCAACGACAAATTGTATTTAGAACTTGGTCACTAATTATAAAATTAAAAAAAAGAAAAGCACATTATTTGGCTTATTTTGATTAAGATGATCTATGCATTAATTTCAAAAACAAATAAATAAATCGAGACAAATTGTGTTATTTTTTCTTTTAAGGTCAAGAGAGGAATAGAAATATTAGTCATGCTTGAGGTCATTTATTTGTCTTTAATTCCTGAAAATGGTTTGACATTATAGAACTGCAATGCAGTCAATTTGATGAGTTTACATTGATTACATCCCACAAAAACAATTCAACATCAGATTTTTTAATAATTACAGAGTGTGTATGAGCTTTTTTGGTCTGTTTCTTCTCAATCTCTGTGTCTGTAGCTGGTGGTTTTGTGAGTAAGAGCAAGACGAATTACTTTGAATTCACCACAGTACTAGTTGGTCCTTTTCACACAAGTGAATTTTATTCAACTGACTTTCCAAGTATCTGGCTTGCTTTTTATTTGTTTTTCAGATTGACTACCAGCTTGCAGGCTGAGTGAGTGGTTTTGAAAACTCAATAGTATCATTTGATTGGTTTATTATTCTATCTGAAGAAACGCATGATGTGTTCCATATTAGGTTCAACCAAAATCAAACAGCTCGAGTAACATTCTGGAAACCATCATGTCTTTTTTCAGAGTTCTCAGTTTGGTTACTTATTACTTGCAATGTTTTCTGTCATTGATCAATTGTTGTGTGGGGATAGTTGCATGTATAGCTCACAAGGAAAAGTACAGAATGTCTCTGAAATGAATACAGTGGTCACTAATATGTGGGTATTATGTGTTATAGAAAAATTAAATTTGTGTACAAAAATAAATTTTCTTTCGTCCAGGTATAGAGAGATAGTCATTATTACAATGGCTGGCTGTTTCAAAGTTCTGTCATGATTAGAAAGGAAATAAAACCTTAAGACCTAAATAACCTAAGATTTATTCTACTTCTTATTTATAAGATACTTCTATATTTTAATGTAATTATTGATCCTGATGTAAAACTGAAGAATAATAATAAAAAAGTAATAATGAAAAACAATGTTAAGAGTAGAAAACATTGTTTAAAATGGGTAACAAAAATGATGAGAGACTCAAATATTGGCAAGCGAAGAAAAAAATTTTTTGTGATGTTCCATTAATATCAAAAGTACCACTGCACCAAATAAAGAATGCTGAGCTGACTATATGATGAAAAAAATGAACAAGCAAAAAAAAATACATTCTAATAATTGTGAGCAACATGCCATGATAGAAAGAGAATGTCAAAAAGGGTAGGGAAAGAAGAAGTAAAAAGATAAGAAGAGGAGAGAAGTGATGGGTAAGTTCAAGTACTTTTAGAACCCTTAATAAGAATTCTAATTTCCTTGGGGTAGATTTTGCCACTTCTATGATGTGAGCCCATCAAGAAAGAGTCTTTGATAAGATGAAACCAAGCATGTAGACCAAATGTGGCTAAGATAATAATGTATCAGAAATGCAATAATCATGGAAGTATTACATTATAAGAATTTATTGAGTCTTAATCTGGTTTAAGGAAAAAGTGAAACTCAATTCCCATAGCAGTATTTTACATATGAAATGCATATTTGGAAAATATCTTTCTCATGAAAAGTTTTTGTCTGTCATTAACCTTTCTTGTTATAGTCCAACAAAAATAATGGCAGAGAAGCACTGTCATCAGGGATGTAAAACCAAATATTTGCCAAAGTGTCATGTTCCTTTTGTAAAAGAGTCTACCAAAACTAATTTGGTAGGAGCAATGTGGCACTGAAAACAATTTTCACTTATAAATCAATCAATATGAGGTAATTTTTCAATTACATGTAGAAACAAAATCTAATCAAATAAAGCAAAATGAATAGAAAGTTATGAATGCCCAAAGTTGCTAAACATCCAAACGATTCAATTTCTTACTCAATGGAACAAAAACTGATATAACTAATTGATATTCAAGTTTGCAGTTACACTTTCCAAGCTGCAATCCCACTGGTAAATACTTTGTTATTCATTCTAAAAACAATAATTTGTTTCTAATTTATTAGCTGAGAATTTTCTGTTAATTGCAACGAAAGCAAAAAAGTTCTTGGTTTTCTGATATTTAATATAACAAATATAGCAAAATGTGTAAGAAGAAAAACACTAGATAAATCCTGTGGTTTTACATTCCAGTTTCACAAGTTCCTTATATAAATGCAAGCAGAAAAATGTTTGTACAATATATGACTATTTTTAAGTTTAAATATTTCTTCTAACCTTACAAGAGAACTTATATGGTATATAAGATGAATTATATGTCATAATATTATAATATAATTAAATATTAAGCACAAATTAAAATATGGGTCACTTTAATAACTACAAAAAATAAACTTTGCAAAATATGGCTGATTTCTACTTGAGGCTACTCATGCCATTTTTTATGTTATCTTAAGGAAATAAATGCATGATTCCAATCTTACTGGCACTTTGTCCTCAGACAATCATATTGTCAGTATAATGTTATCCCTTGCATACTGTAATGTCATAAGAGAAAGATGTTGATAATTACCTACCCAGGCAACAGAAAATGGTTGATGCAACCATTGGCAGTGATGACTAATGAAGGCTATGATATACAAACATATTATGCATACCCAATCAACACTTGAAAATACACTTGTGCTTGTTCACTATTTACATTATTTGGACTATTGTCTTCATCTTTGTTACCATATTTTTTACAACTTCAGGTGGTTGGAATGTTGAACTGAACTCCTTATTTTGCTCCTTGAGGACACATGGCACAGTGGATAAAGATGTTAGTTAGATCCACTGACAGTATCCAAAGAGTGTGAGTTCAATACCTGATTAAGGTGGTGGAGAATTTGGAAAGGGGAATTAACAGGAGATAACTGATATCCATTAGACATGGCATGTGGAACTAGAACAGTCTACCAAAGTGAGTGAAATAAAGAGTTCAGTTCGACATTCCAACTATCTGAAGAAGGCTGGAGCATACAACGGCCAAAACATTGTAATAAATATGGCAACAAAGATGAGGACAATAGTCTGAATAATGTAAATAGTGTACATAATACCTTATCTCAGAAATATAGACAGATACTTTGCTTGTTTGCAGGACTTTATTTGGTTGAGCTAGCTCAGACATTCATGAATCTGCCAACCAACCATTACAGTTTTGCATTAAGGTCAGAAGTTCATTAGGGAAGCATTCTGTGTCATAACATAGCTGGTCAATGTAGGTGGTTGCTGGGTGACAAACTATCTTGCTCCATGATTAGGTTTCCAGAGCAGATCACTCAAAAGTTTTTGTTTGCTTACCAGTAATGTTCTGCAAAATGCATTCTTTGTTTGTATAAGATTGTATAAGAATATTATTGTAGAAATATTAGGGATGGGTCCATAGAGCTGTGATTTAGTTGGATGTTGTTTCTAAGAAATGTTAAGTATAGCTCTCAGCATCTGAGTGTAGGTTCCATCAAGCTTAGACTTTAGATTTTTAGTTAATGTCCAGGCAGTAGCACCATACACTGCATCTCTAGTGGCCCCAAAATATATCTACTTGAGGTTGTCTGGTAGATCAGATTTCCAGATTACATCCATTTTATTCAAGTCTGCTCAGGCTTTAGCTGTGCAAATTATCACATCTTTTTCAGAATTTATCTTGCTTCCTAGGTATATAAAAGATTCAACAGATTTTATTGATTCATCTGAGACAGTTTGTATTGAGTCTTGCTGGTTGAAGCTTATGAATTCAGTTTCCAACATCATTTGGCATCATTTCCTAGATGATGTAGGAGAACTGTGACATTGGTAATAGTGTCTACAGTGATAGCTAGGTCATTTACATAATCAATATCTGTCAACTTTTTTGCAGGATATCAACTTGAGTGTAATGGTGATAAAGTAAAACCTAGATGATGATGTTTGTTGAGAGACATTCTCAATAAATAGTCAGGGGTGAGAACAAAGAAAAAGGGTGAAAGTGTGTCACTCTGAGGGACCCCTGCTTTGATGTTGAAGAAGTTAGTGTCTACATTTGGGGATCTAACCAAAAATTTGGTATTTTTGTATAGCATCATCATGGTAGTTACTGTCTCAGGAGGAATGCCGCATACCAGAAGGATCTTTATCAGCATAAAATGAGAATAATAAAAAGTTTTATGATTAAAGGTAATATAAACTGTAGTTCATGCTTTTCATAATGAAGCAAAATTTAAAATATGCAAAATAGACAGGGAATAGAAATAAGAGTTGAAATTTTTGTCATTATATTTGGTATTTGAAAGAATATTTGAAAGGAGGTTAATTATGTGAAAACTTAATTAATCAATTGTCTAATGATTAAACTGTTTCTACAATTATATTAAGAAGTGTGTTCATACAATGTCTCTGGTAGTAATAGTGTAGATTAATAACAATAGAGAACTTATCCTATTTCTTGATGTAATTTTATGTATAGAACAGAAATTCCATTAATACTATCAACTAAGTTAATTCACCTTTACCAGTTTATGTTTGAATTTCAAAGATGACAAATTATCATTATTATACATTTATTTGAACTGGTGTCCTCAACTTGGTTCTTTTAGTCACAAAGTTTTGGCTAGGTACATATCCATTATTAATAATAGATAAAGGACCATATTGGAGAATAAGAAGATTGAAAGAATCAGCATACATGTTTGGCTCTGATAAGCATAGAATTGAATTGAGCACCATATAGGAGCCATTGATCATAAAAATGCAGATGTCATGTTTAACCCTTTAACATTCAAACTCATCCTGAAATATTAGCCCTCAAAGACTCACTGTGTAACTTCCTGCATTATTTTCAATGATGTCATCATATATTAGAATATACATGGGCTGGGTTTCAGAATCTTGAACATTTAGAGTCAATATGTATGATGTGGGTTTGGGTGTGTTCAATGCGAAAGAGTTAAACTACTAAAATTCCACCACCTGATTATTCTATGAGACAAAAGTCTTGTGGATATAAGCATTGATTACATGCTAGCAGTTTACCTGATTCAGTAGACTGAGCAGAAGGGGGAATCACAATTATAAATTAAGAATAATTAATTAATACAAAACATTTCCTCAAATGTTGAGCAGAATAAGAACAGTCTATCACTCATGGATTGAATAAAGGGTTTAATCTGAAATTCTAAGAACATGAATGAATATGACAAAGACATGAGGAAGACTGGAGAGTATAATGGCCAAGGTCACTAGTTTGAATAAATCAGTTCTAATTTTTACTGCAATGTTAGAAAGCAATTTTAATTATCAATAAATTTATAGACATACTACTTTTCATATTGTAACAATATTATATCTTTTGACAAGTTGAAGTAGACTAAGAAATATAAATTATTATATTTCACTTTTAATGTGTTTTAAAAGTATGCTTCTGAATTTGATTTAGCAATTAGAATGAAGGATAAATATTTTTGTTTTTCATTTTAAATCTTGCTCTTAAGCCTTTTGTCATTTAAAAAATTAAAGATTATGATGAGAAAAGAGCTCTTTTAAGTTACAAATTAAATGAAATAGTTATGAAATAATGAAATGAATTTGTAATATTAGAACTGATAATATCAATTGCTTTGTAAGTGTTATTATAATCACGGAAAAAAGGAAATTCACATAGGTATGAGTCATTTTAAAAGATACAAAATAAAATATAATGGAATCATAGCAACAAAATATTCCTTGGCAACTATGTTTTCCCAGTTTTTACTTAAATAACATTTCTAAAACTACACACTTAGACTTTTGAATATATAATGAAATCAGCCTTGGCATTTTTGAGGCAGACTACCCTAAACATCAATACATTAATTTTTAAAGTTATACAATAACTGCTGAGAGGAATTCATTGTTGTAGGTGTATACCTGCTTGATCATACGTCTATAGAAATCTATATATTCTTTTTATCAATTTTTATTCTTTTTCATTATAAAAGTTGAATAGTTTTAGAAAGAACTCTGTATTTGGTAGGTTGTTCCAATTTAAGCATTATGGCTATGTGGGAAATCATATAGTCACTATATCACATTGAGTCAAAATGATCAGCATTCTAGTGTAGTGATTATAAACTGTTTCTCAGAGAACTTATGTCACTAGAAATTTTACATAAAGATTTTTACTTCATGACAATTATGAAAATGCAACATGTGATATTTCTAAAAGAAAAAAAAGATTTTGTCTTTTTTTTTATTCATTCTAAATTTTAATTCAAACATAGATTGTTCTGACACTACAATTACAAAATTTCAGTGAGGATTGAAACACAAACAGTTTATTATTATCATCAAAAATTATTTTCTAGCCTGCCCATATTCAGATGCATGTCCAAGCTCATACTTGAAAGTGTGTGTGTATGTGTGTGTATAATATATATATATATATATATGTGTGTGTGTGATAGAGAAAGATATGTACAAATGTGTGAGTCTGTGTGTATATATAGCAGAGTAAAAAGAAGTATTTAACAGGGTTCCAGACAAACTTTTCATTATTACTTTGTACCAGACAAAATGTAAGAAAAAATTAATAATAACTATGAGGTAAAAAAGGGGGAAACTTCAGAATGGCTTTGTGTCAAGAGCTGAATAAAAGTCATTACTGAAGCATTTAGAACAAGTTGATAAAAAAGACCAAGGTTCAGAGAAAATAGCTAATTAGGGTGGAAAAAAACTTGGTCAAAAAAAGAAAAATAAGAAAATGCACAAGAGAAAAGATTTCAAAACCTGCCAGTTGATGAAGAATACAAAAAAGGAGCTGATATTTTTAGTCTGACAGTTTTTGTTGTTGAAAACGTGTGAGTGAAGTAGATGAAAATGCATTTCATGTTGCATTAAAGTAGGTTCTGAATCAGTCTGGGTGTAAGAACATTGATCCATTTGGATGATTTTCAACTTTCTGTTTAACTAGCTCGTAGGTTCACTAACCTTACAAAAAGGAAAATCCTCTTCAGATCAAGGAAGCATTAAATAATTTTTTTACAAAGATGACTCTAAAAACACCATCTCTGGCACCGTATCATATAACTTCTATCCACAATCAAATAATTTTTCAGTTTCTCTTTTCATCAGCTGTGTCTCTTCAAGATGTAGTCAGTCATGGCTCTCCACAGCTTCTTCCCCTTGGTAGCTCTAACAACGTTTGTTCACTTACCATCCCTTCCAGTCCTCACAAACTCATTAGGTAAGTTATTTACTGTTTCCCTATGCTCCTCTTGTTTTCAGTATGTCCTGTGAGCATTACATTCTCCAAGCAGTCTTTCTGAAAAGAAGCCCTTTGCTGTAAGAAAATATAAGATAGCACTAAAATCTAAAGACACATTGGATGATGCCTTCCAATCTTAAGAAACAGGAACACTTCATTAGAAACAAAGAAAAGTACTGAACTGTTATGTAATATTGACTTTCCTATATGGCAGTAAATGATGAAAAAGATCAAAAGAAGTGTGGAAGTTTTACAGAAAATGGAAACAAAACAAACACTTATACTTAAAATCAGAAAGAGATAGTTTAAATTTCTTGGGTACATAATGAAGAAAGAGGGATTGGTGAATTTGGTAACCACTGGATTTACTGAAGACTAGAGGAACAGATGAAATCAGTGAATAACCTACTTAACAAGCTTGTATAAATTGTTGGCAGAACAGGAATTAGGAGAGATAGCACAGAGACCAAATTTACTAAGACCTATTAAGGACAGGAAGTTGTGGAGAGCCATGATTGCCTATGTCCTAAAGGAGCACAGCATATAGAAAAAGATGGAAGAGTAGATATTAATGAAAGAGCTGAGCAAATTGTTTGTCCATTAATTGCAAGATGAAGCATTATTATGATTTTTAATTTTTATTTTATTCATTGTTTCTATTTTAAGGACTTGTTCAATCTATGGTCTTACTCATGATAGTTATGGAGAAGCATTTTTATTAGCAACCTTAAAGGCCAATAATACTGTGACTGAGGATATTATTATTCTAAAGGGTTTATAAATATTTAATTGTTACTAGAGACACAAAATATCAGAATTTCTTTTTACATTTATAAACAGCAAACATTTTTCTGTAAGGTTTACTAAACTTAAAAAGAGAAGACATTCTTTATTCTTTAAAGTATAATTTACAAAAAAAATTTATCCCATATATTTTGAGAGGGTTAAAATGAAATAATATAACAAAAGACAACTTTCAATCATAAATCCAACAAAATTTTAGTATCCTTTATTGTGAATGCCTTAAGTATTGCATCATATTAGAAGCATATAACCTCTGTTCATGTGAAAAAAATCCATATATATTCCCCTCTCATCACTTTAACTGGGAAGACAAAAGAGCTGAAAAGTCCTTTAATCTACCTACAAGTCTCAGCTAGGTTCAAAGTGTCACTGAAGATCACTTTTGTTCATACACTTTATGTAAAAGCTAAACATCAAGGGAAAAATCTTCAATACTTGAAAGAGTCAGTTTTTCAAATGGTACAATTGATAAACGGATTTAGAAAAGAAATCATCTATCTATCTATCTATCTATCTATATATATATATATATATATATATATATATATATATATATATATATATGTACACACACACACACGTGTGTGTATTAATAGGGAAAACACAAAATATAAATGCTTAAAAACACACATATTTCCAGAATTCAATTCATGGTTGGTGATTTCAGCATTCATCATTTTGAAGTTATAACATGAGAAGAGTAATCAACATTTGCTTTCATCTGCATGGATGACAAAGAATTAAATTATGTGTGGGTGCTGAGAAGTTCACAGCCCAATTCACTTGTGAAAATCCGGATTCGGATGTTTCACCACTGAAACAATATTGGGAAGTGAGACACACTGAGAACTTTTCAGCACCACTTTGTATGAGCTATTATCTCAGTAAGTTACTTCTAGTTTTATAAATGGAAATGTCTGAATGCAAGAGAAAATCCTCTTTTTTCACTCACTTTGGCAAAGTTTAATTATAGTACTCTTTTTTTTTTTCAACTTCTTATTCACATGTAGCAAAAATGTGTGGATACATCAGCAAGCATGATAAAATTATATAGAATAACTTTACGACCATATCATATTGAAACAATGGTTCTCATTCAATTCTTGAAGTTAAGCAACACTGAGATTGGCCAGTACTGAGATGAGTGATTGCTGGGGAATACCAGGGGCTGTAAGCTATGCAGCAGGCCTAGCAAGCCAGCAATGGATACAAACTTGCTACACATGCTAACAGTGGAGGTGCTTCTGAACTGACAGGTTGGGCAAGTGGTGAGCTTTAAGTTTCAATTTCAAAACAATTAAAGAAAGAGCAACTGCAAGATTCTGTGAATATAAGATAAAAACTTCTGGCATTAAACATTCTAATGCTAGGGTACTAATGAAGTTACTAATGTGCTGATATTGTCTTTTATTTTTTGAATATACATGTTTAGTAATTTCTAAGCCTCAAACCAGGATACTTTTCAGTGTTTATTATCAGTTTAGTTTAATTGTATAATAAAATGTTTTCATAACTTAACATACATTAAACTTCAGGGCTCACACACATAAAAAAAAAAACTGACTACTTATAGCTTGTATCATCAGAACAGACCCAGCCAAACCAAGATGTATTGGAAGCCTATGGTCTGTAAATTTTATTTCAACAAAGAAATAATATTCTATGCAAAAGAAAATTTTACAGGTTAGATATAGCTAAATAATTAAAATATTAGAATAGATAATCATCTATTAACATCAAAAGTTTATTAGCAACTCAAACATAAAGTCAACTTTGTCCAAAGAGAGGTACAGAGTACAGATATCATAAATACATATATTTCTCTCATGATCAAAAAATGTAATCACCATGATCTAACAAACTCAACTAAAGAAACATTAGAGATATATAATGTATCTTCCATCAAGTATCGTGATTTTGTTTGGATGCCGGGGACCCAGATTGTTGATTGATTTGTTTTTCATAGTTTATCAACCCTTTTGTGGGTTATTTAAAGCTGAAATATATTTTGGATTATAAAAAACATTTTTTTTATAAGTTAATATTGCATTAACAGTTTTTTGGAGATAACAATTATTACAAGTACTACTGTTTAACTCATAGCTGGAGGGAGAAAAGATGAATTCTTACCTTTTCTAAAGTTATTTGTGAGTAAGTAAATGTAACAAACTGTAAACACAAAGAACAAGTCTACTAACAGTGAAGTTCATACCATTCCCTAATGTTTACAGCTTGACTAACTACCCTCAAGCAATTTTTTAAAAACTTTCAGTACATATCTACTGTATTAATATTACTTTCTACCTTCTACTCTTCCTCCTTCGCACTGTCCAATGCAATGGTAACAATATTAAACAACAAAATTTTAAATTTTGAAACAGTTCTGCATTACATGTAAAACTATCTTATATCTCACTGATTGGTTAAATAAAATTCTCATTTACTTATGTAGAAAAAGATAATTTAAAATTTGTAGAAGATGAACAGTTATGATTGCCAAAGATCTAAATATACATCTATATGGATTCAATATTTTCAAGATTATTTAGCTATGGAACATTAAACCTTCAGGGATTAATTATAGGAAGATGATGATGTACACTAGTAAATTATATATGATGTTTCTTCCCAGAACATTTTTGTCTAACATTTTCCATTACAATATTATACAGCCTCAGTGGTCCCTGAGGAATTCTCCTCCCCTAGAGGTGATTTCAAAAATAGTTTCATTGATATAATGAGTATGCAACCATCATGTTATTGATAATGATGGTTGTGATGATAAAAATAGAAACAGAATGTACATAGAGAAAATACAAATTGAAATATGAATTTTTCTTGAACCTTATTGAGATTTTATTTTTAATTTAGCAGTTGTGTTCTGGATTACCAAATAAAAATTAAAACTGTAATACTATAACATGACAACTTGTTATTTCTTGCAAGTGTCACCATTAGGAAATATGAAATGTAAGCTTACCTTATTTAGTTATTTAGTTCTATTTTTGTTTTTTATTTTTTTTTTTGACTCATCAATGTTTTCTTTCTAAAATTAAATTTACATACTCTGTTCTCTTTATTTTCTTTTTTTCATTATTTCATTTACATTTAAATAATGTATTCATTAGAATGTGTTTGCTTGTTATAACTCAAGGACATGTCCCCATTTTAGGAAAATATGCATAAAGGAATAAAAGAAAAAGAAATTTCAGTTTTAGGGAAAATTCATGTAATATTTACATGAAGATAAATCTAACTTTGAAAGAAAAGAGAAACTAAATACTTTCAATTTACCATGACATAAAAACTTTTTTTTATTCATTTTACATGTGCTAAAAGTCCATCTATAATTCATCCTTTTTCTTCTATAAGAAAACAACGATGACAAAGTAATGTTTTTTTATATTTTACTTCAGTTAACCTTAAAACACAGATACTTCCTATCTCTCTGCAAATTTCTCTTTTAAAACCTCTATCTCTATGGTTCAAATTTTTCCCTTTCTTAAATTTATATTTTTTATTTTTCCAAAGCTGTCTACTTTGTGAATGAGACAAAGCAGACTGAAAACGATAAAGATTTATTCATTGAAATGTGGAATTTTGAACAACAAAGAAAATACAAGTAGAAGAAACAGAATGAGCATGTAATGAGTGTTGATCTATAAAACATTACATGAAAAAAGAAACTGAATGAATATTCCATTCATGCCTATTTTCAGAGCTTATTATTTTGCTCAAAGATAGGAAATTTGACATGAAACTGTACACATAATAATGGTATATGCATATCAATCAACACAGACGGCTCAAGAACAGTAGGATGAGACATACTTCCATGGATTATATTGATAATGACAATTATTGTAATACCTTCCCCATAGTATTTCTCAGTCAAGTGTGTGTGTGTGTGTGTGTGTATATATATATATATATATATATATATATATATATATATATATATATATATATATATATATATATATATATATACACACACACACACACACACATACATAGATAGATAGTAATGTGCATATATATATATATATATATATATATATATATATATATATATACCACACATACACCAGGCACTCTATCAGGTAAATATAAGGTGACTGGTGAGTATATATATATATATATATATATATATATATATGCACACACACATGCAGTGACTTTATCAGGTATAAACTTCTAGTAGTGGGTTGAATTCCTTTCTGCCTTTAGAATACCTCACTTCTTGGCATGGATTTGATGATGTTCTGCAAGCACTCTTTTGAAAATCTGGGTCTATGCTCTTATTCTGCACGATGTGAAACATCCACTTATAAACAGCAATCATTAAAATTTACAATAGTTCAAAATATGGTAAATTACTGAATTTTATTTCATGCCCCTTTTTCCCCAATACCAATTGTTTAAATAAAACTCAGCAGGTCACCATGATTATGTTTAAATACCTGTATTCATTAAATTGGTACCACATCATTGATTAGGAATTTGTATAAAAGTGCATTTGTTCATGTCTACTTAATTAAGTGACCAGTATGTGTGTATATATACAATACTGTAAAAATATAGTGAAAATCCTTACATTGAGTTCCTACATTCTTTTTTTGTTGAAAATCATAGTGAAGATTTCTGAAGAAATGAGGATGAAGATAGTGAAGATGGTTAAAATATAAGCTACGGAAGTTTTTCTACAAGCAGCATTTCAGAACTTCTGAAGTTTCATGGCAATGGAAGTATTTCACAATTACCAAGATGTAATTGTTCTCATAAACAGCAGCATAGGATAATATGGAAACTGATCAAAATAGCAAAAGTTAAGCCAAAGAAAACTGCAAGACAAGTGATGAAAGAATGTAACTTATCTAATTTAGTATCAGTTAATACCACTACCTGCATCCTTTTAGAATATGAAATAAAGTGGAGCATTTGATCTTAGGAATCAGCATTAAACATAAAGCATTTTTAGGCAAAATTAAGTTGGGTTAAGTGGTATGAACTATAGAATTCAAATATATATATATATATATATATATATATATATATATAACATTCAATGATGCAACTAAGATGGAACTGAATTCTAATAAGTAAGAATTTGTCAGAAAACCTTTAGGAAATCAGAAAGAGACACATTACATGACAAAAACAGTGAAGTTTGGGGATAAGTGTCTGATGCTTTGGGGATACATAAAAAGTGAAAGTTCAAGAAAGTCTGTTAAAATTGACAGTAGCATGAATAGTGCCAAATACATCAACTTGCTGAAGGGCTATTTGGATACCAGACTTGAATGAAAGTGAGATTTTTCAGCATGACACAACCTCATGCCATAGATTGCATATAACACAAAAGTCTGGTTGATGAAGGTGTTACTCTATTGAAAGATTAGCCAACTCAGAGCACTGACTTAAATATGATCAAGTAAATAGAAATATAACTAAAGAAAATAATTTATTATTAGAATCCACACATGCTTCATTCACTTGATGAATTTGTTATAGGTGTTCCACCACAGAGAATTGTATTTTATACCTGTAATAATGGCAAAGGATTTGTACACATCCCTTCCCAGATGCACTGAAGTACAACTTTTCAAGCTAAAACATCACAAAATATTAACAGTGTACATTAATTTCTTGAAATTAACCTTATACAATAAATTTGAAATATAGACATTTTTCTGTTTTAAAACACTGCCGTTTTGACAAAGTGCTCACCCAATACAAGACTCAAGAGCCACTCAAGGAAGATAATTACTAAATGAGGTTGTTTTATGGATGCAGCTTATGGGTATATGCAGAAGAGGTAATAGTTAACCACAGACTTGAAGAGATTAAGTGTTTAGGGAAGCATCCTCTCAGGAGTCAGTTCCATAAAGTAGCAACTTTTGGTAAGAAGCTGTCCAAATGGAACTTCCTCTTTACCAATAGAATATGAAAGGAATAATGATCGTTCACACTAGTGTATATGGCATCACAGGTCTTAGTTGTTACGGTCTGAACTGGTGAAACTATAGAATGTAGAGCTCATCAAAACATTTTCCTTGGAAATAGCGATAAAGTAGTGATGTTGTACCTGTGAGAGATGATTTGTGGGGTGGAAAATAATTACCCACCTACATATAAATGCTTTTGAGCTCTGTCAATCCGAGAAAGAAATGATTGAGAAGCTCTGGCCTATATATCACAGCAATATTCCATTTGTGGTCTGATCTGGCTCTTGTTAAGACAGTGCGTGGCAGGTGGTGTCAGGTATATAGAGCCAACCACTGTCCAGCATTTTTAGAGATAGATCATAGAATTCTACTTGAAGTGTAGGGTGAATTTAAATCCCAAAAGACACTCAAAGAAGCCTCAATGAGAGTGTAACCATTCATCATGACTGGTGAGAATTTAGGATCAGCTGGATGGCTTACTTTATATGAGATGGTCATTTCATCTCTTTCTCCTTGATTCAGAATCCCTACTACAAAATATTTAGGTATGGAAATAAATGCAATAGGGCCAGGTTTTCAACTACAGAAAACATGAGACAAAATATTCATTTATAACAATGGCAATTATTAGAAATTTACAATAGTTTAAATATCTGAATAACATGGTACTATGTATGTGCAAGTGTGTGTATATATATATATATATATATATATATATATAGACTATACACACACATTTTTATCTTCACTGGTAGACAACTCCAAGTTTCATGCACAATGCAATCATCAGGTGCTGATCAGTATCTGATGATTGCATTGTGCATGAAACAGAGTTGTGCTATCAGTGAGGAAAAATATGTTATTAATATAAATTAATAATTATTATACATTTAACATTATTTCAATATTTGCAATATTTTATTATATATATATGTATGTGTGTGTATGTGTGTGTGCAGTAAAAATTCTACCTAATGAGCTTTGTCAAATTCATTGTAGTTTTCTAATTTTTTGAATAAGTTGTTGTACATTCAAATTAAAATTGTGGATAAACTGTCCAAAGTTTATGCTATTTGTTTTATTTCTTGTTTGAGTACTTTTGATCATTTCAGTCATTATCAGGAAATGAATATTGTCACTATGGTAGACAAGATTTTGTTGGCTATGTCCTGTCATTTTTTTGAATTGCTACATTTCAAATTCAAATATTCATATATCGTATAAATGACAGCATGTATAGAATGATTTCATTTTTTGACTACACTGGAAGATGCGTAAATCATGTTATTATTATTTTATGTGCATATTAAATTTTTTTATACATACTTTAAAATATTTTTCATTGATGAAGGATATTTTATTTAATGCATGTTGTTTCTTCTGTATAGCTTCAGGAATACTGATTGTTTTCTAGTTATTTACATTGTTCAGACTGTTGTTCTGTTCTTTATGGCCATATTCACAATATTTCAGCCATTGTACTCGTCCAAGTCACAGGATCCAACCAATGCTTTTATCCACTGGGCCATGTCCTCAAGTGTCTTTGACCCAAAGAGTTGTGAGTTCAATACCCGGCTACTGAAGTGGTGAACAAAAACTTGGAGAGTTCAGTTAAAGAGAGATAACAGAGACATACAGAAGAATCATGGCATCTGGTAGATGAAATACAGGTTTCAGTTTGAAATTCCAATCACCTGAAGAAGGCCAGAGCATACAATGGCTGAAACGTCATGAATATGGCAAAGATGTGGCCAACAGTCTAAACAATGTAAATAATTACAATACCTCATCTCAGATATATAGACAGATATTGCTTTCTAGTTGTTTATGCTATTATCTATTTTTGTCTGATGGTAATAATTGTATTTTGGTTGTTTGTGATATGATATGATGTGATGATTGATATATGCCCAAATTGTACTAAGTTTTCTTAAGGGACAAGTTAACCTACAAAGAGTGTAGTGCATGGGTGGCTAATGTAAGAAATTAATGTTGTCTTTTGATTATTGATATTGGAGATGCAATCTCCCAAAGGACATGAATATTCATAACAATTTTTGTATATAGTGGGGATTCTTGAAGTTCTTACTTATTGATAATAATTAAATGTTTGAAACTTTTCATAATGAACTATAAATATAAGGAATTTGTTGTTATTATTAAGTGATATGTACTGGCCAATAATATTTTTAATGATGTTTTCATCATGTTAGATGGATTCATTTTCCAATGTAGTCAAATTTCAAAACTGTTCTACACATTGTGTCACTTATATGATACATTCACATTTGAATTTGAAATGCCAGGCTATAGCAAGTAAAACCTCGTCTAGCATACTGACAAAATTCACTTCTTGATAATGACTAAGATGGTCAATAGTACTTGAATAACAACAAGATAAACATTAACTTTGAACTGTTTATTCACAATTTTGATTTAGATAGACAACACATTTGAAAATAGAATGAAAATTTAAACAGGCCAACTTTTTTGGTTGAATTCAACAAAACTTGTTCAATCATGTATATGTATGTATATATGCATGCATATAGATATGGTCGATTTGTCAGGAAGGAAAACCCAGCATGCAGCAACTTTGGAAAGTGACTTAAAATAAAACCATGGATTGACCCAAGCCTTTGAGTGAAATTAGGTAGACAGAACTCCTTGGTAGCTGTTGATAGTTGTGCTAGTACAAAGTCACAAGTCATCATAGCCGAGGGTTTGAGTGTCCTGGCCTTGTTCAAACTGTGGATCACACTAGATAATTTGCTCTCTCCCAGAAAATGTAACTAAGGTCTGCTCAGCATAGGTACAGGTGGGCTTTGTAGGTGTTGAACAAACACAAAACGTGCCTGAGCAAGTGTTTGCAACAGGTATTAGCTAATGACCCTAGTAGACAGGCATCCTCAGATATGAGTGGCCAGCCTTAATATATATATATATATATATTTATTCTGTTTATACATTATTTTTATAGATACAATTTATTTAAGTAAATGCTCTGTTTTTTAAACAAACAGTATTAATTACATTTACCAGCCTGTATGTTCAAGAAATTTCCAAGAAAATATGCATTCTCTAATAGGAATTAAACCTGTGTCCTATACGGAAACATCAATTGATCTGATCTTCTATACCAATCAGCTACAGAAAAGTGTCTGGTTAGCAAAGTCCAAATTACTGTTTATAAACAACAAATCTTCAATGATCTTTCCCGAAATGTATCTTAGCATAAACATTGACAACATATTATGAAATGAATTAAGCATGACAATTATCTAATATATTTTCTGTTCATATGTTATTTTTATAGATACAATTTATTTAAGTAAATACAATGTACACTGTCTTGAACTGTCATGTTAAGAGTATTTTCAGGAGCAAAACATCCAAATCAAGCTATGGACATGTGTCATGGCCTTCAACATGTAAAAGATTCGTCCATTTTTCTTTTTCATGAAGAAAAGTGGACTTACTGCAACAATGTCCTGTAGTAATATACTTTGCCACAACTCAAGGCCAACTACCCTGAAAGCTATTATGTCTGGCTTAAGACAATGCTTTCTGCTACACAGTCAAGAAGATGCAGGAGTTCTGCAAAGCATACTTTAATGATTTCTCACCAGCAGATTTCTGATTCTTCTCCAGCAGAGGACTGAACCTGCTAAACAATGGAGTGTGGTGCATTTTGGAATATGCAAATGCAGCCAACAAGACCCACCCATGCCAATATCAATATACAGAAGGCTGCCATCAAGTGGTGGTGGGCAAGATGTGCAAGGACTTTGTTGTTCAGTTTTTGAGGTTTTGTTGAGGCAGTAATTGAAAATAATGGAAGCCATATTTAATAAATTATTTTTATTCATTTTGATTTTATCTACGAGTCTTATTAATATCCTTTATTGATAGGCGTATTTATGCATAATTAGCATGTTTTGAAGGTCATAGCAATTTTGCTTCCCTATTTATTATATATATATATATATATATATATATATATATATATATATATATATATATATATATAATAATTTTATTTAGCAATATTTCAAAATGTCATATTTTTTTAATTGCTAAGCATAAAACAGGCTGTAAATGGCAACTAAATAAAAAGTGTTATTTGCTCATGTTTATTAAAAAAACTCTTTTAAATGCATTCAGAATAGAACACTTATATATATATATATTCAAGTTCAGTTAAAGACTGAAAGCTCTTTTGTTTAACCAAACATGTCTAAACAAAAAATTGCTTTACCAAATACATCCCCCAGCCACACACACTCACATATAAGTTTCATTGAAGATGACTGACAAGGCACCGTGATAAAACTTTCTATCAATTTTTTTTTGCATTCATACAAGGGATTTCTTTTTTGGACATAGTGTGTACAAACTGTCCAAATGATCTGTAGAACTGGGTGTTTTTTACTAATCTATTAGACATTATCAAATGTTTTACTTTAACTGAAATTGTAGAATCTTTTTTATATATCTATATGTATAAAGTTGTAGACTCAGTCTGTTTGTTATCAAATATATACTTGGATATGTATATTTCATTTTGATCAAAGGGGTCCTTGGGGAGCACAAAACACCCCACTGAATTTTTTTTTTCCCTTTGATATAATTTAAATTTGAACAAGAGAATGACTCCTATGCAAAATATAGGAGAAAGCCAGAAGATGGTGGTCACATCGGTATGATCAAAATGAGACAATATGAACATCAAATTGAGCAAGAAATCACCAATAAGTGAGTAGTGCCTTACAATACATATTTGTTATAACATTTCAACTGTCATATCAATGTTGAAATGTGCTCATCAATTCATTCAATCAAATATTGCATTAAGTACATATCAAAGGAATCAGATCATGCTGTTTTTACACAACCTTTAAATTTGAACTCGACTCCTATCCAAAATATAGATGGAGAAAAGCCAGAAGATGGAGGTCACATTGGCAAGATCATTGAGTAATATTGAAATGCTTAATTTTTCTCCACAAATTATGATTTAAAAATCAACTATCATTTTCTTATAAAAGATTTGTGACACACAGCAAGGCGTGGCTAATTCAGCTAGTGTGTGTGTGTGTGTGTATATATATATATATATATAAAATATATATATATATATATATATATATATATATATATATAGTCAGCACATTGTGGCCATGTTTATAATTGATATTATTGAGAGTTCACTGCTTCTTTCTTCTTATTATTAATACTTCCATTAATTTTAACCAATTTTTGATGTGAATGAGTCTATTATGTTCATATTTTTCACAATTACATTGCAAACATTGCTTAGTAGGTCTTCATGTGTATTTAAATGTGTCCTAAAAAAGGGATTGCTTCCCAAATACACTGTTTTATATATATATGCCACACTCAGTTTTTAATCACATGTTACAATGGTTTTTTTGTTTTTCAACTGCTTCTCATTTTCTGTATTTTTGCAATTTTTTATTGTCACTTTGACTAAAACATTTGTCAGTAAAATTCTTCATTAATGTCCTACTTGCTGTCTATCTCTCAGATATAACTATTAAGATGAATTAGTTCTCAATCAATTACAAATTCATCAAACATTCAATCTCCAGAAGCTCAATTAAATTACTTTTGCTTAGTGTTTAAACAGTGTGACAGGTTTAAAGTAATTTCTCCAGAAAAATAGAGAGAATCTAAATCCATGGATTAAAAAATGGATATTTTATCTGAAAAAAAAATGTGGAGGCCAGTTAATTTACACACAATTCAAAGTAAAATTCTCAATGGCTACAAAATAGAAAATGCAAAATGCTAATCTTTTGTAATCCAAAGGAAGAGGCTTATTGTAGATAGAAATAATAGATGAATACACAGGAGGATAAAACTAATAGAAGATAATGTTCAATTTGTAATGAACTTACATAGATAAAAATAGATATTGAATCATTTTGTCAATTTATGGACATTATTTAGTGATTGTTAAATTCTTTTCTCTTCTTTTTGTCCATCCATCATGACTGCAGTGTAATGATCTATTTCAATACTAAGATGTCTTTGTGTAAGAGCTTTTCTCAACACCAAATCTTTTTATCAATTTCTTAAATCTGATTAATGCTACTTATTTCTCAGTGATGGAAAGCTTTCTTTATATTTTCACAAGCACCAATTATTTTCTCAACTTTTATGGATCAAACTTACTATACTGGATAATCATTGAAGAAGAGAAGTGGGGAAAATATTGTAAACCAAGTAAATTTCCTAAAAATAAAAAAATACAACTGGTTATTCATAGTATATAAATTTTAATTAGAACAGAAACAAAATTTCTTCCTTACTAATTTTTTTTTTTTTTTACTGAAGAATAATTATTGAAAATTCGTGTAATCATTCTTACAAAATAAATTGTATATTCCAGATTTACTCAGTATTTTGCATTTTAAGTAAAAGTTATTTTTCAAACCCATAAAAATGCCTAGTTAATCTCTTTTATAAATGGGAAAAAAATAACAAACTTTTAGTGTGTATTATCTCACATCTTTCAAAACTTCACACAGTACAACTTTTCTGTTCATTATTTTTTGATGGGAAATAATTTTAAAACTAAAAATTTATCAGCAACAATAAGAAAGTTTTATTAGTTGTATAGTTACTTGGGGAGAACTAAGATTTCTTATGTCCTGAAAGAAAATGGTATTTACAAAATGTGGGTGCAAATTTTCTTCTTAATTATTTGTATATACAATATCTCAACATTTTCTAAACATCAAAAAAGATGCTTTGACTTTTCAAAGTTTGATCAAATAATTAAATAGAAGTATTTATTTTCAAATCCCTTTTTGGTTGGGCTGAGAACTTTTCACCACTCATTTTACTTCCATATTTCTCTATTTAATAGGCAGAAAGTCATTAAGTCATTTGGACTATACTTATATTCTTGTTTATTTGTTATTGTTACAAAACATATATCTGACAAGACAAAAAACAACCAGAAATCTGGTCCAAATAAATTTATAACTTGAATTATTTCTTCATTTTCTGCAATACAAACAATTCTTCACTGTCTGGTCCATAGAGAAACACAACAACAGAAAGAAATTAGAGATTTTGGTTGCTTGTTGTGCATTCATATAAAAAGGCAGGTATGCGCAATTTGTGCCAGTAAACATCAGAAGGATTAAAATCTCTTGTCAGATTATCTTTCAGACAATCTTTTTTCCACATCACTGTTTTCAAATACAGCAAAGGATCTGACATCTTTGACCAAATTCAAGTTGACTTCCACTCTCCCCATCCCATAATATGAACTTTGACATAATTTTATTCCGTCCTTATTGCCATCAATGTGCAATAGTTTGACTTTTGACTATGCTATTTCCAAACATGCATTTTCTAAGGAGTCTTCTCTTATTACCACCACCACCACCACCACAACAACAACAACAAGAAATAGTAGTAGTTGCTAAATTAACTAATTGTCTTTGTTAAAATCGCATCAGGAATCAAGAACATTTGTTGATACTTATATAATACTTATACTTGAAATGAAAAAGAATAAGCGAAAATAAAGGAGGCATAGAAGACCTGCTTATTTGAGCTTTCTATAAAATAACATTTGTATAAAATCTGATATTCCAGTATTTTAGTCAGAACTACTAAAATGAATGTGAATTTTTCTGTTTTTTCTAGTTAATAAAGAGACATATTTATGTAAGTTTTCTGATAATAGTTTCCAGCTTTAGTTCCAAGTACTCAAAGAATTTAAATTATTAAAAAAAAAAAAAATAAAAACATCTTTTTCTCATTTGTAATAAAATGAGCCATTTAGCATGGCAAAACTTATGGAGAAAGAAATTGTGAAATTATAATTTTTAATTCATCTTGAAATATCAGCAAATTTAATGCAAGATATGGGAACTTCACACGTATGATACACTGAGTTGGCCAAAAAGTTAGTTCACTTATTAAGTAAAAAATTTAGCTTTTTGGCTAACCCAATAGATTTGGACTTGGTAGAATGTTGATAGTCTGTTGTGGTCAAGACTAAATTATACCTTTGTATATTTAGAAGATAACCTACATAAAAGTATGCAATCATGAAGTTCTTCAATAAGCCAAAGTTTAGCCTTGACCACAATAAACTACCAGAATTCTACCAAGTTCAAATTCACATTATTTCTTCAAACATCATCATCATTATTATTATTATTAATGAAGATAATGATGCATGCATTTTGATCCCATCAAATAAGGTTCTTTTTTTTAAAGAGATTTTCATTCTTCATCTATATGCCTATCTCTTCACTACTGGGGAAGTTTCAGTAGAAGAGCAAGTATTGTATTTCTTATTCCACACAATTAAAGTTTATTTTAGATTTTTAACTCTTTGACAAGAAACATGCCCTTTAAACAGACTACCTTTCACTATAATCAAATATCAATGCTATGTGAGCCCAGAATAAAATCAGATGACAAAGGGCGAAACATGTTAGTACTGAGAAGGTTTCACATAACAAGTATCAAGAGAGCTATCATCAACTATCAACTGAAATGAAATGCTCATATTCTGGGAATTGAAAATGTGAGAACATCCAAGGCTGTGTGCAACTTATAAATGGCAAAAAAGTGGAAAAGATCCTTGGACAGACCTTGACACTGCTACAAAGACATGCTATAAACAACCTAAAAGATCTTATACTTGCTTAATAAAAAAGATGCTAATAACTGTGGGAAATTTACTTATCAGTTTTTGTGCATTTTTTAAAATTTTATCATTTTGTAATTTTTTAAATATTTCTTGTAAATTAATTGATATCCTACATTATTGTAAGGTATACAAATTAACTAAGTATCATTGGCATATGGTATTTTAAAACTGGCACAATGCCTGTTCATAGGCTGATAAATAAAATTACTCAATAAAAAAAATAGAAAAGCAAAATTTATTCCTAGGTATAATGGATTTTACAAGTACAAAATGTATTGACAACAATACAGGCAGAATTACAAAAGGAGTCTAAAACCAAGATGATAACTTACAGGCTAAGTCTTCAAAAAAGTTATTAATTTTTATTTGATAAGCCTCAACTCCAATTTATATGTCATACTGAATTATAAGCAGAGAATATCCAGCTTGCTAAACAAAACCTGAATGCAACAAGAAAATAAACTTAGAGGAATTATTGTTAAAACTATTATAACAAAATATTTTGTAAATCATAGAACATTATCTGTCTTTATCTATATGCCATATCTCTTCAGGGCATGGGTGATTATGGCTCTGTACAACTTCCTATTATTTGTAGTTCTTACTAAGATTCATCATCTCACTCACTTACTTACTAGCCATTTACACAAGACCATTAGGCAGGTTACTCACTATTTTCCTCTACTTCTTGCCTTCAATGTCTTGTAAGTGTAAAATTCTCCAAGCCCTTCTCCTCATTATGTATCCTAGAAATTTCAACTCGCTTTTTCTGATTCTAAGAATAAACAATCAATTGCTATGCTTACTGCTAGGAAAGTTGGTTCACAGTGTTGTATCAGAATCTGTCTTGCACATTTATAAATTTACCATTTATCTATGCATTGAATACTACTGCCATATCTGGTCTGATGCTCCTGCTATATATCACAAAATTCAAAGAAGGGTCTGTAATGAGAAAGACATGGTTATTGGGGCTCTAATTTGCTTTCCCATGAATGCAGAGGAGTTTTGTGTAGTGTCCACATGCAGGATGATCTGGTAACTTAAAATCAATCTTGGTAAATAACTTTCAAGGCAGCAATTCCCTAGAGAGAATGCTTTCAATCCAACTTTTATTGTCTGAACCATCCTCTCCCCAATTCCATTTGACTGATGATAGTATAGGGGTGTTTTGTATGGCCTAAATCCAATTTGTGTTAACTATGTACACAAGCTTTCTTCAGCAAACTCTGGTACATTATCTGACACCAATGTCTTAGATACTGTATTTCTTGGAAATACTACTCTTAACTCCTGTTTTACAGTACTTGCTTTTCTGTCTAAAACTTTAACCACTTCAGGCCAACCTGAATATGAGTCTACTAGTATGAGGAATAGACCTATATTTTAAGGTATAGCATGATCCGTGTGTACTCTTATCCACGGCTCCTTCTCTTTTAGCCATGAATGAATCTTGGTTTGCCTAAAGCTCTTCATCTTTGCACACTTAGGGAATTTTCAGACATAATCCTCCATGTCTTGCATATACCTTGGCCACAAGGCTTGTAGTTTCATCCTCAGTTGTGTGTTCAATACACTACTATGTATATCATCATGTACTACTTTAATAACATCTTTTCTTAATGATTTCAGTGATACAATAAGATCTTCACTAGATAAGACTCATCTGTCAATTCTTAATCTGTACCTTGCTTCCTTAAAAGGCCTTTCCACCATAGAGCAATTACTTCATATCTTATTCCATATTCTATTCAGTACTCTTTTTAATACAGGATACTGCTCAGTTTGAAACTTGAGTTGCCTGAAGGATAACACATCTGTCTCTACCCAGTGTAAAATCCTGTCTCACAACTGTCCTTTGTTTCAACATTCTGGGTATTAAAATTCAATCTTGAAATGCATCTAAGTGTGGAATGGAATTTCCTTTATTATGCATAATGCCAAAATCAAATGCCACAAGCTTAATTGCCCACCTCAAAATTCTGGATGATGTGACTTTAGGCAACTCTTTCCTCAGGTTGAAAATGAACTCTAAAGGTTTGTGGTCTGACTTTAGTAGAAATTTCCTACCTAATAAGAAACTCCATGTCCTTTTAGTACTCCAGACAATTGCTAGCACTTCTTTTGCAATGTTAGCATAATTCGTCTCCACTACCATCAACATTCTGGAAAAATACATAATAGGATGTCCCTCTTGTAATAAGATTGCTGCTATGGCACATTCACTAGCATCAGTAGTTAGTGTGAGTTCTTTTGTTGGGCCAAATATCTTAACTACTGGCTTTTTTCTAAGTGCTTCCTTTAGCTTTTTGAAGGTTACCTCCTGTCTTTCAGTCCACTGAATTTTTTTTCCCAAGTTTGCAAAATGTTCAATCATGCTGCTATATCAAGGTATATATTTATTATAAAAGTTAGTCAAACCCAAGATTCTAACTCTTTCTTACTCTTTGGTGTACTCATTGCTGATATTTTGCTAAGAAGTTTGTCATCTGGTGAGATTATTTGATATCCTCAGTATTAAATTTTCTCACAATTAAATTTACACATATCTCAATTGTCAACTCTGCATTACTCAGTCTGCTCAGAACCTGTTCTGTTTTATTCTTTAGCGCCCACCCTCAGTATGAGCAGCAATACCTATGTCATCCTGGTAGACAATGTTGTTTTTTACCCCTGCCACAACTTTCTCAATAGCCTTTTGGAATATGTGGCTGCATGTTTTAATTCCAAATGTCAGATGAGTCCACCTTAGAAGACCTATAGGAGTGTTTATTGTGGTAACTTTTTGAAAATGGTCATCAATTTTAATATGAATATATGCAGATTCCAGATCAATCTTGGTAAAAAAAATTCATGTCAGTAAACTTGTGACAAGCCATTTCAATATTTGTTAATGGAAAAGAGTTTGAACATCTGGTGATTTACACCAACTTTGTACTCACCACAAATTCTTAAATGTTCACTGGATTTGTATATGGCCCTGATTGGAGAAGCCCAATTACTACCTCCCTGGCTGACCTTCTCTAATATTCCTTGTTCAACCATTTTATTAAGTTTCACAATAACCTCAGGCTGAAGGTAAATTGGAACTTTATCAAAAATATACTGGTTGGCTATTCCCTTTTAAGTCAAACACTCACCTCATAAACCTTTAAAAATCCCATATCAGATTCTTCTAATTTCAAGCAATTAATTAACTTTGAGGTGTCTATTCTTAATACGTCAACCCCCAGAAGACCATAATCTTTTATGAATTCCACAACTGTGAATGGTATTACCTTGAATCGAGTCTTAGTCTTAACACATTCTCAAATCACCCAAGTGTTTTAATGACTGATCTGTCAAACTGTTTCAATTGCAGATTGGTCCTCCTTAATTTTGGTCTTCCCATTTTCTCTCTAAAATTCTTGGGTATTAACATTACATGCCTACCCATATCCACTTGCATTAGTACAGTTATTCCATTTATCTTTACCCTTTCCCTACTCTTGTGCTTTTACTTCATAAATTTCAGTATTTCTCATTGAAGGATCTATCTTCTCCACTTCTACTGGTTTGCATATTGACTAGAAATGCTTTTTCTTCTTGCACTTAAAATACACCTTCCCAAAAGCTCCAGGCAATTATACTTGTTCATCTCATGTTCTTTGTCACAAAATCAACATATACATAAACTCTCCATAGTACTGTATGTCTCCATGTTAGTCTTAGGGGTATTAAATCTCTGAATTAACTCAAGCTACTGTAAAAATTCAAAACTCATTTCAATATTCATGTTCTGGACTTGAAACTGTTCCAAAATTTTGTGCTTATTCGAGATGTCATATAGTCCTTCAATTAGCCTCAGCTGTATTAATTTCTCTTCTGTAGACATCAGTCCTGTACCCAATTTTTTGAAGTCACAGTACCATGATGCTTCCTTTACCCTGTGAATGTACTGTCTAATGATTTCATCTGGGTTTTGCCTGATTTCAAGGAACTTCATCCTCTCAGCTATGACCAGTTTCTTTTTTGGACATACATTGCTTGTACAAAGTTGGCAATTTCTTCAAATGCCAAGTCTTCTAACATCATTGGATAGACCATTATGGAGATCTTTTTTATGGCCTCACAACCACTGATGCTAGAAATAAATCTGTTACTTCATTTACTCCTCCTCTACGTTTGCTATCACTCAATTTCTTGACTCTTGCAAATGCCATAAAATATCTCTTCCAAGTCTCAACAAGCTCAGGATCCTCTAATGAGGTTAGATATCCTATTGTCAATGCCATGTTGTTGTGTCATGTAAAATTCTCACAAGTACACAGTGTAGTCAAGGAAAGATAACTTACTCTTGAGTGTAGAAACCTTCCCACTTATATCTAATTTGCATATTACCACACTAACTAAACAAATTGTGCAATATTTTAAAATTCACATCCTCTGAAGTACATGACAGCTACTATGAATTAATACAGGATTTTTTTGTGTTGATATGTAGGTAAATCAACCAAAAATAAAGAAAGAGAATTTTTACATGATAACCTATCTCCTGACTTATGGTACCTGAAACAGTAGTCTAATATATGATATCAATTTTTACTTTTTCCTCAGGTAATTATTCTAAATGTTTTAAATTGAGATTCTTCTTTTCAGTTCAGAGCTAATGTTGGTATAAACTAATCAAAGTTTGAACTTAAGAACAGTCATTGATGTCTTAAAACTGTTCTTTATAATTTCATATCTATCAAAGTAAGAAGAAAATGCATGTATATATACATTTCACCAATTCAACAGTATCTGGAATGAATGGTTAATCAAACTTGTAGGTAAGGAACAAGCATTAAAAAGATTAAATGATTAAATTGAAGTTCCTTTGAGAAACAAACTGAAATTTATATCTGATAGTATGACATTATAGAATAAATGCCAGCAAGCAAAAATTATTAAAGACTGTAAGATTTCCCTGGTGGAATTTATCTGCTGAATTGTGAATTCTAAGAAAGGATATCGATTCTCTTCTTTGCTTTAACATTAAGGCTTATTAGTCAGTACATTTATCAATGGAATAGTTTTGTTTTTCTGATACAAAGACAAGCAAGTATACCCCAAAGAAAGTGAGGTCCCAGATAGAATCATAATATGCATCTAACTTGCAATCATTAATAATGCTCAATAATATTGCTGTCATTTTAGATGGTTTCTCTATTTTACCAGAGTGCTGATGCTTTGTCTCATCTCTTTAAATCATATTTAAAGACTTCATGTAGTACAATTTCTATTGGGAGATCATCTTCTTACTGTTAACCCTTATATGTTGATCAATACTGATTATCTAGTCTTTCTTTGATGCCAAAAATTGTTTCTTAAATAAGCCTAAAGCGTAAATAGAGCAGGTAAACAGCTGGTGGTGGGCAGAAGCAAAAAAAAAATATCCTGATCAAGTATATATTTGTTGCATGCATTATAATCTGGTAGTTATACTTTATATATATATCCTTAGAAAATAATCTGGTTTAGGATTAAACTTAATAATTTCTATTTATTTCTATCATTAAACATAAATTTTTAAAGTTATTTTAATCTTAAACTCATTTAAATCAGTTTAACATGAACAGATTGCAATATTTCCATTGTTGGTTAAATAAATTTGAGGTAAGTATTCACTATATTTACAATGAGTGGTGACTTTTCTAAAGGGCAGTAGTGTCATAGATAAAGATACTGTATTTCAAAAGTTTAATTTATATACTAAATGAGAATAAGAAAAGATAAGCCAATGATTTTCTTAATGTGTTTATGGGTACGGGAAAATAAATGATCTAAAATTTAAATGAGTTACAAGAATTCTCCAATAACAAATAGTTGATTTTATAATTTGTTAATTTGTTCATACTTTTCCTTTTTTAAAGAATGAACTTTTAAATATGCTTTTAAAATTTCACAAATAAGAATTCATTTGACAACTGTCTTCAAATGCAACTGCATTCATTCAAGACATTTAAGCAAAGTTTTAATTATCGATACTTAAGAAAAAGGTAATAGCTTTTGATTTTAATGACAGTTAATAAGATTATTTGTGCTAATCTGAAGATTACTTTTTCTCAAAACTATTCAGTTAGCTTTTACAATAATGGAACCCTACAACAATTAAAGTTATTTGAAATAAAATGGTTTAAGAATTAACACTCTGAACTAGTGCTTCTCAAAATATGGTATATATACCAGTGCTAGTATATGAACCATAAGCTGTTGGTATGGGCTTTGTTTTCACATTTTATATGATGTCCTTGGTCATTCTTGGCCATTAGAGAAACTATATAATGATCTAATAATGCCTATGCTGATTTGATTTTGTTATGCTTAGCTTCAAGACTTGAAAAATTTCCCATAAATATCTAAAATTAACTTATATACTCTTTATTATGAGATATTTATCAGAAAAAATGCTTTAGCTTATATCAAAAATAATATACCTTTTGATTATTTAATTTAACAGCAAGCTTTTGTGCAGCTGAGCTTGTTGAAACTGCTTTGAAATCCCTTCTATTATTCACTTCAACATAATTCTACCAAGCTGGCCTCATAACCATGTGTGTCATTAAGTCAAAATAGGAAAATACAATAAACATCCATTCTCAGCTGCATTGCCTTCTATTTAACCAAGATAAGATGACAAAGAAAGAGCATACTCATTATTCACATTAGAGACATTTCTATATTTATTTTTTAATCCATTTATAAACTGTATTTTATTATTTAATAACATGTTTTAATATTTCTGTGAGGTTTAAAATTTTTATCATATTTTTATTTATTTTGACATTTTATATTACTTGTTTAGAAAATAAATGTAAATTTAAAAATAACTTTAATGGTGATTTTCTAAGTATAGCTTAGATGTGACAAAAGTCTGAAAGTATCAGATTTGAAATAGATCTATCAGAAAAGAAATTTACAAATATTAATGTTTTTTTCTTTTAAAATAATTTTCTTTACAGATTAAAAAGTAATATATAAAAATAATATTAAAATCAGTGGTTATTATTGAATTATTATCTTTATCCCTATAATCATATTTTACTTTGTAGTTATTCTGAAGAATTCAATTCTGCTAGTTTCCACTATTATATACTACTAGTTACAAAATGATATCGTTTTTAGTACTTCATTAAAATGTAGTGAAACTCTCACAGAGCTTTTTTTTTCTTTTTTTTTTTTTTTTTTTTACAAATAACTGTCAAAAATAGAATTATTAATGTAGGGATCAGCACTTCTTTCAAGTGCAAAATATCTCTGCTCCCTGCCCAGGATCAAAGTGTTACTCACTCAACCTCTGCCTAGAGCCAAAGTGTAGTGTCTGTGCTTTCTGTGAAAAGCACTACACATAATATATATATATATATATATATATATATATATATATATATATATATATATATATTGAATTTTATATATGCAGATTACCTGAAATATAATTTCAAGATCTATACTCATAGATCACCATCAATTGTAATATAATTTAAAAGTTCACTATTAATTTAAATTATAAATATAAAACTCCAACTTTATGAAGGTTTTGAAGAAAAATTATTCTCTTTGGATAGTTTTACATTTTTTACAGAAAAGTTCTAATACTTTTACAGTAGATTTTTACTCAGTGCAAGGGAAACTGTCTAAAAAGAAGTAATAATAACTTGGGCTCTTTATTTGTGCATGTAACTGAATGGCCAGAAAGCAGACAGAGACATATCTAAGGCTGTCTGTAACTGGAGCAGTGATGACTCAATTGCCTAGTTGTCTAACCTCCATTTTATTCCACTAAGCTTCAACATTAAGTACTTACAGATTTGCTTTCATTGTTCATCATACCACATTTTCTTGCATAGTGCATCTTCCATATTGTCTAGGTTCATTCTTGTCAGATATCTATGAGTGACCAGACAAGTCCACTCCTAAAGATGCCATAATATGTGGCCACTAGTTCTTGTGATTTCCTAACTGTCAGGTGCATGCAGCAGGCCAATGGCCTTTCAATTATATCCTTAAACGTTACCCACAAAGACCTCTGGCCCTTTCTATCTCTTATCACATAACAGTTCTATAGTGGTCAAGTTAGATGACCATTAGCTTGGCCTTTTCTAGGCATTCAGACAAGAAAAGAAAAGAGGCTTGTCAAGCTTCTTTGTCAAAGTGAACTGCATTATTATAATAGGTGGATATTGGAACAATTTTTTTATATATATTTTAGAATGGTGGCTGCTTTTTCATATGCTATCTGCCAATAACTATGCTCACAGAAAAGAATCTAGATATACTACTTTTGGGAAGGGAAATTTTGCTGGTGACATAAACATGAACAATAAAATTTATTCTCATAGAAAGTTCCAGACATTCTTGTTAAAAAAAAGAGGAATCAATCCAAGCTAAAATAAAAAATAGTTTTAACTTCAAATAAAGAAAATAATAATAGCACCAACATCTCAGCATAATTTGGGCACAACCAAAGAGAGAATTGAGTGATTTATTAATTTTTTATTATTTTTTCTTAGTAACTTAGGGGAAAAAAATCTTCCATCAAGCATGTACAGGTAAAATACCAAAGTTACATCGTAAAAATAACTATTTCATAAATTTTAAAGTAGATATGGATTATTTGATAATTTCTGTGCTCAAGCTAACAAAATTAATTGTTTCAGTTTCAAATAGTTATGGTCCTATCAGTGTACAAAGGACTGAAGGCAATGTTAGGTCAGTTCTACTGAAGTAGAAAGTTTGATTGCAATATTAAACCAGAAAATCTATTTTCTTTCATGATAAAAATTGTACAAGTGTTGATTAAATTTTTGTCACTCCCTCTTGATCAACAGTGAACTTATAAACTGTTGCAACATTTTATAAGCTCCAATATTTAGAACTTAGGAAATATTCTACTTAGTAAATGAATGGCTAAAATATAATCCAGAGTTAAGCAGTTATGAAAATCCTCTAGCAACAAAAAAGACTATTTTTTCACTCTCTTTTTCTTTCTCCATATATTGTATCTGATATGAATCTAAATGAAAAGCCATACTTGGTATGGCTACTCACCCAAATTAATCAGGCATAAAACCACAGTAGTAAACAACTAAATGAGAATCAAACTGACTTCAACGTCCATGAGAGAACATTACCAACCATCATATGAAGACTGAATTAATCTCAAAATACACCAATAAGATGACATTCCTCATTACAATGTGTCAGTTTCATTATGCAAGTCATTGTTTTCACAATAAAATTGGTATAAACCAACCAATGTTGGTAAAATTTTCAGGATATATACCCACTGTACTTAAGTATATGTGAACAAATACTCTTTTATATAAATTTCTAATTGTTTAATAATATAACAGCAATTTAATGGATATAGGCATTTAAAAATGGTTGAATTTCATTTCATATATTAGTATTTGAAACAATGGTGATTTGTGATTTTGAATGTGGCATGGTTGTTATTGCCAGACAGGCAGATCTGTATATTTCAAAAACTGTTGATCTATTAGGATCTTTATGCATATTTATATCTAGGGTTTACAGAGACTAGTCAGAACAGGAAAAATATTCTGTGGGTAGAAATCTCTTGTTGATGGAATAGATGGAAAAGAATAGCTAAACTGGGTTAAATTGATAGAAAAGCAATAATAGCTGAAATAACCACTCTTTACAATAGAGGTATACAGAAGCAGATGAGCTACAGAAGCAAAAGACTATGGTCAGTTCCATGCTGAATGTCAGATATGAATAAGAAATTCAGAGTACAAGTTTATAAAAATTGAACAATAGAAGATTAGAAAAAAAATGCCTGGTCTGATGAGTTTCAATTTCTGCTACATTATTTGGATGGTAGGGTCAGAATTAGGTGTAAACAACATTACGTATAGACCCATTGTGCCTTGTATCAACAGTTCAGGCTATGGTGGTGAAATGCTATGGGGAATGTATTCTTGGTATATATTAAGATCCTTGGTACCAATAAAAGATCATTTAGATGCTTCACCCTACCAAAGTATTGTGACTGACCATGTGCCTCAATTTATGACCAGTACAATTATCCTCTGGTAGCTACTTCCAGCAAATCACAAATCAAAAATAGTGGCAGATTGGTTCATATTAACAGCAATGAGTTTTCTGTTTTAAAGTGGCATCCATATTCATCATATTCAATCCCATAGGGCAACTTTAGTTGGCTGCACATCCAACATTCAAATCCCTACACTCCAATCTAGAAGAAATGTAGAATGCCCAAATAAGAAAATGGACCCTCATTTTGAAAGATTGATTAATTGATTGTTGATTTGTTTACCAGCATATTAACCTCTGTGGGTTATTTAATGCTGAATTTGGATTTTTATTCAAGAATATTTCAGAAAATTTCAAGTGGTTGTGAGGTTTTAAAATTGTTTTCAAAATATCACAAGTTATATAGTTCAGGAGTATTTTAAAACATAAGTTGTATGGTTCAAAATGTATGCTCTATTTTCTATAGAAATTGGAAGTATTTGATTTCCTTCAGATAGCCTATAGTTTGGACAAGAGGTACATTTTTGAAGAGTGTGTTAAGATTTTGAGCATGGTAATAGTTGCTACATATTTTTGTACTTCTTACTCATTTTGAAAAAATGCTTCCAGAACATTATCAAAACCATGACAAAAAGTGAGGCAGTTCTGAAGGTAAAAGTTCAACTATGTATTAACAGTGTATACTTAATAAAGTATGTGTATTTATATTTATATGAGCTGTTGGTTCCAATCTCTTAGGAATGAGTGCAAAATACATTCCCCTCCCTAATTTATAGACAAAAGCATGCAAATGCATACTGCAATTTTTCCTAGTCAATAAAATAGGCTGGTTTTTGATTTCATCTGACTCAGTTCTGGTCTGTCTTGTCTTGAAGTCAGAACATTACAATCGCTTGTCCGAACTTGTTGTGTGTCCGACCTCAATTCTTAGTTTGCAAACTTTTCACCATATTACTGTTAATTTGCTTTGCATGTATTGTTTGCTTGCTTTATATTATTTTTTCCCTCTTCTTTTCATTTTATTGTTAACTGTGTCAACTCTGTTGGACAGCTATGTCATTTTACATTTAACAATAACCACACACTCTACATGAACAATATATCATGTGAGTTTCAGATTATAATATATAATAATTTTTAAAAGTATGGTCTAATAAAATTTTGACTTATTTTTGTATTAGGTTGGTGCAAAAATAATGTCGGTTTTTGAGGTTAAAAAATATGTCAAAAACCGATATTATTTTTGCACCAACCTAATATTTGGACAGTAAGTGTTGTTTCCTAATTGCTTCAGACTAGAAAACAAAGGAAATGACTATTATTCTCTTCAAACTTTGCTTTTGTGACCTGAAAATCAATGATTTTTAACTAACCTATTTTCTATTACATTCCAGACAGATACACCGAGTTGCTGAAGAAGAATTTTCTAGAACTTTGTTGAAGTTTCAAGAATTTCTAAAAGATTCTGTTAACATAGATGGCAGTATAAATACAAGGAATGTAAGCCCAACAGTTTAGTTTACTTCTAGATGTACAAGTGCAGACAAGTTGTCATTGATAGATGCATTCATCACAGATGGCATCAAGAAGTTGTAAGCATGCAGAAGATGCATTTTGTTATGTCTGTGACAAATTTAACAAGACAAGAGTGAAAAAGTACTCTGCAACATCTGCCATGAATATCAAAATCCCACAAATTTGGAGGGAACCAATTGAACACTCAAGCTTATTCTGCATGGTAGGTCTTTCCAAACATCAAGCTGGCAAGAGTGTGGCTTCTAGCATGTATCCAGACCTTCTGTCATCCTTCACCCTAGTGCTACACTGCCCTGAACTCCTCATACCCACTCCTCCAAAGAGAAAGCAGCCATATTCAGAAGAGAACAGCAATTGAAAAGAGAATGAAGTCATTGATCCAGATTACAGAGGCCCAGCTGAGGAGAGAAACCCATACTACCCCAACCAAAAAGACCTCTTCATCTGACAAAGTCCAATGTCGAGATTTTGACATCAAGACTCAAGCAATGAATCTTGTCAGATGAAAGTGTGCAAGTCACGGGTCAGAGAAAGCATTGCCAGTATTTTTCAAGCTTTTTTACCTGTCAAGATGGGCTTTGCTTCTGCTACAATGCGACCAGTCTGTTTGAAGTAACTGGAATTTCCTGTAACCCCAGTGGGTGGTGTCTCTTCATCGACAACTCATCCAGGAGCTTCAAAGCCATGCTGCTTCATAATCCAGACATATAACCATCTCTTACGCTGGCTCATTTGTTGCAACTCAAAGAGGAATGCAGCAGTATCCAGATGTTGCTAGATGCCTTGAAATATGAAGAGTATGATTAGAAGGTTTTCAAGTTCTTTAAAATGTAAGCTTTGCTGATGTGTTTCCAAGGTAGTTTTACCAATTTTCTGTGTTATCTTTGCCTTTTGGACAGTAGGGACACCACAGCACATTACCACAGGTGTGACTGGCCACAGCAGACTGAGTTCAGTATGGGGAGGAATGTCAAATGGGAGCCAATATAAGGAGTCTGCCACCTTCAATTACCTTCAAGACTTCTTCTATAAGCTGCCTGTGGCAAAAATCAAAGCCAGTGTTTTTGAATGACAAAGAAGATCAGAGAGTGTAAGGAATTCTTGAAGAAGCTTACTAGGATGGATAAAGCAGCATGCATGGAACAGCTTTATCACAGTGGTTCAGGGATTCCTGGGGAATCTCAAGGCCAATAACTATATGGAGCTTGTTAAGACCTTGGTGAAGAACTAGGGCAAAATGAGCTGATGGATATCCCTCAAAGTCCTTGACACTCATCTTGGTAAACTGAAGGAGAACATGGGTTGTTCTCAGAGGAACAAGATGGGCACTTCCATCAGGATATACTGAACTTTGAATGCTGCTACCAAAGATCATATAATGAAAACATGATGGAATACTATATTTGGTGGCTGATTCAGGAAAGTGATTTAGAATATATCATTATCCTAGTCAAAACAAGGGAAATATTAGGTTGGTGCAAAAATAATGATGCAATGTCGTTTTTTGATGTATTTTTAACGTCAAAAAGCAACATTATTACATCATTATTTTTGCACCAACCTAATATTAGCCATTTTTCATACTTTCTAGGTGTAAGCAAATAGGGAATAACAGTTGCTACCAACGATAAAAATTGTGCTATACATCTTGCTTTAGAGGCATTCAGTTTTATTTTATTATGCAAGTAGAAAATACATTTTCATTATTTATAAATACTGAAAAACATAGGACACATAAACATATACAGGGTGTCTCAAAAAAAATGTACTCACACTTTAACTGTCTCTAACATGCTTTTTTTGCAGGTGTAATTAATTAATGACAGCATGGCAGGAAAACAACTTAGTTTGGAAGAGAGGAAATTTGTCCTGAAATGTTACTGGAAGACCGAAAACGCCACTGAAGTGCAAAGGTGATTCAGAAGGAAATTCACAAAACCGCCACCAACATGCTGGACCATTGCTCGCATCAGAGACAAATTTGAAGCAGATGGAACCTTCCAGAATGTCAACAAGAAACGTTCTGGACAACCACGGACATCCACAAGCCCTGGAAAAGAAGAGCAGATGCAGGAAACACTCCTTTGATCACCACAGAAATCACTTCAACAAACTGGTCGGAAAACCCACATCTCAAAAGATAGCGTCTATTGCTTCATGAAGCGTCTGCACTGGAAATGCTATATTCCAACACTAATCCATGCTCTCAATGAAGATGATCCTGACCAGAGAGTTCAATTCTGTGAATGGTACCTGGCAAAATGTGCAGAAGATGCAGGGTTTCCACACAAAATTGTGTGGAGCGATGAGGCAACCTTTAAATTAAATGGCTCCATTAATCACCATAATTGCATGCACTGGGGTCCTATAAATCCTCATGTAACACTTGAACACCATGTAAACTTACCAGGAGTGACAGTGTGGTGTGGGATATCCATATTGGGCATCATAGAACCATTTTTTCTTAACGGAACTGTCACTGGGGAGAGTTACCTCAACTTGCTTCAGGAGTTTGTCGGTCCACAATTTTCAGAGATATTTGGTGATGACGGCGAGATTTACTTTCAACAAGATGGAGCACCTCCCCACTACCATCGCGATGTACGTGCTCACCGCGATGCAGCTTTTCCAGACACATGGATTGGATGAAGGGGTACCATTGAATACCCTGCGCGTTCCCCAGACCTCACGCCCATGGATTTCTTTTTGTGGGGATATCTCAAAGACAATGTTTATTGCACCAAACCAAGAACAATTGATGCATTGAAATTGGAAATTGAAAGACAATGTCACGATATTCCTAATGACCTGTTTCCTGTCATTTGCGAATCTCTTGGTGCACATTATCAGCGTTGTCTGGACAAAAGTAGTCATCAATTTGAACATTTGTGAACATGATTCTTCAATTGCATTTTTCTTCTGTATTCAAAGCTATTCCATTTCACTCTATGTTCATAAATAAAGGTTTTCTCGTCATTCAAAGTGTGAGTACATTTTTCTGAGACACCCTGTATTTGATTGACACACTATACAATAATAGAAATAACTGAAAATTTCACAGATTTCCTATTTGAATTTTCTGATGAATCTTCATTTTTAATTTAGTGAATGGATGGGGAATTCTACAATAAAATATTTGTAGAATTTCCTCTATCACATCATTAAATATTTGAGCTTAACAGCTTTAACAAAATATTGCAATAGCAATCATAAATATGAATGCTGGTCATTATTTTAAGAAGTAAAATAGTACAAAAAGATTTGAAATTGACAGCTTTTTCCATTTCACTGAAAGAGATATTAAACAATTTTATCTTCCCTTTCTTTCTGAAACCAAGTAGTGTCTCTAAGATGTCTTTTCAGTCTTCCCATATTCAAAATGGAATGTCCATTATTTATGAAGTACTGACAGGGCACAACAGTTATAGTAACTAAGGGAGTGAGAAGCAGAATTATAAGATAGTTGAACACATTAGACAATTTAATATGAGCTTGATATTTTATATCCTTCAATCTTTTATCCATTGATGTTGTTAACTTTTCTATTTACTAGCAGTTTTTATTGCTTCCTAGAATTCCTTGCTGGAATATTATTTTTCATCCTCTTATACATATCTTTTAGTGATGAACCACAAGTTTTCTACTGAATATCTCAAGAGGCTGGGAGGCATAATTGGTCCCTTTGAAACCTTTTTCAGTAATTTGAGTTTTTTTTAATCATTTCACACCAAGAAAGGCAATAAAGCCATTAAGACATAAGGAGATACTGAGAGTGAAAGAATTTGAGAAATACATTATTTAGGATAAATATCCAATCCATAAACAATGATAGCCAGAGTGTACTTGGTTGAAATGTAATGTCTATAACAGCATCAATAATAATCCAAATGAGAGCAATAGTTTGAAATAATCAATGCTACCAATATATATGGTAAAATCAAATATATTTATATTTGATTTTACCATATATATTGGCAGCATACTTCGATTTTACCATATATATAGTCATCATTTGGAAAAAGGAAAATCATAATGACAATGATGATTATATTAGGAGCTTATCCAAATTCAAAAAATATATTTGATGTAGTCAAATTTGATGAAAGTATTAAAATAATTTTGTTGACAGCAACAAAAATGAGGATTCTATTCTGAATAAATCACTAAGACATAATCATGCCTCATCTCAGAATTTTAAGAAACTGTCTTCTGCAGAAAGTGAAAAGTGTTATTAATCTTATTATATCATTCTAACAAAATGCATGCATAGCTGCTGTTATTAGGCTAATAAGTAATTATATTTTCATGTTTTTCTTTCATATACTGGATAAAAGACAGATAAATGTCACTTTGAAAAAATGCTATAATACTTAAAGTAGTAATTTAATGAAAACCTTTACAAATAGAGAAAACATATTAAGCAACTTGTGAGTGTGAAATTAAAAATACAATAGCTATACATTAGCATCTCTGATAAAGCTTTATTTAAAAAGGCACACATTTGTGCTGATATTTATTAAATCTTTTATAGAGTCAAAATACTGAGACACTCAGTTATGACTGATCTACACTAACAAAGTTCCTTAAAACTATTTTTGCTCACTATATCAATCACTGGCAAGTGTTTTGTGTGGTTTCATGTGTAAACATAAATGTAAAATAAAAGCTCAGAGGCTTTTATGTAAAACTTATGTGAGAATAAAGATACTACATTAAAAAAGCTTGCTTTATGACCGAAATTGTTGCAGATTTCTCTTCAGTATTAAAAGTTGATATTCAAACCCAAATAAAAGCCAAGATTTTAAATGTTGAGTTTTTTCCAAGACCAAACTAATCTTGCACAATTTGAAAGCAGGTGTGACAGAAACTTTCTATTTCATTTCTTCTTACGTATCCTTGTCATATTAAGCTGAGCAAATATTACTATTAGAGGAGAGGGCCTGCTTCATTGAAGAAATACATGTAGATTTTCCATCAATCCTAGAAGTTGGCTTAGTTAGGTAAAAGTTTGGATTTGAAATCCAAATTTCAAGGCAGACCAACTTTGTCCATCTGGAAAGATTGGTGCATCTCAATCTTTCTACCTGCTTTTCACTATTCTGATTTGTACTATATGAAGTAAATCAAATTAAACATTAAAATATTTTTTCTATTCATTTCACCCCAAGCAAAGTGATAAAGCCACTAAGACAGAAGGGATATTTAGAGTGAAAAATTTATTAAGAGAAAAGACAATAAAAGAACAGGTTTCAGAGAGACAAAAGTTTATGACTGACAGTACATTTAAATTTTTTAAGAGCCTAGTTGACAGGAAATCATGAAGCAGAAGAGAGTTCCACAAGTAAAAAGTGTGAGAGAAGAAAATGTTAATATATAACAAGGTTATATTTAGAAATTTTAACAATAGATTGTGAGAGCTAGCTGATAATCTAGTATTGTGCTTAAACTTGTGAAGCCAAGGTATTGGAGGAAAGTAACCATACAAAATAATTATAATATAAACTTAGTTGATTTCATCAACTTAGCTAATAATGCAATCTAAGATTATTTTCTCATATTTTCAACTGTTAAAAGATGAAAAAGTTTTTGGATAGTAAATATTATGAAGAAAATATAAGGATGCTTCCAAAAGAATCTATAAATTGAAAATGCAGTTAATTTGTGAGCACAGCAATAGAGGTTTTGGGGTGGTAGTTTAATCAGTGGGTTATGAAAATACTCAAAGCATCAATGAGCTTTTAGACTTTTACACTTATGGTTTTCACCTTCACTTCCTTTTCTTTTCTTTGCTTTTTTTTTTTGGCTCTTACCAAACAGACTAATTTAAAGCAGATACTCATGGTTGAACTCAAAAGTCTTATTTAGTAGAGAAATTTAAAAAGTGGCATCAAATCAATTTTCACCTTTGTAGTTATATATATATTTAGAAATATTTTAGCTATTTAATAAATTTAAAAAATTGAAAATTATATTAAATAAAATCACAATTAACAAATACTGGTAATGATGATTGTGATCATGATAATCATCAGAACTAAATAGATAATGGGATTGTATTAATGCAAGTGTTACTGACAGAATAGAGCTGTTACATGTAAAATTATTATTGCTAATTTTTAATATTTAATAAAAGCTTATAGATAAATAGAATCACTTTTCTTTTTCTGCATACAGACATGTATGTGAAAATTAAAAACATTTTTTTAAAATTCAAGTAAACAAATTTTCTATTGGCCAAAATAATATGTTGTTCATAGACAGATCAGTGAAATATGATTCTCAGAAATAACCTACAATTCTGAAGACTTTTTCTCTAGTTTTGAAAAAATAGGTTTTAAAAGCTATAAATATTACTTATTACATACTTAATCAACATCATATACATTTGCTAAGTTTACTGAAAATAACTCAGTAATGTTGTTTCTTTTGATTTAGTTATTTTTCCAGAAAATAAATAATCTTGAAACAAACAGGTAAGTTATGTCATCAATAAGAAATTTCATCCATGACAAAACCAAGTAATTATGCATCAAGGTAGAGTTGTCAAATAAAGTCAGACAGACATATAAGACATACAGTTGGTTGGTGTCATCTGCTTGTCAACTGTATATTCAGAGTCTAAGTTTAGTAAACATTTAGTGTATGAGTGGACTTAGTAGACACGTGAAATGCTGCATGAGGAATGACAACAGTGAATGCATAACCAATGTATCTAGGCTTGCACAATGACATGCATATAGATACATAAGTATATACATTCGATAAATACACTTTTATGCTTTTAATAAGGTATAAATGTGTATATAAAAAAAATGCTAAAATTAGAAATATGTTGATGATTCAGTTGTATATTAAAGGTGGTAATAAACTTGTTTCCCTGTGCCAGAATTAAACATGAAATGCTGCAAGGTTTATATAATTTACATTATTAAAAATAAAAATACAAGAAAAATGTATGGATCTGTAAAATTATAAAATCTATTTTCTTTTCACTTTGTAGGGAAAGAAATGTAGAAAAGAGAATGAAAAACTATTCCAGACAAGTAAGGTTTACATTGGCAATATAGTGTTTTGGGGTAATTTTTTTTTGTTACCAAGGTTACATTGAAAAGCAACTTCATAATGTTCACTTCTATCAATTTAATTAGCTACTTTTTGCTTACCCAGTAATTACTAGAGATACCAGGGTGTTGGCATACTTTAAAAATATCTCCAGTTTTGTAATATATTTCTAGTAGTTAAAAAAAATGTGCAGACACACACCAGGCTAAAATACAAATTTAAACTGCAATTTATAATCAACAAGATACAAACAACTTCAAACATTTCAAAATTCTAAAAGGGGAAATCACTTATATTTAGAGAGAAAGCATTTGAATAGATATTCTGGATTGACCTACAAAATGTGTGCTTGGATGTGCAAGTTTTACAGTAGAGAAAATGATAAAATCAGTGAATTTAAAGAGAAGTCAGAAATCATATACTAAAATTAAAAATGCCTATAAAGTGATCTGAAGTTGCATCTGATAAAAATACAACAAATCTCAAGAGAAAGGAAAAAGAGAATGGAGGTGGAAGGAGGAAGACACAAAAATAAATGGAAGGGTTCAAAAAGGAGGGGAAAGAAGAACAGGAAGAAAACACTTACCAGTTTGGTTTCTAATGAACTGCAATTCTTAAGTAACACACTGAAATAAAAATGAAAGAATGTAAGAGAAATTAAAGAGATTTTAAATTAATTGCAATCAAATATAATTTGCAACAATTAGAGAGAGAGAGAAATAGAGTGAACACTTACATGAAAATCAACCATGATAAATTATGTCTGGATACACAAATGAATACACAACAAAGACAAATGCAAAAATTGCTGAATAAGAGAAGGAAATTAAAATAGAAAAAATTTCTTGATTTTTTTCCAGTTTATTAAAGAATATTTCTTTCCATATTTATCCATATACCTATATACACCTGTTTGTCTCATTAACATAAATGTTAACTGACGATGACAGGAGAGCAGACCAAACAAAAAAAAAAAAATGAAATGAAACTAAAAATGCTTAAATTTCTGAGGTGAGTATTTTTATTGTATGAATTATATGAATGACAGAAAAAAATGTAGATATGAATTTAACTATAGAGACAATTACAGACTTAACATCTCCAGTGTTTTAGTGGTCATATTTTTAATACATTTTTCAATTAAAAGAAAAAAATATTTTAAACCAGTGCAAAAAAGTTATTTAAGCACTTTGATATGATGTGTATGAATTAGAAATACATTTTTGATATGGTGAAATTAAAGTACTGACAAGTTTCTCAAATAAAAATACAGTTAAACATTTGATAATTGTATATTGTTTTATTCAGACAAGAAGTGTTTCAATAATTTGTAAGTTTAACAAGGACATATTTCATTCTAGTAATTCTATGAAACATTAAAATTATAACCAATTGATTTCCTAATAACCATATAACAAGGAGTATTTGTCTTTATATAAGGAGAATTGATTATATTGACAGCTATTTAAGTATTTTATCTCTCTCAATATATAGACAGCTATAGAAAAAAAGAAGAATTAACTATCTGTATATATGGATAAAAGATACATCAAGTAATCACTGGGTGCTCCACATATTTGTCTCTGTGCCACACTATGCTAAGAATAGCAAATACAATTAAAAGATATAAATACTTAGTATCTGTACAGGTCTTCTTCAGGATGTGTGCTTTCATGATTCTCCGCAACTTATCCTTTTTAGCAATGTGTGTCTTTTTACCATCCCTTCCACTCCCAGTTCCATCACCCATTCACATAAATCTCATCTGGTAGATGGCCTATTGCCTTCCCTTTGACTTCAATATGTCTTATGAGTGTCAAATTATCCAAGTCCTTCTTCCTTAATATGTGTCCCAAAAATTGCAGCTGCATCTTTATGATTCTGATGTATTAATATAAATTATTTATATAAACGTCTTCAGGTATAAAAAGATACATATTCATGATATAAGGATTTTTAAAAAAAAGAAAAAGAATTTTATTGTTTTTCTGATGTTTTGACTCATTCATTCTCTAAACTTCCACAGGTGAATTATGTCAACTGCAAAATCTTGTCTCTGGTCTCATTCTGCTCTTAATCTGATAGGTATTCTATGTTATACAGTATTTGTGTTTTTTGGTGGGGTGGTGGTGGGAGTTGCTGCTATAGCAAAACTCAGCATAAATTACCATGATAGAATCGGATAATAGACAGAACATGACTAACAACAAGACACTACATCAGATAAAATTCATCTAGAGAAAACCAGAGAATGGACTGACTGAAATAAAATAAAAAAATACATAGCAAAAATAAAGATTGTCCAAATAAAAAACAGATATTAACAGCTCATCTAAAAATCTTAAACAAATTATGTATATATTGACTGATAACATTTTAAATAAGCAGAAAGGTAGACAAAGTCATAGATATCAAAATGTTGACAAAAATATAAGCTAGGAACAGAGATACAAACATATTTATTCAAATCTATTTTAGATAGCTCTGTCAAAAGTATCTGGAAGCCTATTTATGTAATACAAATATTACTTTTCAGAGTTTACAGTTGTTTTTTTTTTGTGTTTGAACAGCAGATCTGTGTAAACTTAGAGGAATCACTTTGACTCTTAGGGTTCCAAGTGACGTTAGTGTAATATGTACATGGTCAGTAAATGCATAAAAATGAACCCACAGATAATTCAAACATTTAATGTTATCAAGAACTTCTGTTTCACTACACTCAGAGTAATATGATATATTTGAAATTGAAAAGGATCTGGAAACATCTATTGATGGAAAGTTTTCTTGGTCAAAAAGAGGAAAAAAATCTAAACAAACTAAGTTAATAAAACTGAGTAGAAAAATAAATTTAATATTCAAGAAAACCAATGAATAGCATATTTGTAAAAGTGGAAAACATAAACCACATTAAACATGTGTACATGCAAACACAGAATATGGTATTTTAGTTAATGGGTATTGTCGCATAGATCATTACTGCAGTAGTGAGATTAATCCTGAGTGCCCCACTCTTGTAGCATTGTACCATACTAAGCTAATTTTGAGTAATTGCTCACATACATGAAATGAGGTACTACTCAAAAGAATGTCAAATTAGAACACCAGTCATGTTTCCCATTACCCTATTTGAGCAGAACTCTCTGAGATATTTGTGTACATGTCCATGGAACCTACTTTAAAGGATACAGTGGAAAACAGATGTAAGGTTTAGTAATTATTTTGTCATGTTCAATTTCCTTAATTTTTTGGCAGCTGTTTATATAACAGTTATTGGTCAGTCAAATTAGAGCAGAAAGCAGTTACATTAAAAAGTGCATAATACACATATAAAGAAAATAAGAATTCAATGTGCAGAGCATTTAAATTTAAAAAATCAGGAGGTCAGCCAATCATTCTACCATGGTTTCAACTTTTAGATATCCTCATATCACCTGAGGATACCAAAAGGTTAAAACTACGGTAGCATGACTGGCTGATCTCCTAATTTTTTAAAATATATATATATATATATATATATATATATATAAAATTATCTTGAAATACTAAAGAGTACATTAGCTTCAACAACGGCCTCCAGATGACTTTGGAATCTCCTACAAATCTTCTGGACAGTCTCCTTGTTTTTGCTGGAGAATACTGCCATAATCCTTACCTTCAGTTCATCTTTTGTGTTACAAGGAGTTTTGTTGGTCTTTCGCTCAACTCCGCCCCATACAAGGGGGTTGCAGTCATGGGAGTTAGGTGGTGATGTAGTTGCAGAAAATTGTCTGACAGCCATGACTGGGTTATCCTGATTGTGTTGCATGGTGCGGAGTCCTGTTGCTAGACATAGTCTTCCAGCAGCCATCAGGGCAGCACTACCACCTCAAGGCACTTGATGTAAGCTTCTGTGTTGAGTTTGAGGCACTGTGGAGAAATGAATGGGAGGCATCATGTCTCCATCACTAGTGATCACTCCAAATGCCTTTGTAATCACCATTAGATGTGTCTAACTTTTTCCAAATCCTCTGCACTGTCCTCAGATTGACACCCACTCTGAAATGTTCATATTAACTTTCAGCACAAATGCTAAGCAGTACAGCATGCTGTTTCCAAATTTCTGGCAGAGTCAAATATGTCATTGTGCACTTTTTCTTACAGATGGTGCCCAACTGACCCTATTGTGCTGTTGACAAAATCAAAAACAAACAATGCACATGCATGAAATTAAAAATATAAAATGGTGACAATTCAACCATGACACCCTCTGTGCATATATATATATATATATATATATATATATATATATATAGATATGTGTGCATGTGTGTGCATGTTTAAAGTATATATATATATATATATATATATATGTGTGTGTGCATGTTTAAAGCATATATATATATATATATATATGAGTGTGTGTATGTCCTTAAAATGTCTATCTGTTTAAAGCATATATATATGTGCGTTCGTTTAAAGCACATATATATATATACGTGTGTGTGTGTTTAAAGCATATATATGTGTGTGTGTGTGCATGTTTAAAGCATATATATATATATATATATATGAGTGTGTGTATGTCCTTAAAATGTCTATCTGTTTAAAGCATATATATATGTGCGTTCGTTTAAAGCACATATATATATATATACGTGTGTGTGTGTTTAAAGCATATATATGTGTGTGTGTGTATGCATATGGTTCAGCATATATGTGTGTGTGTGTGTGTGTGAATATATGTACTTTTACAATTTAATGCATATTTGCAGTAGTATGTACATACATGTAGAAACCTACATATTATTGATTTACCAACACAAGTGTAATGTTTCACATATTGCTGTTTTATACCGGAGGATACTTGAAGTGCCATTGTACTGACACAACAGTTTTAAAGAGAACAATGAAAAAAAAGTGGGGAGGGATAAAAAGAAACTGTATTCTTAAAACAACATAATAATACTAATAATGTGTTTCTATTAAAGTATCCTTATATGAATGTCTCATTTGCTTGGTTGGGCCAATAAAACTCCTTTTCTCTGTGGCTGAGGATGGAGCTAGTCATGATAGTGATAGTAATAAAAAAAGAAAAAAATCTATCAAAACATCTAAATGCCATTTACAATGTGGAAGTTAATAAACTGATCAGAACAGAAAATAAAAATGAAGGATATTACTTGGTGTAGTTGAATGGGGCGAATGCCAATTAGCAGAATAAAAAAAAATTAAATTTCATGCTACTTAAGTTCTGTAATTGTGTATCATGCAACAATTAATGAACTCTAGTGCCGGATGGTGCAGCCTTGTTGTTGGATACAGCAAGATCCCAAGACAGGGAATCAACAACAGCAAAATAATGATATCAGCATCAACAAGACAAGGCAGGGAATCAAAGACAGTCTACACATTCAGAATCCAATTATTGTTATTCTCTGCAGATCTTGTGTTCTTTTGACTGTTTGACTTGAAACAAATTACAAAGCAACAAGTTTCATATATACATATGCAGATTTGTGTGCACGTGTGTGTGTGTGTATATATATATATATACATGTATACACACACACAAACATTTCATACCTTTTCTTGGATTAACCTAAGAATCTAAATTGCTCTGACAGGATTTGTATAAAGCCATACTCTACATGTACACACAAATATATAAAACATGGTCTATTTTTCTATCTATCTATAGATAGACAGATAGATTTGTTATTAGTTGTATATACTGGCATGTTATTTATATAAGACCTTTCATGTTTCTTCAATTTTATTTAAGACTTCAATATAGTGTAGTGGTTAACCTGTTCTTTACGCAAGCAATATATAGTGAGTTTAGCTTTCATTTTGTATTATATGAATATGGAATTATATAACCTTGGATTAATACAAGAAATCTATCTCCATATTGATATACATACACACACTACACACATTAAACAAAACACATAAAATGAAACCACATAGCATGAAATAAAGTGTTTTACTTAAAACTCTAGTGAAGTGAAATGCTTCCAACAAGATTGAGTCTCACTTGTTATCAGAAGGTATCAAGGAAATATAAAAATACAAAAACAAAATAAGCTTGTAAGATTAGAAACAAAAATGGAATTTGTATTGCTGAATAACAGGCATTGAAATTTGTGCACCTTTTTCTTGTTTAAAATGTGTCTTTTAGACAATGAAAGTTTTCTCTCATAGTCTGATCCTTTTACTAGCTTTAGCAGGAAATGCATTGTATCATCTACCTTACTAGTCAATAACTCAATGTTAACTGTATCAGTCAGACAGAATAATGCTTGTCCTAACATTAGCTCCCACTAAGCATCCCCATCTGGCTCATACTTCACGAAGTAATGTATTACAAATATCTAGCAGCTTAACTTTTGCTACAACCTCTCTTAATCTGTTAACTTGGGTAGCACTTGAGCCTGCCTCATTGGTGAATTGGAATTAAAATTAGCACAATAACCCATCACATACGGTAATCTGATATCAATTGGTCTTCTCAATAAATGTTCTAATTCTAATGACTATTCAAATACAGATATTCAGTTAAGATTAATGTAGTCTTATCAGCCAGAAGAAACTCAATAGAGTCATGATTTTCCATGTACACTTTAGAAAAAAACTACAACTGAGCTAAGATAGTGAAAAAAGAGTTTTCATGGAACATACTAAAGCAAAAAATAGGTGTGATGGTACCTGTTTATTCTGACCCCTTCAGTTCTCAAAATGCCACTTACTATGGTGAGGTGGTAGAATGTTATGTCATAAACACTAAATATGATTTTCTCTACCACACTCACACTCCTAAAAAGGGAAACATACCCACCTATTGAATTTAGCAATTTCAATACAATACACTATCATTATATATCTATATTTGGAATGAAGTCACTTTACCCACACCCACTCTCTATTACATAATGCTCATAAATAGAACTATATAAAGTTTAATTCCTTTGGTTGAATATATATATATATCATCAGGTGCATCTATCCATTTAGGAGATGATGGTGTAGATCAGTGTGGTAAATGTTTGAGTGGGGGCTGTGGAGATGCTGGGGATTTCTCTCTAAACACTGCTAGTAGATTCCAAAGGAAAGGTTAAAACAATACAGTTTCATGTCGGCACAGCTACAGGTTTTGCTAGAAGGTGGTGCAATATGGCAATCCATTTGATTTAAGGGCTCTACTCTGGTTTAATTAGTATTTACTCTTTAACTGTCTCTTCTCCTAAAGATACCTACAAGGCAATGGTCATATCTGAATTGAAAGTTTTCCTTTTCTTCATGCAACAGAGGCTATTCTGCTTAACCTGTAGGAGGAAGATGGATTTGCATTTTTTTTAAGGTTATCAATGTGAAGGGAATGAAATAGCGTCTGTGAGAATTTCAAATTGATATATTAGTTCCACTTTCCACACCAATAAATGTCAATAAAAACCGAATAAAAAGTTTAATCACAGTACCTTGTCAGTCATCTTTTATAATATATATATATATATATATATATATATATATATATATATATATATACACACACACATCAATATATCTTCTGTGCAGAAAGATATTTAATGTGGAGTGTTTCTTTAGTTTTATAATAAATTGTAGAATTTTAAGTAATTCTAAGGTATCTGTTAGGATAATTACAGTTATATACTTGCAAATTATATTTTTAAATTTTTTTTATATTGTTTATAATTAGGATACATCCAATTACAATAAAATAATTTGATGATGTCTATTTTTGTTTATATCAAGATGACTCTTGTCATATATATATATATATATATATATATATATATATATATATATATATGTGTGTGTGTGTGTGCTAGAAAGTTCTGAGTCAAATTCACTTAATAAAATCTTCATGTGTGTGTACGTGTGTTTGTACAGATAACAATGGTTATTTTTATGGAATGTGAAATTGGCATAGTGAGTTGAAATTCTCACAGAGTCAGTTACACACACACATTAAGAAGTTAAATGAGCTGAGAACTTTCAAACATACCTTCTCTCTCACATAAACATACACACACACACACGCACACACATATATATATATATATATAAAATGAAATTTGATATATTTATAAAGGAAAAGTTCTCATTGATAAAGGTAGCCTTTATAAATATAGACAATGTTTCCAAGCCCAGCAATTTTATTAAAACTACCCTGTTTAATAATTTTGCACTTTTTGACCCTTTAAATGATTTTTTGATTATCACTTTTGTTATGACTTCACCCCTTTATTTGCATATTGAGATAAATTTTGGCCACTACATTATTAACACTGCCTCCATCCTATGTATTAGGCACCTAAGATTATGATATATTTTAGCATTTGTTTTGGTTTTGAATAATAAATAACGAGTGTAAAATATGAGGATGGATCTTTAAGTCTGTAGCTTGACACATTTTAATCTATAATGTTTGATATATGTGATTAATAATAACCATTAATTTAAGCACATTAACAAGAAAGATTGTGGTATAAAATAAATAGTGATGTAAAATAAAGGCTTTTTTTATTATACTACAGACATATTGAGTGTTTCTATATTAATACAAACAGGTTGTTAGAATTATTGAAACAAAATCTTAAGATATTTCTGAAGTATTGATATTCTGGACAAAACAAAATTTCCCAGCAAAGAATTTGAAATTTTATCCATAACCTGGCATCTCCACTTCAATCACTTCTCCAATTGTTCTGGCAATCATTCTGATGAGCTTTCCTCTTTGGTATCTCGAATTTATGAAATTAAGCACCATACTAGATTAGCAGCTAGGTCTCATCATTTTACTATTGAAATTGCAAGACATAACCATAGTTTTCTTTTCTTGCACTTATCACCTATGGAATTCTCTTCCAGCTTGTTTTTCTGTCAAATACAATCTATACAAATTTAAAAGCAATATCAATTGTCATCTTCTGTCTCCTTGAATTGTATTCGTTTTATTGTCCTTTCTCTTCAGTAACATTTTCTCAGTTTCATTCACTCTATTATCCTCCCTCCTCAGTAACTCTTGCATCTTTGTGGCTTCATCACATTGCTTGGGGTGAAACAAAATAATTTCCACTATATTGAAAGCACAACTTAGCACCAAGCTGTTTTTCATTGATAATTTTATTTCAACTATTGTTACCAAAAGATAATGTCAGGTACAAAATCCAAATAAGTTTTTGTCTTATTGCCAAACTGATACAATCATATGTGATTTGAGAGTATTAACTTCTTTTTCTGTAATTTGTTATCTATTAGATAGATTTGTATATTTCAATAAGAAAAGCAATAGCAAAAAAATATCAACAAAAAAAAACTTTCTTCCTCTCAGTGGGAGAAATCTTAAACATGGAAATGACAAGACTATCATCAGAAAAATATTTTTCATATATTAAATAAACAAAATAATGACAGCATCAAATTAAAATAAGACAGGTGATCAAGAAGACCAAAGCTATGCCAAATTTTGATTTCTATAACAGTCTCTCTTTACTGAGTTTTTCAGTAGATTTAAACAGGATATTGTTACACATCTCTTTTTGCACATCATCATAGTGTTTTACAGTTATTTTTTAATTACTTTTAAGATAATCTGTTGCTATGCTACTCTTTGAATCTCAGAGTTTTTCTGCTACCAAAACTGCAAATAAAGGGGGGGTTACAGGAAGTTTACTGATGAGATTATTTTGCAATTTGGTTAAAACTGATGGATGTTTATTTCTTATAAGTAATATTTTTAAATAAGTATTACTGTCAAGCAGTGTGACTTTTAATATTTTAAAATGATCCTGCCATTAAATTAGCAAAATTTGTTCATCCTTTCAAGAATTATGAACAATTATTATAGTATATTGCAAAAAATCAAGCAGATAAAAAATTTGACTGTTTGATTGTTAAGTGGAATATGCAAGAATCTTGATAAAAAAAAAACTCACATATATTCAAGAGAATGATCTGAATCTAAGAATTAATCAAGACATGTCAAATTTAAACATTTTAAAAAATTACAATTTTATATTGAATAGAAATTCAATATAAAATTGTAATTTATCAATTACATCTCATTTTTTAAATTATTAAAATAACATTAACTGTAAATTAACACATTTGTGCATGTATGTATGAGAGAGAATCTGTAAGGGTCCCCACTTTCTCACTAACATATCTATGAACTTTTATGATTCATGTGTGTAAGAAAAGGATGTTAAGCTGAAAAAGACTTGTCATTAGATATGCACA
>OZ010580.1:31009584-31064584 GCA_963932145.1 Acanthosepion lycidas
TAGACAGTAAGAATTTATTTTATACAACAAGTTCAATTGACAAAGTTTGTTTAATTGTTTAAATTCAATAAAAAACTAAACAAACCTTGTAATTTGAATATAATAAAACTTGGCATATATATATATATATATTATGAAGTAGACTAAGTCTGACAATTATTTTAATATATTATCTGTTTATACATTATTTTTATAGATACAAATATTTAAGTACATGTTCTGTCTATAATATACAGTATTAACAATATTTACTGGCCTGAATGTCCAAGAAATCTCATAGAAAATATGTGTCCTTTGAAAGGAATAGAACCTGTATCCTACATGGAACCATCATATAGCCTGACATGCTATACCATTTACCTACAGAGGAAGTATCTGGTTAGTATCTGGTTCTTAGACATTCGGGCCAGTAAATGTTGCTAATACTGTTTATTATAAACAGGGCATTTACTTAAATATTTGTATCTATAAAAATAATGTATAAAAAGACTATATATATATGTGTGTGTGTATATATATATATATATATATATATATATATATATATATATATATATATATACGCACTTATTTTTTAAAAGATGCTAGCAATAAAAGCAAATTAGTAAAGTTTTATGTTTTAGGATTGCTCATCATTAGAAATTTCACTTCTACCATGATATTTGGGTTTGTAACCGAAATCATATTTTGAATTAATGACAAAAACTGCAGGAGCACTGTAACTTTCTCACATATTTCCTAATGCTTTGAATACATACATAAAATTGCATATTTTCTGCATTAATTGAGTATTATAGCACAGATTTCTGTTAACTATCTAGGATTAAAAAGACAAATTTGATCTCTATTCATTTGGTTAGATTTTTGGAGGTAGGTCTGTTGTGAACTTTTCAGCCACAATTTGTGTGTGTGTGTGCATATGTGTTCATGTTTGTATCCAAAAGATATTGATATGACCAACAGACTACCTGCTAAAAGACTTTAAAAAACAACCAAAAGCAAAAGCCATAGACAAGAAAAAAAATCCAAATTAAGAAAGAAGAAAAGGCCAAAAGGCAAACGCCTATCTAAGCAGTAAATTTGCTCAACACTTAGGCTATCTAGCCCAAGCAAAAAAGCTTCACAGCTCAAGTTGCTATGCTTTCACAATCTTCAGCTAACTAAGAGGCTATATATATAAAGTATGGCTGAAAGCCTCACAACAGAGCTACCTCCCAAAACCTAACCAAATAACTAGAGATCAAATTTTTCTTTTTAATCCTATATAGCTTGGCTATAGTACCTTCACATATAAGCAATTTAATTTTTGTTAAAAATGTTGGATTCTTTTTATATTTCTGAAGCAGTAAAAGATAGTTAACAGAAATCTGTGCTATAATACTCAATTAATGCAGAAAAGATGCAATTTTATGTATGTATTCAAAGCATTAGGAAATATGTGAGAAAGTTACAGTGCTCCTGCAGTTTTTGTCATTAATTCAAAATATGATTTTGGTTACAAACCCAAATATCATGCTAGAAGTGAAATTTCTAATGATGAGCAATCCTAAAACATAAAACTTTACTAATTTGCTTTTATTGCTAGCATCTTTTAAAAATAAGCATTTACTTTCTTGTAAGAGAAAAGACAGAACAAACCATTTCCTTAACAAAACACTTTGCACTTTCATATTTATTTTCTGATATTTTTAATGCTAAAGGAAATGAGTAGAATAAAACCTTAAATTGAAAATAGGATAAAACAGAAGGTGAATGAAAACGTATGCTTACGGCAGTAAAGGAAAGAATGAAAAAAAAGGGTCACGAGGTTGCAAGCCTGAAAGAATTAAAGATAATCTTGATCCATGCTGGTTTGCTATATGGAAGGGAAACATATCTGCAGGGAGGATTATTTCAGAATGAAGCCAAGTGAATGAATACTGGTATTTGAATGGGAATTAGTGCATAAATGAGAGTAAACAGAAAGAAAAGTGAGGACTGGTGGATTAGTTGAAGCTTGGGGATGGAATGTAAGGATATGAGTAGAAAGGGTTTTATCAGAATAAAACAACGGCAGAATAGAAAATGAACAATACTGATTTCTAATGTGTGAATAATTAGAAAGAAATTTTTAAGGATTTCTTATCTTCACCTGGAATTCTTTAGCCAAGACAAAAATTGGGAATCTTCTATCATCTATCAAGTATTTAAATGATATTTCTTCATTAAATTAATTCTGGTTTAAAATAAGAAAATGTGAAGATAAAAATACATAACCCCAAAATGTAGTTGAGAAACAGTGAAGATAAGAAAATATCTGCATTTTAATAAAGGTTTTCTATTCATCTCAGTAGGTTCCATTTATGGTACATTTTACAAAAATGACTATATTTCTATTTTAAAGTATTTGTTTATTATTCATTTTTTTGTTTTGATGCTTAACAACATTATAAATCTTAAATTATTTAAGGAATGCCATTATGCTAATTGTTAAAGTAAAATTCAAAATTTTTCCATTCAAATAATTTTAGTGTATTGGGTGAAAACAGACCTTCCAGTGGATAAAATCTTAAACAAAAATAAATAAATAAAATCCCAGAAAAGTTAATTTTCTTCTAAATTAAATACAACATTTCCAGGAACTTGGTACTATTTTCTGATTAAAATGGTTTTTGAACCAATGAAATAGCAGAATTCATGTGATGCACATTTGATTCAAAATAAGGATGACAAAATATTCTGGCTGAAATTAGGCACTCCTCACATGACATGTTTCAACCTTTGATTTTAATTTTTAATTTTATATAAAGCTATACAACATGCTGTATTTCATTATAAAATCTGAATGAAAATTGAAAACATTGCAATAATGAAAAAATTAAATTTAATATTGAATAAATATTATGTAGCACAAAAGTTGCTTCATATTACAAACATGACAAAAAAAAATAATTAAAATATCAATCAGAAAAAACAAATTAGTAATTGAAAAATGGGCGTACATAATTTCTTAGATTTTCATTTTCATCAGCAAAGATATGAGTTTTTAAACAAAAGTATAACATCACAGTTTTAAAGAGGAACACTCTTTAGAATTAGTTTTAGTTATAAGCTATCAATGCAATTATTATTAAAATCTTTAAAATTTCCAATTTCTTGTTAATATAGTGCAACATACATGGGAATACATATCTTATATCCATGCATTAACATCTTCCAGAACAAAGGATGTTAAATAATGTTTTTTTTCAGCTTGTGCCAAATTAGATTAATTACATAACATTCTCGGTTTTGAAATATGCACCTTGTCTTCATTTTATCCTCTGTACACTGCTGTGAGTAATACCTACTTTCCAGTACTTTTCTCTAGGAAGCTCTCATAATTCTATTCTTGATCTCCACACATCAGTAAAAACATCTTGCTACTGATGCTGTTAATGTTATTTCAATTACATGTTGAGAATAAATTTATTACTTTATTTATAAAATACATTAAAGTGTCAAAATCACAATATGGAATTTTGAGACATGAAACAGTTTGTTATTCTATTTGAAATATAAGATGTTTTTTCATTTGTATAAACATTTTAAAGAATATTATATGTTCAAAAACCGTTAGGCAAATAGTTGACAACTGTTAGGATGAAGAGCAAATATCACTTATAAAACTGTTAGACAAAAACTATTGTAACTCGTTCTACTGAAAACAAGTATAAAAGTTAGCTTATTTTCAACATATATGTAAATTTACAAAGAAAGACTGTAAAAGTAGGTGATTATTATTAGGTTATAAGTATAAGCTTACTTATACACACTTGAACATTTGAGATAATGACTATTAATGGAAAAAAGAAAATGGTTTCAAAGAAACTATCAAAAATTTGTAATGAAAGAAAACATTATAGATTACATATTGACATACAAAAGAAAATATTTAACAATTTAATTAGCAGTACTATGTGGATATCTGGATTAATATACTTTGCAGGGTAAAATACAAAAGGGAAAACCTGGAATTCTTTAGCCAAGACAAAAATTGGGAATCTTCTACCATCTATATAATATGCATACAGTATAAGAGTAAAACTGTCATATAGTAAATCTTATTGTATATTTTTAGCTGCTTGATGAAAAACTCAAAATAGTAATGAATAATGACAAGGAATTTCTTAGTGAATTTTGAAGGTGGGTGAAATCAGTACTATAGAAACTGTGACTAATACACCATTGTTTTGAGGTACCATACTCATGAAACTGAGACACTGCTCATAGAATGAAGATAATAAATGATTATTGGTTACAGTATTTCAATTCCCCTGAGTAGGTGAAAAAGAAATTGCTTTTTAGGGATAATTTTATAAGTTCAGATTTCAAAACTTTGCCAGAGAAATCAATAAAGGTGGAGAATTATTATATTTAACTATAGATCAAATGTCTATTAAATTTCTTCAATTCATTTACAAAATTATTCCAATATATATATATATATATATATATATATATATATATATATATATATAATTATTTATTTAAAAATATGATTCCATCGCTACATAAGAGTTCTCATGTTTCAAAACAAGAGCCGGAAACTTCAACATAATTATTTGAATTAAATTGAATTAAAGTACCAAGCTCTGTTCCATCTTCAAGTGAAATTTTTTTTTGAATAACTAATTCCTGAAATTTACGCGTTTTATAAGCATATTCATTATTAAAATTAAAATTACTATGGTAACGGCTAGAGCAATTATTTAAAAAAAAGGGGGCATAAGTGTTAATAATTTGTATCAATATCTCAGTTACATTCAAAGAGGTCAAGTCAGAGTATGGTTGGGGTGTCTAAATTCAAAGCGGAAGATGACATCGTCTAGTCTGATTAAGTGTCTATGGAGATTTATTTATTTTTTTATTTTATTTTTTTCCTGAAATTTTTTTGTGTATATAAAAAAAACTGTCTTAATTTGCTTACATTTGTATTTTTGACGACTTCATAAAGAATTTTTTTTTTTTGGTAGGGCAATTCAACTTTTTATTTAGACTATGGAGTTTAAAATTTGTATTTATTATTTTATTGTTTGTTTGTTTTTTATGCTAATTATTCAATGCAAAAATTTGATGATGTCGGCAAAAAACCATTAACTCATGTCTATTGTTTAATAAATTTTTATTATTTAGAAACTTGATAATGTGTAGTTTTTCATGTAGGCATAAAGGGCATGGGTGATCCCAAGTTTTAGAAATCAATAAATGTGTATCCTAATGGTGCAAAAGCATTTATCCATATATCTTTGTCAATGCAAATAATTCAATGGTGAATATTAATCACATAAACAAAACATATTAGAGTGAAACTTTCAGATCAAAATTCAGTTCATGACTATGTGTCAGTATATAGACTTATTTATCCACCATTATCTAGCTATATAATATAGTAAATGTATATAATTTGTCTGTAATGTTTTGCTGAAATAAAGCAAACTAATATGAAACAACATAATGGTTATCAGTGTAGGAATAGACTCAGCATCCCAAGTTCAAATTGTGACCAAGCCTGTTTAATTCACTTTCATACTAATGCTCTTGGGAAAAGGCATGAATCTATTTCTTCTCCTCCCAGCTATGGGTTATCTAGCAGAGCAGTTAAAGGCACTATAGCCTTTAGTGGATGTTAGTCTAAAAGGATGGGCATAAATTCAAAACCATCAAGAAAACAACAGGAAACTGCTTCACTATTTTTCCCAGAAGTCATAACAATTTACAAATAATAATGAAAATGACTCCTTGGAAAACCATGATTGCTTACATTTATATATATATATAAAAGTGAAACCTGACCTGGAAGTAACCAGCTTAATGTCTATGCTAGTCTTCTGTCTCTGAGTGACATGGTAAAATTAAATTGTAAATATCAAGTAAAGCTGAGTGAACAGGTACTACACTGATCATGGTGGAAGTATTTGATGAGTACTATGCATATTTATATGTTTAAAACTTATATGTGAAAACCTTCTAATAATTAGAAATTAAAAGATAACTAGTAGACAGATGCACACGAATAGGTGGGTTATATGGTAGTTGTTAGCATAGACAATATATATACCCATATACTGGGCACTTTAACATGATGCAATGATTAGTAATTAAAACTGGGTATTATTTACAATCCTCACTTGGTGCTTCATACATTTAACTTTGTGCCACATTTAAGCTATGCTTAGTACGGTACTCTCCCAGAAATAAGAATTCAAGTATTGCTGGAAACTTATTTGGTATATATCTATTTGTTACAGAAGCACCGGTGAATAATGAATTTTTATATAGGATCATGAAGATGAGGCTACATAAGATAATTGCACTGCATCATTATCCTTTATTGAGTATAAGTAAAAATAAGTATAAGTGCAAAGGACCAACTCATCCAGGTCAAGGCAAATGACCACTAAAATTCCAGCAAATGCCCATATTAGTGATATAACTAAATTAGAGTAGTATTTACTTTTTCCACTTTATAGACAAGGAGATGACATGGTGTAATGATTAGCAATCTTTTCTTGCTGGATCAATTACAACTGAGTATTGAGTTTGATCTTTGCTGGGATTCTGTACTTGCAGCCTTGTGCCACATCTAAGCTATACTTAGTAAATCACTATGTACACTGGAGATTTTTATTTTTAACAAATTCAGGACACAATCACAATATACACGCAAAAGCAAATGTTATAGTTTTCATAAGTGTGAACTAATTATTGATTTCGGTCACCAGAAAGATAAAGGTCACAGTTCAGTATTATCTAAAACTGTTTCTTTGATTTTATAAGAACAAGTGAATGCAAAAGAGAAAATTATTCATATGCAAAAATGCCATCTAAAAAAAGCTTCAATTATTTGTATACAGAGACCAGACATGCAGAAAATATTTTTTCTTTCCTGTAATATAATTATCATGGTGCTCATTTTCAGTTGATTTGCCCTTTTCCCCACTAATGCACTATACTTTCTGCAATAACTGATTGTTTGCTTTAATATCTATATGTGTTTGAATGCTATGTCAAAGAAAAAGAAGCCAAAAAAATGCTTCATTTATGTAATTGTTTTATTCAGTAGGGGTGTCATTTGGCTGATTCATAATGAATTGCTAGAATAGTATTGCTACATCAATGCTGCATGAAAGGGAATTGCAAAAAATACTGCAGTAAACAAAAGTAGTAGTTGATATAATCTTTGGTGAATTTGTTGTTCAATGCACTAACAAAGATGCATTGAAAGAACCAAGTAACCATTGGGTCATAAGGTGCTTGTCAACTACATGTAACAAGAAGCAGTTAGAGAATTTTCAGACATTCTTTTAATTAAACAGATGCTAACCTTGTTGAAACATCTATGTTTAGAAATCAATTCTGTGTAAAAATCATACCTTCAATTAAACAAAAATGCTTTTGAATTTAGAAATAATAATTTGTTTAAATAAAATATGGAATTTAAATTCTTTAAGATATTTGACATATCTATCCATGCATTTTTGTTTTGATAAGTAATATTATTTTTATGTTTTCATGTTTCAAATTCTGTATTTCTAAAACTTTGTCATATAACATGACAGATAATTTAAAAATGCTTTGTATTGTTAAAGAGTTAAAAAAAAAAAACAACAAATTAAGTTCAAATTTGATTACAACTATGAACATTTTCAGTAAATGCATAAATCTAACTCATAGCCAGTCATATTCATTGAAACGTGATAATTATAAAATAATTAACTGCTAACATCAAAATTTGTATCTATTAAAAAAATAAGAATAATATTCCCCATTTTCATGAGCTCTAAAAATAATCAGTGTTGTTTGATACATACTGGTTTGTTTTCTGTTCAATCTTTAGCTTTTTAATACCTTAATGAAAAACATTTTCACTATATATTTCTATCAATTCAGTATGTTTTAAAGCCAGATGAATACTCTTTCCAATAAAATGTTATATATTTGATGTTATTTTTTTATGCCTTAAATTTCACTTTTATCTACATTTTTATCTTACATAACTTATAATGTTTATAAATAATCAAATAACTTTGATTTGTTGCTTATTGCACACACTTTTATAACCTTAGTCAAGATCAAATATTTCAGAAATATTATTATTATTTATTCATTTTATGGAATTTAAAAATAATTTCTAATTTTGTATATATGGTTTTCAATGGTCTCTTTATATAAACTTTTCCATACTTGTAACATAAACAAGATTTATTTATTAACACTAATGATTAAGTTCAATAATAAACTTGCTTGAAAGTTTTTGTGCTCAATAACATTCAGAAACAGAAAATATCTGTAATAAAAGACAAAAATTATATAATTTTTTAGGTTTTCTTTTATAGAAATTTAATTCCCACATCAAAGTAATTCAAAGACAAGTACATTTTTCAAAAATCTTGAGAATCAAGTTAAGCAGTGCATAACTCATTTGATTGAGACTAGTCAGAGTGATCAAGTGTGTCTGTGTGTGTATATATATATATTGGATAATATAATACTTGGCTAAATATTTATATAAAGAATTTATTTTATAAGTCCTTAAAATTTAATGCTTTGTAGTTAGGATATATGTTTTGTTTTATATCTGTCTATATTTCTGAGATGAGGTATTGTAACTATTTACATTGTTAGGGTTGTTGTCTTCATCTTTACTGCCATATTCACAATGTTTTGTCCACTGTATGTTCTAGCCTTCTTCAGGTTACATACTTTAGAATTTTGAACTGAATCCTTTATTTAGTCCATGGGGGTAGATTGTTCTCAGATATCCAAATAAGGCATGGCACATGGAACTAACTACTACATCTACCACCATGACTAAATAAAGGGTTCAGTTCAAAATTTCAACATATATTACCTGAAGAAGGCTGGAGTGTACAACAGCCAAAATGTCGTTAATATGGCAATAAAGATGACAACAGACCAAATACTGTAAATATTTTTTTGTTTTGATGACTTATATTATAATTATAAGGTCATTGTAGTATGATCCATCCCCCACCACCATAACGAATTTGTCCTGACCACATATAGTCAGGAGAACTCTGCTGCTATGCAGAGTTATCTAAAGCTTACTGCAAAGATAATTCTTCTTGTCTTGAACAATTCTACTTCTGTCATAATATTTATTTGTGAGACAATATAAATGCTTATATGTCACAGATAATTGAAAAGAATGTGAAACAAGAAGAAAAGGGATTTCAATTTAAAAATACACATTTTTAGCTGAAAGCAAAAAATATGGATATTGCCTACTAATGAATAATGTATTAGTTATAAATAAGAGTAACATTTTCTTTGATTTATTCATCTAATATTTTTGTAGCACAATTTAGTTATATCAAATACCACACATACTTGATTTATAAGAAAAATTACATATATGTAATGGTGTATAACACTGACAAAACACTATAGTGAAAGGATAATACACTTTGCCATGAAGCAATATTTAGCAAGCAGATCTCTCAGACTGTTATCAATTTAGTGATTTTAATTGACTGGGTGCACTCCTGCTTTTGACTTTTTGCAAGACTATGCAGAGTTTAGTAAACAGCAATACAGAGAAAGTACTGTTAAGTTGAATACTGAGATACCCTTTGTGCAGTGGGAATTCTACTGTTATGATATCTTCCTTAACAAGTTCACTTCTTTTTAAAGTAATCGAAAATAGCTTTACTACTTTTTTTAAAAGGTCTTCTTGTCTTGAGAGAAACTACTATGAGTTCAGCAATAAAATAACTGAAATTTAAAATACTCCAGAGGTCTTATTAGACAAGTAAATAATCTAAGACATTTCAAGCTACTATTTTTTATTATACATTGTGACTTAAAATCCAAATACTTATACTTGAATATTTGTGTAAATTTTAAGTGTGTGCCTCCTGTGTCTTTGTGTATGTGAATGTATTTTGACAGAATTTCACATACACAATCTTACAATTGCAAGATTCTATGGTAGGATGCTGACTTTTGATCTGGCTAGTAAAAATTATGATAAAATTTTCAAAGTCCTTGGCCATCTTATGATATCAATGTACTTTCTATGCTTGAGCTTTAGACTGACATAAAATGCAATATAGTCCCATGTGGTGAACGGGTCCCATGCAAGCAGGTGTAATATCATATGGATACATGTGTGCTCCTTTTGTTTTATTAGTGCTATTTGAAAAAGGCTGGATTATGTACCTTCAAGAGGATGAATGCCATTTCAAAGAATTGCTGCACACTTTGGATATGGTGTTGAGGGTGCTTCAATGTTGGCAAAACTAGTCAAATGAACAATCCAGCACCTTTAAACAAGGTTTTGTATGGCTATGTTGTACAGACACATGGTAGGCAACAGTAACAGCTCACACATTACACTGTGTAACACAATATTTGTCCTTGAGTAGCAACTGTTATTTCCTATTTGATTATGACTAGAAAGTATGAAAAATATCTAGTATTTCCTTCAAATTTTGATTTTCTGACCAGGATAATGATATTTCTGAAATTTACCTATTCTGATTGGGAAAACTGGTGAATGTGAATGAATGTTCACATTCACCAGTTTCATGCAAAGTAAGCATATGATTCAAAAGTGTTAGTTATTTATTCTAGGATTACACAAGAGACCACAAATTTAGAAGTCAATGATGATTCATCTGCAGTTTAGTAAACTAAACTGTTGAATTTATGTTCCCTGTATTTATACTGCCATTTGTGTTACCAGAACATTGTAGAAATTCTTGAAAGTTCTAGAAAATTCCCCTTCACCAACTCAGTGCTGAATCTGTCTGGAATGTAATGGAAAATAGGCAATTGTCCAGGTCACAAAAGCTAAGTTTGAAGGGAATAATAGTCATTTCCTTTGCTTTCTTGACAAAAGGATTTAGGAAACAATATTTCCCACACAGGCCCAACTCCTAGCACCATGCTTTAAGTTCATCTTCTTCTATACAGTGTCCCTTAAGGACATTGGTGATCATGGCTTTCCACAATTTTTTGCTTTTTGCAGCTTTTAATTATCATTAATGTTTTCTTCTTGTCTTTCATTATCAGTAACCCCTTGCATTTTATATTTTGTCTTTTTGTTATCTCTCTGAAACCTTGCTCTGCTATCCATTTACTCAAGATCATCAGGTAGGTTATGTATTGTTTTACTTTCCCTCTCGTCTTCAATCTCTCCTGTGAATATCAAATTTTCTAAGCATTCTTTTCTCATTATGTGCTCTAGAAATTTCAAGTATCTCTTCCTAATGTTATGTATAAGTGCTATTTTTGTTTCCATTTTTCTCTAAAACTTCATTGTTGCTCATATGGTATTATCAGAATCCTTCTGTAGAACTACATTTCTATTGCTTCAAGTTTCTTCTTCATCTTTGATAGGAAGACTGATATTATGTAATTGTTCAATACTCTCTTCTTTGTTTCTAATGAAATTTTCCTGTTTCTTAATATTTTGCATAGCTTTTAGAAGGCATCTTTCATTATCTCAATGTGCCTTTGGATTTTAGGTTTGGTTTTACAACATATCAACCAAAATGGGTTATTTAATGTTGACAATTTTCATTGTTGGTAATATTTTCCTTTAAAATGTATTGCTGGTAATATTTTTTCCTTCAAAAATCTATTTTTAGTAATATTTTTTTTCTTCAAAAATGTATCACTGGTAATAATTTTTCCTCAAAAAGTTTATTGCTGTTATTAAAACCTATCTTACACTTTCATAGTGTTTTGACCCCAGTTTGGGGCCTAACTATTTGCCCATGGGTGGGACCCCAACAGGTGCTACCACTCCGGGTCAGGGTGGACTTGGGAACACCAGCAATCAAGGTGATTCCACACTCAACAAAACCTTCGGATCAGAGGCCTTGCTGTTGGATGCAGTTTATTGTCTTACCCAGGATGCGGATGTAGTTTATCATCATACCCAGGATCGTCGGATTTCAGTGTTGCGCTTTCCAGCCTTTGTTAAAACAATGAGTAACTCTAGACATATTGCATAAACAAGTTCAAAAAGTTGTGAAAGTAATGTATTGCAGGATGGTATTTGCTATCTGTACAATTTTATACATGTAAGAGTACAGACCTGTGTAAATACCCAAAGAGGATATATAATATTAATATAGGGTCTGAGTATTGTTGATACAACTCTTATTTTGGAATTTGTGCAATAATCATTTACTGCACTCCAACTATATTAACTATATTTTCAATCTTTAGTAAACTGAAACACATATTCAATGCATTGTACTTTTATTTTCAGTCAGTTATATATTAGTAATTTTATAGATTTGTATCTTATCTCATTCCAGATTTTGTGGGAATAGCAGGTGCTCTAAGCTTGTATGTGATAAGAAATAAAAAAAAAAACAAAAAACAAATCAGTCCAGATTTTGTGATACAGGCTCATCAAACTTAAAACATTTATCAGTTATACTAGCAGATTTTTCAGCATTCTATTTTTTTTACTGAAAGATCAAATTGTGATTTTGTTTGTTACATTATTTACCTTTTAAAAATGCTGGCAAATAAAAAGTGAAAATTTTATATTATATTTTGATATAGAATTTTCTGCTCTATTGAAGAGAATATACCCTTTTAAAGGGTTCAAAAGATCAAATTATTAAGAAGCAAAAGTCAATATCTTAAAATCCAGTAAAATTAGTAGTATTAGTTTAATAACCGAGTGCAAATCTAATAAAATTTAAATAACTTTTAACTCTTTCACTCATTTTATTGCCTAATGTGACCACTAAGATTAAATGTGACCAAATCCAAAGTCCAAAATTATAAACTATTAAAATTAAAGTCCTCTTAATTAACATATATATAATGGCTTTATTGTCCAAACGCAACTGGTTCAAATTATTAGAATACCATTCTCTGTGAACTATAGAGGGTTTTAAAAACAAAAAAAGAATTTGGTAACATGAATGCTTAGGATATTTACAACCAACATTTTACATTCCCAGCAAAGCAGAAATCTGGTGAACATGCTGACACAAGGCAACCATTTGACAGTCATTCCAACTCACTGAACAACATCAAATGTCTGTGAACCTGCTTAGATGTGTCCTTGTGTTTGCTCATAGTTTTTTTTAGAAAAAATATATTTAATATCTGGAACATAGTGATAGAAATGAATTTATTTACTTTGTTATAGCTCAAAGTACAAAACATTTTGATGATGACAAATACATATATCCAATGTGACAAATCTAGGTAACTAACTTGGATACATAAATTTACCTGTCCATCATGCAGCTTATCTCTTTGTCTAGATTCTCCTTCTGGAATACTGATGCCAACCAAATTATAACCTACACATCCAAAAATATTAAATCTGGCCAATTTTTGATTGGCAATGGCAAAATCATTTTTATCTTCTTGCAAGAAAAAAAGAACTTAATTCTGATTTTTGTTAAACATTTCTTATAGATTCATTTGTTTAAAGGTAGTCTCTATAATAATATTTAAACAAAGTTTTTATCTGATATTTATTAATTTCTCATTAGTTATTCTTTATAAAATCTCCCAATTATAAACTTATAAGGAAAAAGAAAAAACCTAAAAAGAAGCATATACATGAGAAATGCTTGGATAGCTTCGTAGAGTAATAGTGTGCAATCTACTCTAGCAGACTATTACTATTGTATAATGAGTTCAATCCTTACTGTGTGTATGCCCATATTGATCACTTTGTATCAACTAAGCTAAGTTTTATCAATATCTCTATATGATTTACTTAGAAATGTAAACATTATATATATATATATATATATATATATACATACACATACGCACATACACATATAGCGTATTTAGGCACCAATGCTTTGTTTAAACATGTCATATATATATATATATATATATATATATATATAAATGGAGATTACAAATTATATGCTGAATTTTTATAAGAACCTATGTCTATTGGCTGCTAAGTCGGTAAAAGAATTATTGACCCAAAGATTGTCCCTTAAAAATAAGCATTGCCAAATGTTTCCTTGGATGGAAATGACTAATCTCATCATTACCATTCCAAATGTTTGGGTTTCACCAATGTTCAAACAAATAAAGCTCAGGACTGTTTTAGCCAACAAGTAAATAGGTCAGTAGAAAAGGGTTTGGTGTCATTTAGGTTGCTAAATAAATATTTGCTGAACAGAGAAATGACTTTGGAAATGTGATTTCTGGCATATATATGCCATAAAGTAATTTGTTTATTTTTCTCATATATTTGAAGAAACTTGGTCAAAGGTAACAGCATCATACCAAAAGAGGATTATTATGAAATATTGGATCTCATTTTAAAAGTGTCTGTTAGAAATCTGAAAGTGAAACATGGTTAGAGATTTATCCATGACAATGATTCAAAACATACTTCTAATTTAGTCTAGAAATATCTTCAGGATAAGAATATAAAAGATTTACCATGGCCTTCACAGAGTCTTAACCTGAATCCAATTGAAAACTTATAAACTGAAGAGATGTGTAAAAGCAAGGAAACCAAGTAATCTGTAACAACTTGAATATTATGTACATGAAGTGAAGCAAAATATCATGGTAAATGTGTGTTAATTTACTAAAAGAGTAATCAAAAAAGATTAAGAAATGTTATAGCTGAAAGATAATGTTGATAAATTGTTGTTTATATATTTATTAATCTTATAATTATGGCTACCTCTGTTTTTTAGAAAATCTTTACTATTTAATTATTTTAGTAATTATTTTCAATAGATTTAAAAAAAATCAGACTGTGCCAATAATTTCAATCAGCAGTGTGTATGTGCATATATATATATATATATATATATATATATATATATATATATATATATAGCAGTACTTGTTTGGAAAACCTCGGATAGCTTAACTTGCAGATATGTCAGGACAAATTGGTACCCGAGGAAATAATTGGAAATAAAAAAAGAACTAAAAACATTAGAACAAGACGAAACAAATCACCAAGTACTTAAGTCCTTAGTCCAAAGAAAAAAACAAAACAAACGAATAGAAAGACTAAAATGTAGAGTGCTCAATACGCTAAGTAGAGCGATAAACTAGTGTATATATATATATATATATATACATACACACACACACTGGTACAATAGTAAAATATTATGTACCAATGAATTGCAGTATTTTATGTAACTAATTAATGTGTCTCCTTTTTAGGTGAATTCTGACAAACTCTTTGTTTTATACATGCTTTAAATAATTCATTCTATGTTAACATGAGATGTTTTCCTCATAAATATACAATAATTACTTTCAGAAAATGTTTTAAAACTAATATAGATTACATTTAAAACAGTCAAAGCTATTTCTCAAAACAAAAGTGGGCAAGATGGTTGTTTTTTCTACATTTATAAATTTATGGATTTAACAAACTGGGAGTCAATTTTATTCAGTATTTCAATATTGAATTTTGTCTTTCTAATTAGAAGAATAATTTATTGCAGGAAATCAATCTAAAATTTCTGTCTCTATATCTAGTTACTAAAAATATAATTCATATTTTGGCTATTTACAAAGCTATCAAAGAAATTAATATTTAGTTGCTGGTAATTGAGCAAGTGAGGATAATTTGCTCTAAGCAAAATATCAAAATATTCATTTGTAAAATTTAAAGACATTTCACCTTGGAAACTTCTCTGATCAAAATTCAGTGTGATCCTGACTAACGAGCATGTATTCTATTTTGATGCAATCAAAATTAAAACAATTATTCTGTGATTTTTTTCATAATATTGACCTTTCATATGCCCTGTTATTTTTTCAGCAAGTCAAGTTTAATGAATCATGGATCAACCACAGAAAATATTTCATTAACGAGTTTTCATTTTCAAAAACTCAATTAAATGATTTTATTTACAGCAGTAGATTATCAAACAATTCTAAAAGAAATCAGAAAAATATTTCAATTTTTTTAACCTATTAATTTTTAATATACAATTCTAGTTCAAAATGAAAAGTTTGAAATAATAATTAAAGCCAACTGTCCATTCTTTATGAACATCATTGATGATTTCTGAAAGGTAAAAGTTCAAGTTAAATGGCATTAAATTAAATCAGTTCTGTCCTATGACAATAGACATAAATTGAAATTAACTCATCTCAGCTTAAGATTGGTTATAAACCTTTAACATAGATATTAAATAAAAGATCAAAATACTTTCACTAATTATATTTATTTATAACTTTTTAATCCTAACAATGTTTTCTACAATATATGACAAACACAAACTTTATATGTAATGTTTCATGATAACAAACATTAAGGATATTTTCAAATATTGACCATGCCAAATGATACTACATCATTAAAAATTTAATTCTTATCAGTTTAGTAACAAGCTTACTTGAAAAATAAATAGAACCAATTAACAATAAAAATTAACATAAAATGAATTAAAAAATTTGAATAATAATAATTTACATGAATTTGTAGCAAATATTACAAAAATACATTAATTTAAAATTGCTTTTTCTTTTTTGCAATTTAGAAGAATCAAAATGCATTTGTATAATTTAACTTTAAATGGACACAAGTATTTTTAGTTTATTCTAAATATTTGTGTAAGTTGTTTCCATAATTATTCAGACTAATATTCTCACACCTTTGTTGTCTATGCAACAATGTTTAGATCTTTTATTGTCTTTTTATGTTAGGCTAGATCAGTAGCTCTCAAGAGGCCCCTCTCTGAGTTCCCAGTAATTTAAATTCTGAGTGGAGGAATAAATCAAGTTTGTATCTTTATAAACTTTACTTTTATATAACACACTATTGTAGTATAGTTCTTGATAAAGAAACCAATTGCTTTATTTTATTTTTATCAAAATAATAAAAAAAATAAAATCACTTGGATCTCTCAAATGCCAAGTAACCTCTTTATCTACTTGCTATTTTTAAGGCTGATATCCATCTGTAGTATACATTGTTTTTTATCATTTTGATCCAAGCAAGGCAATAATGCAAGGGTTTACTGAGAGTGAAAGACAAGAAGAAGACATTAGTGAAAAGAAAGGACAAAATTAATTGGGTTTCAGTAATCATAACAGCAAAAATAAAGTGCAATAAAACAAATAATTTATTCTTTCACAAGGTTTAAAAGATGGAAGGATTTAAAAACCTCTGGAATCTCTAATAGAAGGATACAATATTGAAGAATAAACAATACTGGCTTAGATATTTCAAGTAGATGTATTAATGCATAGCATGCTTTAAGATTAACTTGTAAAAAATTGAAATAAGACAAAAATAATAATGATAATAAAATAAGTATACTAATGGTAGTAGTTGTAGTCAAAGTATTGTTTAACCTTTCACTATCAACAAAAATACTAATTATCTTCTTTTTTTTCTGACAACAGATAATTTTGCAGGGTTTCAGCTTAAAACTTGACAGATTCAGTGCAAGGATATTATCTAAAACTGGCCCTCTATAAAAGTAAATAAAAGACAGTTTTGTGGCAGTTTTACAGAATATTTCCTTCTTTAACTTCTGTTGTGAGCTTTATTTATCTATCGAAATGTTCACAGAGTAGAGAATATAATTTTGATCAGATTTTTATAAAATTAAACATAAATTTTTAACTTAATTTTTAACTTATTCTCTACACTAACAGAAAACAAGGAAAAATTATAGAGTAAAGATATTTTACACATAAACATAATAGCAATAATTATACTTAAATTTTGTTAAGAAATTATTTTTGAGATTTGATATGAAATTGAACTAAATTATATTTCAGATCAATAGATACCTTCCTGTTAGCTTTGCAACTGCTATAATAGCATGATACAGAATCTAATAGTGGTTTCATGGTTTAATTGTACAACTCTGATAAGAAAACTTTGAATTTATTTCTCTTATTATTTAGTCTAAATTTTGACAGCCCAATTCACTATATTTCATTCATCATCATATAAAAATCTTCAATAAAATTTAAATACAAAATTATATTAATTTAAACAATTTAGTTTTGAATTTTTGATTTTACCTTTATGAAGTAAATAGATTTTTTTTAATTTTTAAAAATCTACCTTTAAGCCACTTATTAAGAAAAGTAAATATGTTTATTCTTTGTTTTGCTTGAGTTATTATGTAAGATTCTGTTGCTTCAAAAATACAGATAAGAAAATGAACTGAGCATTTATAAAAAATAAATATGTAGCATCACAAAGAGAATTGTATTTTTTTATTTTGATATGAAAATTTTAAAACTAATTTATAATTTATTTATGTTTTATAAATGTTAAAACAAGTAAATAATATGACTGTCACACTGAATATTGTCTGTTATGTTTGCAGTACTGTCACTAAAATTAATGCACTTTAGTAGATATGGATCAAAATATAGCTTTCTGAATGATAACTAAGCATGTAATCAGAAGAAACACCACAGGAAATTTTCATATAAAACTTTAGGATAAGTTATTGTTATTATTTGATTATTTATCCTTTCTACCTTTTTAAATATCATTATCTATAAGATATCATTCCATAAGTTTTTTTTAGAATTTGGGGACTATAATGTAAATTTTGTTTATAAAAATGTCTTTAAATTTTATATGTAAACTGATTTGTTATTTTTTCCTCTAGATTTCAATTGGTTCTGATTCCTTCTGCAGTCTTTACTTGATGACAAAGTGAAGAATCTTCATTTATCTTACTGAGGGAAAGAAATAAAATATAAAAGTGAGAAAGGAAAATAAATGAAAGAAAAATTCATATAAAAGAATCTTTTGACGAGGTGCAACATTTATCTGAAGGAGGCTAGAGAATGGACCAGCTGAATTATTGGGAAAAAAAATTATATTAAGTCTTCTCACTCCCCATTTATTGAATGATACCTCAGTAAGCTGAATATCTTTGCTTTTCAAAACTCCAGATTACATGACATTTGGGCAAGATGTAATACTTTGAGACATACTTGCAAGTCCAATTCAAAATAAAAGATATTAAAGGAAAAAAGAAACTATATATTTGATTGAAAACTATGGTAATTATGTTGAAAAATATATTTAAACACTAAAAATAAATAATAAAAAAATACTACACAGTCTTTAAATGATAGTCAGTATACCACAGGATTAATAGATACATGCAGTGCTGGTGCATACTACCCCGGGGGAGGAAGCCTGATTGGGAGCCCTGAGCAGTGCAGAGCATGAGACCTTTGCACCAGCCCTGATATGCACATTAGAGCCTATATGTCAAAATATAATATTCAATATATGACAAACAAATAAGTGTCAATCTATTATAAAAATTAACTCATTTATATATCTATCCAAACTTAATGAACTCTAAAGAAAATTTGGTTTAGAAGTAGTTAAAACATTGATAGTTAATTAACTTGTCTGTTCAAAAATCTGGCTGGGATAGAATTATCTTTTTGCACAGCAATGCCTATATGAGTCATTTACCTCAAATATTGTTTAGTGCATAGTAGTTTTATGATTGGTTTCAATATTTGTTGAACAAATCCTTCCTTTATGCACATGTGGTGTAAAGAAAAGAAAAACTTCATACCAGTATTTATTTTAAAAATGAAGATCAATATTTCAAATCACAATCAATGCAATTCAAATCATGTAAGTGTCCAAAATTTTCTTTAGAAAGTAACATTATAAAACTAAGGTGGATAAGAAGCACACAATATTTATTCATCTTGTCAGGCAAGTGGAAAGTGAAAATAATGAAATATACACATAGGCATACATACAAAGAAATGATCCTAAATCAATAAACAAAACAAAATAAAATGGAATCTAAGAAATAATGCAGCTGGAATAGATACAAATAAGAGCAAATAAATATATGAATTGATCTGTTAGTTTCTGTCTTGCTCAACTCTGCTTCAAAAAATGAGAAAGAGAAATTATAATTTTAAGAAAAATATTAAAAAGTCGACTTTCTCATTGAGTTCACTCAACTAATTGGTGTGGGGAGAGTGGATTATTGTAATTAAATTGCAACTGACTGTTGCTGCTCAATGAAGCATATTACTGGCTAGGCTGTCAGCTGCAGATTGGAAGAATAGAGACAGCTAATTCAGCAGACTCTTTCCTTGTGTGAAAGAAAATAGGAGGCAAGAAAAGAGAGAAGAGGAAACATTATTAGCTATTAGACATAAGATGGGGAGTAGTAGTTAAAAAAAGAGAGAGAGAGACAGAGCAGAAAGAAAAGGTGAATGAATAAAATAAAGAGAAGGATATGAAAAACAATAGAAAATTAAGAGGAAACAAGGTATTGAAAGGATGAAGATAAAATAAAGAAAATTAAAACAGAAAGAAATCAGATAAGGGATAAAGAAATGTAAAAAAGAGAGTGAAGGAATAATATGGGAAGAATTCAAAGAGAAAAAAATATGAAAGAATGGTAGAGAGATAAAAATAGTAGAAACAGAAAGAATAAAAATGTAAAAGAAAGGATGACAAATAAAAAAAAGAAACAGAAAATTATTTGGAAGAATGGTAGAAAGAAAGTGAAGAAATCTGAAAGGAAAATGGACAAAGAAAAAGAAATAAAACAGGAAGGAGAGAGAGAGAGAGAGAAAAAAAAAAGATAGGAGATAAAGATAGTATATAAGAAAATAAAACAGAAACCAACTCAGATCTTCATAAGGGAAAAGATGGACAGAATAGATCTGTGAGGGATAAACGATGATAAGACTTAACAAGTATTTACTGATTAATAACCAGAGAGAGAAACAAAGATAAAAGAAAGTGAATGATTAATAGATAGTACAGAGAAATATATTGGTGACAGGAAAGAATGAGGTGCAGGAACAAAGGTAGAAATGAATAATGAGTAGGGGTAAGGAAAATAAAAGGAAATGAAAATCAAAAGAAATGGAGATGGTTAGAAAAAGGAGGAAGATAAAAACAGAACTGAAGACAAAATATGGTATGAGATAAATAAAAATTAGGATTTGCATGAAAAAAAAAAAGTTAATAAAAGTGACAAACGATGAAAAAGGGAAAATGTGAGATGTAGAAATTAAGTAGGTTGAAGAAAGAGAAATTTGTGAATCAAAGAGGAGATTCAAAATAAAAGAAAAGAGAAAATTAATGAAATAAAAAAGATTAAATAGTGGAAAATGAAGTAACTGAAAGAAAAAGAAAGTTAAAGAAGGAAAAATAAAAAAAGTCAATGAAAATAAAAAGATTAAAGAAGAATTGAGAAATTAGAGAAATAAAAAAGATGTGAAAACAAAAAATAGTAAAAATGAAAGAAAAAAAAAGAGAAAAAGAAAGAAGAGAAAGTGATGGAGGAGAACAAGAGATTAAAAAGTGATTAGAATGTGTGTAAGGGAGAGAGGAAGAGGATGCGACAAAATGTGGAGGTTATCTAAAACAAGCAAGCAGGAAGAAGCTGTGCACACATGTGTAAGACGCACTGCTTCAAATCTACAAAACTGCACAGATCAATAAGTGCCTGATATCAATATCCCATGGCTGCCGCTGGTGGCTTTGTTTTATCCGCAGCGTCATGCAACATGTGTCTGAGATGGCAGTCCATTCAAACACACACACATACACACTCATCAGTAGCAAGGCACTCTTCAATTCAGGAAGTCTCACTTGTGCCTGAGTACATGCACAAGCGACTGCTCAGTTTCTCATTAGTTCAAAAGCATCCTCTGATAACACAGAGTGGCAAGATCAAAATCCAGCATTCACTTGGGAAGATAGTGGAGAAATAGAAGGAAAGTAAAATAGAAGCGTGGGGAAAGATGGAGAAGAAAAGGGAGAAAGAGAGTGATGTCAAGTAAGCTGAGACAGCAGAATACATGAAGGCTAGGGAAAGAAATGAAGTGGGGAGTAGAGAAGAAAGGATAAAAAGAAGAAGAAAGTAAACAAAAAAGGCAGGAAGAAGAAAGTAAAAAAAGAGAGAATGTAAAGAGAAGAAAATAAGAAAAATAAAAAAAAATAAAAGGCAGGTAGAAAATATAAGTCGGGAAAAGAAAGGAAATCAATGAACAAAAGAGTGGAAGAAAAAGATGTGAATGAAAGAGAATTTAGGAATGAGAAAAGCTTTAATGATAAAGTAAGAAGCAAAGAAAGAGAAGATAAAGTAAGGAATGGATTGAAAATGAAAGAAAAATAATAAGGGAAGGTAACCAAAGTAAAAAAAAAAAAAAATGTCAGGTGGTAAAGAAGAAAAATGACAAAGAGAAATAAAAATATAGCTTAAAGAGAGAACAAAAAAAGAATTACAAAGAATATCTAAAGACGAAGCAAAAGAAAAGAATAAGGGAGAACGAAAGAACAAAAAGTGGGAAATCAAGATATGAAGAAAAAGAAAGAGAAACAAATATCTCAAAGGAAAAAGGAAGGAAGGAAGAAAAGTTGTTAAAAGAAAAAAAAAAAGACATGAATAAAATTAACAGTTAAGCAGGCTGACAGACTAGAAAGGAAGGAAATGCAATGGTAGTTTCCCTCTCCACTAACACCTCATCTATACTGATTGATTCTACAGATAAATCATGTTTACAGTGATAGAAAAAATCTTCTCTGGAGTCAGGAAAAAAAAAATAAGGGTTTTTCTCTCTCACTCTCTCGTTCAACATCATGATTTCTTCCAACTCAATTAATCATAAATTGAGTCACATTTGTCCCTTGAATGACAATGCACTCAAGGGATTGGTTGCCTGTCATGTTGCACAAAACAAGTGCTATATAACACCATCATTTTTGGTGGGAGTTACTAAATCTTCTCCCAAATGCTTTTTGCAAGAAATGAGTTGGTTTCACTAAAACAACTAAGCTTACTAACAGCCGAAGAACAATATACCAAATAAAACCGCTTTACTATATTTTTATATTCATCTATACATTTATACAGACAGATATAGATATTTCACTGTGGTTTAATGGTTAGCACAATAGTCTTAGAGGCCATAAATTCAACTGCAATTTTGATCCTTATGTCAAACTAAGCTAAATAAATATCAATCAAGACAAGCACATATATATATATGTGTGTGTGTGTGCATGAATGCATGAACACACATATATACAAGTAGGTGCTGAAAAATTCTTGACCCAACCAAAATCAGCCTGCTGATGTTTGATCATTGAAATACTGATTTTTAGAGGTGTATTGGGTACTATATATATATATATATATATATATAAACAGTTATTTGCTGAATTTTGATCCAAAACATTCACTAAATAATGGTTAATCTATGTTAAAATTCATAAATGAATTGATTCCACTGAGTGTAGATTATGTTAAAAAAATAATTTGTGCAAAATAAACGCTCTATACTTACTGATTTATCGCACACACAAATATATATATATATATATATATATATATATATATATATATATATATAGGGAGAGAAAGTTTAGAAAACTGATTTCATTAAACAATAGAGAGTGTTATGTATTTTACAGACATTAATCTTATAGCTAAAAAGCTCTTTTTCTGGTTGGAAATGAGTTTTTTCTTTACATTTTTCATGTTATCTTATGAGATATGACAAACAAACCATCAAATCTTGAATTATAAAATTCTGTCCCCTAACCACTTAGTTTATACCCTCAAATATGATATTTGCTTGATCAAATAGTAAAAATTTATTATGACACATTTACATATATTTATGTTACGTGAACTCTGTTCTAATGTCTTCTCTTAAAAAGCATAGCTTTTTATTTATTAGGATTTTATAGCAGTCAATAAAGATTCCTTTAAAGTATTTTTACAGGAAAAAAATCAAATTGTCATAAATAATAATTCAATAACCACTTTTATGCCCTGCTGAAAAATTATTATTCTTTACAAATATATATTTGCTTCTGCTTTTTGTACTTAAAACAAATAACAACAAAGAAATCTAAATCACCCTCACATCATCTAAGGATAGGTTCTTTTATCTCAAATAATACTTTCTGAGGAAATAACACTTAGTTATTACAAATGATAATTATCCTTATGCAAATTCATACAGTGATTGACTGTAGCAATGTTACTAGCCCAAAAATTTGAATCACCAATGGATCCTACCATTAAATCAATCATGCTTTATATAAAGACTGGTAAGAGTAACCAATTCAGTTTATATTTCCATTTGTGTAATATTAGTTTCCTAACTTTGTGAAGACAACTGAAAATATAATAAAATAAATATACTGAGTACAATTTCAATATGATAGTTTTGTAAACCATTAAAACTGAATTTGATCTTTGCTCTCTTGTCTAAATATGCAGCTTTTGGCCAGTGATGCTCATCTCTTAGTATATACTTTGAATATTCAAGTATTCCTTTTTGTCACTTTTCTTTTATATTAATTCTCTAGGCTTCTGCATGTACACTTGTTAGTTAGATCACATTGCAGACTGTCACCTACAGATAAAAAACTTTTTATATAATGTCTCAAAAATTTTTTAATTTTTGGCAAATTTGTGCATTTTTTTTAAAATTTATGGATTTTCACATGATTTATACACTTAGCATACTAAGCCTTATAAATTGGATTTAAGTATTATACCTGTTATTGGAAATCTAATTCAACTTCTACTTTAAAACCTTACTTATAAGTTACTGCAAAGATTGACTGTTCACAGTTTTTGAATTTTTAGTATTCATATTTTCTTAATCATATGGATGAAATATAAGGTATAACATTTTTAGTAGCAAATTATTAACATGGAAATACTGTTTGGTGGTTTTCTACAGTAAATGTTTAAAAATATTTTTAAATACCTCCACACTAGATATACTGTCACAATCAGATTCTTTTTTGTGGAAAACATACAGACAAATACAGTATGTAATATATATTAATCATTATATTTGGTGTCCAATAATTAATATTTTACAAGGATATTGTAATATGGTTCTGAAGGAGGATGCTGAGGTTACCATGGACTGAAAATGTGAGCAACAACAAAGTTTTAGAGAAAATGGAAACAAAAAGGACACTTAGTTCACTTACACACAAATACCCTTGGGAAAGGTATGAATCCATCTCTTCTCCTGCCCAGTTATGGGTTGAAGAGCAAGACAGACTGGGTTCTTTAGCTTTGGTTGGCAACCAACCCATTGCAGAAAGTAATGGCAACCTACTGTGAGAAAAAATCTGCCTCATCAGTCATGTATCGAAAGATACATGATCACCCAAGCGTGTATCACATATGGCACATATCTGACTGATACTTAACATAGAAATAGAAAATTGAAATTTCTAGGGAACATAATGAGGAAAGAAGGCTTACTAATCTGAGACTTGCAGAATATAATGAAGGCAAGAGGAACGGAAGAAAACAGTACATAACCTATTTAACAAGCTTGTGTAAATAGTTAGTAGAACAGAGTTTAGGAGAGATAGCAAAAAGCCAAAATTTACTAAGAGCTAGAAAGGACAAGGAATTGTGGCAAGCTATGATTGCTTACATCCTGAAGGGACATGACCTATAGAATAAGTTCTAACTTCTGCTCACTGCAATTCATTTAACCTTCCTAACTGTATATATTGAGTTTTTGATATTTGGTTACCCATTTGTAAGACCTTTATATAGCATGTCTTTTCAGGACATGGAAAATCATTGCTCTCCACAACTTCTTGTCTTTTTTCTCTATACTACCTTTCTTAGTCACTGTGGTCCTTGTTGTGCCATTTGAATACTAGCTTTTCATTTTCCATTTATAACATATAACTTGTTACTTAGAATATTTTTATAATTTTCTTTTCAGATAAAGCAAAAGGTGTAATTGGTCTATCACCATAAACACCATCTATTATTTATTAGCTATTAATCATGCCATATAGGATAGTTTCTATGATAGTTGCCAATTATTATTTCATGTTAATGATTCTAAAAATGCATATCCTAAAACAAAATTCTAAGGAAAAAATATAAGAAAATTCTAACTTGTTAATTCTATAATCAGTTCAATAACCAGCCATCTCAAAACTGTATTTCAGTATATCAAGAAGAAAAAGAAAAATGCTTTATTATCATGTCATACTATAATACAGTTGTATACACAAAAATCAAACCCTGTGAAGTTTTATTTCTACAGAAAATTTAGAAACTTTCAAGAGTAAAAGAATCTTCAATACTTCCCCTAAAAAACAGATATTATTTCCTGTAGGCAATATAAAATTTGAATGTTTGTTACTTGAAAAAATTAAGAGTATTTTTTATTGAGCATTAAATTAGTAGTAATTAGTACAACTAATATTACGCTATATAAAAGCCTATCACCAGACTGATGATCTACCATCAAATTATAGTTGTATTCAGCCCCAAAAATATAACTGAAGATCATGTTAATATCTAATAATCTAATGTAAATATGTGTAATACTGTTGAATTCCACCAAAATACTGACTATCCTAGAATGTACTGTCTGTTCTAATCCAGCTCTTAGTATTACCAAGAATAAAGTGGATATTATATAAAAGAGGAACAAGAGCTGAAATTAGAGAACAGTTATTACTTTCAAGAATATATCATAAAGCATGTAAAAATTACATGTCCCTATTTGTCACAATCCCTGCCCATTCCCACTCAAAATATATTGAGGGTGTTATTTAAGTATTTACTGAAGGAGAGAACTTTTGATACTAGATAAATGAGATGATATATAATATCATATGATATAAAACAAGAGATGTGTTTGTATAAGAAATACAATACAGGTTAATAATAGAGACAAAACACTCTGTAAGATTCAGGAAATATTTTAATGTCAAGCTTACTTTTTTTAACAAAGACATTTAAGAGCCAGTTTAGCTAGAACACATGTCATTGATAATGAATGAACAAATTGTTTTGAATATTCAAAAAATATTTCTTAAGATGAAAAAGAGTTATTAAATTTCCCACAGATCAGAACTAAAGAAAAAGACTACATTTTCTTTTAGGCAAACAAAAAAGAAAATCCTGGCATTTTTTTCCTATAATAGAAGAGACAATTCATCTTCACAAAATCTATAAGAGATTAAAATTATATTCATGTGATAGAAGCAAACTGTTTGATAGTGTTATTGCAAACAAGTGAAATACTAAAAGTACACATGTTATTGATGCAAGATAAAAGAATCTTGACAGAGTAGATATTTGTGAGACAAAACCAATTTTAGCCCAAAGTCACATTCATGGGACACCCAGGAAGAAGCAAACTCACTAGAAATGGACTCTGACTTAAGAATACTAACCAGTAGAAAATACTCTATGAAATAAAGCAAAAAGAAAAAAATAGAAAAAAATGAGGATACTACATATTGGCCAAATATTGGATACCCCATATACTAGATATATGATATCTGAGATCTTATTTAAGAAGAAAATAAGAGGATGAGAATGATTTTTCAATTATTATTTCTCACAGAACAAATCAATGGAAAATTTGGGTTGAATTACTTAAGTTTATTCATAAGGTGTCTGCTTCTGAACAAATATTTTATATTATGTTTTTCAAGTAATCACAAGATAAGTAAGTGACCTAAGTTATATTTTATTGTATTTGAATTGTAAGCTTAATGATTGCTAAGATTGGCTCTTCTTCAGGTTGAGTTGATATTTGTGTTTGTTTATTATAAAAGTATTCAAGATGATCAAATATTAATTTAGTGTATTTGTCTTGAAATATTTAGTATAACTGTATTTTTTAATATTTTGAATCTCACTCTTGAAAACAGTACAGATTTTATTGTATTTAGAGTAACTTCATGATGCTGAATTTATCATTCTGTACCAAATGACCCACCTCTTTTGTTGGTTACTAAAAGGAACTGATCTTTGTATAACTGAAAGCTTTTCTATTTGTGAAACAACACTTTGAATATTTGGGGTTAATCATTGGATATTCTTTCTTTAGTCTCTGAAAACTTCACTTCATGATGTTGGATAGTAATTTATCATGCACCAATTCCAGTTCCCTTATTTGTACTGAATCAAATAAGGAGCTATTCTAACTAGTCCTTTTATCCTGATGATGGCAAATAAGGCGAAAATGAGTATTTTTTTCTTTGTAACATTAAAGTAGGTTTTCAATAAAATCTTGAAAAATTTAAATGCATTAGGCTCACTTGGATAATTGAAAAAATGTAATCTATGAAGGCAAAAACCAAAAACAATATTCTTGTTTTAAATCACAACCTGCTTTTCACTCAGAAAATGTCATTTTTTATACAAAAGAATGTCTTAGTTCTACTGTTCCAATAAAAATAGGTACTTGGGCCTTTTTATAAAATTTGTCATATATGTAGAAGTTATTTCTCATTAAATTTTTATTATAAACTAATTAAGTAATTCATCAAAAGAAAAAGATATTCTCTTGTTAGTTATAATAAAATTTTGACATCGATGACCAAAAATTAACTACACTTAACTAAATTGAACTCTTAGTATAAAACCATATAAACATGTATCAGTAGCAAAAATATAAGTTGATACTTAATGTTAATTATATAAAGTTAATTGTTAAAATCAAAGAATAAGGACCCACAGTTTAGATAACAAATCTCCCTGTTTATTTTTTTATCCCACTTATTTCAAAACTCAACAGTTACATTTAATTGCAATACAGCAAAAGTTCAAAATTTTAGAGCAACCATTGGAAAATACAAAAAAACCTATTCTGTCATTTTGTTTTAGTAAATTGACCAAATTTTACACTGAAATCTATTGGGACAATGAGAAATATGTTTCAACCTATTTTAATTTTGGATCCAACGTCTCTCATAAAAAAGATCTATTTTGCTTTTTTTTAAAAAAGGATAGGATAATTTCAAAATATTTCTTTTTTACTTAATGTTGCTTTTTGCTAAAAATTATTTTTGTACAAAAGCTACATTAGAATTTTTGAAAAATTAGTAGTGCCATAACAATCCAATTCATATACAATGTTGCTTTCAACAGATGGAACTACCAACCATTTTCTAATGCTGATTAAGAGTTATCAACCTTAAAAACAATCTACCCTAAAAATAATTTTCAGTAAATTAAAAATGAGATTAATAAAGATTTTATTCTCTTTTGCCTGTACTCAGAAAATAAAGTAGTTTGTTTCATGATTAGTTTAATGTTTCTCAAGTAGATTTGTTTAAGTATAGTTAAAGACAATTTACTTTCTTACTTTAGCTTCATGCCAGTAACAATATAAGATAATTAAACTTTTAAGGTATCTATTTCAGCCTTTGACTTTTCTTTGTTTTTTCTAATATACTTCTTTCTAACTATGTGATTTGTTTTTCTTTTCTTCTTTCCAAATATGTGATTGTTTTTCTAATATGCTTCTTTTTAACTATGTGATCTAACAGGTATCTGGCTTTAATTTTCCTTCCATAGTTTCACTTTACTATGACTCCTATGTATTACTCTTGTTGATATCTTCTAAATGTTCACAGAAAATAAATACAATACTTGATGTATAAAAATGCAACCAGAAGGACGAAATCCAGTCAATGAGAAATGTAAATAGTACCAACATTTTATGACATACACAGACAAAAAGTAACAAAATTTTACAACATACACATACAAAAAAAGTTAGTATACATTTATGGCTAGGGATTCCATATACTTATGACAGTAATTAAAATTGTAACTTAAAGAATTAAATTTAATTATCAAGCTAAAGATGAGTTGAGATCATAAAGATCATATTAAGATTAATGAGATAGATTTTTCAGGTAAGTGTATGTTTTTTTTTTTTTTTAAAGTAATTAAAAATAGCAGCTTGAAGTTATACGTCCTTGGATAAATTAATATCATGTGACAGATGCTGTAGCCATAGACAAACTCTGTATCTTAAAAAATATCAGTTTATAAAAAAGACTGTTTTTAGCAAACAAAATAACATGGTTATAAACGTATATAATTAATGAATATTGAAAAGGCCATCACATGTGTATATTTCTCCTTCTGACTGTGCAGGGAAAATGAAGAGAGAATATTAGTTGTCTTCATCTGTCAATACTGACAATGGAAAGGTTAGTCAATATTTACCAGTGTAACAGTATGACAAAAGGCTAAATATGGCAAGGAAGATTGCTAATTTTTGAAGTGAGAAGAGCTTCCCTGCCTTGAAATATTCACATTAACTGACTTCAAGCCCATTAATTCACTCTCCTCTTTTTTTCTGCTTGCTATCATGGCATGCCAGTGACAAGAATTTTATTAAGATGATGAGCCAGATTGCAGAAACAATCAAATTTGTGTCTTGTCTTCGGGCATAAATACAAGTAAGTAGTCACAAGTAAGGTGAATGATTTATCCAAACTCTTACAAAATTTCTGCTTTGTTAACTATTGTGACAATATATTTTTGCCAAGATATTTGGTAATGTTACAGAGAAAAGTATATTCATACATTTTCCCAAAGAGATCTCTGTTCATTGATTCTATTTTATGTGCCAATGACTGAAGTGCTGGAAAACACACACACACAGTAAATATGTATAGAAAAAAGCTATAAGAAATATTTCTTGATTATTATAAAAAGATAACAGAAACAATTGAACTCATAGTAATTTTCTTGTAATGCATCTCAATAGGACAATATCTGTAAACCAAACATAATCCATTTTTTTATTCTGCTCATCTAAATATTTTTTATATTATCTGGTAATTTGATTTGAAAAATCACTCAAGTGAGGATTAAACACTCAAGAAAACACTCAACTGGGGAATGAAAAGAAAAACAAGCATAAAGACTGAAGAAAAAAACACAAAATGAAAATAGAAAACAAAAAATTCACTTAAAGTGTGAATTGAAAACTAAAGTTTAAATAATTCCATCAATAGCATTTTCTGCTCATATCTCTGTATCTTTAAAGGCTGAGGAAATATTGGCTAATCTTCATGAAATTTTATGGGAACTAATAAAGAAGAGGTTTGTTTCTGTTTTTATTTTTAAGTGTTCAAACTGCCCTATATCCAACTACAAGAATCTATAAAGATTAAATTCTGAAAATTAAATAAAGAGGTCAAAGGAAACAATCACTCTGCTTTGATATGAGGTAATCAATAATAAAAGATGAGGAAGAAGTCTCAAAGTAGTGTTAAAAAGTTAAAAAATAACACACCTGCCTTCCCTATTTTATTCTATTTCTTTTCCTCCTTATTCATTGACTGATGTGTTAACCATAGACCAGCAAGTATTAAAATTAATCACAAAGTTAATGATTTCAAGAAATACTTTACCAAACAATGCCAGGAAACCTTACTATTAGAAGATGCTAAAAAGTTCTTGGGCTGGGACAAAAAGGAATTCCATTGGTGGGGGGATTCTTGATGTTTAGTCAGATTTTTGGAAGTGGGCCAGGCCTTGAACTTTCAGAAGTACCTCATAGTAAAATCTATTTAAAATGATTAAGCTCAGATTCTACACATAATGGATTTTAAGCCATCCGATGATATGCTGTTCCACTTAAAAAGAGCTGGGTAAAACTATGTGAAAATAAAAATTTAAAGAATCTCCTCTATCTTTATGGATCAGTTATAATTTACAATAAAAAAATTAAAAGCTAAGTGAAATAACTATGGCATTTGTAAAGATGGGCCCTTGAATATTTTAATAATGAACAACAAATTCTTACTAGTTTAGATTAAAAAGTAATTCTAAATCTGAGAGATTATTACTTGGAGATTTGCTAGCAGAAATCTTTAAGAGAAATGAAAAAAAACAAAGAGAGAATGTGTTGAAAATATATATGGTGATGAAAATTGGTCTATGTGAAATAAAACACCTATACACAGATAAAAATCAAACTCAGAAAAACTAGTTCTGACTAAGCAGAAATATGACAAACCTTCTCTAATCAAGTTATAGAGAGAAATGAGAATAAAGAAACCAAAAAGCTGAAAACCATTAAACCACTGACAAGCCTATAAGGTGTATCCTGAATATCAGAATTTAATCACAATATGAAAAATAAGAAAAATATTTTATTTCTATAAAATAGGATAAGAAGACACTTTATTGTAATAAGTTAAGTTTTTAATACTTTTTCTAGGCTTATGGCCATATCATGTTGAAAGCTGGCTCTCATATGATCACCAAAGTTCAGCAACTTCAAGCTTGGTCAGTAACTTGGGAATACCAGGAGCTGAAAGATTGGATGTGCAGGTTGTGTAATGGATAATGGCTTGGAATTGGAAATCAGAGAGCCAAGTTTCAATTCCAGTCAGGTTTGTTATATTCACTTACATACAAATATCATTGAGAAAGGTATGAATCTACCTCTTCCCTCCTTCCAGCTATGGATTAGTTAGTAGGATTTGTATCAGTAAATCATTATTATCTCCAAAAAATTCTTATAATCTAAAAATAGTTTCTGGTTTTAAATAACCTGCAAAAGGTTGAAAAAGACATAAAAAAAAAAATAAATCAATCAAATTAATATTTTTCTTATAGTATTTTTCAATATCTGGAAAACATAGAAAACAAATATTAAATTGAAAAAATAAGCCCAAAACTATTCTATAAAGAAAATTTGTATGATTTGTATTTATTCAGCTCAACTTAGAAATCTAGTCTAATGAGTAAGACATCATAAAATGAAAGAACAAGTAAAACTTGTCTCATCAGATTTAGGAAACTTTACTGCTTATTAAGTCCAGTGTCTATGAGAAAGGCAATAATCACACACATATTAAAAAAAAAAAAAACACTAATACAACAGTTAAGATATACTGTATTAAACAACAAAGATCAGAATAAAGACCTGAAAAGCAGATGAATACTGACAGGTCCAAATTATCTACTCATAAATATATGGAGGTCATGATGGACAATAATTGGTTGGTAAAAAAAAACAGAAAATGGGATAAATTGAATATAAAAAGAAAATATTGAATTTACATTATAGGATGTGTTTTAGATATATCTGTGAAATTTAATTTTTATTTGTGGTTGAATTTTGTTTTTTAATCTTATTTCAAATAGGACTTTTATAACATTTTACAGCAAAATAACAAGATAAAAATATGTTGTGATATGGTAACAGTAATTATTCAAGTATTCTATGCATTCAGCTCAGCAAGACATGTTTATATAACATCATTTTAAAAAAAAGTATTAAGTAATATGAAAAAGAACTGACCTTGTCATACTTGACAAATTAATGGTTTCACAAAATTTTCTTTGCAGGAATCCAAATTATGGTTGTAGCCAAATCATGTAAACCAACAACCTTAACTCATCTGTATAGAACCAAGAGAACAGAAACCACTGACTGGCTGAGTTTATTGCAGCTCCATTAAGCATTGCACAAAAAACATTGAGGAAGTTAAGTGTGTTTTGACAGAGATTCTACTGCTACCCAAAACAATATGGGAAGCTCAAAACTCTTGTGGACCATAAGTTTTCTTTACTTCCAGAATGAAAATAGTATCAGAAAGAAAATGACACTTTTAGGTAGAAACAAAATCAGAATTTAATGTTTTTCGTTTGTTTGTTTGTTGATTTAGTTTTCTGTTCTTATTGACTCAGGCAATCTTGTGAAAATGTGAAATGTGACGAAGAAAGACGTTGATTTTCTAATGCAATATCAGTTTTGATGATAATTATCACCTAGGTTTCCTCTACAGACATATACATGCATAAATACACTTATTTAATTACAATCCACATACATTACAATAAAGGTTGATAATATTAATGGAACTTTTCAGACAGTAGACAATCATTCATATCATTAGGTGTGATTCTCAGTTATAATAAAATAATTTTGTTGATTTCTTTAATGACAAGGGAACATTACCAAAATGTGATAACAAAAATACCCTCTTTCATATAAACATCAAACAACAAATTTTCAGTATTCACTTTTTAGACTTAAAACTCCACAGAAGGTCAGAGATTACTGATCAAAATATCTTGATTTCAAATGTCAAATTTTGATAAGTGTACATCATAAAAAACCTAATCCACTACAGCATTTTATATCTGCTCAAAGTGCTTCAGCTGCTAATGATGTGGTTTAACTTTTGCTCTTTTATGTACAAATGCAGAATTCTTTTAGTGCTTTGTCATTTCAAGGTAATTATGTTTCTCCACAACTTCCTGTTTTTTGTTGCTCTAAGAAACTCTTGCTCTTTTACCATGAATCTTTGTCAATGTGATCCTTGTTCTACCATTTTCTTACTAGGTTATTTTCTGTTTCCTCTAGCTTCTCTTGCCCTCAATATACCCTTACAAATTTAAATTCTGAGCTTTCTTCCCTCATTATGTCCCTTCAAATTTAGTTGTCTCTTTATGCTTGCCAACAGCAGTTTCATTGTCATTCCTATTTCACTCAATGTTATTCCTTACTCACATGGTCTGTCCATGTTATTCTCAGAATTTACTCTGTAACCTTCTACCCAGAATTTCCCCCACCTCTGGCCTTGTACAGAGTGAATTTCAATAAAAAAAATACAAAAACAGCACTCAGAACTGTTCCTTTTGCTACCTACCCTTAAAGGTTAGTCCTTGTCTAATAGATCTTTTTTTCTGATTCTGCCATCAACAGCATATGTTAAGTTTATGTCTGCCAAAAATAAATCCTGATAAGCATTCTAGTAATCTTAGAATCATCTTGCTGTACATGTTAAATAAATCCAGGGAGAAAACACATCCCTGTTATATACCACATTCTTTTTTTGTTCACTAAACTTATTCTCTATCCATATGGAAACTGTATGTTCCCAGTAAAGGTTATAATTTGAATAACTTTTCAATTGAGTTTTTTTCACATTTCTAGGAATTGTTCATGTTGGATTTTATCAAATGACATTGTGCAATCTATGAAACACAGGTATAGAACTTTCTGTAATTGTACTGCTTGCTTTGATTGCATTCTGAAGGTAAAAATTGCATTTCTTGTTACAGTGTTTTGAACAAAGTCACGCTATTCTTACCCTATTTGCAGTCTAATTCTGTTACAATCTGTAATCATTACAAACCTAATTACTAGTTTCTTTTTTCTAATACTGTTCTTATTTTCTGTGAATTATCATTACTTCATGGTAGATATAATGGTGATGTCTTGTTGCCTTCTTTGTAGTTTGGAATTCAGAATTTTCCTTCTTCTAGATTTTGTTATGGCAACAAGACAAGAAAGCCCAGTCTACCCTGATATACAATCCATAGCTGAGGTAAGAAGATAGAGTTATGCCTATCCCAAGAGCATTTATGTAACTTTGAATACAACAGACTAGACAAGAATGTGAAATCAGTTCACTTTCCACACTGTTACACTACTTAAACATCCCCCACCTAAAAATAAAAAATACTTATAGAATTTAAAGGAATAGATCTTTATACACATCAAACCATATGCCACCATATACAGTAAAAATGAATCACTGCTTTTATTTAAGTTTTGGGGTTGGGTTATTAACATTTTAACAATATTTCAGCCATTCTCTATCTTCAGGTAAATGTTTTCAAATACAGAATGAGAAAAAATGTTATAATACAACAGTACACAAAGTGGTTTACAAGCAAATCAAAAGCAAATAAAAGACTATGCATATGACATAATTCCATAAAGAGAAATGAAGAATATTCAAATATAACAAAACCAATTGACTATTGCTTTTTTAATTTAAATTTCAATTCTCAGCTCTCCAATCTATAAAATTTTACTGATTGTAAGATCAAATCACATTCTAGAGGCATCATGTTTCTATTATATTTCCAATGCAAAATAGCAGCTATTGTCTCTGAGTTAAATTTTTTCTTTATTCTTAATTGATTTTCCTCAAAGTCTTCTCATTATTTATTCACACTAGTACTTACTATTATGTTCCAATTGGATACCAGAAAGAAATAAAATTAATGAACTTTTCTTAAAATACATAAATTTTCTCAATATTCGTTTTCTTTTCATCACACAAACAGTAATGTTGTTTGCAAAACATCTATCAGCATAATTTATGATGTTGTTAACAGGGGCAAGAAATGGCTTGTTAATTTTAATGCCTCCAAAACAAAACTGTTCTATTTTAATCGGCTGAGAGAACTTGCTTGCCTTCTATCAGAATACACTGCACATTCTCAGACTAACATTTTCCATTGACATGAATTGGATAGATTATATTGAATTAATTGCTAGGTCTGCTGCTAGAAAAGTTGGTTCACTGTGTTGTGCTACACAATTTTCTTGTCAGAATCTATCTTACACATTTATAAGTCTACCATTCATCCTTCTTTGAATATTGCTGTCACATCTGGTCTGGTGCTCCTTCTATATTTTTAAAGATTCTTGATAAAATCCAAAGAAAAATCTGCAAGTTTATTGGTTCTGACTTGGCATCTCAGTTTCCGTAACTTTCCCACTGCCATAATGTAGCTTCCATGTGCCTTTTCTATAAATACTTTCATAGAAATTGTTTTGATGAACTTTGCTCTATGGTACCTAGACTTTATGAATTTAAGCACACTACTAGATTGGCAGTGAAATCTCATCATTTTTCAGTTGAAATGGTTATATGTAACTGTAATTTTAATGCTAACAATTTCTTCCACCACACTTCTCACTTGTGGGATTCTCTTCCAGTTTCCTGCTTTTTAGCTAACTTTGACCTTCAAAAATTTAAATGCAATGTCAATTATTATCTTATGTCTTCTTACTTCCTGTTTTTTTTTTGTTCTCTCTCCTTAATATTGTTTTTTCTCATATTTTCTAATTCAGTAACCTCTTGGGTCTTAGTGGCTTTATTACCTTGCTAGGGGTGAAATGATTAAAAAACAAAACTACAACACCATATCAGCTAAGAAATGTGATCAGTATTAATATAAAATATATACTCAAAGCAAGGGAACAAATTGTTTAATATAAACACAGATTTAATTGCATGAACATAAGACAAATCTTTCACAATTTCTCTGGACATTTAAAAATTACCAAGTGAATCACACATCAGAATTCTTATTTCATCATCAATTATATTAGAAACAAATACTGCAATGTTTAAGTTTTTAACTTTCAGTTATATTCTTAAGAATTCATATGCAATATAATATTAGATTATATGTTGCTTCTGCTGCATGTAAAAAGGCAAATTGTCACTTTATAGAATATGAAGAGTGAAACAGATATGATGTTTTATCATGAATATATTATTCAATTAAAAAAAAAAGCAGTTTTAGCCAATTACTATACTGCCTTTAACATTTTTACATTCTCTTATAAAATATCACATTATATTTATATATATATATATATATATATATATATATATATATATATATATATATATATAATATAAAGGCTGAAACACTAATATTCCATGGTTATAATTTATTACATTGGAATCGTAATCATGATCCAATTCATCAGACCTACAAATTCAAAAAGAATTCGAAAAATATAACTCTGGGTATGAAAAAAAAAATTTATACATATTATATTAGTTATATTTTCTAATTTCTTTTTGAATTTGTAGGTCTGATGAATTGGATTGTGATTATGATTCCAATGTAATAAATTATAACCATGGAATATTAGTGTCTGAGTCTTTTATATTATATTCTTACTCCTGGACATTGAGTTCTACCTGGATTCTATCCTCTCAGATGTCGACTTAATAATCAATAAAAAATTTTTCTTTATAACTTTTTAAAAAAGATTACTAGAAGTAAACTTATATTTTAAAATAAAATTTTGTACTTTCTATGAATAATTTTCTAATCGACTATTTCATAGAAAATCCCCAAAATTTAAAAAAAAATTTAAATCATTAACAAACATCAAATTAAATTATTTGTAGACAGTCTAGAGACATTCAAATTTATATCAAACATTAATCTTTATGAACCCCCAAAATAACACTTTCAAAGTAAAACAACAGCATCTGTTTCTAGCTTTTTTTACAATGAAAATTAGTAACATCTTCTCTTCTAACTTCCTTCTCTCTTTTTCTCTCCATGAGTTTTTTCTTCTCTACCCCTTCGATTTCAATATATAACTTCCGTTAAGTTAACCGTTTAAATGTGTCAATATCTGCTAACTCACTCATGTCTTCTCTCTCCCCCCCTCACTTCCTCACTTTGTTAGTTTACATATGTTTAAAATGTCAAAAATTTGTAAATTTTATTTTTATTTTTTGTTTGGAAGTAAAGTCTGATGATCCGCAGTCCTTTTAAAAGGGCTGTGGTGAAATAATTTATTACATGGAACCTTAAAGTGATCTGTTTTTATTTAAATTATTTGCTCTGGATTTACATTGAGCTCTCTGGATTGTATCCTCCTTAGGTTTACCCATACGGATTACCTAGTTTTTCATAAACTAATATATATATATATATATATATATATATATATATATATATATATATATATATAGACCACTAATATTATATATATATATATATATATATATATATATATATATATATATGGTTCCGTTCAGATGCCACAGAACAAAGTCGCAAGTCATCATGCCCCAGGATTTGAGCATACTGGCCTTATTCAAGAAATTGATCATGTCAGATTATGTGCTCTCTCTCATAAATTGTAATTAAGGTCCATCAACATAGAGTATAAACCACAGATCTGCTCTGTGGATTGAGCAGGTATCTGTAATAGGGTTTAGCTATCTGCCCTGGCAGACAGGTGTGCTTGGAAACAAGGAGAAGCTGGCTATATATAAGTAGTTAACAAATTTACAGCAATATTAATGAATGGCATTAGAGTAGTCATTAGGGAGCAGTGTCTATGTTAAATTTGAAAATCATGGCTGGAGTGTTTATTTTTATACAGGGAACTTCATAAATGTAAACTTTTATCAAAATAACTATCAATAAAATATTGATATTTGGCCTCACTTTTGCAGAAAAAAGAAAATTTCATTGATTTACCAGCATTTAATATTGTTGACTACTAGTTAAATAAAACAGAATTAAGTAGAAGAGTATAATGTGTACATATCTGAAAGAAAACATCAAATTAAATTTTTCTTTCAATTCTTCTGAATTTAAAATCAAGAGCTTGCAATATCAATTCAAAATAATGAGGAATTTCTTTTCATTCTCTTTCTCATTAAAATATTTCTATGAGCTTCAGTAGTAAAATACTTGTATATATGATTTCTCCTAACTCCCTCATAAAAAATGATAAAAATCTTAGCCCTGGTTTAATTCAATACTTAGTTGTACAAATATATTCAATATGGAAACTAAAAGCCGTGAACTACAACAGAAAGATTTTTCTATCTCCAGTGAAAATTTCAATCATCAGTTAATACTAGATTCATTAATTATTTTCATGACAATATCTTCAAATTTCCTTTTTGAGCCTGGAAAAATGGTCTGCAAGTTTCCTCATTCTTTTATCTAGAACTCCAATCAACAGACATTAAAAAATAAATATAAAAAGCAAAAATTTGAATTTATGCAAAAATGATTACCATATTTGCCAACTGAGAAAAAGTCCAATTTTTAAGTATAAAAAAACAATAGATTATATCACTTAATTTTAAACTCTGAATCTGACAGCCTCTTTAGATTACATTATCTGTCTTAATTTTGGAGGGTTAGACAGCTGAAGTTTCTGGGGCACATAAGTAGGGTGGAGGACATGGAGAATCTGATACTCACAGGACAGATTGAAAGTAAGAGGAAAACAATGCATAATATACTTAGTGAGGTTGAGTAAATAGATGGCTGAACAGGGTTTAGGAGAAATAACAGAAAGATAAAATTTATTAAGGGCTACAAGGGACAGGAAGTTGTGGAGAACCATGATTACCTGAGGGGACATGGCATATAAAAAGAGAAATTCAAATGATACATCTAAATTTGAATTAACACCTCATAATTTTAGGTATTAACTTGTTTACTAGATTTAACTATTATATCATCAACTTGTAATATAATAAAAAAATACTAAAGTAAAATTTATAAAACAATAGACAAAACATTAAATGAATCAAGTTTTTACCTAAAATAAAATGTTTTTTTTTAGATCATAATGGGAGAGGAAATAAATTATTAAAATATTTATTTAAATTTCATTATTTTGTTTTCCTAGAGTTCTAAGTAGTTATATTGATGCCCTATAAATTTTCTTAAAAGTTTTGATGGTGCAAAAAAATTTTCACACAAATATAAATACTTTGCTGTCTTGTAAAATACAATCATAAACAGATGCATTCTCAAACTTATGCAATAAAAAGACAACCTCTTATCAGGTGCGTTTCATAAACATTTGAGAATATCATTACTTAAATGTATCATCCTTCTTCTTAGACTTTGGAATTTGCATTGCATCCTTCTACCATATCTATCTTTCAAATAATCTGCACCACCCTATTACTTCTATTCAATCAGTGTAATTTAAAAGGGTCTGTCAATGATCAGAGATATGACTTGATTTACAGCTGAATGTTAATGAACACAAGATGATGTAATGTACTGTTTATTGCTGGTATCTCTGCACCAGCTTCTAATAATTACTAAGATGGAGTTGATGTCTGATACTATTATGGGAGTGACACATGTCAATATCTCTTGGCTGCCACTTGTGAGTGTGCAAGTGAGTGAGCAAGTCAAGAGAACAAGAGAGTGAGTTGCTATACTTGCTCTTAGAAAAATGCTCCACTTTGGTATAAAACCAGAGATAGAAACCAGAGTTTGGAGTAGGGAAGATCAAATTATGGTATATAGATAAAAAAATATCAATAAAAATAAAGGATGTCAGAGAAAGGCAGAAAAAAACATCCCTTGGTTATTTGCTTTATCAGTCAGTTGCAGAGAAAATGCAAAAATGAAAACTGTTGGACAAGTTTAGCAATCAACAATGATAGGCCAAGAAAGGAGTTTATTCATTTCATTTTTTATCATTATTCCTGGTTCTGTTGATGAATGATTATGCATTTTTTTTTTTCTTTTACTTCTGATCTGTCAAGGGTTTTTTTCTTTCTTCTCTGGTTGGTAATTTCTAACATTTTTCTAAGAATTCTATTTTTGCTTTATCTTGGCTATATTTTTACAATAATTTCTAACTTGAACAATTTTTTAAGCTAAAATAGACAATAAAGACATATTCTGAGAAAATAGGACAGAGAAAAAGAAGAGTGCAATATGTCTTTTGTTTCATACAAAAATGTTGTTCCCAACTAAATGAACAGATCTTGCAGACAGATAACATAGTATCTTAAAGATCATATTGAAAGAAATGGGGGAGCAAAATTTATTTTAGCTGACAGTTAAACTTTAGTGTTATTAATGCTCTAAGAAAACCTATAAAAGATAATTCATTGTATCTAAACACTCATAACTTTAATTGAAAGATAGTTTTTCTCTTTGATTTTTATTTCTTTTATCCTGGCAATAATTGTAGATGAGGTTTGAAAGATATACATATATGTATTTTGGGTTCTGTTAACAGTCACTTTTAAATAATGCTCCATATATAGCATTGGAATTTTCCTGAATTTATATTGAATAACCACAGTTTTATTCTTCTGAGCTTGTCTTTATAACAAAGAAAAAAACAACAAAAAAACCCAGCTAAAATTAGACCATAACAATCACCTTTATTGTATACATTAACATGATAGGAATGATATTACTCTAAAGGGCTTTGGTAAACAATTTAATGAAAGAGACATAAGAGAGATTCTATTGATCAACAATAAGCATATCATAGACAACACAGAGATTTCTTGCTGGCATATATATATATATATATATATATATATATATATATGAGCACTACTATAATGTAATGCTTAAGAAACTAGTTTTAACAAAGCACAATAAATGAGTATTGTTCCCTTATGTTAGACTAAACATATCTATATAAACAATATAAACATGGATATGAGGGAGTCATGAAAGGTTCTTGGCCTAACACACTCCAAAAACATTGAGCAGAGAAATAAAAAATTCAAAATACCTTCTTGGTCAGGCTGAGAACCTTATATATGAAATGCATATGCTTTATCTCTGTTTTAAATACAATCAGTATATTAAACTAAATTCAGCATAATAATAAATCTGCAAACATAAAGATAAACACACACACAACATTTTCAGTGTGCACAAGTACTAGAGGCAACATTTGGATTCAAGGAGGAACACACAGATACTCTGATCTTAGACAGAAGTGGTAATCATAGATAGGTACAAAGCTAGTATATATATATATATATATATATATATAACATCTCTTTATTGCTGCTTTTAAATATTACCAGTGCAGCAGAGTTGCCATGTATCATTGGAATGTACAGCTTTTACTATTAATTTTTAATGGGAACACACATTTATGTAATTAACATCTATTAGATGTTCCAGTAAATTGATAACTATTAAAATCTAAGACTAACAGTTTTTACCTCACTTAAGTGATTTAATCAAATATAGTACACCTCCTTAGGCAGGAGAAATAAATAGAAAAAAGGTTATGCCTATAAAACGTCTATTTAATATATGTATAGAAAAGTATGTAATGTTTGCTAACTTGCTGATATATTTGTGCATTTGTGTATACACTCTTGATCTAAAAACATAATGGCTGTTTGCCAAATAATGTGCTGGTCCTCAGCCCACAAAACAACTCTTACCTAATGAACTCTACAAGACCTCTAACTTTCTTTTCTGGAATTTGGTGCCACAATGCTAATAGCAGGTCCTTCAAATGTTGAAAGTTATATAATACAGGCAATCAATACATTAAAATTAAGTGCTCAAAGTTGGCTTATCTTATCTCTGATTCTACATATACCATTGTTATGAGACAGTAGCTGCCATTCTTGCTACTGGTAATATTTAGGATTATCAGTATATATATATATATGAGTGTGTGTGTAGAGCATCCTGGTATGGAGTCCTAATAAACTTGACTCAGAGAAAATTACTAGTAGAGTGAGTTCAATCCTCAATACATACCCCATGGTTTTGTACTATACTAAACTTGGTAAAGACATTCATACATACATACATACATATATTCACTCAAGTCACAATTTGGGGATTGGTAAATAAAAAATAAAAAAATTCTGTGATGCAACCATTAAAACCAGAGTTATATATAGACAGTGACTGAAATGAAAATACTTGAATGAAACAGTTTAAATGAAAGTTTGATATTGGATTATGCAGTCATATATAGCAACTTTTAGAATGAAGTGAGTTTTAGCTATGAAAAAATTAGCTATTTTTTAAACTTCAGTACATGTTTTACTTTTTAAATGACAAGGCTCTTAAAGTAATTATGCTGTATTAAATTATATAATGTAGTTTCAGTGTGCCTTTTCTATAAATGTCTTCATGGTAATTGTTCACTCTTTGGAACCTCATCTTTATGGATTTAAGTGCAGTACTAGGTTTTATCATTGTACAACTGAAATTGTTAGATGTTACCATAAATTCTATGCTAACAGTTTCTTCTCCCACACCTCTCACTTGTGAAACTCTCTTCCAGCTTCTTGCTTTCCAATCAATTTTGATCTTAAAAAATTTAAATGTAATGTCAATCATCATCATCTTCTTTCTCTTTAATTCCTGCTTTTTATTGTCCTCTCTCCTTAATAATTTTTTCTCATATTCTTTCACACTCAGTAACCACTTGTATATTATCTTTATTACCTTGCTTGGGGTGAAATGATTAAAAATACCTTGTTGAGTGTATTTGTGAATCATTTAATGGTTTGAAGGAAGGTTAGCAGTACAAATAAATATAAATAGTGAATTTTAATACTGGCAAGACAACAGATTAAAGTATTATAAAAACTACAAAAACATTAGGAGAGTAGCCAAAAATACAAGCTGACAATTTTTTTTACCTTTTCTAATAAATCTGCTACTTCAGCTAATGCTGACATGAATGTGGAATGTTAATTTAACCTCAAATTTCTAGTATATTCCAATATCAAAATGTTACTTAAACTGGAAAATAGTTGTGGGTTGTTACATTCTTTTAAAAATACACAATATTTTCAAACCCTATAAAAAATAATTTTTATGCAAATGCACAAAAAGTTGAGTCTTGATGAAAAGTAAAATATAGTTTGTGTATAGAGACTTTTAAAACTCTAAGAATGAAAATAGCATTAACAAAAATGCTTCTAGCTAATTAATCTTAGATTAACAAGCAAAAAGGTTTGTTCTTTTATGGAAAGTTTTTTAATGAACTGTTGAAATTTTTAATCAGTTAAAATCTTTTATGTATTTCACTTCTAAATATAAAGAGGCCACTCAAAATGTAATGCCTTCTATTTTGTTAACAGTATAACATTAGAGTCTGAACCTTCTCACCAAATATAGCAGTCTTGAGATGTATCACTGAAATCTTCCATGTAGAAAAAATGCACCCATTTACATCAACAGTTGCTAAATGTTTACAGAGATCAATCAGTGGATGTGAGCAGAGTTAGGCAGTGTGAAATGTGTATCAGCATTATATATAATATGCCATATTCCAGGTGGAATGTAATAAACATAAATTTATAAAATGAAGAGTGCATTGAAAATACATAACCAATGGTGGTGATTATGTGGAAAGTAATATTTGTAGTTAAAAAAATTGTTCTATCAAAGTGTGTTATATTTTACTCCCTGTATCTGTTATAATTTCCATGGAAATATAGAGAATGCATTACATTCAGAGCATTTTTGACATTTCTAAAGACTACCAGTTTTTGCCCTCATCAGAAATTTGATTACAAGTGCCCTTGCTGTCTTCATCATTAACTGCTCATCTCTTTATAAGTCTATTCACCCTTCCTCAATATATTTGCAAGTTATGTCTTATTATTAACTTGTACATACTATAAATATGCAACAAGACTTATAAAGCTGAGAAGAATATGTTTATTCATACTGAATGATGAACAAAATCAACCACACTTATCTTTTTTAATCAAATATTGACACTGTAGAAGCATTTCCCAGTGTAGTGGGGGTTACCTTTATTCTGTATTTATTGATGGTTATTGATAAGAGAATAACTAAGCTACTAAAGCAGGGAAGCAGCTATTAGAAAGTTTAAAGGTGAATCCTTTATACCTATCCATTCAACCTTTCATTAAACCCAGCTGGCAAGTGATAAATGAAATATTAAGCCAGGTGAAAGACTATTTTCCTTCAGGTTACCAACTCGAAAAGAATATCATCATAACAATGAAAATAATGCATAAATCTATACAACTACTTATATGAGTGACAAATTCTTCCTGATGACTAGGAATGTTATCTTCATAAAGGGCATAGAAATTAGACTATGTTCCTACATGTTGGTGACAAATAAATTGTCATATGTTGTATAAAGGTATTACTTTAAAAATGTTCTTCTGAAGTACTTAAAAATCAAAAAGATTAGCATCATAAAAAACATACTGAACAAAAAATGATATTATACTTTGATGTTGTCAAAACAAATTAAGCATAAGATTATATTAATTTATTATCAATCAAATATCATTCCATATAACTAGTACAAAGAATGTATAATAAGCAATAATAAAAAAAAAACTCTCATGGTATTTATGTGCATGTACATATATTTTTAAAATGACACTTGAATAATGCAACATTTATATTCTGTTAGACCTATTTTGGGCCCTTTCCAGTGTTCTTTAGGTATATTTGATTCTTTTGGGTAAAATTTATATCAGCCAAACAAGATTTTAAAATTTGCATTTACACAATGTCTGAGATAGGTTTAATTCATTTTCAAGGATATTTGTGTTCAAATACTAAACTTTATTCTGAACTTTCCTATTTTTATATTTTAATGTACATTTATTTCAATACTTATTAAAATACAAGCAAAAGATAAAATAGAATAATCTATTATTGATTTACCTTATACAAATCATAATTCAAACAAAATCAGAATCTAAAAATATTGTAAAGATTCCAAAACAAGCATGTCTTCAATACAATTCTATATAAATATATTTGAAGATTTAAGCTACAAGTTCCATCAAACATGTTTTATTTTTGATGTTACTCTCCTTTTAATATCTTCAGACAGCTCTCTGATGTTTATACATAAGTCTGCACATAGACACAAATACATACACACATGTGTGCATTTGCAAACTAATATAGTTATATACCCACATATACATACATGCATAAAAAATGGTCTGAAGGTGCATATATTTCAGATATATATATTTAATCTAAAGATTAAACCAAGACAATAAAAATAACTATCTTTTTAATAGAAACTTCTAAACTTGTTACTAATTTACATTGCTTAACACTTATATAAAATGAAGTGCCAAAAAATACAAAATGGCTACTTGATAATGTATAGTTTGTTCTTTCACTAGCATAATGGTGACTACACAACATGGAATAGAGTACATGCTTTTGTATGGGCATATCTACCAGGCACATTGTAAAATTGCCTAGGAGTTTTATTTTCTGGAGTTGGTTGCAAAACATTTAGTAAGGTTTGCAACATACATGCTCAACAGAATTTAAATCTGGCCATCATGTGAGACAATAGAATACAGAAGGTTATCTGATTGTTCCTGGTTCATACAATGGTGTTGTATTATCATGATGGAACTAACTATCAGCACCAGTAAACAAGGCAAGTATATAGGTATGCAAATTGTTTGCAACAAGACCTGTGCATGTCAAACCTGTTTCAAGAGACCACAGTTTTATTAATGATACCTATGAACTTCAACAAAACACACATCTCACCATTACAAAGTCCAACCAATTTGTATAACAGCCTGCTGATAGACCAGATCCATTGCCTCATGCAATATACAAACTTCACATACAAATTCTACTGTTGACCTGAAACAGCTGGAAGCACAAGTCATCTAACCAGGTAAGATGATGTCAGTCTACAACAGTTTAATAGTGATATTCTCTAGCCTAGGTTAGGTTCAGTAACCAATGCTGTGGAATTGATTATGGTATCCATATTGGTGAATAGCAATAAAATATCATGGAATGGAGTGTACAGTATATTCACTGATAGGGTGAGAGGCAACAGAATTGTACTTTTTATTAGGTGGTTATCATCCTTGTCAGTTCTCTGTGGTCCCATTCTTGTGCTGTCTATGGATGTCTGCAGCTTTTACATTCATCTGATGGATTCACATATTCCTTATTGCTACTGTTACACAAGGAAAAAACTTAGAATAGTTGCTATCTTGGAGATAGTGTGCCATCTTTATGGCCACATATATCATTATTATCAAATGGTATTAAAACTTGCTTATGTCCCATGGCCGCCATACTCTTATGCAATAAGTAAAATGTTAGTGTAGCTATGGCTGCAATGGGACACAGACCAGCTGATTTTGTTTGTGTTATGTAATAATACAGGCATCATTCATTAAGTTAATTTCTACAAGTTGGGAATAGTGAACTGCTGTTTTTAATTTATGGTACAGTGTAACCCGGATATAAGAGAGTTGTCAGGACCGGAGAAGAAGTCTCTTATATCCGGGTTTGGTCTATTTTGTTTAGGTAAGTATGGCTCTAATTTGGGACCAGAGAAAATCTCTTTTATATCCGGGTTACATTGTATTTACATTTCATAAAAAAAAAGCACAAATATATCTTTAGAAAGGCATTATACATTTGGCCAATTTTCTTCCTAATGTTTGTGGAAACTGAATATTTTTCTATAATATATTATAATAATATCTAGCTCTCAAGTTAAATAATAAAAACATTTCAACGGCTTTACTAATGTAGAGGAAAGAATCAGGTAACTTACATTCAGGATATTGTGTGAAGTATCATCCTTATTTTTTATCATATTATTGTAATACTTTTATTAGAGTATGTGTTCTTCAGATTAAGTTTTTAAATATTAAGAAAACAATTTACCCAATGTTACTGGTTGAAACCTGTTGACAAGTCTATAAGCAGAAAATAAGAACACAAACAAATTTATGAATGTTAATGATATTTCATCTTATGAATACAGAAGCAGTATTAGTTTAATCATGTAATTTTAGATGAAAATCTACAATGTTGATTAAAAAAAAAAAACATCATCTCAGAGGAGCTGTACCCAGTGCCAATTGAATCAATATTTAGAGAGGACATGTAGCTAACAAAAAATAGTCAATGGATCTTAATAGAAATTCTGGCCATTTATGACTTATTTGGCAATATTTATAATGCATGATCTCTATCTGATGCACTGTAGCCTATTTATGCCAAGATATAAAAATGAAAATGTTTGAATGGACAGAACCAAGGACAAGAAAAATAGTTTTATCTTGAAGGTATAATGTTGGGTCTCCAATCACTGAATAATCAGAAAACTCAGAAATAAGACATTGGGGTGGGGTGGGGTGGTGTGGTGTGGTGTGTTGTGATGAAAATGATAATCCTAATTAACAACAATGGAGCTTTTCCTCATGTCATAAAATATCATTTTCTCCATGTATGCATAAGGATCAAGAAGGTCTCAGAGAAAGGTGATCCAAATAGAGTGTAAGTCTATCAGCAAAGAAAAGAGAAGAAAATCTATAGTTCTTTACATTAAAATTGTATGAGTATGCCTTTGTCTCCATCATCATCTTTTGTGTTGTGTTCCTTTGCAATGTGGCTGACCATTTCTTGCCTCAACTTTCTATCCTGTGTCCCTTTACTATCCCTCCCTGTTCAACCATCCATTTACACAAGCTTAGTAGGTATATGAAAATATTGTTTCTTTCTTCTACTCTTGCCTTCAGTATATCCTGGGAGTGCCAAATTCTCCAAACTCTCTTTCCTTATTATGTGTCCTAGAAATTTAAGCTCTCTTTCTGATCTTATGCATTTTCTGCCTTTGAATTTTATATTTTCATTTTTTTTACCTCTCATTCGATTATGTTTCAGATGGTTAATTTTCTGTCTTCAGTTAGTGTCTTCATTCAGCCAAACCTATTCCTCAAATAAATGTTACTTTTTGACAGTTTGTTTTGTCTCTGAATTAATATCAGAAACTTGTCATCTGTTATTTCCAAGACTATCAAGTTGGTTGCTTTTATATTTGTCTTCTTTTTTAATTGAGTTCACCCCAAGCAAGGCAGTAAAGCCACTGAAGCACAAGGGGTTACTGGGTGTGAAAGAGTTAAAAAAGAGAACAATTACTGGGGAGTGAGAACAGAGGGAGAGTAATCAGGAGGACAAGAGATAACAATTACATTTAAATTTTTGCAGATTAAAGTTGGCTGGAGACTATGGAGCTGAAAATGAGTTCCACAAGCAAGAAGTGTGAGAAAAATTTTTTAGCATAGAATTTATGGTTACTTCTAGCCAACTCAATTGTAAATTGGTGAGACCTTGTCACCAGTCTAATACTGCTCTTAAATTCAAAGAGTGTAGACAATATAGCAAAAAGCTCAACTGAACAATTACCACAGTATTTATAGAAAAGGCAAAGGGAGATAATCTAATGGCAGGGGATGGGAGAATGACTGAAGCTGAGATGACAGATCAGGGCCAATAATATTGCTGATTCTTCGTTGGATTTTATCAAGGAGCTCTAGATATATAGCAGGAGCACTGGACCATAGGTGGCAGCAATATTATAAGAATGGATGAATGGTATACTTATAGATATAGATAAACTCTGGAGAAAAAATACTGAAAAGGAGGATATAAGGTCTCCCAAAAGAATAAAAAGTACATTTATTATTTCTTATTGAGAAATATTAAAACCTTATTTCAGATACATTTTATTTTAGAAGCAAATATTTCTGTATCTACCTGATATATTAAATAGGTAATGTAAATCTACATAAAAGCTGATGTTAAATTTAAGCATAGATCAGCAATTTTTAAAAATGTGAATATGCTTAAAACTTTCTTACTGTTTTAGTTATTAATTCAAAATTATTTCCTTTAAGAAAATTTGCCAGTTAATTCTGAAAAAATTGATTCTGTTGATTTTGCATTAATTTATATGTATAAAATTAGTGAGCTTAATCAGGGCTGAAACAAAGTCATAAAGTAGAGTAACTAATTAGAAAAAAATTCAAAATAATTTGCTTATGATAATTTTATGAGAAGCAAATTTTATATTTGTTAAAATTATCCTTGTATATCACAAAGCTTTAAGAGCTCACCATCTAGTAAGGACTGACCATACTTGCTTCTTTACAAACTATTACTTCATGACAAACACCTTCAAAATGAACACAAATAGTTATTTTCTCAAATATTATCCAAGATTATCATCTTGGATAATATTTGAGAAAATAACTGCATTTTACAACTCTGGATACTGTGCTTTCACAAAATGATTTTTGTATAAATTATGAATGAATTTAGGATCACCTTGTCTGAAAATGCTAATATAAACTGATTTAACTAGAAGGATCACACAGAAAAATACATAAATTAATTTTTACAGAGCAAGTTATTTTCTTTTCATTTCAATAAAAATATATCAGTATACACCTCATATTTGAATCATTAGCAATTCTAAGGATAATCATTTGCTATAATCTACTGAAGTATACAACAAAAACATGTACAAACATAGCAAAGATCCAACATTAATTCAAGATAGCTATTTTCCTCCAGTGTTATTTAATGATAGTTGAACACAAGACAACTTGGTTTCCATTGTCTGTATAATGGCCTTGCCTCCTTTGCAATCTTTGGCATTAGCTTCTTAGGCTAAATTCTGAAACTGGTTTTGCTAGCACATTGTAATGAATACTGGGTTGCATTTAGTGCCATTAGTTCAAATAAGTTGGGTTTCCTAAGGACCTTTATCTGAATAGCAGCACCAACATTAAATGAATATTGGTTTCTTGTCAGGAAATACATTATATGCACACCATGGTTTCTTTGCACTTCTCTGCTGGATATCATTAATTGAGAGAAATATAAGATATAAATAGGTCAGGAGACAACAGTATTTCAACAACTTAGACTTAATTATTTATGTCATTGTAAATGTAATATACTTGCATTAGCTGTAGTAAAAATATAAATAATTAGTAAAGTTGTAATAAAACTGTTACAAGATTCAAAGTTACACCCTGAAAAACAAATGGAAACATTTCTTTTTAAATCTTATATTGATCAGCTAAAAATATGAAATGGAATGTCTTTTGAGAGTTTAAATAAGGTTTAAAAACAGATCATGCTTTTATTAATGCACTGAATTTGGTAAGTACTGCAAAGGACAAAATTGGTAGATTAGTTATATAACAAAAACCATGCTATTTAGCCTCAATGAATTTTATTGTAAATAATCTCTGATATAAATGACCGAACATCTTCATTAGACAAAACCATGTAATTCTGTCATACAAAGAATTACAGTCACACAATAGTTGCAAACTAATTTCAAAGGCCAATTTACTAGTGACTGTATTGGGTATGATCTCTTGTGAATTACAAACATATCTGTGTGATAATATAAGTTAAGATTAATAAATATATAGGAATTATGTAGGTGGATGAGATAGTTGCATATCCACCTACCGGCACAAGTGGTTAGTGCCCAAACCCAAACAAAAGACAAACTATCAAGTGCTGATTATTTGCAGCAAACTGGGTAGCTTTATTTGAAGAATTGATGCAACACAATCTTTCTACTCCATATTGACATCACAAAACTTTGTATTGTATTGAAATAAGCTCAATAAGTATGATTCCATCATCATACTTAGTGACAACTAAAAGATTAATTACTTTTATTAGTTTTTAAGTAGGACAGATCCATAAATTAGAAGCAAATAAAAGAAAAAAATGAAAATACTAACTTCATACTCTAAAAATAAAATTTAAATGTAAATAGCAAATGTATAAATAAAATTGATATTATTATTATAATTATTATTATTATTGTTATTAGCAGCATCAGTAGAATGATGATGATAGAAGAAAAAGTATCTATAAAAAGACAGATATCAGAAAAAAATCCAATTTTCTTTCTTTTTGCCAAGAGAATAAAGAAGTGTACAAAATATTAAATACTGAATTGAGCTAAAATCAATAAGATTTTTTAAATGCCAGAATTTCTTTAAACATTACACTCTATTTAGGTTTTTCCTTTTTCAATTTAAAGACTACAGATGAGACTGGTAAATTAAAATGACAAAACCAATGCTTCACTCTCAAGGCACAGTACAAGTATGGGTGATTAGAAATGTACTTGCGTTTATCAATTATATAATGCTTCTTACAAACAACAATAGCCCAGAATTTGTAAAAGATAGAAGAAAAAAAAGATAAAAATGGAAAAGAATGGATTTCCTAAGAAATGTAGTTTTAATTTATGTGTATTAAGATATCTATTAATTTTTTTTTTTTTTTATAATTCTCCCAGGTACACATCAATGAGCCTATTCATTATTTCTAAATGGCTCTTCATTTTTATATTTTCATATAAATTTGAAACAACACAGTTAACAAATTCAAAAAATTCTACTGTACATAAATATTGGTGGGTGTTGCTGAGTGTTTTTTTTTTCTTTCATTTTATTTTTATTTTATCATCTAATAATAACCACAATTGGCCATGTTATAATGATTACAAACAAATCACATTATTATTACTTGTTTGTATGAGATGAATAAGTATAAGCAGTTAAAATAATAAAATATATACATATAAAGATTTTAACTGAAAATATTTTTATGTATTCAAAAAGGAAAAAAAGAAGAGAATGCTAGAATTAAAGATCCTTGATGGCACTTAACACAGAAGAAACAAAAAGTGTTATAGCCTTATTTCAAGAAAGACATTGGAGAAAACATTTGAATGCTAATTACAAAGGAAAGAGAACTCCAATAAAATTAATACCTACATTTAAAATGTAATTCAGAATTAGATTTTCTCATATACTTATAATCAATATGTATTTATACATCATTTGGAATTTGGAACAGGAATAAAAGCAGACAAAAGACAATCAGTTAGCTAAATTATTCCAATATAAAATCAGTAAGATAATTTAAATTACAAATATTAGAATTACTTACTGACTGAGCAGTGTTAGATTATACACTACATGAGATAAGTGCTAGCTATAATGAAAAAGTTAACTTTTCAATTTAATTTTGCATAAGCAAGCAATAGAAACCAATACATGAAGATTATGCAATAATCCTTCATTTAATTTTTTGTAATTGTAATATGTTCTTTTGTTTACTGTACAAATTTGAATTTCAACAACGAACAAATATTAATTATAGGAAACACAGTTATTATTCATATCTGCACATACCTAAAATTTCTTTCCTGCATGTCTGCTAAATTTGAGGGAACTATATGAAGATTTAAAGGGTTATAAGCAAAACCAGAAAGGATTAATTTCCTGACAATAACTCATTGCACACTGAAAGGCCAGCTTCTCTCATACAAGAAATGAATAAATAAGTGTATTTTAATATTAAAACAAATTCTACTACAAGAATAAAGTAAATAATAATATAAATATAATGAAGAAAATCTAATGTATCCATATAATTAAAAAACAAAATGATATAATTGAAAGAACAACTGAAGAAAAGAGTAAAATTTTAAATACATATACGGAGATGTATGCATGTTCAAAGACTATATATGCATATAACTACACACACAAGCAGAGTATTTTGTTGTAGAAAAGACACATGGTTTTACCAAAATTTAACCCTCAAAATCAACCTGTCCACTAAAATTGAATATTAATTGAAACTTCCAAATCATACTAGTTTAATGATTTATGCAATCTTAGAATGTATTTTATGATATAGTATATTTTTTAACATATTTCATGCTAAAATAAGGCTGTGTCCTAAATGCTGGCCACAAAATATGGCACATGTGTGTATATACAGTCCCCACTAAAAGTAGAAGAACGGCAAAGCCAATTCCTTTGTTTTTGTTGTTCACGGGAAACATTTGAGTTTAAGATCAAAAGATGAATATGAAACAAGAGTTCAAAATTTTAGCTTTTATTTCTTTGTATTCACAATTAGATATGTTAAACAGCTTAGGACATACCACCTTTTGTATCAGATCATCCCATTTTTAGGTGGAATTCTGTACTCTTATCTCATATTCATCGTTTGATCTTAAACCCAAATGTCTTCTGTGAACAACAAAAACAAAGGAAATGGCCATGCTGTTCCAATACTTTTGGAGAGGACTGTATATGAAGGGTTGTTGAAAAGTTCTCAGCTTGACCAAGAAGGTATTCCAAAGTAAATCCTGATGTTTATATAAATCTATATATATTAGCCACTTTATATATGCATATAAACACATACATGTGTGTGTTTAAGTGCCAGTGTAAATTAAGCTGTCATTAATTAAATTTAAAAAAAAAAACCTTTTATTTTTAAAATGCAGTATACACACTTATTTGCATATGAATATATTATGTTTACTTTTTATAGTGATAATTATTTAAAATGATAATCACAAAATTTTGCATGGTGCATAATGGCTGATATAGTTGCATTTTTCTTGCTAATGTCAGAGACCAGAATTCCAAATGCTGATTTCCAAGTGTTAGCTAGCACACCCAAATTGCTAAGATTGGTGCAACACAATTTTTTCCTCTCATTTGGCTTTTTAAAACATTAAGCTGACATTAGAAAATATTAAGAATCACAAAGCTTGTTTATCTAATATGATAAAAATGGTTCAAAACCTTTGGTTTTTCAAGATACATCAAATCTTCAAAAGGCACTATAGACTAGTGTTACAAAATCATTGACAGAGTTTTACCAAATAACAAAAACTACATCATTTCAACATTTCCAACACTAACAACAACAAAAATGAGTAGCAAATGTAACTAGAAGGAAAAATAATGATATAATCAAGCTGTTGACTTTATAAACTACTGTAAACAAAAGTTTTGAAAGGAAAACACCCATCAATAGTAGAAAAAATGATAACGGTGGACTTGAGAAGTCTAATTGTCTGAAAAATTGTTTTAAGAAAAATATTTCATAAATTTCAACTGACAGTAAGCCTAGCGGTTCAGTCAATGAATAACAAGTGTTCCTTATTTGAATATAGTTAATCATTAACCATTATCATTATCAAAATTCACTTAGTACATTTCTTTAATTATATATTATATTCAAGA
>OZ010580.1:31072084-31119584 GCA_963932145.1 Acanthosepion lycidas
TGTAAAGAGAAAGACTAAATTTGATAATGTTATTTTTGGAGTGGGATATGCAGATAACAGCAATTATCAGTATGGAAAATGGAATCAGTGTGCCAAGTTCAAATGATGAGAGTAAAGTAAACAAAATGTTTAATTTATACTCATACACTTGTATAAGGTATGAATCCATCTTTTTACAGTTAAATAACAGCGCAGATAAATTTTGTCTGGCTTGGTTGGCAGCCAGTCTAGAGGGAAAATAAATTCTGAATTGAAACATCCATTCCAATTAAAAAGATTTTCTTTTTAATTATGTACATATAGTGAATAAGGAACAAAACAACATTCAGTGATCAGGTGCTTTTCCAAGAATGATTTTCACTTCTAAAACAAATTCTTTCAATTCTGAATTAAAGTAAAAGATTTTGTAACTTGGAAAACCAGAACAATAAGGCTCTGGATTCAGTGTTACCAAAGATCACTTTTTTTTGACAGGTGTGAAATATTTTATATTGCAAACAATACTACTGTGAATATATATATATATCAAAATAAAATGGTTAAATTCATAACCTATTATTTAAAATATATAATACATTAATTAATCCCAAATTAGAATAATATAAATATTAATTACATTATTTAATAAAAAGATAAAAGCAATCACTCTGTTTATTAGACATTAAATTATGTTACTTAGCTTCCCTATATGCAATCTGCTAGTGGCCCACTGATAGGCAACACCAGTAGTCCTCCGCTGGCAGCCACCAGTGTGCCTCTAGTGGTCTGCCAGTGGTAACATGACCAAGAAAAAAACTCCGGTGGCCTGATAATGGGCCACCAGTGACAACACTAGTGGCATGCCACCCAGTGGCAGATTGGTGGAATGCATGAAGGGTTAGCATCCTCCATAATTTACCATGTTTTACAGTTAGCTTTATGTATATTTATGAGCATTCTTAAATTTAAAATTTTTAATCCTTGCTCATAAATACTTGTTGCAAAATAAAATTGTTTCATTTGCTTTGATAAAGTCCATCAGAAGATGAAACATATTGGCTAAGATAAGTTTCCCTTTTGTCTTATAGAATGTGCACAAGTTCCCAGTTCCCAGTTTTTTTTTTAGAAAACTAGAAACTGAATACTCAGTGGAAAACAAGTTTTCAGTGTTCTATATTCAGTTCATTTATCCAGTTTTGAGGGGGAAAAATTTACGGTCATGGGCAAGTTACCAGTTTGCATGTTGTTCTTTTCATGTTCAGAAAGACAGCAATTAAAGTGAAGATGATTAATGAAGCTTATGGAGATAGTTCAGTTGGAAGCAGTATTTGTCATGAATATTTTATGAAGTTCAAGAAAGATGAATTTGACTTGAAGTATAATTCAAGATACAGTATAATATAAAATTCAAGCTCTTTTTGGATGATGACACTACTCAGCAGTTGTAAGACATTTGCAAATTGTGATAAATTGTGAGAATTATGGACAAGGTCTCCCCACATGCAATTCACTTCTTGCCAGAGATGAAAAAAAAACGTTTTTTATTGAAATTGTCACTGAAAATGAAAAGTGGGTGCATTATACTAACCCAAAATATTAAAAATCATGGTTTGATCTAGAACTCCTTTGTCAAAACACTTAGTTCAATGGTTATATATATTGCATAGATTGAACTTCATACAATGAAAATTCCAGGTCAAAATTCAATTAATAACTATTAGGTATTGACCTAATCACATGGATAGAATTTTCATTTACACATATGTAGTCTTATTTCAATAATATAAGTACATTAAATAAAATGCTATATTTTATAAAGAGAAAAAGTCTTTCGTATAGTCTAATAAACTCTCTCATACATACTGGGCTTTCTAATCATGGTCGGTAACCAGTCTAAGAGAAAGACAACTCTGAATTCAAAAGTGTAACAATTGTCTATAGTTCCCAACCCTCAGTAATAAGGACAGGAAGAAGCAAAAACACATAACTACTAATCTTGCAAGTCATTGTTAGTGAGCTTTATTTTTATTGATCAATCTAGAAATATAGCTTTTTGCCAAAGTTCAATTCATTTATCAAATATATACATAACATCAATATTAGTAAAACTGCTTATCTTGTTGCTTGATCAAATGTCAACTGAATACAAGTATGGTCTTTCAAGTTACTACTCCCAGCTGTAATATTTTATCTAAAACTATATTGCTTCTTATTCACTTAAATACTTTTTATATATAAGGAATGTTGGAATCTTATGATTCACTGGAAAATGTTAAACACAAATGAAAGGAGGTTAACAGGCTAAGGACAAAAGAAAAAAAATAACAACATGAATGAAAAAGCAATGTCTCTCTCCAATTTGACAAAAGTAATAATCAATTTTTTTTTTTTTTATCTCTATGGGATTCTTTTACTTCAGCATCAGTCAAGTATTTGTTATATCTTTCCTTTTTCTTCTATGTAAAAAAAAAAGTAACCTATATTCCCCAGAATGTAAATAATAAATTCCCTATTAAATTTATATACATATACTTGAACTGCTCCCTCTGGCAGAAGAAATAACCTCAGCATCATTATTGAAGATCTCATGGCTACTAGACTTTACAAGATAGAAACATCTACACTATTATAAAATTTTACGTAAAACTGTCATTAATTTCTAATTATAGTTTATTGAAAGAAAATAAAACCTGTCACGCAATAACTATGCATATTAGATTATTGTAGCAATGATAGAATTGCCAAGGTTTTAAAATCAAAATATTAATTCAATAAAAACAACTTAATTCTTCATAAACACCAGAGGACTTAAAACAGATGCAGGATATATTATGTCTGATTAATATCTGATATTTATAATTAAATGTTATATTTTTCCAATAGATTTGATCTGTACTTAATCAACTTCTGATCCGTCAATGGCTGACAACTGAAGCTATTTATGAAGGTTGTCATTTGAAACAGGTAGTTTTCACCTCTGACATCTCAGATTGCAGCCTAGCAGAGCTGCTTTGCTTCTTGAACTAGCATCAAACAAAACACTCACATGTCATAGCCTGATGCAGCAGGCTCAAAACTCGAGCCAACAACCAGCTCAGTTTACCAAGTTAAATAGTTCAGGTTTCAGCTGAAGACAACTCTCATCAATACTTGGTTATCATCTTGCAAGTTCTGAGAAAGTCTTTTTACACCTACTCATTAATTCCTTCATGCACTTGAGATAGTGGATCAGTGGTTAGAGCACAGTATTTCAACAGCTGTTTGTGCACTACAAATTGAAAGGTCTAGAGTTTTATTTCTGGTACAGATGAATGACACTCTGTAACACTAACACTAGAAAACACTAACCTAGAAAAGAAAAGGCTCTTTCTTTAAGGGATTTTTTTATAAACAGTTCACACATTACAAGGCTCGAGAGTCACTCAAAGTAGAAAGAAAGGAATAAAAGTTTTGTAAACTCTTAATGATAAACACAATAAATGTCTAATTACTTTATACTTGTGTTTTGATGCTAGTTTTATTTGACTTGATAACAATTATTTTAAAAAAAGCCAACAATTATAATCAAAATAAAACACAGGTAAAATATTGCATTTGGGTCTTTTTAACCAGCAATTCATTTTTACATCTAATATATGAAAAATATCAAATGGTCATTATATAAAACATAGTGTTGTGTTATGAGGATATTATGTATTTATAAGTATTTTTCACTAATATAGAAATAGCTAAAATCAATGAATTAAATTTTATCAAAAATAATTACAAATTCAGTCAATAAATTTGACACTAATATTTTGTGTGTAAAAAAAAAAAAAAATTAGGGTAAATTTTACTTTACCAGTTTAACTAATGAAAACAAATATTATTTGATTTAGTCATTAAACCTCCAAGAAAAATATACTTTTATTCTGAAGTATATTATGGCTATTTAATACAGTTAGTACACCAGTCTCAAAATGTTTGTAAAACTTTCTGTCACTTCATCTAAGCAGCATTGCAAAAGTTGGTTTCTAATAAATTATTTTCTATTTTCTGCTTGTAATATAGAATAAAAGGAATACATATTAGATAGGATCCTAATATAGTTGTTGTAACCTAGGGAAGGTTATTGAATAGAATAACCAAACAAAGGTTGGTAATGAACAATAATATTTAGGACAAGCACAACACATATAAGATTCACCAGTGGTATGTAGTAAAAGTAGTCAACTGCTAGAAATGAGTCAAGTGAATTCCATAATGAATCTCCAACATACAGTATTTACGCGAATGGGGACATACCCATTATCATCTGTAGCTATGCTACAACAATAGTTTAATGCAAATTATGTGTGTTTTACTTCATTTTTTCATACATATGCTTCTATAAATAGTTAAGTCAAAATCAAAAACTGAAATATATTCATGAAGTGGGGTGAAATAAATAATTGGAGAAAATAAACATTGGAGAAAATAAAAATATAGTTGAAATATTTGTAAATAGATATATGAAGTAGCCATATAAGTTTAGTATTATAATATTTTATATTTTCATTCCAAATGAATCAACAAAGATAGTTGTTAACAGAGAAAAAAATGAAAAGACAAAAGTAATCCAAAAAAGAAAAAGGAAATCCTACCATAACAAATAGAAAGGTTAAGGAAATTATTGGGCATTCAGAAAATATTTACATGTTTCACTGCTATGAACTGTGAATCAACCAACCAAGTCAGAAACAAGGATGACTAGTAGAATATATACTCTATAATTAGTTTATCATCTCTTCTATTTGGCAGTATATTTAATAGCGGATTTCAGAGTTTAATTGAAAAAACTTGCAAAAGGAGAATTTTTGATTCCTTGAGGATAGAACACAATTTTCCACTGTCAGCAGCAGTCTTTTATCCAGGAATACCAACCATTTATTTTTTTATCCCATTGTTACAGGTGATGAAAAATGCATTTGCATGTTAACAGATAATGAAAAACACAGTAGTTATCAAAAAATGAGAACCAAAATATCAGGACTATATCTGCAGAATTCTTTGCTTCGTGTCTGACTGAATATAAATGGTGTCAACCATTATGAGCTAGTGGAACATGGAAGGACCATCATTAGCAAGCATTTATTACTTCATTGGATAAATGAAGCATTACATTGAAAGAGTCCTGCTTTGGTAAACAGAAACAGTGTTATTCTCTTGCATGACAATGATAGGGAATACAATGCAAAACAAACCCAAGAAGAAAATAAGATTGTTAGGATGGAAGTTTTTCCATATAATCCATAATAAACAGATTTAGCACCTATAAATTTCCATTTGTTTCAATCACTAGAACATTTCATAAATGGCAGAATATACAGAACAAATTCAAGCAGTTTTCAGTTTTCTAAACATTTTTTGGGGGAATGGGGGCATTTGTTCTTTATTCTTTAAACATGGAATTGAAAATTTGACTTCTCCTTGGGCTGCAGTTACTGAAAATAAAGGTGATTACATTTTTAATAAATAAATTTAACTTACATGTTTTTATATGATTTCTATTAAAATCTAATTACTTTCTATATATATATATATATATATATATATATATATATATATATATATGGCAATATTTTCATTCTCTGTACAGGTATTAAACAAAACCCTCACAGGGCGCCCCAAACTTTTTGACCTTGTATCATGCTAAGCTAAGTAAATAAATAATCTTTCATTTATTGTTATCTGCTTTAGGGTTAAAGACATTTATTCACTTTTCTATCTATTTTTCTTTTTCTTGGATATTTATTATATTTGACTTTTAACCCTTTGAGCCCTGCATTCCTGAACAATTTTAACCCTTCTGCCTGAGCTCCTGAGTCAAAATTCATAAATAATTGGAATGTAACATTTCACAGTAGATATAAAAATAGTTACAAGTGTTTACTCACCTTTCACATGGTGGCTGGGCATTAAGTTATTTTTTTCTACCACTGTTCAACTGGTGGTTGGATATTACATTATTTTTTATCTACCAGTGGTCAGGGCTCAAAGGGTTAATAGTAACTAATTTAACTAATTTTAAGTTAATTATAGTTAAAAATTGTATTACATTAAAGAGATGAATGAAAATTAGGTTATTACCTACAGGGATAAATACTAACTATAATATATCAAATATAATATAACATATCAAGAATGCTGTCTACTCAAAGTCTAAAATGCCAATCTTGATGAATAGCTATGGATTGCTGGCAGAATTTAACTATTGAAAGCACTGCATTTTACCTGAAAAATATGATGCTCAACTTATTTTGTGGCTTTCTAATAAGATCAGTTTGCTAGAACCAACAATACAGAAGTTATCAGACTTTGACCATATAAGTTGTAACCACTGCAACAATTTAGAGAAATGATTCCAACATTTCAACATGAAAAGAAACTTCAGTATAATCAAATTTTAATATATTCAAATTTATTTATTTAAAAAATTAAATATATATGCGTGTGTGTGTGTGTGTATATACATATACATACATACACACATAACAGGCTTCAAAATTACTGTAAATAAAATTTAGCTTTATCATTGTTGGTACAGAAATCGCTCTGAACTTTCATCAATTCACTTAGTTGTCAATAAAATTGTTCTCTTCAACTTGAAGCACAATGATAAAAATCTGTTATTATTGAATAAAATGCATTGCTAAGAGAGTGAAAATAAGTTTTTGTAACATTGCAAAGAATTTATTGCTTATTCTCTTCTTCTTCATGCTACACATGGTTCCAGAACAACCAAAATAGAATGACATGAAAAATTGCAAAGATTGTGATGCTATGCTGTCACTTGAGGCTTTCAAGTACTTTCATGAATTGTTGATAAATTATCTCACCAAATTATGTATATATATATATATATATATAAGTTGTAGCTGCTTTTCTACCTATTATTAAATTGCTCCTAGGGTTTTGAATAATAACCATATATATTCTGAAATTACATTACTCAGGTTACTTGGATAAGTATATTTCATTTTAATCAAAAAGGGTTCCCATGGATAACAACCCACACTGAAAATCGTTTTCCCTTTGATTTAAATTAAATTTAAATAAGGGAATGACTCCTATCTAAAATATAGGAGAAAGCCAGAAAATGGAGGTCACATTGACAAGATCATTGAATAATATTGAAATGCATAATTTTTGTCCATAAATTATAACAATGATTTAAAATCAATCATCATTTTCTTACAAAAAAGTGTGTGACAGACAGCAAGGTGTGGGTAATTTGGCTAGTATTATATATAATATATATATATATATATATATATATATTATAATAAAAAGAAAGAACAGTAAGATATATAATCCAGTGTTCTTATTGATATTTTTATATTTACAAAACAGTGCTCAATGTAAATTTACAGGGCATAAATATTATGAATTAACTGATTTAAAATATGGTTTCTTTGCTACACTGGAATTACCATGTTTCAAAAACCAAAGCTAAAAACTTCAAATTTAATTATATAATTAAATTAAAACCATTAGTTCTGTTTCATTTTCAAGTGAATTTTGGTTTTAATTAAAATATCACCCTAACAAGTATTCATCAGAATTCAAGAATTTAATTTCCTTTGATACAGTGGATTTTTTAAGACATTTTCTCATGTTTATTGTGTTATTTACATTGTTTCTGTACCTGTACTATTTTGCCTTCATCAGGTTAGATGATGGTGCCACATTATTTTTGCTTTTTCCAATCTGAACTTTAGAAAAAAAAATATAGGCCTAATGACCTGAGTTCATGTACCCTTATACTGAGCCATCCTTGCAAGTAATTTGATTTTATTTATTAACTAATTTCAATGACTTGTGATAAAAAAATTGATTGTTTTCAAAAGCCCATTAAGTGCAATACCTAGCTTCAATTATTAAGGAGTGAACTGAATAACTTTTCTCTAGTTCAATGATCTTTTACTATGGAATAACTATGAACGTGAAAAATGATAAAACAGAGAAATATCTCTCTCAAACAGTAAAGGAAATATTACACAAATTTTAGCCTCTGAAGAAAAGATAATTGAATACTGAAAATATTGTCATGCAGCTTGTATCTATGTTAAAGTGGTTGCATTCAAACAGATATCTTACACATCTTAGCTTATAGCAATCGTTTAAATATTTATAATATCTCATCTCCTGTAAAAAGACATGCAAGAGAATAACAATCATTTTAAATTCCCAAAAGTGGTGGAAAACAAAAAAGCTGCAAAGAAATATGAGCAATATTATTAAAAAGAAGATAACTGTTTAATACATTAATCAACATATGAATTAGTGATCGTGATAAAAGATATGCAACAGAAATAATGAGAAATGGTGAATTATTGATCTATATACCTTTTCAATGTTTAAGATTGCATATGTCAGTGAAAAACAAATTCTTATAAGCACATTTACCTACATGATCTATCTATATGTGAGTTATATTTACGTAGCAGGTGATAGATGACTAACTTCAAATTACTTCTCCAATCAAGTGAGAAAGACATACAAACTACATAAGAAAATGTTTCACTTCATGTCAACATGCAAATTATTTTATGCTTATTGCTATTTTATTATACTTTTCTGCACATTACAAAATACATATAAAAATATACTCGTTCACATACAGTAATCCATTAACAGAAATAAACTGTTTGGAAGAGATTAAAAAAATTATCTTTTCAACAGCAACTTATACTTAATAACCATAATTAGTATTAATATGAGTTAATAGTAATCCCCTATGAGTATATAGTCTGTATGTATCTCAAGACACATATTGATTAATATAATACATATCAGACACATACCAAGATTAATTACTTAGGGTACGCAGTTCTCGATCTATTTATCTTTCTTTATGAGCTATATCCCTTCAGGATATTGTCAATAATGATTCTACACAGGTTCATATGTTTTACTGCTTTAAGTAATACTTACTCATTTACAAACCTTCTTTATCTTTGCAGCATGTTTTGCCCATTGCTTGCTTAATTAGTTAACTTGTGAAGTAGATTTTTCATTATTTCATCCTGTTTTATTTGCATTCAATATACACCTGTACACACTCCTTACTCTATGGTGACAGCAATTTCTGCAGCTGTGATTATCAAATGTATCTTGTAGCAATATCTATGGTATGATACATAGGAGAAATATACTTAAGATGAAAATGTCAACCATTTATTATATAGTTTCTGGTGATTTTCTGTTACACCATCCTTGAGTAATTTGCTGTATTTCAGGGGCTTAGTTCATATAGATTTCTAGTTTTGTCTGCTGCTATAATCCAACACAATGAATAAACAATCAGAGCTCATTTCAAAATGCTGACACAAAAACAAATTTTTACTACGTTACATAAAAATCAAAAACTAAAAATTAATACCTTGTAAAATACCATTGTGAAAAATGCAAATATATGCACTATATACAATGCAGATAATGTAACATACTTTAGACAAATCCAATACATTAAACTAAACAAATAACATAATCCAACCCCACCAAATTAAAATAAAATAAATAGAAAATCTAAATAAACAAATTAAGTCAATAAATAAAACATGCATAAACATGAGTAAATGCAATTATAATCATCAACAACAATAATGAGTAAATAATAACACCATAAAATAGTTACAAACGACCACAATCATTCCTATTCAGTAGTCTATAGAATAATTTGAAACATAACCATTACTACCTAAACAGTAACTGTTCCGATAATTGAATAGACCTTGCTCCCTATAATGTGTCACTGATCAGTATATATAAATAGTTGAGACAAAGCACAACACACATGACCTTGAGATTGCATCCAAGTATGAAAAGACTGCTGCCACTTGGTGTTGAGCTCAGTATCTACTTTTATATTTCTATATGCTCTATTCCCGATATTGAGCACTTTTACCCATAAATATAGTGTACCCTTAAATGATATTTTTATCAAATATATATATATATATATATATATATATATATATATATATATATATATATATATATATAAGCACCTTATTATATACAGGTTTTTTTAAAATTACTTCTATAAAAATATTGGATTTACTATAAAGTGCTCATAGGGATTTTATCATCTGTTACCACTTGAAAGCTATAAGATGAAAAATGTTAGAAAAGGTATAAATGAAAAGTAAACAAGAATACAAAAACAATAGACATAAGTTTTGAAACATAAAATCTTAATTCATATAAAAATTTTAATCTTATTTTTAAATATTTCTGTTCATTTAACATGCTTTATTTTTCCAAAATAACTTGCTTTTAAGTTAATCAGCTTGCTATTCTTTAATTCAAGCTTAATCCTAGGATATCACTTTAATTACTTCCCTAAATACTATCTTCACATATGTACCTCTTGACTTTTTTTATCTGTATTTCTTGAAATATCCTCAGACTATGCATATTTTCTTTCTGTCTTAACTGAACATGCTCTGGCCATACAAACTAAATTTGCTTTAAGTAATTATTGAAGATGAGGTTTCTATTTATAATCTGTTGCTGATCACCTGTCCATTATTTACTTACAGATCACAGCATAACAAGTTACATTCTTAACACCCTTATTTTCAGGGCATCTTGCTTTCCCCTACTTGATTACTTTACCTGAACACAACAGGTTTCCAATCAGTGCTCTGACCACAATTTTTGACATTAACAATGCTATATTTGTATTCTTAATAATAACTTTTTCCATAGGTAATGTTTTGTGCAGAAGTCTGATGTCTCAATTTAGGAATCTTAAGTGTTTCTTTATTGAATGGTTTGTCAGTAATTTAAAGCACTTGCTTTCAACTTTTCTCATGTTTGCTGGATAACTCTAAAACTAGAAAAGTAGTTACATACATTTTTTTTTTTTACTAATGTCTACCTAATACAAGGCTCGAGCCACTCAAAGTAGAGGGTTACTGAATGAAGTGTGAGATATGAATGCAAAAATAAGAAGTAGGAAGTGAAGATTATGAAGATATATTATGACTGACCCTTGATTTAAAGAGATTACAATTGTAATATCTGTGGAAGTATTGACACAGCAGCAGTTCTTGAGAATATGCAGAGTGGAATTCCTTCCTCAAAATTGGAATTTGTAGGAAAGTAGGGTGGTTCAATCTCATTAATAAAGTATGGCTAGTCTTATCTTTTACTAAAAACAAATAAGAAAGAGTATGATATTCCCTAATGATAAGTATCATTTAATTATGATATAGTATGTAAAAATCAAATCCAATACATTCACTTAGATGCTAATACCCTTGGAAAAGGTATGAATCCTCTTCTTCTCTCCTCAGCTATGGGTAAATAGCATGACAGATCTGGTTCTATAGTCTTGGATGGCAACTGGTCTACTACAGAAAGAAATGGCAACTTACTGCAGAAAAATATCTGCCTCATTAGTCATGATCGCCTAAGCATGTATCACACATGGCACATAACTGACTGATAGTATGTAATATATATTATATGACAAAACAGGTAAAAACTCTCATAAAAATAATATTCTATTCACTAGTTCTCTTTAGCTGGTAAGATCTATGGCTGATAAAAACTGATAGCAGATCAGCCTGTTTGTTATTTAAGGGTGTCAGTCAATGTCTACAAGGAGTTACTTATTCATTTTTATACAATGATGTGGTCTCCAACATTCACATCTAGCAACAATTTCCTTGTCTGTCAGAATAATGTCAACATTTATATCAATATGAATGAAGATAAGATTTACCCTTATAAAGATTTGTAATACCATTTGCAATGAAGCATAAACTCAATGAAATGCTTTCTACTGAACCTTACACTTGATGTTATGACTCATTACCACACACCTAGCCACCAGAGCATATCTTTTTCACAACTTATTCAAACAGAAAAAATAAAAACTTAACTTCTGTGTGCACTTCTTTCAAACAAATATAAGTGAGCAGGTTTTTCCCTGACAAGTTATAAGTCAATAAAACTTGAATATAAATATAACGCCAACCTATCAACTTGCATAAAGTTTGAGTATATGCTAGCAATTATATTTTTATATAAAATGTTATTTATAAAATAAGTCTAAACATTTCAAGACAGAGCTGACCATATTTCAATATTTTTTTCAGTTGAAAATAATAATAAACTAATTCATCTAGTTCATTTATATTTTAAGTTTTTTTTTCTCAATTTCATATATTTATTCATAGAATTTTATTTATTGTTAATAAAACCATGACTAAATTAAATAAATCTAGAAATTATATAATTTTAAAATGTTAATTTCTTTTTTAATGTACAACCAAATATCACATCTGGAAAAAATGAAATGTTGATAAAACAAAATGTAATGCAAACATTTAAATTCAAGTTTTTATCTGAAATTTCATAAATCTTTCAGGCATAAAATAAATTTTGAAACAAATTTAGATACACAGAATTTTACAATTATTTCCTATTATTTACATTTTTTCTTTTGTCTTTTTCTGACACACCTACAAAGAAAAGAGAAAAATGTATTTTTCTGCTTCTCTACCTTAAAATAAAAAAAATAAATTTAAAGTATTTTCTCATTAAACACTGCTAATTTAGCAAAATCTCAGTAATTTTTAAACTGTTTTTGAGTCTCAGAAACCTTTAATTACTTTTTTAATACCTTATAGCCAAACCTCTATTTTTCACATGCAAAATTTTGCTATAAATTACTGTTTTGTTACTTTTTCAAAGAAAGAGAAGGTGAATTAATTTAAAAAATGTATGCATGGGCTGTTTGAAAAATGGAGGTTATGACTTTAAGCCTACTTTTCCAGGTTTTGTCATGTATGTGCATATTAATATTGAATAAAAAAAGAAACATTTAAAAAAATTATTTTTCACTCCCAATTTAATCAAAAACTTTAATTTTTAATATATTTACAATTTAGTTTAAACACAGCACAGTCCTCTGATAGTCCTCTTACCCAGTATCATGATGAACTACTTTCATTTCAATAAATATTTTTAAAAAATAGAAAAAGAATTTTAGTCAACTAATTTTACATTAACTTGTCTGTAAATAAATGTTGAATACTTGACGTGCTGTGCATCTAGATGATTTCTATTCCATTTTGATTCAAATAACTTTATTATGTAGTGGGTGCTGAAAAGTCATCAGTTTGAACAAGAAGCCCTTTCAAAATAAAAACAGAAAGGAATATAGATGTTTGGTCATTTGGTCTGATTTTGGGAAGTTCACTAGGCTGAGAACTTTTCAGCATCTCTTCATATTTTAACACATAATATCAAATAATATAGCCAAGTACTATACTAATAATTTAAAACTAAACAAAAGGAAATTAGTGGAAAAGTTAAATAAAATTTTGAATAAAAAATAAAGGAATTATTATATTTTCATCTGAAAAAATATACGTTTATCTATATAGGCATTCTTTTATTCTTTACATGGCAGATGACATTCATTAAAAATGCTACGCATCTTTTCAATTTAAATTACTATTTACTTTTAGCATTTCAAGAAAAGAAAGAAAAATTCATTGTCCCTGACAAAACAAAAAAATACACAATGGCACAGCATCAATTATTGTTTTGTCAACACATAAGGCAATGAAAAGTTGTATTTGACTGGAAACAGATGAAAAGAAAGTACAAATTATAATTTTAAGATGCAATTTAGTTGTGAAAGATTTCGTAAGTTCAATAAATGCCATGTGTATAGACATCACAAACATATTTTTTGCTTTTGAAATTAAATGAGAAAAAAAACAAAACAAAGGATCTTATAAAACACTGAATAATCTGCTTTTATTAATAGCCCTGAATTGTAGGATCATAGATTGAATTGTATTTTGTCAAAAACTTCAAAACTTATTGCTCAAACCCTAATTCAGTTTTTTTTTTTTAATTGCACCAATCCTTTTGTTTCAATCATCACTTCTTAACAACTCATGAAAACAGGTTTCTTATTGAAATATCAGGAATTGTTAATTAAAAGCATAAAACTATCCAAGTATGATAATACATAACGTTTTTTCTCTTTTTGCTTATTTACGTATCTAGCCTAATGGTTGATATAATCTATGAAATCTTTCTGTTCTGAATTTTCCACTTTTTTGTCTGCTTCCATCAATCAATCAACTGATTATTTCTTCCAGTGTCTTTTTAAATACACTTTAATCAAAGTGCTTAGACTGAAGTCAGAAAAGTGTCAACAATAGATCATTTTAAAAGAGGAAGATAAGCACTCAAAGGGAAAAATTGGACTTTTGGATATAGTTTGCTTGTGAATATAATTTTCTTAGAATTGAGCACCATCTTAATTTATATTTTTTATGCCTTTTTGCAACAAACATGCTTTTTAATGCTTTACAACCTCTATTGAAAGAAGGAATCATTTAAAAATCTCTTTAGAATATTAAAACTTGAGAAAGTGTAGTAAATGACAGCAAAATTAAAATTTCTTGCCTTTTCATTAGAATCCATATTATCTCTGTCAGCTAGTTGTAAAGTCTGACTAGTTATACATGATTCAGTAGATATTTTCAAGATTAAAAAATTAAAGCTAATATGATGAACTAAAATAAAAATATAACTGAGAGAATCATGAAGTTTATACATGAGTTTATACAGATCTACCAAAAATTAAAATAACTGAAGTTTTAAATTATAAAGTAACATTTTGTATATTTTATACATCCGTATTCATTAAATTTAGTTAAAATAACTCAATTAAGAGTTTATTTGTTTAAAATGAGTCAAAATAAAAAAAATAATAATGATTCATGGTTTGCATATATCAACTTTGTTACAAATATATTTGTAGTATTCCTTTTGCATCCTTCATACCAAGTAAATTGATTCTTCTGACTTATCAAAAATAAAAGCTATACAATATATTCTTTCTGAAGCAATATTCTTTATAAAATTACAAAAGGAAATGTTTGCTATTTTTAGACAAGGATACATGACAGTTACACAACAGGCATTGAAACATTGATGTTATCTTAAGGATGGTTTTTCGTAACAAAAATTTCTATGTACCAATATATAAATTCCCAGATGAGATCTAAAGCTGAAAACTTATATTCAAAATGAAAACTTTTTCTGAACAAGAACTTGGAAAAACTTCCCAGTTTTGGAAATAATTCAATGAAATAAAATACAAATAAAAAAGTGAATTTTTTGCTTTTATTATGGGAATCCAATTTGAAACATTAAATGCAACTTGGCATAAACCTGACAGAGTTTATAACATAAATCAAAAATGGAATCCCCAAAATGTTTATCTGTTGATGCCTGATCTTCTGGAAAGTGAAGTTACCAAGGGAATCAGACTCTGGGAGTCAGTTTGTTTTTATTACTATTTGCAAAAAAGGGAAACATCATCATATAGAATTCTATCCAAGATAAGGAATTCAAAACCGAAATATGCTTAATATGCTTTAAGAACCGTGGGTATTAAAGATACAGGTTAATTATTAAAAAAAAAAAATGATAATTGTAGTAATAAAAGAAACATGTGACATCAAAGAAAATGTTTACATTATTTATCATATGTATATTTTTTTTTAACAAAAAGATACACAAACTGACTTCCAAGTATTAAAAGGTTTGATAAGTTACTGAAATAGAAAGTATTTATTTCGATTTCATTTCTAATTCTTAGACCAGAGAAACAATTTTCTTTCAAATTTCAAGTACAGCTATCTTTTTTTCATTTTCATTAATGCATGTAAAATATAAAAAGCAAATATTTCTTGCATTTGATCCAAATAGAAACACTACACAAGCACTTCATAACTTAATAATTTAAATATTAAAGGCAAAAAGTATAAATTAATTTCAAGACATGCTTGTTATATGAGCAAAGCTTTTAAGAACACTTTGACTTCTCAGTTTTCAATTCTTTATTATACTCTTATATAGGCTAAAACTATGGTAGTTGATTCTTTTTTACTTATAGTCATTAAGAATGCACTTTTTGCACACAGAAATTATCTTTCAAATATCTGATAGTATATGAAATTTAATTCCATGAAGATTATTTTCTACCAAAGGTTTTGTACACTTAAAGCATTGAAAAGTTTTTTTCTTTCACCATATCAAATGGGAATTCTAAGTTATATTCATTCCGCTAGATTTCAATTTAGGATTTGTAGTAATATTCAAGTGGTGCCATTGGCAACACTGAATATATGACATTCAAGCACAAGGCATCTTAACCCCAATCAATACTTTTCAACTTATGTTTAGCACTTATTATTCATATAATTAAATCCACGATTGTTTCCACTGAACACCCTATTACAATTCATTATGCTATATTATTATGCAAACTAAATTACATATCTATTAGCCATCTGCATATAAAGTATAGAAAAGCACTCAAATATATATTTCTAATTGTACTAACAGTTGCAGTTCAGTGATGATAATTCACCCAATGGGAGACAAATTGTGGTTTCAAATCTCTGCAAAATAATATTTTTGATACAATGTAGTGATACCATTAATGTTATCTAGAGTTTCTATATATTTCATTGTCTTCATACAGAGAAATGCATTTCAAATTAACTCATTATTCATACTAATTAGACATATAATAGATTTGTTTGTCAGTAAAGTTTGCATAAATAAAAAATTCTTCTCTTTCATGATTTTCAATGCACAACAAATATTGAATACTGATAATTGCTAAAAGAAATTCTAGGTAAAAAATTAAAAATTTTAGTGTTTATTCATTAATTTTTCCTGATATCAGCAATATTAATTTGTTAGTACAGAAAATGACTAAAGGTTAAATGAGAAAATGATGAAAAAACTCTAAATTCAGTGATAAGCAATAATTTATATACCGAGTTCAAAAGTAGTTAGCACTAAAACACAAAATTTGCTGTGTCAATAAATATGTAATAATTAAAGTAAATTAAAGTTTTCATTTTAATAAATTTTATCCATATATCAAATGTTACATAAACAGTTAGCATGCAGTAAGTGCACATATATAATTCATAGCATCTTTTCTTGAAGATGTTCTTACATACATAAATAACAAAAATATTTCATTTAAATGAAACAATAAAAGTTGATAAATTGAGGAATTCAAATTCAAACCAATTTGACTACAATTAGCTCAACTATCATACTTGTAGTCACCTATATTTGAGATATCACAATACTTTGGTTCTGAGAGGGAAACAGAAATCTGAAGTGATAAAATTTAGCAGCTTTCAAGTTTAAGTATTGTAGTCAAACCCAACATTATTCATATATAAAATATATACCAATATTTAGTCAACTTAATACAGCTAAATAATACAAAGCTAAATACATGGAAAGGTTAGTTTCCAGATTGTGTTATGACAATTATCTTAGTGAATAGTGGCAGTCTATCTGATTTGAAAAAATGTATTTAAATACTGACTTCTTGAGACAAGTGGGAGACATCTAACTCTCTCAAGCCACAAATAATAATCTTGGCTAAAAGTTAAACTCATTTTATTGGTCATGTTTTTCATGTTGGTAACCATCACGCTCCAATATATAACATAAATATCTTTCACTAGTACACTTTTAAATAAACTTTAACTTTTAAATAATTACCTTAATAATTAATAGAGACAGTTTTAGCAGTCATCTAAATAGAATTTATAAATAAATTAATATATTCCACTACTGAAATTTTGTAGTTATCTCCTGATATATTAGATTGGTGCAAAAATAATGACGTAATAATGTCGTTTTTTGACATATTTTTTAGCGTCAAAAAATGACATTATTGCGTCATTATTTTTGCACCAACCTAATACTAACTGGTGGCTATACAATAAGATTATAAATAAAGTTTTTTTTTGTCCATTACTTCTGAAATAAAACCTATTTTTAAAGCACTTTTAAAAAACTGAAGTTTTGTTAACTAATTTGCAAACAGAAAATGTTCAGACTTTGATTTCAAGTGAACCAGTGGCTTCATTTTGCATGTTGGGATTAAACTGCATTTTGATTATTGAACTTCTCTTTCTGGGCCAAGGACAATTTCAGAACTTTGCTTAATTAATGAAACTTTTCATATTTTGTCAATTATTTTCAATACTTTGAGAAATTAATGATTTTATTGTTTTATTGTAAGAATGATTTATAAATCATCAGTTGCAGTGTTAATTTCCACATGATTGTCGGCTATAAATTAGAAAGGCATCATTTATTTTCACTGGTGGACATAAAATATAAATTCAATATTTATTAGTCTATAATCTGCATTTTTGTTTCCAGTGTGTATGTTGTTTCTCTTACAATAACAGATGAACATAGTAAGCATGCTTATAGTCAGTATATATGGTACTAATAAGTAACCCAATCAGTAAACCCAGTATAAAAATAATTATGGTATAGAAGAAAATGAATAAATCCACAGATAGAGTGTCACACAAAGATGACTTAATTCATGAACCAAGGCCAATTTATAAATAAAAATAAGACTAATCAAGAAAATTTAATGGATGCTATGTTTACCTGATGAAGGTTAGAGAAGAGAACAGATAAAGTATTGTGGAAAAGTAACAAAAATAACTTATTTCTACTTTTGCAATAAAAATTGTCAGATTCATATAAAAATGTCAATAATCCAGAAAGTCTCTTTGGGCTGATCATCTTTGTTTATAACTCACAACACTGGCTGCTAATCATCAATCTTTATCAAGTAAAAATGCCATGTATCTAGTCACCAATAAGAAAGATAACATTAATGCTTTGTTTTAGTTGCCAAGAATTCCCATAACTCAGTCTTTATTTTGGAGTAGAGTCAAATGAATGACAAAGAAGAAAACTCAGGATTACTGATCAAAACAATAATTTTAAAATGTTAGAAATACAACTGAATAAGTCTGAAGATAAATTCTCAATCTCAATGATTTCTCAAATGTACAGTTTATAGTTAATCATATTCAATTTTATGAAAGATGATCTTTTATGAACAAAATAACCCTTGCAAGCAGGCTATATATTAGGTATGCATAAAAGTTCCCAATGCTCCTTCTTGAAAATTATAGACTGAATACACATTTGAAAACAGGTTTTACACTAAAAACTTTTGCATAAACTTAATATAATGATCATATAAAGGATACAGAACTGCAGAATTGTCTTAGAGCAAAATACATGTGAGGTTTGTATTGCTGTCATTTCAATTCGAAAATAGACTTTTCATTTAATATCAGTTATGTTTTTTTCTTATTCACTTGTTCTAGGTATTATCTTAGGGAGATTTTCTTCATTTCCCCTCAAGTAAGGCAATAAAAGCACTGTGAAAGAATTTGGGAAATAGAAAACATTATTAATGTGAGAAAAAAATAAAAGAACAGGAATTAAGACGACAGAATATAATGATTGATATTGCATTTAAATTTTTAAAGATCAAAGTTTACTGGATAGCAAGAAACCGGAAGAGAGTACCACAAGCAAGAAGTGTGAAAGAAGAAACTGTTAGCATAAAACTTATGGTTACATCTAACCATTTCAAATGTTTGCCAGATCAGAACCAATAAAATTGCAGATTCTTCTTTGGATTTTATCAAGAATCTCTAAGTATATACCAGAAGCACCAGACCAGATATGACAGTAATATTCAATGCATGGACAAATGGTAGACTTATAAATGTGTAAGATAGATTCTAACAAGAAAAAGTGTCTAGTATAGCACAGTGAACCAACTTTTTTCACAGCAGACCTAGCAATTAATTTAATATATTTTTTCCACTTTATATCAGTAGTAAAAGGTGAGAAGGTGCAAGAATTCACTCTCATGGAAGGTAAAAAAAAAGCTCAATCAGACAATAAAAAGAAAGCAGTTTCATTTTGGATGAGTTAAAATTAACAAGCCATTTGTGTTTTTATTTGAAGAATTTATTTCATTTCTAATTTGTTGTTAATCTTAATTCAAGCCTCACTAGCTACACAGTTAAAGAACTGATATGTATCAGGATCAACTTAAAGTTGAAAGATATCAAACTACTTCAAAGGGCTCTAATTTTAGTTTGAAGTCAGAGTTCTCCTACTAGACTGGTTACAAACCAAACTTAGAGAGTCAAGTCTACAATGGTATGTTACCCCTAACTCCTGAGAAGTGTAGAGAAAAAGAGAGATTTCTACCTTTTCCATGTGCATTAGTTTAAAGTGAACACAAACTGTTTCAGTTAGAATTTGAACTTACTGATTGAACTTTCTGTGCTGTTAACTGTTAACAATGACTGGGGCAACCTGAATTTTGGCACTCTTACAAGTTTCATTTTTTTAAATTTTCACAAAGAGAAAAATGTAGAATAATGTGTTTATTACAATATGAAACTTAATACAAGCTAAAAATCATTCATTATCCTACATAAAACATTTTTCCTAGCCTTTAGATTTTCAAATCTTTTCATGGCACTTTCTACACCTATCTTTCTTTACAAGATCATTTTCTAAAGATAAAATATACAAATAATACAATATACAAATAATTTAATCTGTCTTAAGTCATGGAAGACTACAAGTATGTTTTTGTAAGTTTTAGTTTTGGAAGATCCCAAACATGACATGGCAGCCTTGATGGCACCATGGGTGACTGCCTGAGTTGCCAGTACATTGAGCCAGCCCTAACTGTTAGGCCACTCACACCTCCCACAAAAAAAATTATCTTGAAAAATGGTTTGCTAAGGCTCTAATGATTAGATAACATTTCACTAGTAAGTATGTCACTTTTAAATCTACAGAACATATAATTAAACAAAAAGTGTTCACATAAAGCAGTTCTAAAAACTACCCTAAAATGATAAAAGTTTTTAATATACCAAAGAGTTATTTCATTAAAAGGAAAAGAATACTGATTGCTTTGCTATAACTTAATGGCAGAATTAAGATTTGATAGGAAATTCCTGTGTAAAGTAGATTTAAAATCAGAAGAGACAATTTCATGTATGATCTTAAGATAAACATGATTCAAGATGCTAAATTAGTATCAAAGATTAAGTAGAAAGAAGATGCCTTCAAGTCTCTGATGATAAAAATAGTGCTGACTTTTAGTAATAGTGATATTAGTATCTGGGGAAAATAGCTTGGAGATCATCCTTTTCTATCTGTTTTATGGGTTTTATGGTAATATTAACCATTTCCTTATATGGAAAAATTTGGCATTCATTGATGGAGCAGTCAGAGCTAGTTTCAGTTGAAATTTATAAAATCTTTCCATTAAAACAATTTTTTAGGAAAATAGGTTTTTCAAGTCCACTGTTATCATTCTTTGATCTTGATGGAGGGTTTCTTTCATAACCTTTTACTTAATGTAGTGTGGAATGGCAACATCTTGATTATGTCATTATTTTCTCTACAAGTTACATATCCTATTCATCATATCTAAAAGTTTGCAACAAATGCTAAGAATAAAACTTAAGATTTTCATTAAAACAAAAATGATAACATTTTTACTAGTGTTTTTACTAGTACATTGTCATCAATGGTACTTATTCATTGATTTCTACTAACTTGTTTTGGATTAAATTTTTAATCACTGTAAAAAATTATTACAAATTCAGTGTTCCAGTTAATGATTGAACAAATCTGAAAGTACAATTATTATAGTATGATTAATTTTTATGTATGTATATTCAGTTTTATTTTATTTTTAAACTTTATTTTTTATAGGTTTCTTATTACTATATACACTTTTAAAATTGAAAACTATTTCTGACACACAAAACTGGAATTTTAAACAAAGAAAAATAAAAATATGCCTTTGATTGACATATCTTATTTTATATCCTAAGTACTCAATGCAACATGCCATATTAAAACAACCCCACTCTCTTTCACGCACACATTTATTGATATAATTTTTAGTAAAATGTATTAAATTTGAATTTGAGTGTCAGTACTTCACTAAAACTTTTTCATTTTAATATAAATTTTTAAATCCATCTGTAAAGTTTTCTTTTTATAAGAAATAGTGTATTTTCTGTAAAATTAGCTTATTCTTTTTATTTTAAATTACATTATCTTTTTCTTTATAGAAAATAAATTATAATATAAATATACAAAAATTCTGAAAAATAATCATATACAGGTACATTTAATAATGTGATCAAAATAGAACAAACATAATTGTTATTTCATTTTCAACTGTCAAAACTTATGAATTAAGTTCATTAATTATATAAAATTAAAACAACTGCAATAATGTACTTCTAAAAATACTTTTTTCTTTAAGGAGTTTAACCAATTTCCAAACACATGGATTTCTTTGGTTATTATTTTCAAGTAAGTTGGAATTTTGAGAATGAAAAAAATTTATTTCTTTAAATCCATCAACAATATTCTTTAAGTAAAAAAAAAAAAAAAAAAAAAGAGAAATAGAAGACCAATCAGGATTTACTATTGACAGGCATAATTATAAGATACACAGATAATATTGTGCTGATGGCAGAAATGAAACAGAAAGAATTTTTACACAAGGTAGCCAATGAAAGCGACAAGAAGGGATTGCATGATTGTCAGCAGAAAGACAACATAAGTTGGGAGTTAAGCAGATACATAAATTCCACTATCTGGGCAGTGTAGTAGGAAAAAATGCTTAACTTATTTAATATCGGTCCTCCTATATGGCAGTGAATGCTGGAAAGTCTCATCACATAAAGACTTGAAGCAAAAGAAATGTAGTTCAGAAGAAGGATGCTGAGAATAACATACATTGAACATGTGAGCAATGACAAAGTTTTAGAGAATATAAAAACAAAAAAGACACTTAACATCAGAAAGAGATAGCTGAAATTTCTAGGGTACATAATGAGGAAACAGGGCTTGGAAAATCTGATACTCACAGGACATATTGATGGCAAGAAGGACAGAGGAAAGCAGCATGTAACCTACCTACCCAACAAGCTTGTACAAATGGATGACAAAACAAGGTTTAGGAGAGATAGGAAAAAGACAAAATTTACTACAAACAAGCTAAATTTACCACAACAAGCTACAAGGGACAGGAAAATGTGGGGAGGTGTGGCTTCCTGCATCCTCAAGAAGTCAGAGACAACCAAAAAATGAGACACTAAAATTCAAAGAGCTATAGAAATAACTAAAAGGGCTTTCTAAAAGTGTCCTTAGAAAAAAATGAAATATTGTTAAACTGCTATGTAACTATATAACTACTTATATGACAGTGAATGCTAGACAATCTCTTCACAAAAGAAGAAGACTTTAAATAATGGAAATGTGGTTTTACCAATAAATACTAAAAATACCATGGTAAAATCATGTGAGCAACAAGTAAGTTTTAAGGAAAATAGATACTACAAGAAAACTTAAAATTTTAGAGATACCTCATGAAGAAAGAGGCCTGAAGAATTTAACACTCACATAAGAAAGAAAGATAAGCAGTAATGAGTAACCTAATTAATGAACTTGTGTAATGGATGGCAAAACAAAGACAGAAAGGAATAGTAAAGGGTCAGAAGTTATTTAGAACATCAAAAGACAGGAAGTTGTGAAGAGCCATGATTGCCCTTATGGCAGATAAAAGAAAGAAATCATGTTTAATTATGTTCAATTTCTCCTACAATTATATTTGTTTATAAAACAATATTATACAGTTCACTCCTTAAAGTCAAAAGTCAAACTACTGCAAATGTACCAACAAAGTTTATTCATGAGGATGTAAAACACAACAATCAAATCTAAATGTTTGTAAGAGTGACAAAAGGAAACTCTTGCTTGCTATATATTCAAATAACATTTTATATGTATTTCTAATAAATACGGAAAAAGAAGATAAGGGCTAGTTGGTAAATGTCTAAATTATTCATATTGACAAAGTAGAAAAAAACAATTTGAGATCATGAAAAGTACAAAATTGTAATTTACTGCTCAGTTTTAGATTTTTTTAAATAAAAAGGTTTCAATAGATTGATAAATGATTGGATTTAAATCTATATCTACCAAAATGAAGATGGCTTCTTCAAGTTAATTAGTTGTTCATAAACCACAACATGTAATATGCATTATTTTTGCTGATAGATAAATGCCTGATATCCAATTTAGATAATCTATAAAAAAAATAAACAATATCTAATATCAGTATGTGAAAGATGAGTGTATATTTCTGAAGAAATTCACCAAACTTTGAAGATTCTCTACCTCAATGTATGAAGTGGATCTTTTTGCCATCTTCTTATAAAATCTGTGAGAGAACTCCATAAAAATCTGCTGAGAACTTCATAATTGTTTTGTTTACTTTGGCCCAACATATGTCTAAAATATGTCAAAACATACATATCAGCTGATTTTCACTAGAATTAATAAAAATTTATGATTAAGAGAGATCAGATGAAAATATGGCCAGTCTGAGAAGAAAAACAATTGCTTTATAATAGTTATTAAAACAGCAATTGTTATAATTTTAATAAAAGTAAAACTTGCAACTCTTAATAGGTAGATATAACTTCATAGTTTCTGTTTTCTTTCTCTTTTGTGTGTACATTGACTATCAAAGACATATAATTATGACTGCATCAATTATTCTTGTATTTATATGAGGCTAGAGGATATATATATATATATATATATACATTCAGAGAGAGAGAACTTAAATTTGTTCTATTTTAAGGTAATAATTTATCATTTGAACAGTCTTAATGAAAATGAGAAAAGTATTTAAAAACATATACATGTGGGTTTGTATGAAAAATAAAACATATCCAACAAAAAAGAAATTATTTCAAGGGACAAAATACATTCATCAAGAATAACTAAAACAAGTTTTTCCTTGAGACAGAACTTTGTTTATATTATAAATTAATTGATGATACTTGAATATTACAAAATCATTCACATGATTGAATACTATTAATTGAAGTCTTTCATAAAGCCATTTATTTCTTGTATTCATCTGGAAACTAACACAGGGACATAAGTCACTTCAGCTTACTCTCGGCACTGTTTGAGGGATTTTGAAGTGAATCAAACAAAAGATCATTTTTGGTTTGTTTATATTCCAAGAGAAACAGACATCAAAACAAATGATGTCCAATTTTATTGCAAAGTACACAGAGTATATGAATAGCATTTAATGGAAATATTGTCTGAACTGAGGTAAGTTATAATCTATGAGTTTTTCAAACTAATATTAGCCCAAACACCTTGTGAATTAAGTATTTAATGTATATTTTAATCACAATTTTGCACATCTTTACCACATAATTCTCAAATAATTCAGATTGTTTACAATATTTCAACAATCAGTTTCATATTTTACAATATATATATATATATATATATATATATATGGATCAGTAAGTTTGTAGCCTGGCATAATTAATAACTGAATTTTAATCTAAAATTTTCACTGTATAATGTTTGATCATTGTAATTGACATTTACCATGAATTAAGTGCACTGACAAGAAAAAAAAGACAATATTTGCTTTATGAATAAATAAATGGACTTTTCATCATTAGACTATGAACTTAGTAATGTACTAAGTATTCATATTATAATACTAAGACTTAAAATAATAATTTAAACTTTACTTATAGCCATTTCATACATGGATATATTTCATTTTAATATTCCATTTATATTTCTGCGTGTAAACATATGTTAAATAATACTTGTCTGATATTAATGTCTAACTAGGTGTGTATGTTTGAGTGTGTATGCCATAATAAACCTTCAAGCTGGTAAAATGCCAATTCTCAAAGCTAATTTCTTGACAAAAATAAGTTTTTCTTCCAGCAACAAATTACCAATTATGGCTAATCATTATCAAAGAAAAAGTTTTCTAAGATTGTAATTTGAATATGATTATTCCAACCAATAAATTTTCTTTTATGCTCCATATCCCTTCAGAATGTGAGTGATCATGGCTCTCCACAATTTCTATTCTTTGTAGATTTAAGCAGTAATTGTCTTCTTACTAGCTCTCCCAGTCCTTTTTTCTCATTTATTTAAACAAGCTTGTTAGGTAGATAACTCACTGTTTCCCTCTGCCTCTTTCTCCTGCAATACATGTGAGTGTCAAATTCTCCAAGACCTCTTTCCACATGATGTAACATAGAAATTTCAACTGTCTTTTTTCTGATTCTAAGTACAAGTGTCCCTTCTGTTTTCACTGCCCTTAAAACTTCATCATTACTTATTTGTTCTATCCATGGTATTCTAAGCATTCTTCTTTAGAAGTCTCCACTTCATCTGTGAGGAAATTGTCCAGAATTGATTGCTGTATCGAAGGATTGATATTACGTAAGAGTTCATCACTCTTTTCTTAGTTTCAAACAAAATCTTCCAATTTCTTAATGCTTTGCTTTTGCTATTCCATTGTGTCTTCACATTTCTGTATCAAATTTTCTGTTGTCTGTTAAAATACTTCCAAAGATAGTTAAATTTTTGCATTTGCTTAGTTTTGATATCTGTAATTTATATTTCTTTAAAACTTTTAAATTAAGAAAACAGTGACAGAAGTGAGTAAATTTTTTTTCAAACTAATCAGATAGATGGAAATTGAATCCAAAAATCCCATAACAAATGTGGACAATGGCAAAACTGAATACTCAGAAGATCAGAAGAAATAAATGAAAACTTTAATTTGTTTCTTCTGGTCATAAAATGTTTATTTCTCTAAGTGTTGCTTTGTTTTCATATTATAAATACCAATGTAGACACACACAAAAAACTGTTTTATATTCTCTATATATATCTATCTACTGATATGCTGTGTCCCTTCAGGACATAGGCAATCATGACCCTCCACATCTTCTTGTCCCTTGTAGTTTTAATAATTTTTGTCATTTCTTCCAAACCCTGATCTGCCATCCATTTGCCCAAGCTCATCAAGTATATGTGCTGCTTTCCTCTGTCCTGTGAGTATCAGGTTTTCCAAGCTCTCCTTTCTCATTATGTGCCCCAGAAACCTCAAATGACTTCAACATCTAATAATCAAAAAAATATACACCAACTGAAACAAGAAAGATGTAAATTCAGCCAAAATGCTTTGAAGAAGATTTACTGTTATTAAGAAACAAAACATGCAGACTTATTCAAGATTAAACAGTCCTCAAAAGATCAATAAAATATGGGAGAACAATATTCCAGTACCTGCCTCAGTATTCTTACTGATTTTAGTAACGCAGACATCTAAATGTTTTACAGTTGTTTTTAGAAGGTACTTCAGAACTTGTGCACAAATAATGATTGAAAGAAACTGCATCTCACACTTCATGTTTTATTGATATATAAAATAAATACTTATTGGAATTTGAAGGTTTATTTGCTGAATAATGACAACTATCTGCAAAATTAAGATTAAAGCTGATTTGTTTTGTAAAATGATAATCAAATGGCAATCATTTGTATGAAATATCCAAAATTAACAGCCTTATTTTGAATATAAAGCTTTAAAATTGGCTGTGAGGGTGATTTGACATATAAACAGAAAGGTTTAATAACTTCAGAGCTTGCAAGCATTGAAAAATAGCAAAAATGATTGGCAGGTTCCACTGAACTGTGAAAAAGTTCATTGAAGATCCTGGATGACTCCAATGCAGGTTTGATAAAGAGCAAATTGAGGACTTCATCTCATCAACCTGTCTCCCATAGCTATAAAATTTTTAGGCATTGTGGCAATGAGGAAGTGTCAAAAAGCACAAAATATCAGGTCATAAATCAAGTGGCAAAACATGTGAAACAAAACATTAAGTCTCCTTTAAAAGACATTCATAAAGAAAATCAAATGAAATGGGCAACAGAATACACACACACACACACACACAAAAAAAAAAACAATTTTTCAACAGTTATTTTCAGCAGAATTCCCTGTTACCCTCAATGGGTCAGATGCATGTAGCAAAGGCTTGGTAAGTGGTTACTGGTGGAAATTGCACTTACAGGTTGAGATGTTAAAAAGGTAGAGGTGGTGTGATGTTATGGGGTGGAAAGAAGAGATGGTGAATGTAGGCCCATGGCAAATTCCAGATGGTGTTAAGATGACAGCTTAGACATATATTGATCTTTTGAAGGCAGATATGTAGTCAAAGTTCAAGACAAAGCCAAACGCTTTCAGAAAGATGATGATTCTTTTGCACAACAATGTTTCATCACAAGAAGAAAATGACTGAGAATCTGAATAAAATGGGTTCAAAGACACTGAATTGATGAAGTAGCCAGCTTTTTCACCTGACCTTAGTCCGACTGAAAACATTTGGAGCATCTTGAAGAGGAAGGTCTACAGTGGTAGACATCAATCCATAAGCAAAGGTGAACTTTGGAATGTTATTCTGGATGCTGTGTAGTTTGTTTCATATAGAGAATATAAGAAATATAACAGCTCACAAAATCAATGGATTAACTACTTCTAAAACAGGTTTCATAACATAAAGCATATATTTCATAATAATGTTGTCTTTATTGTTTTTAAATTCATAATATTTGTGTTTTAAAAAATGTGTACATTTTGTAATTATAATTATAAATTTTGGATAATAATGTGAAAATTGAAAATATAGTACAAAGCCCAGGGAAAATCAACAAAGGCCTTTGACATTTTAGCCTTTTAGTAGTTGATACTAACAGCATATGCATACTCTTCCTTTATATCATGCCTTTTCCAATGGTATTAGAGCAAAGTGAATGGACCAGATTTTGAACCTGGCATCCTGATTCCATTTTCTATATCAATAAACATTATGCTACACAAACATCCATAAATGTAACCTACTATAATCTATAATTAAATTTATAATTTAATTATGTTATTTTGTGAAATATCTTATATATTTTTAGTAATCTCATTGTTAGTTTTATAAAAAAAAAAAATAAAGAAAATTAAAAGGGGCTCATAATGCAAAGTAAAATATAATTACCATTTTTGTATTTAACATTATTTTTTCAGTTCAGTTTCAGCAAAGTCTAGATATTTTTCCAGTTTTTCACTTTCTTTCACTTTCCTTCTAGGATTTTCTGGAAGGTAACATCTATTATTTGACAGATTCTTTTTCTACATATATGATGACTAAATCTAGTCATATTATTAAAAAGATCATTTTCTAGACACTTGGAATATCTACATATTATTTCTGGAGACTGAGTATCAATACATCTCTAAAGGTCTCCAGCACTCTTCTATGTACTTTGATCTTATTCAATAGTTGTGTGATTTGATATATTTCCCTTCTTCCCAACATATCATATTCTTCCAATCTCTTTACAAGAATGTAATTGTTTTAATCCTTTTGCAATTGCTTTGAAACTGTTCTCAGTGTACCAATGATTATAGACAATTTCACCCTCATGTATGATGCTGTCTTCAGTTCTTGAGTAAGGTTTTCATATCACTTCCCTCCTGTTTAAAACTGTGGCCTGCTGAAACTGCCACATTCAGTTTTGATCAGATTTTTTTCTTTGCAACTACCAAGTCTGTTCATCTTATTTGGATTGGGTCATTAATTTGAATCACAAAGCCCCAAAATAATTTACTATTCAAAAAACATCCTCCTCTCCTCACTTATTACATATTATTCAAATATGACTACATTAATGTGTGTTGCTAACAAAAATTTAAATTAAAAGGTGCTACTCACAAAAAAATGTTTTATGGCATTAACTGTAGAAAAAGAATAAACCACAAACATTTCAACATACATGATGATGACTGGTACCAGTCAACAATAAATGTACAGTTTTTCATTACTACTGCCTTGTCAGATAAAATACTTAGAGAAGAAGGTTTTTCAAAGTGCTCATGCTCTTCGTGATCAACAATTGTGACATGTCAAAGAGCTTTTTCTTATAATTTCTAGCATTTGGTAAGAGTGCAGAAAGATATAGATTCATGAGAAACTTTGACACTGATGCCTTTCCCCAAAGCATTAGTAAGAAATGCACACAAACATCTTTAGCAAAAATTTAAACTTGGATTGATAATTTCATATTTCCTGCAAATAATTATTACACTACCCTACACTTACTACATGACCACACATATACACAAACCATTTTAAAAAGTAGTTAAAGGATGTCAAAAATTATAAAAAAAACACATCATGCAAAGCAAAGTTATATAAAAAGAGTTGTTGCCTGGTTCTAGTAACATCAGTTAAAATGATGTATCACTGATTCTAGAAATACTCTTATTCACTTACCCTTCAATATGATTATTACAAGTAATGAAAGGAAATTAATCTTCACAAATTGTTTAAAATACAGACTAATTAATGGTACTAACCAAACATATATCACTATATTTCATAGAATTAAAGTTCAAAGATTTAAGAATTTAAAAATACTTTAATAACACCTTGGAATCATAAAGCAACCAATATTTCTTGTCTCACAATATGCAGGGTTCTGCAATATCATACTTTGTGAGAGTTTCACTAATGTACATAGGCTATTTCTTTGAAAATCAACAAAGGCAGCCATAGATGAATCAATAATATTTCTTTCTTTTCTTTCAAATTACTTTCTCAAAACAAGTGATGACTACAATTCCACTGCATTTTGTTTGCTGCAATCCTGCTATGACATCTGCTATCAGTCACATGAAACATATTAGAAGTAGCAAAAAATGTACATATATTTATGGGTGCACTTGAGCATAATTCAAAAATATGACAGGCTGAATCCTAATTTGTTTATGGAGTAAAGCATCTTATGTCAAGTATAGAGGAAACATCAATAATATGAATTTAAATGTTTGCAGGGATTAGAAAATTGATTTAGTGGAAATCTGACTGCTTTAGAAACAGATATGTTTTTCAAAGAAACTTTTATACTTATTTTCAATTTTATGTCATCATCACTACTACCACTACTGTTGTTAGAAATAGTAACACAAATTTAAATTTTCTTTTCTTTTAATTTGGTATATGACATCAGTGAATTGAATTAATTAAAGTTGATGCACAAGATTTAAAATTTTTACCCAAATCAAAAGTCAACAAGTATAGTTTGAAATAAATTACATCTGATCTTAAGAATTTTGGATCAAAATGTTTATGAAAATATTTCACTTGTCAGACTTTTGGGATTTTTTAAAAATCGTAATTCTTATTTTTAAATACATACTGTAATATTAAGTGCTTTGAAAGGTTCATTTTGGAAATGATTAAAGGGGAAATTATTTAGTTTTAGTAAAAGGAATTATTCAGTCAATAAACTAATCATTAAAATAAACCAAATTGCTGATCAAAATGCTATGTTCTTCAGCATCAGTATATGATGAGCAAATGATAGAAATAATTCTCCAAACTCAATGACTTTTCTCAGATAAAAAAAATTATAAATTTCTTACAGTTTCATTAATTCTTTGTAATAAGATCTATAGATATATTCTTTGGATATAGTTGTCAGTCTAAGCATATATTTACTATAAAAGGTAATTTTTTAAGTGTCTAACAATGTTGAAAAAATATGCAACTGCTGACTTTACTAAAAACAATCGTTTCTTCAAGAATTAATTCTTGTTTGAAAATAAATATTTTAAATATATTCAACAATAACATTAATCTAAATATGTTTATTAAAAAAAAAAAACATGAGAAAACATGTACTGATTTTGAGCATTATATACATTGAAGTTATAATCATTCATATTTGGAGTCAATTTATTTCTGCTCAAGGAAAATAAATTCTTCCCCAAAACCAGAATAGCCATACTTAATTTTTTTTGTATCATTTCACTTCAAGTAAGGCATTAAAGCCACTAAGACACAAAGGGGTTACTGAATGTAAAAGAATATGAGAAAAAGAACAATAAAAGAGTACAGTAGATAACTATTGATATTGCATTTAAATTTTTGAAGATCCGTTAACTGGAAAGCAGGAATCTAGAAGAGTGTTCCACAAGCAAAAAGTGCAAGAAAAAGAAACTGTTAGAACTTATGGTTACATCTAGCCATTTCAACTGTAAAATGATGAGACCTTGCCAATAATCTAGTACTGCATTTAAATTCATAAAGTCTAGATGCCTTAGTGGAAAGTTCATCAGAACAATTACCAGGAAAATTTTATAGAAAAGGCTCAGAAAAGCTACATTACAGCAGTGGCAATGTGATTGAAGCTGAGATGCCAATTTAGGACTGATATGATTGTAAATTCTTCTTTGTATTTTATCAAGAATCTCGAAATATATATCAGGAGCACCAGACCAGATGTGGCGACAATATTCAAAGTAAGGATGAATGGTAGTCTTATAAATATGTAAGATAGATTCTGGAGAGAAAAATTGTCTAGCATGACATAGTGAACCAAATTTCCTAACAGCAAACACAAAAAAGACCCCCAAAAAAACCAAGATATTTTTCTTAATTTGAAAAAGTAATAATATTTAACCTTAATAGAAACAGATAGGGAATGGAAATTAAACGAAATCCAAGTAATATATAGGAAGTTTCTACTGATCTATTTTAGAAAGAACTATTTTCATTTTCTCATTTTTTATAATTTCATCATTTTCCTATTTTATATCAACTTGCCCTGTATGTGTAATGTTAAGTTTTGAGTTGTTTATTTATTTATTTGGCAGAATTTTTTATAAAATCTAATATTCTGATTCTTTTAGCTTTTGTATATTCTAGTTCAATCAGAAGCAAACAAGAAATGTAATGTGAAAAACAACAAAGAAGACAAAGACCCTTGAAAAAATGAATTCAACTTTAACAACTCAGGTTAAAGTTTAAGATAAACAAGTTTGTTCATAGTTTTAATTTTGCAAAAATTAGGTGAATATTAAAGTAAACTTCAATGTATTTAGATACATTGCCAGTACAAATTTGAAAAAAAGGCATTATTTTTTTTTAAATTATTGGTGCCCTAGAAAAAGGTATGCATCTTGAAATTCAAGCCAATGAAATCATATAAATCAATATTCAGAAGGGAAAATTTAATTCAAAATCAAATAAGAGCAGAATCAAGAAGAATAGCCTGCCTCCCAACTTCAATTAATAGATTAATAGCAGTGAGTTTCTTTCTTCTCCTGTTGAATACAGGAGAATGATAACAATCTACATGATCACTCTGAAAGGAGCAATTCTAAAGATAGATTCCACAGATTATGATCATAATTATAATTCTTTTCTCAGTGTCCCCCATCAATATCAAGAAGTTAAAAATCAATTGAAAAGAAATAAAGATAAAATAATTTTTTTCTCTAAAGCAATTTAAATACATTAAAAAACAATCTTTTGATATTTTAAGAAGATGCTTTTAGCTCAAGCTTATCCTATATGATATTTATTCTTTTGAATATTTTAAACAAGTATTTCTAAGAAGAGAAAAAGGAAGAGAAAAAAGAGACAGATGAACCTATCTCTATATAAATAGAGACTTATTATGATATTGAGTCATAAATGTGTACCCAATCACTGATAAATAGTGAAATATATGAAAACTGTATTTATAGAAAGTGTCTTCACTTTCAAAATTTGTGTTCATATCCAAAGGGAAATTTTGGATGACAAACACTATCAGCAAATATTTGGTAAGTTTTGATTCATAGTATAAATGTTATAATTAGACAGGTCACATTCATAATTTTAAGAAAGAATGCACAAGTCTTAATGTTTACAAGAATAATACATTTTATGAAAGAAGATTTACCTTTCAACAATTATTTCAATCAAAGTTTAATAGAAAATTACAGAACTAAGATTTCTGCTGCATCTCTGACCAACCACAGCTACAGACATGTGATCGTGTTTTTATTACTTCACCATAGGTACCTCCAAAAAACAGCAATACCTAACATTTAAAATGCATTTTAAAAATTTAAAATCTTTCTTGAAACTTTTATTTTAGTTTTAATTCCAAGCTAATAGATTAAATCTAGTATTTCCAATAAGCAAAATACGTTACCATATTTCAAGCAGAATTTAAAGTGATTTGAATGATTTTGATTGTACATATTGACAAATCTGTCAGTATAACATAATTTTCTTTATTAAAAAATCTTACAAAAATAAAATATACTTTTCTGAAACTTTATTTGAGAAAAATGAACTGATTTAAAGTTTAAGTAATCTGAATTAAAACAATATTTTTATCTTTAGTTTAAAATATTGCAGAAAAGGATTCTTTAATACAAAGATGGATGTTTTACGAGATATTGACAGATTTATCAGTAGCTTAATGTTTGGCATCTTTTTAATAAAAATTTTTAACTACCCAGTAATTTTAAAAATTTAGGAATATATTATAAGTAATTTAATATTTTATTGAATGTTAGGTACGTTGCCTTCGTAGTCTTACAAAGACACTTATTGAGGAAATGTAAGAAAATTACCAATAAATTTTAAATTTAATATAGTTACCATTCTTATTTTCTGATTACGTCATGTATGGATGTCTGTATTTAAAACATTGGCATGTTTATACACATAAAAAAAAATTCAAAATTCTTTTTAAAATACTAAGGGTTGCTAAATTATAAGCTTTTCTATTTATGATTAGTAAATACTAGCTAGAAAACCTCTCTTTCAAAGATTTTTATTAATAAATTTATTTATAATTAAGATTGTACAAATGAAAAGATTTAAAATTGACAACTTTTTCCACTAAAACAGCCAGTTATACACTTCTATCTATCTTTCATTCATTTTCTCACTGAAACAAGTAGCATCACTTATGTCTGTTCCATGTTTTCAGCAGTCAAAATGGGATAGGTCACTATTTATGAGATATCAGAATGGCATAATGGTCATACTAACAAAGAGAGGGACGAGCAGAATTATAATAGATATAGTTTTTACTTAATAACAATATAACCTAGTCACTATAAATTAATACAGAATTTTAAAAGATTTAAAAACTTTATAAATTAATGTAATTAAAATTTAAACAAAAAGTGGCAACAATTCTTGTAAAAATTCATTATTCATTGTAAGAAGAAATTTTCTTAAGACAATAATGCTCATAATATATCTTATTCATAAAATCAATTAAAAGCTTTTCTAATTAAATAATGTCTTAGTTTTATTGCATTTTTATTTTATGATACAGAACAGATTTTATATTACTGAGGTTCTTGTTTGTCAAAAAACATTTGTTAATTTAAATTCTCTTTATAGCTAATATAAATATTAAGAGCTACAAAAATGAATTTTTTGAAATTTCATAAAATTAAGTAAGTTGGGCATAACAGATTTTTTAAAAATGAAATGTTTCTAAAATAATTTAATTTGTGAATAAGTCCTGAAAATTTCATTAAAATCTGACAATTATCTGATTTTTTCTAGAATTTCCAAATCAATGTATTTTTCACCACAAAAAGATGCTCAAGTTTCCCATACTAATTTATGCACCTCACCAGTGAGCAAAGAAAAATAAAATTTTTAACCAAAATTTGAAAGGTTCTAAAAAGGATTAAAAAATATAATTTAATAATCAAAAAATACTTTGGTCTTTCCTCTTAAAAATAACCCATAGATTTTGATGATAAAACTTTGTTTATATTATGTTTGGGGCATTTTTTCATCATGTATGCTCATTTTTTAGCAAATCTTTGGAGGTACCTACTTTACTATCATTATTACTTTAACATGATCTACCTAATACTGTTCCTCTTCCTCCAGTACTTCATTTAATAAACATACTTCTTTATATCCTGTCAATATTTTTAAGGCTTAAAAAATTATAGTTAACTTCATGAAACCTAACAAATAGCTGTGTATGTATTCTTGCAGTTTGTGGGTGAAATTAGATATATACATGCGCATCAATTAATCTGCATCCCAATGAAAAAAGAAAACATTTTACACAATAAATATTTATTTTTCAACATAATCTCCTTGCACTTAATTCTGTTGTGAATATTGATCATACAGATAAAAAAAAATTATACTGTGAAATTTTTAAATAAAAAAAGAACTGATTCTTCAGTCTCAGGCTATTAACTTATTGATCCAATCTTATAATAAGCAAGATTTCCAAGTATAGCTTTGAACATATTTATTCATTAAAAAGAACTCTTTTTAAAACCATTTTAAGAAAATAATTTCATTTCACTCTTACAAAAGAAAATCACCTTCAGTTATCTTATAACTGTGGTGGTTGCATATTTCCCATTGTCACCAATAATAGTTATTTAAGTAAAACATCAGGATTTTGCATGCTGTTTTTAAAGTAGAACAGGTCCTCCTCCCTTGAAGGATTAGTAAAACACAATATTTCTACTTTCATTTATTCCTATTTGGATTTGTGCCATGCTAAGTTAAACTTAGCAAATATCAAGAAAAGTATCTTCACAGTACTAGTATGTGATGAATTCATTTTATAAATTTCTGAAATACCAATTTCACTGACTGCAGAAGTCTACTAGAAGTTGTTGGCCAAAAGTTAGAAAGTTTTGGATTTGGTTGTATATGTAGTAGGAGTGAAATACAAGATACTTTGAGGTTCAAGAACTTAATCTAATATCTAGAAAAGCACAACGTTACCTTTGAGGTCAAAATTTCCATCTAATCACTCATGTTTACTCCTACAGTTTTTCACCTATTTTAGTTATTTTCAGTTCAATAGTACTGACAGCTCACAAGAACTAGTCATGCAATTTGTTTACCAAACAAGTATAAACAAAATATGCATTACAAATAGGTGATAATTATTAAGTTTTGCTTAGTCTGGCACATACAATTCAGATTGCTTACTTTATGTACTGTTCCTTAAGGGGTAACTCATCTCACTACCAAACAGGATTATCACTGGTTAACTCTGGTGATTTGACTTCAACCAGTGCTTTCAGCATGATTTGATCATAAGTTTTCTGCATTACAAAAAATTTGAGACAGAAGTGTACAATCTCACTTAAGTTAGACAGGCAGATATATTATTGCCATTTATTTACATTACGTATATATCATAGGTGTTTTTCAACTAATTTGATCTCATCAATCACTTTTTATGAAAAATAATTGGTTTCAAAGAAAATATTTATTTGTCATTTTCAGAAGGATACTGAGAATACCACAGATTAACCATGAGTAATAATTTAAAGAAAATGGAAACAAAAAAAGGACTCAGAATCAGAAAGAGACAATTGAAAGTTCTAGGGAAAATAATGGGGAAAGAGAACTTAGAGAATCTGACACTCACAGGACATACTGAAAGCAAGAGGGACAGATTAAAGCAGGTTTAGGAGAGATAGTAAAAATACAACATTTACTAAGAGCTACAAAAGTTAGGAAATTGTGGAGAGCCCTGAGCACATTCTGAAGGGACAGAGAACATAGAAGAAGAGCACAAGTTATAGAACTATTACAATCCCTATTTCTCATGTCTTTCTCACTTAACTTTAAAATATTAAAACTATTTCTAATGTCAAGAATAATTTCCAATCCTTGTGTTGCTTTATACTGCCACTATCTTCATCATTTCTTCTTAATTCCTGTGCTATTATTGTTCTCACTCCTTAATTATATTTTTCTGTTTCATATATTTTGTCACACTCAATAACCCCTGCATCTTAGTGGCTTCACCATGTTGCTTGGGGGGAAAATGATTAAAAAAAATGTATCCTCATAATCTGCACTTACTTCCTTCTTCCCTCTCCTACATTTATACAACTTCATTTTGAAAAGCCTCTACCTTGTGTTGCAATTAGACCTTGTATTGGGTGAATATTTAGTTAAAAAAAAAAGGAAAAGTATTTGGCATTTGTCATATTGGACATCAGTGCACATTGTTTAACGTGCAATCAAATAAATGCTTTTTCTGTTTTGAGCTATAAAAAAATTCATTCAAAGAAAGGAATAAAGGCTGAGCATAGTACAATAGTCTTTACCTTGTGCTATCCTTACAAATTTGTATATACACCTAGCAATTCTAGTACTATCAAGGAGAAAATAAATAAATGGCAAATTCTGTGTTTGTCCATGTGTCTGAAACCCCTCTAACTTGGACCACACTTACTATATATAGACATATTATTCCTTTTTGGAATCAGGATGATTTCGGATTGAAAATTTGCCCTTCATCTGGTGCTTGAACATCCAGCATTGGGATCTGTGTCTGGATGAGGAGGGAACAGTTAAAAATTAAAATTTTAAAACAACTGACAAATTAATGATTTTAAAAGTTTTTTATTTATATTGAGTTTAAAGTAACAGAAAATCATTGTGAATTTATTTTTTTTATTTTATTCAGTTTAAAATATTTCCAAAACTTTGTGAATTGAGGAAAGCAATTTTATTTCTTCAAAATGCCAAGGAATCAGGATTAAGTGAGAGGTCTCGTGACATGAGGTTTGAAGTTCTTCAGAATTTGTGACTTGAAGAAATCAACCAATTGAAGTTCCATGTAACTTGTGATTTGAAGAACTCAATTTTCAGCTTTAATTGTACTTTTGGCCAGAATTGGACTTATAGCCCAAATCAGAGTTAAAGTGATGTTTTGAAATTCCATGGAGAGCATTGAGGAATTCAGTTATTTCTTCTAAATTATAATTGCTATTTTCAATGCTGATCCAAAGATGCCTTCAGATTTGGGCCAAAGGCCCAATTTGCTCTCCACAAGAGCTATCTTAAAACTCTGCATGTAGTGCATCTTTAAAGCTAGTATACAATAAAGAATACTTTGAACACATCAGGTTCATCCTATATGAAGACTTCTACATTTTGGAAATTAAACTCAAAAACTGAGTTAATGAACATTAATGGTAGAAGTAACATTTTGGGGAAAATTTCTGAACATAGAGTAGGAAAACAAACTAGTACTGAAATATTTCCTATACAGATACTTTTTTGAACAATATCTCTTACTAAAATATGCAGTAGAAAATCTGACTTTTTAGAGGATGAGTATAGCTACAAAATAAACATACTTTGCTTTAATTTTTCTCATCAATTTTTATAGATATCAGATCTGATCAGAAAATATAGACATTTAATATTAATGAAAATTAGTCAACTTCAGGCAATTATTTTCTTTCAAAGTAGTCCTGGACTTCACTCATTTCTACAAGATTCACTTTCAAAGTTGCCACTTTTGCCTCATTGCATTCTCTATCATTTCAACAGTGATCTTAGCTTTGGGAAAAATGAAAAGTCAGAGAGAGTCAAATTTGGACAGTAATGGTAGTGACCGGCTAGGATGCCAGATTTGAAGACTCTACTTATTCAATCATTGTGAATTAAGCAGTTACACAGTATACAAGCTCACATAATGGTATATCACTGTCAATTGAGTAATTTCACACAAGAATGTCTGTTCACACATATGCAGTAAGGTTCTCATAATTGACTAAGTTATATCAAGACTGTATAAACAGTTTGAAAGATATTCAAAATGGTTTGATATGTTGTGGACAGTCCTTATGTATTCACAAAAAATGAAAACATAAAACTAGTTAACATTTTGTGCACTAAAACATGCTAAGGTAGGTGAATGCCAATTGTATCCAGAGCTGATAATTTTTCACTTTAGTAACCTTTACACTCAAGTATTCTTCCTGTACTCAGCAGGCATGAATCTAATTTACTTATGATAGCCACCATAGAATTGCTACATATTACAGAGAATTTTGTAGTTTTAGTACTATACTACTTTTCATCTATTTCAGGTTATCTATATTTCTAATTTAAATAATGAAACAAAGAAAAAGATTTCAACAAAATTTACATTTACCCTTGAATTTAACAGAACTGACTGTTTCAAATTTACACATTTAACCTTGATGACCCAAACAAGATCCATAACTTAATGAAATGTTCTGCCAAAGAACAGCTGCTAAATATCATTTTAGATGCACAATTGGGAAATTCCTCTTAGACAATTGTTTTGGCCAAGTTCCAAATTTTCAAAATCAATAACAAATTAAACTAAAATGTTTTGATCTCTGCTAATTTTACACATGGTTGAACAAGTGTTTTCTTGGTAGTAAGTTTGTTATTGTGCTGTACAATTTTTTTTCAAAAGCATTGCAACAAACTTGAGAGATACTATAGAGAATATCACTTCAACATTAACTCAATATCTTCAAAGGAGGAGAAAACTGTGAAAATTGAAAAATATTTCATAATTTTTGACACATTATGTAAAATATGAATATAACAATTTCCCATTTATGTCAAAAGCATAAATTTTATTAAATTTAGCAAGTCCATTTCAGCTATAAAACTTTTATGTAAATATAATTCATTATAGGTTTTAAATCTGAGGAAATATAAATAATTTTTTTTATTTTATTTTGCTTGCAACAAAACAAAGCAATTATATTCTTGTTGATAGAGAAAATAAAGAGAATAATTTTTCCACTGTTGTAAAAAATATGAGTCATTATGTCTTGAAAATCACTGAGGAAGGGTTTAAGATGGATGTAATTCTTGAAACAATTTCTTTTTGTACTTATGCCTAAACACATCTCTGCTTTCTGTAGCATTAAAAAAATCTACTCTCATCAAGAGTCTGAGACAGGTTGTTTTCTGCAATATGATAGTATTTGAACAATGACCAAAAATACATCAAAGAGATCCACAAGAAACTGAGTGCCATGAGCATGAAAGGCCAAGAGTGTATTGCATCCATATCAAATTAGTCAATAACAATGGAAAAAAAGACAATGATGTTACACTCTAGTGGTAACACAGCATCTCAGCAAAAAAATACAAATTTTACATATTCTCTCTTTTCTTAAGCATAATATAAGCAAGTTTCAGTCTGTATAGCTAAGGGCTCATACAGCTGCTCTGATCAGGAAGAATCTTGGGTAATTCCCCAAACATTTTACCTTTGAATTTGCTACAGACTCAGGTCTCAAAAGTAATAAAGGCATTACTGATATCAAGTTCAAAGTTAATGTCAGAAAGTACATATTCCTCTCCTTAATGGATTCAAATGCTCACTTACAGGCATAGCTTTGTAGTAGAATCTTGGAATGGATCATAAATGGCCCAAGATTCAAACTTTGATACTGGGTGAAAAAGGAGCCATACTATAATCTATACAAAAAGGAAATTTAACCATAACAAAGTTCTCTCTACTTTTTCAGTCAGTTTATAAGACATACTACCAAATAATTATAATTGTCCAACAAATAATCATATCTATATACAAAATATATTGATAATCCCTTCTTGTAAATCATTAATGATCATCAATGAGTGAATCTTCCATATTTTTATTTTAAACTAATGTTTTGCAAGAAAAGCTACAGGGCTAGATAGCCAAAATTATTTAACAGAGATTATGTAACAAAAGTGGAAAAATTGCTTTTAAGCAATAAAAAATGCCTTTATTTTCATCAAACTTGCCTTTAAATTGTACAATTACTAAAAGTAACTGTTATGTGTGTGTGTGTGTGTGTGTGTGTGTATATATATATATATATATATATATATAAAAACGCAATCTTCGAGGATTTTTCTAAATTAATCATTTCTGCTCATGAAACGTATCTTAATGTAAACAATAACAACATATTATGAAATGAATTAGGTCCAATTATTCAATATATTTTCTGTTTATACATTATTTTTATAGATACAATTTATTTAAGTAAATGCTCTGTTCTTTTTTAATTAAACAGTATTAATTATATTTACCAGCCTGAATATTAATAAACAGTAATTCAGACTTTGCTAACCAGATGCTTCTCTGTAGCTGAATGGTACAGTACATCATGCCATATATATATATATATATATATATATATATATATATATATATATATATACACCAATTTGCTCCAAGCAAGGATATAATGCCACTAAGATACAAGAATGTAAGAGGGAGTAAGAATGTAAGGGGAGTGAAAGAATGAAAAGACTTGAGAAGGAATTGGAAACACAACTTAAACAGGAAACAGAGGATAAAACTATTCTTGTTTAAAATATAAGGGAGTAGTGTGAACCAGACAATGGATGAACATAACTACTATTAAGTGAAAAAAAATTAAAAATGAATAGTAAGTAAAATTTCAGCATTTAAGTGTAAACATTAAAATTGTCGAGTTGAAGTAAACTTCAGAAGGAACTAGAAACTCAATATGTGTACATACACACAAATGCATATATATATAATGAAATAACGAACAAATAGAAATTATATCGCAATCTAACATGTTTCACTTTTATTAAAGCTTTGCCAGAGATTCAATAACTGTTCTTTATTTTATCACCCTGTTGGATTCCAATCCATATTTGATCCACATTATATCTTTAACTTATGTATGTATATATATATATATATATATATATATATATATATATATATATATATATATTATAAATTAACTAATTTAAAAATATGGTTCCATCACTACACAAGAATTACCAAGTTTCAAAAACAGAAACTAAAAACTTTAAATTTAATTATAGAATTAGATTAAAATCCCTAGTACTGTTTTATTTTCAAGTGAATTTTAAGAATAACTTATATCTAATAATGCATATATATCACATAGATATATCCTCAGCCTTGTTTCATATGCCACAAGGCTAAACAGAGATTCCCTAAAATAGGGAGGGCCTGTCAACCTTAAAAACTATCATTTAAAATCCAACTATTTATAGAGGTTTCACTTTTGCCACTAGTCAGAAATATGCACTTATCTCAGCCATTAGACAAATCTATATCTAGAGAGGGGATACTTAAAAGTTGGTTATTTGCTATGTTGTTAGAAATTAAATCATGCCAAGAACTTTTTATTTTTTTAAATAATTTAACCCCAAGCAAAGGCAATAAAAGCTACTAGGGTGCAAGAGATTATTAAGAGGGAAAGAAACAGAGAGGAAAATAAAAGAACAGTATTCAAGGAGACAGAAGACAATGATTGACATTGCATTTAATTTTTGAGGATCATAGTTAACAGAAAAGCAGGAAGACAGAAGGCTACAAATCCAGATAAAATCTCACTGGTTGTGTTTAAGAATATCAACCCTGAGTTATCTCCAATCTTAACAAAACTATTTAACTGCTGCTTGATGGAGAAATTCTTCCCAAGTCTGTGAATTGTTCCAAGTGCATGCTGTGTTTTCAAGAATGTGGGTAAGCACCTATCTCTATCTCAGTATCAGCCCATCAACCTGTTTAGTGTCATTAGTAAAAGTTTGAGGCTATAATCAACAAGATGTTTGTTGATCATCTCAATAGGGATAACTCCTTGAGTTACAAACAATATGGATTTTGATCCGCTTGGTCCACTGCTGATATCCTGTCATTACTCACAGAATCAGTAAGGCATTAGACTATTAATACATCTCAAGGATGATCACATTAGATCTATCAAAGGCCTTTGACAAGGTTTGCTATAGGGGGTTGATCTACAAGCTCTTTAGATATGGAATTGCTGGAAAGGTCTTCTCAATTATCGTTCATAATGGGTAGATCCCTGATGGTAATTGTTAATGGATAGTCCTCTGTGGCCCAAATGATTAATGCAGGCATCCTCCAATGCTCACTTCTCTGTCCAACACTCCTTCTAATTTACATGAATGATCTGCTTAAGGGTATACGCCAATCTTTTGTGGATATCTATGTTGATGATACAATAGTATATGGGTGCACCTCTAAAATTGTAAATGACTAGAGCCTGGTAGCTGATCTCTCTCAGTGATGGGAAACTGACAGGTCATATTCACTGCCACAAAAACCAAAATAATGATGTTCCATCATCCCTGTGTAGACCCTGAATTTTTGTCAAGTGGAATTCATATATATGGTGAATTATAAAAATGCTAGGAAAATATTTGTAACCATGTACTTACTCTAGTAAGTACCTGACTCTTTCTGCTATACTCTACTTTTAAAAAAGCTAGATTAGGCTGAAAATGAAATACTACTGCCATATATGAACAGGAGCTGCCCAGTCTTCACTTTCCAGTCTCGATAGAGTCTAAAAACATCTATACAGTGTTGTGGGTGATGAATTATTTTCCACCCTACAATCCCTTTCCTAAAGAGGTAATATTGCAAGCCTCTCACTACTTTATCTCTATTTCCATGGAAAATGTTCAGATGTACTACATTCCTTATTTCCACTAATCCTAATCTTAATGGCTAAGAACTGTCATGCTGTGCACTTTCCCTTCATATTCTATTAGTGAGATGTATGTTCAACTTGAACAATTTCTTCCTATTAACCACTACTTTGTGTAACTACAAAGTGTATGCTTCCCCGATCACTACAATATTCACCTGTTCAAGTCTTGTGTCAAACGTTATATTTCTCACATATCCTCTTAAACTCTGCCTCTTATCACAGAGAAATGGTGCACATAGTGTGCCACAAGGTCTCCAAATGACTTGCCTCAAGTTTTGAGAATTTTACTTCTCCTAGAAATCAGAGAGCTGAATTGGAACTTCAGTGGTGTTTGTTACATTTACTTATGCACAAATACCCTTGGGAAAGGTATGAATCTATCACTTCTCCCCCAACTATGGGTGAATTGCAGAACAGATTAGTGTGTGTGTGTGTGTGTGTGTGTGTTTAGAAGATCAAATTAAAATTCACATAATAAAAACAAAAGAATAAAAAGAAAACTTGAACAAAGAGACTTATTTTTTATTATTTAAGAAAAATGCTTCCCAAAGAAATCTACCAAGTTAAAAGATAAATATATTTAAAATTTGATCTTTCTTTAAACCATGAGATATGAGAAATCAATGAGAAAATGTTTTATATATAAAAAAAACTTTAATGTCAATACAACTAGATAATTCATTTATTTTATTACATTCATCCAACTAAGCTAAACTCAATTATTTTGATTTATTCTATATTGTATAAAAGATTTTATTAATTAAAAATTATACATGTGACCAGGTGAATGATGTAAAACATTTCTGAGTTCTGTCAAATGTTTATGATGCACTGTATTTCATATAACTGTCCAATATTAATCTTGGCATCTTAGAGAATTTGGGATATCTTTGTTTAATATTAACAAGCTCAAATCAAACATTTCTTTCTCAGTTACTTTAATATGTACTGTTCTTCAACATATTACAGTTTCAGTTTGCCACTGTCTACTATCAGAATGAGGTGCTATCTTTGTTTTAAATCTTCTACCTGCAAGTAACTTTCCGACTATATTCCTCATAGCATTCTGTTCAATACAGTCCAATCCATACCCTTCCAGCAAACTAAGTACTATTTATCAAAGGAAAAGAAGAGTCAATGAGATGTCATTCCACAGAAAAATATATAAGCAAAATGAGAATTATTTGCCAAAACAGAGGTATACTACATCACAAGATTAATAAAACATATTAGATATCTATTTTCTGAGATATGTGTGTGTAGATGCATATACTTTAGCAAGCAAAATCTCAGCTACTCCTCTTCTTTAGTCTAAACCTAGTTTCTCAGGCTTTTAGATTTCATCTATTCATCTTCACCAGAAACCTCTCAGACTGGACATTATCATCAGTCTAATCACTGACACACTAGAAGCTCCCACCGCCATGGTGTCTACTACTTTTCTTCTTCCTATCTCTGTGGACTTTGGATGTCTGACCCCATTCGACTGATGTTCAATGTGCTCTATTGATTCACTAATATTCCCTATTTGAATGTATATCAAAAGTGACAATACTTGTTCAGTCACATGTCTGCACTTTAGATGAGGCACATGCTTTTATTATACCACCATGACCTTCTTGAAGTGCATTGACCAACTGGAATATCACTTACTATGTGTTAATCAACCTTGGCTCCTAGCCAAACAAAAAGGTTGCTATTTTCTCCACACTAAATTCTAACGTTAAAACAAGTGTTTCAATCAATTATCGATGAACATAATATGTTTAAAAAAGAAATAACAATAACTGCTTTTTAATAAGATGTTTATATAATTTGTAATATCATGTATTCTTTATATTAAACAAATACATTCAAACTTTCATTCACTCTCAGGAATACAAATATACACAGTGAAAAAGCAAGTAAAAAAGAATATATAGAAAATATATAAAAGTAAGCAGATGCCAAAATTTCCATAATTGATCATTTTAATAGATACAGGAAATATTATATTAATTATTCAAAATATTTATCATTTAATACTTATATATTCTGATAGAAAACTTATACAACATATTAACTTCAGAGGTACATCTTGAGGGTAAAAAAAGTAAATTCTGGTTCCCTCACAGAAAAATTTCTTATAGTCCACTCTTCATGAATGCTGATCTTGCTGCAAAAATACAAAAGTCATTTACAGGATAATGAATAGATGAAATCCACCATGGGCACCTGAGTGTTTAAAGGGAAATTTGATTATTTATAACCACTGAATTTTGCAATTCATAATCTAAAATTTACTTGAGCTAGTTCCATCACTCTGTATTTTGTGCATTGAAAATTAGTAAGAAATGTATTGTCAGTAAACAGAAATTAATGAAAATGCTACTGAGAGAATAGTGATTTTATATAGGTAATATTTAGAGTAACAAATTAAGATTTTTTGACATATTGTAAAGTAATTTTTTTCAACTTTTTTATTAAATTTGTTGTTTTTTTCTATATATGTAAATATATAAATAAATATTCCAAAAACCAAAATTCAAAACAATGTATTTTTTAACTTCATATGGGTTCAGAGAGATAATATTGCTGATTTCAGACAACCCAAATAATCAGTAAAATTAATGTGAAAAATGCAACTATTTGATAACATTTCTGAGATTATCTTATGCTGGGATCTAGGATACTATTTTTCTTTTTTTTTTTAATCATTTCACTCCAAGCAAGGTAATTAATGCCACTGAGATACAAGTAGTTACTGAGTGCAAAAGAATAAGAGGAAAAGAAAAAAAAACACAATTAAGGAAAGAGAACAGGAATTAAGAAGACAAAAGATAATAATTAACATTATATTTAAATTTTTGAAGATGTTGATTGGAAAGCAAGAAGACAGATGAGAGTTCTACAAGTGAGAAGTGAGAGAGAAGAAACTGTTAGCATAAAACTTACGGCTGTATCTAGCCATTTCAACTATAAAATGATGAAACCTAACTGCCAATCCAGTACTATGCTCAAATTCATAAAGTCAATGTATCAAAGAAGAAAACTCATCAGGATAATTACCAAAATAACAATTTTTAGATAAATTATAGTATCTGAATTGGTAATGTTAGATATTCAATACATAGATAGATTACAAAAATACCAACAAATAAATAATATAAAAGTTATATAATATCTTTCGAAATTTTTTATATATTAAAAAAGAAAAAAATTTAACACAGAAATAAGCAAATTGGTGAAAATAAACTTATGAAATTTTAATAAATCCTCAACTGAAAAATATAGAAATTTTATTTTAAACAGTTGATTCATCCTGAGTTTATTATATTTTATTAAAATACTATTTTTAAATAGAAAATAATAAATATTTACCAATAAAAATGCCTTATTTTGTAATATGTCAAAATTCTAACATTGGTCAAAATATCAATTATTCTGCCTATTACTATTTAAGTTCCTTTCCTTAATCCCTTTCTTTGTGAATCAGTCCTCTTTGTTCATTTGTAAGTAACCAACTTCAGGATAATATAATCTGTAGTGCCTTGAATC
>OZ010580.1:31124584-31147084 GCA_963932145.1 Acanthosepion lycidas
TATTTTCCTTGTACAATTTTCATTAAAATTAAGGATTAACTTTTTAAATATCAGTTCAACCCAAAATAAAATAAAATTTTTGTCATATTTTCTTTATCAAATTATCCATAAATATAAGTTGAATAGTCAGCATTTTCCAAGAAGGATAGTAAAAAATATTTGATGTTTGGTCAGATTTTGAGAAGTGAACTTTTGAGCAACCCCTCATTACACCTAAAATAATTGTTTGACAAAATAGTTTTGTCAACTGAAGAAATTTTTGAAACACACCAGACATTTTCTTGATATTAGTGAATAAATTTCTATTTCTTTTTCAGTAAAATTTTCATATAAACTGCAAAAAGAGTAATGTAATGGCAAACACTTTGTTTCCTTTTCCTATTTAACAAAAGAAACTAAGTAAAGCAATAAGACTAAAATGCTTATAATTTCTCAGCTCTTTTCCAAAAATATTGCAAAAAATAATTCTTTATGTTTACAAGTGACAAATGGATCTTAGGTAAAAATAATCAGGTTTTATGCAAAACAATATAAAAATATATGTATATTTACATTGTAGAGTAGAATTTTAAAAAATGACTGCTTCATTTGTATCTTCTAAGCAAACTTTCAGGAGTACAAGTCAGATGTCAGCAATTTGTATTTTCTTTATCATAGATTTACATCCAGTTATCACAAAGAGACTCCAACTTAATATTAAGCAAATACACTTCTCTCAAAATTTCCTTTTGATAAATTGATAGACTCTAGTAACTAAAAAATAGTTCTTCTTTAGTGAATATACTTATTTAATGTTTATCCATCTACTTTTCTCTATATAGACAGGAATGCAAGGTGCCTCACTGAATAGAAATCCACCAAGTGGCAATAACAAAATTAATCTAAAATAGGTTTTACAGAAAAAAGAGGTATTTTTCACCATTTCCTACTAGAAATTCCCTCTTGGTATAATCTTGCCTTCAGTATAATGAGACAGTAAGAGCAATTCTTTGCAAGTCTCCTGAATTATAATTTGAGCATCAAATTCTAAAAATAAATGAAGTCTTACTCAGAAATGGTTAAAAATTAAAGCAAACTTTATCTATTGAGGCAACTTCTCAAGAATGATGTTGAGCAAACAAATCTCAAAATTCATTGGGTACACCATTATTGTTGCCCAATGCCATACTGAGGATAGCTTAGTAAATAATCACTTTATTATATAGCATATCTATCTATATAATGTCAGTTTTTAAATATATACTTTTTAACTTATCATCAAGTATTTGAAATCATTTAAAACAGAAAATTGACAAATGCTATAGAAAACATTATAAAATTTCTTTTTTTTTATAATAATGTTCACTCTATACAGTGCACATTTGAGTTAGTGGGGACTGAGTAAGAGCCATTTGTGATAGAGGGTTACTGAGTCAGAGATAAGATGCATATTTTATGAGGATATGTGGGAAAGATAATGGCTAACTCTAGACATGAGTAGGTTAAGATTGTAGTGATCAGGGAAGCATCCTCTTGGGAGTTGGTTCCACAAAGAAGTGAAACGTATCTCACCAATAGAATATGAAGAATATGCGTGTGGCATAGTGGTTAAGTTTAGAACTGGTGGAACTAATAAATGAAATTCATCTGAACACTTACCATGGAAATAGCAACAGAGCAGCAAGAGGCTTTCAACATTTCACCTGTGGGAATGGGGTTGTAGGACAGAAAATAATTCATCACCCACAAGGGTATGTAGACACTTTTGGACTCTATCAAGACTGGAAAGTGAAGATTGGACAGCGCCTCCCCATATATAACAACGGTACTCCATACAAATGTAGATATGTAATCAAAGATAAAGCTCACTGAATAGAAATATAGATGAACCCTTCAAAAACAATGATTAAATTTCAGAATATAACCTCATCAATAATTTTTTTACTTATTTAAATCAATATACTTTTCTAATTTATCTATCCTTTCACCATTCATTAATTTCATTCTCAAAGAATTTGACATGGAAAATCATTTAATCAATCAGTTGTATGATAATTATTGATTCAGGCAATGTCTGCAAGGAAACCAAAACAGTAATTTATTGATAAAGAATTTTAATTAAGTAAAATAACCCATTTTTCATCATTCTTCATTTGATAGTAATTTTAATAAGGTTTACTAATCCAAATATCCAGAGTTATTTATAATGAATAAATACATCTTTGGATTATGCACAAAGAAAGAACAATTTTGAAGTTATGTGATTATCTTCAGAATCAAAAAACATCTGTTATGCTCCTTCAGAATATTATGTTAAATTTTAAGCCAAATCTAACATAAGGCATATTTTCTAAGTAACCATTTAGAACTAAACTTACCATCAAGTCTTGCTCATTAATCATTATATTCAAATGAAATTCACAATGTGTTTATTCAATTTAACTAAACTTAATGAAAAGAAAAATATCTTTTAGTATTTGAACTATTTCTCTGAACATGGGTGTGCAAAGTGGCCTAAAGGATATGACTCCACCAAAAAGAGCCAAAAATATGACATGGCTATCAGATTATTTTTCAGCAGACTATGAAGCAATAATCTCATGATGCTGGAAAAGAACTGCATAACTGTTGCAAATTTAAATATTTCTTTCTCTGTATGGAGTTAATACCAGTTTTAATAAACAAAGCAAATTTGCTAATAATATGCTTGTATAAATATACCACAGAGAATAACAAGCTTTACTTATAATTGTGAATAGTCAAGAGCCTTGAAGCAGTGGTTAGCAGAGCTAGTCTTAGAGAGTCTCTACATAATGAGTTTTATTGTCTTCGGGTGTTGCATAATTGTGAAGAATGCAGTAATTTCAGATCAGACATTAATGGTGAGAGTCATTGACTCAAGTAATTCATAGGAAATATAATGCACCTCATGTCACTTTGTTTATGAATACAAACATCCTTATAATATTTATACTTAATTCAAAACTTAAAAGCAGAGTCTAAAAGATTGTCTATGTCCTCCCAGTCAGGAGGACTGAGTATCATTCTAATGACTTAGCAGTGTTATGCAAACATTCTTTCTAGTTTTTCTCAAGCTAAAGGCAAGAAAGAGGTTGGTAACTTATAACAACAAAACACATTTGAACATTGTATAAACATGACTAGACATTCTTTTATTAGTTTAGAACTTTATTATAGAATTATTAGTTTGTTAGACTTCTTTCTCCCACCTCATATCATAGGAAATGAACCAACAGATAATCTCACAACCAATCCATTAGTTAACAACAACAAACATCTTGTTTCAGCTCTCCAATGCAATCTTCTATTGATTAGTCTGTTGCCTCAATCCTGTCTATAATTCTGTTACTTCAAGATACATCATTCTCAGAATACAAGGTTCCTGCAACCCATGTAAGTGTTTTATTAGATAAATCAGAATATAGATAGATATGCTATAATTAGGCCAACAGACAATAGAATTGAACATGACCACAAATGCATTCACCTTTCACCAGCACAAATACTAGAGTAAGTCTAGGTATCTTAGGGCATTGTCTCCAGCCGTGTCACCCTTGTGTCTGTGTGTCTTCATCTGAAATAAGCACACTTTATCACATATTGTCATATTCTACTCATTCAGTAATTATTGGCTCAAAATGGATTCTATGAGGACTGGGTAAATACTGAAATGAAACCATAAGCAAAAATTGAGTGACCATTATGAAAAAATCTCTTGAAATCTGTAAAATTTATGAGCTCAACCTCTAAACAAAAGATATTCAAAAATTTTAGCTCCTCTGAAAAAGTAATTACAGAGTTTAAGGTATTCAATGAAGTTTTGTTAAAATAGTAATTGAAATAAGACTTGTTTATGTCAGTAAAAAAATTCAGATTTTACTGAAAGAAATGAGTTGAAATTTCAGGATACAACAATATCCTGTCAGTTGAAATGTATGATTTCATAAGGAGATATTTAAACTTAATTGTAGCAATCCTGTCATTCTTACAAATATGCATGCCATTTCTGGATATATTATAAGAGAGCACCATTGCTTAAAGAGCCTCATCAGTACTGAGCAAGAAATCAGAAGCAACACAGATTTTTTTGAGCCCCTGAACAAATACTAAGTTATGTCACCAAACTTAAAATTATCTTGTATTTTAAAAGAAATATTTGCATTTAAAATGCTTATTTTACAAATAACAGGTAAATATATTATAGAAGTTCAAATGTTACTTTTTAAATATGATTTATGTTGAATTTGTGGGATATATACAGTGTAACCCGGATATAAGAGAGTTGTCAGGACCGGATACGAGTCTCTTATATCCGGGTTTCTCTTATATCCGGGTTTGGTCTAATTTTTTTTATGCATTTCATCCTTTAGGACTTCATTGGATGAAAGTGATGTTTATGTTGATGCAACTAGATATGAGCACAATGGGGAGGGGATGGTGAAATTTTGAATTTATATATATATTTTTTTTTAATTGCTAGAGCATCCACATTGAATTTACATCCAGGTTCTTAGATTCTTACATTTCAGCTTTCTTGGAAGATTTTGTGTTATCACAATGTAGGATATTTAATAAAAAAAGTGATAAAATGAAAAAGAAACTGAATGAAATTGGCTAATATAAAGCCAAAACACATACTTAAAAAAAAATAAAATTCCAGTATAATTTCTCTTTTATCTGCATATGCAGTCACATCAACATAAACATCACTTTAGTCTGATGTAGTCCTAAATGATGACACACATCCTACAAAAACTTTGTCAGAGATTTTCCTAAAATTGTTCTTGATATATAAAAATTTATGTAATTTTCCCATATATATATATATATATATATATATATATATTGCTTCTTTTTGCAAACAAAGATTTGAGTGAGTTTTCTATGCTTAAGATTGATACAAGGAAGTTATGGTTTAATGCACTAACTTCAGGAGAAGGCCTTGCAGCTAGCAAAGACTTGTACTTTATGAACCTGTCTCCTGCTCATTTTTGTAGCTTGAGGTGGAGTATTTCTGTTGACTGTGGCTCAATATCAATTTACTTCTTATCTAATATATTTTTATTAGTAAACAAAAATAACATGAAAATAAACTGGTGACTTATATCAAGATTGTTTTTCATTCAAAGATTTATTTTGTCTACTGAACTCATTCTTTTTCTTGATTTTGTTGATATGGCAAGATTTTGGATGACCCATTCTATAGAATTCTTGAGTGTAAAAAAATATGGAATCACACATGTTACAAGCATTGCTGTGAATGAGTTAGTCCAATCAATATTGTATTTCCAAAAGGTAGGAGAACAGAATACATAAATCAGTATGTTTACCACTATTTCTTTTCGTTTTACTATACCCTCTTCTAGATTGCACTAGTGAGAAACCCATCTTTTCTTCAATAAGAAGACAGAAGAATGGATTGGCCAAAACTTTGTGGGAACAACAAAAGCAACAAAAAGAATGAATTCAATAGTTCAAATAACTCTAGGAATGATAATGATTTATCTCAGAATTACAAAAGCAGTTTTCCATTTCTTTTTCTTTCATCATTTTCTTCTCTTTCTTTTGCATATCGGATAAACACTTTTATGGTAATGTAATCTTCTTACCCCTATTTAGCCTCATACCATACTTAGCTAAGCACATTACATATCAATAATAAAGCAAAAAATTGTTTGATCTTAGTTGTTTAATAATAGAAATAGCAAAAACAGGCTTGTGTTATAAAAAAAATTGAGACCAAAATTAATGCTTTATATGCATGAGGCTGAGTAAATGTGTTAGTAAATAGTAATAATCAGGTGTAATAGAACATCAAATAGCAGATATAATCCATAACATTATTATTGATCTGTAATTGTATTTGTAAGAACAATCTCCGATACAAATTTGTTTCTCTCAAAATGATATATACTGCAATCAAGAGTATAATTGTATCAAATAGTTAACCTATTAATCTCCATCATAAATAATCAATGAAAACAAATATGGAAAAATTTATTTTACTTTTTGATATATTTGTCCTGAAACAATCCAACATCACATGAATTAACTCATTTGTAGAAATTTAATAAATTCCAATTAACTGTTTTAACTGTATGAAATTTAGTATTTTTCAATTTAAAATGAATATCAAGTTTGTTTTATTGGCTGGGGGTGCACTGCTTCTGTAGCCAAATGAAAATGGGTGTTCTGATAATATAAAGAATTGACAGAACTGCCATCATTACAGAGGAGAGAAAGCTAATCATAGAAGAAAAAAAAAGATTTGGTGAAATGTCTGAGCCCTGAGGCTGGGCACAGTTCTGCTGTAAAAGGAGACCATTGATCAAAAAAGAAAGACAAAACTCTTTTCTCACTAGTTAAACCAGGCCTAGAGAACAAGAAAAGAATGTGGGGAAATAAAACTGGATAAGGAAGTGGCTGTATTCCATGATAACCCTCAAACACTGCAATAATTCCTAAAGACATTTGATCTTTGAAGGTCAACCCACATCCATTACTGCAGCTTTTTCCCCTAACCCCCATATTCTCACACCCTCTTCTACTTTGCGCAGCAATAATGCTGTCAGTACATCCACTCTAAATAATGATTGGATTGTGTAAATAATTATAGTGCAGATGAGTTATTTGCTTTGCTTTGGATAGGTTTCATGTTCATTAGCAATTCAGCTTAAAATTAGAGCTTTTTTATTTAAATGAAAACAAAATTTAATCCAGGGGCTCATTAAAATTGTATACTTTTCCAATGTAGGAGCCACAGATAAATATGTAAACTTTACTACATTATTTAAGAGTCTTCAATAGGCAATATATTCTTGTAACAGACAAAAAGAAGTAGCTACCACTAAAGTACTTTGTACTTACTGGTTTGATTCAAGTGGCAATGAAGATGTTTGAAAGGTCTGTTGTAAGTGTTAGGTAAGAAAAAGTACACTACTAAAAACTCTTCTAGGAGAAAGAAAACAAACTTTAAATCAAGATAAAGAATTTTTCTCTCGGTGATCAGTATGTTACTTGTAAACTATATAATACTCATTAGGTACATATATCTTTATTTTCATATTTATTATTCAGTAATGAGTAATTGTTTATGTCATTTGAAAATATCTAACAATATAAATGCTATAAATTACTAGAAATAAATATATTTACAGCTTTAAGAACAGATTAATAGTTATTTAATTTAAAAATGATATAAACAGGTAGTCAATTTTTATGTTATTAATTTTTCTCTCTCTCTCTTTCTCTCTATTTTGAGCTTTAGTTTAGGTGAATTTTGACTGGACATATTAAAAAAAAAAAACATTGTTCAAATTACTAATTAAAAAATTAAATTTTATAATATTCTGATCACTAATTTTTTATATTATTCAAGTGGATAACAGAGAAATGAAATTCATCACAAGAAATATATAAAACAACGATATATTTCTACAAATTGTGGTAAAAACTTATCGTTTTTCATATATAAAAATTGAAGAGTATACTTCAGAATGCAAGAATTATCTCTTCATTTTGTTAGTTGATTGATCCCATCATCATGAAATCTCTAGGCTAAGGGAATTTTTTATTTTAATATGAGATAAGTAGATCTGGATTACATGGTACCAGCAACAGAGAAGAATCCCCAACTCTACAACAGTCTTCACTCTAAGATGGATAGAATTCCAAACAATTTTCTTCTAAATTCCTGTTAATTAATGATTTCCTGCAAGCAAAAATCTCTGCTAGCTACTTCTGTATTTTCCATGAAGGAAATATGTATACTTATTGCATTTGGGGAGAGTGTATTAAAGTATTTTTTATCTCAGTGAACATAACATTAGAAATTATGAAACTATCTGCTCATTATTTGAGTATTTCATTAAATTAAATAGTTAAATTCATTCATTTTGTGGTGAATAATTTAGTTTTGAATCTACAGCATTTTTTAAAAACAACTTTAAGTAAGTTCCACCCCATGCAAGGTAGTAAAGCCACAAAAACACAAGGAATTACTGAGTTTGGAAGAATTAGAAAACAGAAATTACTAAGGAGCAGGAACAAAGGAAGAGTAATCAGGAGGACAGTAGATAGTGATTGACATTGCATTTAAATTTTTGAAGATTAAAGTTGACTGGAAAGCATGGAGCCAGAAGAGAGTTCCACAAGCAAAAAGTTCAAAAGAAACTGTTAGAATAGAACTTACAGTTACATCTAGTCTACTCAACTGTAAATTGATGAGACCTCATTACCAGGTTAGAGCTGCACTTAAATTCATAAAGTTAAGGAACTATAGTGAAGAGCCCATCCAAACAATTACAATGAAAGTATTTATAGAAAAGACACACAAAGAGGCAACTTTACAGCAGTGGGAAATTGAATGAAGCTGCAACGCCAGATCAGGACCAATAATATTGCTGATTCTTCTTTGGATTTTATCAAGGATCTCTAGATATAAGCAGGAGATCCAAACCATATATGTCAGCAATATTTTAAGCATGGATGAATGGTAGACTTATAGATATGAAAGATAGATTCTAGAGCAAAACATTTCTAGCACAACATAGTGAACAAACTTTCTTAGTATCTGACCTAGCAATGGATTCAATATAGACTTTCCACTTCATATCAACTGAAAACATTAACTCAAGAAGGTACAACAAGTCACTCTCCTGGATGTCAGCATCAGCCATGTTGATGGAAGGCAGAAATCGGTCTCTCAGATGATTAATAGAAACTAGTTTAGTTTTGGAGGCATTAAAATTAACAAAACATCCTTTTCATCAGTTAATAACAGACTGAAGGTCATTTTTGACATCCGTTGCCAATTTGACCGTATCGAACTGATCAGGTTTGCTATTGAGACAAGAGTAAATGCTTGTGTCATCAGCATAGATACCAAGTTGAAAGGTGATGCCATTAGGAAAGTTGTTAATGAAAATTAAAAACAAAGTAGGATCAAAGATAGAGCCCTGGAGAAACACCTGCATTAGTACAAAAGGATTTAGAAGAATAGCCATTCAGGATGACTTTCATTTCACAATATTATAAGAAAGACTGAATCAGTTCAAAAAATAAAAAGGACTATTACATGATTGCTGGATATGACTTCCATCTGAGGAACTTTGGAAAACACACCAGTTGAAATACAATGACAATACTTTATCATGGAACTTAAAACAATGCAAGTAACTGAAGAATGATGTAACCAAAAACAAAAGATATAGATACTAGTCTATATATTTAATAGAATAATGACAATGCCTCTTCTTAAATTTTCAGATTACACCAGGAAAGACGGAATGCAACAACCAAAATATAGTGATCAAAATAACAAACATGAGGATGTAGGTTTGAACAATACATAGACATTATCTCACAACTTCAGATAACACTTAACAAGATCTGATTTTAGCATTATGCTTATAAAAATTATTTCTTTCAATATTGTAGGTGTTTATTATTTCCATTTGTATAAATAAACAGATTCATACTCAATTCTACTATATTCTGTAATGAACTACTGTCAGATTGTTCATAGAGGTGAGTCAGCCAAAGTCACCAGTTGTATCTATTCTTCTATGCATATGCAAGAGTTAATCTCTAACCTCAGGCACTGAAGTTCAAATCCTAACATTCAAATATAAATGTCATGGAAATATATGATACATCTTATATCCATGACAAAACAAATGAGTATAAAAGAGAGCAAATCAATTCTTATGAAGAAAAGTGAAAACTACAATTAACAATTATTAACTGCTACAAATTGATATTGCTGTGTCTGTCATCACAATATGCTGTACAGAAAAACACTTCAAGACATGTGGTAGGCAAAGAGTGTCCAAAATGTTTGTGTGTGTGTGTGTGCATGCAACTTAAAACATTAGACAGCTATGTTCCACTTCTCCCTGAAGAAATAAGTAGTGACCTAATGTGTCAATCTTGGACAAAAGGGACCAATGAATTAGTTTTACTCAAAGCAGACAATTGAACCATTTCATAAATGTATCCTAAGGGAAAAAGATGCTTCTTTTGGCCACTGCTTTGATTTGACTCTGACTATACAGTGTTGTAATACCATGTTATCATGTTAACCAAATCAGAAGCCATTGTTGCTTTTGGTGGTATCAAATAGTGTTGAGGTGGTGAAGTGGTGTCAAGTTGTTGAAAGCCTAAATCTCTCTGGTCAAGAATTTGCTAGAATACACTTTCTACAAACAATGCATCATAAACACATTGGCAGATAACTTGTTGTACAGCAGATATAAATAAGAAAAATAAATTTAAACAAAAACTATTGTGAACTACACATGAATCCTTATCTCTTTACTAGAATAACAACATGAAAGTGACCTACAGAAAAAGAATAACTTTCAGTTATACTGAATCAACTAAGAGACTTCTAATTTAAAAACAGTAAGAAGAAATTGCTCCTACCAGAACAAACATTAAATAGAGAAAAGGTTAGTCAGTCTTTTCTATATGCGTATGTATGACCACTGCAACATTATTTTGCAAATGTACAGATACAAGCTTATTCCCAAGTGCATGTAGCTCTCTTCCTATCTCTATCTCTACACTGGCCTGCCCAAAGGTATATATAGGGTTCCATTATCTGCTTTTCTGTCAGTGCTAATTAACCTCACACAGGTTAGATGCCATGATCAAAAACATTTTTCAGTCTCAATTCAAAACATTTCAGGCATAGACAAAGTTCCAATGCCTTATTTTATAATGAAATGGACATTTTGTTAGTGCAAAATTAAAAAGAAAGACAATAAGCTGTAAAGGGTTGAGACTGAAAGAGATTCCATTGAGTTCCAATGTCTAATGTATCACCATAAGGACAATTGAATTATGGTATAATCAAAACTAACTACTATTATCATTTGCTCAAGAAAATTCAGTATAGTGGTAGGTGTCAATAAAATAATTTTTCAAAAGTACTGAGATAATATTCATAAAGTTAAAGATGGTAACACACATATTTTATTATAATTAGAGCTGATGTATATATGTTAATATAAGCACTACTTTATATACATTTCTTATCAACCATATTGGTAACCATAAATACAAAAACTATGCACTAAAGCCTGCCTTAGGACAATGATGATGAAAGCCATTTATTTCCAAGCAAAATTGAATGATCTTGTGAATTATGTTATTAAATCTTTTAATTACATCACTAAATCTATCATTCTGCACAAGTATGGTTTATCTACAAACTTGTCAGAGATAATAAATGTATATTTCTGTTTGCGTTATTGTTTATTAATATTATCTATACCATGAACATTCTCAATGCAAGAAGTAATATCTGATACTAAATGACCCACAGAGATGATGATATGTCAGAATATCAGTGACATTTAAATGGCTCCATTCAGAAAATGAACACAGACATTTTATCTGGGTGACAGAATTTCCAATACTGAAACATTTTAGTCTCCTTTGTCAGAATAGCTTGAAAACTCATTCAGATTAACAGAGGTGAACAATTTTATTGGAAGCTCTTGGTTGCATATAACATAAGAGGATACAGAAATTCTGGACTAATGGATTCTCTTGATACAATTATGTCAAGTGAGTGGTTAAAACCAAGATCATAATCGAGGAGGATCAGTTTATTTTATTTGTGGCATTATTCTTTCAAATGATGTAAAACAAGAAAAAGCATCCTGTTTTGAAACAACCAAAGCACATGTAGTCAAAACAAGCATCATTTTGTTGATAACTTTCAACACCATTTCATAAGGAAACAAGTAAGTATGCATACATTTTTCAAAAGCTCTTTAACTAATTTTTGTTCAGTATAGATTGAGGCAATCACATACACAAAAATAGAAAATAGAGATCCAAACTGAAGCTACTGAAAAAAAAAAACAGAAAAATAAATTATAAAAATAAAACAAAAACTATAACTTCCCAATTTTGTCTACAATTGAAGTATTTTTTTCATGCATTCATGTGTGTGTGTGTGTGTGTGTATATATATATATATATATATATATATATATTATGCCAACATTTAAAAAATAACAGGTTGTTGAAAGATAATATTTAATATACTGAACTGCTAATTCTAAATAATATACACTATAATACAAAAAAAATAAACTGACTAATATAAAAAATACAGATCAATAATCAATACTGTGAAATCTGATTGGACAGAGGTTGATTCTCAAAAAAAATTCACAGCAAGAAATCTTAATATAATTGTCTCAGTTAGAATTTAATATTGATGAAGTCAGTTTCAATTTCACTAGAGACAAAATGTATAAATTATGGGTTTTGTAAATTAAGGAATGTCCAGATAATTTTGAAATCCTTCCAAATAGCTATTAGGTTAATGCCATATTCAATAAAATGTTGCCATCTTCTGAGAACCAAACAAATGCTCCACAAGGAATTAACAGAAAATTCTTACAAGTAATTTTATCAACAAAATATGCTGTTAATTTCAAATGAATGTTTCTAGATTCATTTATGTGTACAACATATATGATAACAAAATATACCATTATATATTATTCCCATAAGCAGCTGATTTGAAATGACTTAAATTAACACCAATGGCTATTTACTAAGTTTAGTAGGATACAAAGCTAGTAGTGTTGTGGCACCAATAAAAAAGAAACTTTTATATTTACAAACTACGAGAGTAGCTTCTTTAACCACTGCACTATGATAAAAATTATGGTATAAATATATTTTCAAGTGTACACCTTACATTGATATTGCATATAGATTCTTCTTCTTCTATGTGCTGTGTCCTTTCAGGATGTAAGCAATCCACAACTTCACATTCTTCATAGATCTTAGTAAGGTCTGTTTTTTACCAATCCCCTCACTTCTTGTTCTGTCATCCATTTACACAAGCTTATTAGGTTGATTACTCACTGCTTCCTGCTGTCCATCTGGCCTTCAACATGCCCTGAGGGTACCAAATTTCACAAGCCCTTTTTTCTCATTATGAGTCACAGAAATTTCAACAACCTCTTTCTGATTCTAAGTAGGAGTGGCCATTTTTTTTCCCTTAAAATTTCCTCATTATTCCTATGTTCAGTCTACGGTATTCTCAACATCCTTCTATAGAACCAAACCTCTTCTTCATCACTGAAGATATTGTCCAGCATTCACTGCTGCAGAAGAGAAGATTACATAACAGTTCACCACTTTTTTTTGTTGTTTTGTTTTTCTGTTTCTTAATATTGTACTTAGCTTTTGGAAGTAATTTTTTTGCTATTCCAATGCATCTTTATATTTCAATGTAACATTTTTTGTCCTTTATTATAACACTTCCCAGATATTTAAATTTTCATACTTGCTTGATTTTTGGCATCTTCAAATTGTAGTTCACATCTTGGACTGTTCCTCTTGCTGATAATCATACATTTTGTTTTCTTTAGATAAATAAAGATATAACATAAATATACATTTCTTTGACTTTATGCTTGTATTTTTATTGAAATCCATGCAGTATGTAAATTGTTTACATTCTAATGTTATTGTCAGAAAAATATATTATTTGTATAAATAGTACTCATTTTATCATATAAATTAAGCTATATTGATCTTGAATTTTTGCATGTGTAGGTGGGCAATTAAGAATATTCTGTATTATAAAAAGATTCACTGATTCAATTAAAAGGACTTCAGAATAGCAAGGACTGAACAAAGAAACATGATGGGAATCAGCAAATATAAAAAACATATTAATATCTTAAAATTCTACTTACTGACACTGAAATTGTATGTCCATTGACTTATTAATACTAATGATGAGTTCATTAAATTTTTTTTTAAAATAACTGTATTTGTATCATATATTTCTGAGAGTATTTTCATCTTTTAATTTAAATGTTTATTATTTAATTAAATATTTTCAAAATTGATTATGCTGGAAATTAAACCTTTTCAAGATTGACAGAGTAGATCAATTTTACAATTAGTTATGATGAAAATTTATACATTTTACTTAATGAAACAAGAAAAAAATCTAGGTATTTACTGTGTTTAGTGAACATCAATACAAAACCATATAGTGAAAAATGGAGGTGAGGAAGATTGTGCTCTAAGAATATTTCCAATGAGAAAGGTCTAAATGCTTTGAAAATCAGTGTTTGAACTCATAAATTTGACCTATACCCAGACAACAATCACTGGCAGCAGTAGAAAGTTCACAACTACTTCATCCACTGTAAATGGCCTAACTGAACCTCACTAATACAGTGTCACAAGAGTGGGGAATCCTGTAAGGCTTGAACTCACTTCAATATTAACTGGTCTGCTAGACCAAATTTTTAATCATTGTGCTACAGCACACACTTTAAAACATTTCTGCCTACATTTCTCCAAAAATTAGTTATAAAGGTGAAATATCTATCTAATTAAATTTCATAAAATGTAACTTGAATATTTTTGACAAAATGTAAGGAAATCTTCCATGAGATAATTTTCTTCTACTTATTGAGATTTATCTGATTCCGAGTTAGAATATTTTGTGGAATCAAGCAATGAATGTCAAGCAAAATAAACATGACTTTCAAATAAGGATTACACAATAATGGTTAAACATAGATTATCTGCATATAATGTTCAAAGAAATTATTTACATTTCTCCATAAAAGAAAAGTAATGCAACTACAAATAAGAACTTTTCAAAGCAATTCTAATGCAGACTTATATAAAAGTTTCTAAACTAAAAATAAATAAGAATTTTAAAGAAATTGCCATTGCAGTTGACAAACTGTGACCAAACTATTTCAATGTTAGAGATGCCAATTATAAAATATATAAACAAATTTTTAGCATTGAAAATAAAATTTCAAATATTCTGTTTGTCAGTAATATGAATTTGAGGAAATATGAAAACTGTAATATCATTAATTCAAATCATATTCATGAAAATGAAGAATAAAAATAGAAACATAGTGAACTCAAGAGCAATTAAAGTGAACATGAAAATAATCTAAAGAGTAAGCAGAGAATTTTTATCATTATACTTGGAAAATAAGTTGAGTCATCTTTTTGTTTTAAATATCTAAAAACATTGTTCAGAGGAAAATGATTTTTTTTTTAAATTAAGTGATAAGTTTTCTGACTTGTTCATGTTCTGTAACAACCTGATGCCCACCATACCAGTGTTATCTATCAGTGTGACCTCCCAACTGGAGATGACCACACAGCTGCTTGCTGGAAGGACACCATTCACCAGGCCCTCCAACAGATTAATCTGGCACTGGAAGATATTCAGACAAATCGTCAAGACTGTGAGGGACAATATGGCTCTTGTGGGCTCAAAGCTTTCATGGCATGAGATATAGCAGCAGCAAGTAAAAAATAAAAAATATCTTCCACTAATGCAACAATACATATAGTCATGGCTAATATCAGTTATAATTAACATAATATTTTAAAATTCAGTTATTGAAATAACAAAGTGTTTTGATGACAGTTTTTATCAGAAGCCATTCTTCAAACTGTTGGTTTTTTAACTTTTTGGTTCAGCAAAAAGCAATAGGCATAAAAAATGCACTGCTGATTCACTGAACCCAAACCAATTTGAGTACAGAATGATGTTGCTGATCATAATATTAATTTCATGGTAAAAAAAATAATCTAGATTCTCTTGATAGAATTTCCTTTCTTTTATGCATATATAGCCTACAAGTAGAATTCTTTACTAATTTAAAGTTGAAATGCTCATCATTCATTTTGCAGATTTAAACTACATTTTTATTTATTTTATAATTTTTAAAAATCCTTTCAGACTAAAATTGTTTAGATTTTTCAAAAGTTCTGTGGCTAGTTAAGCAATGAAATTTAAAACTTTCCATTATTGATAGACAGAGTAGTAGTAGTAGACACTGCCATTTTTTCAAATTGTTGGTAGCTTAAACTATTTGGATTAAAAACAGCGAGCATTAAATGTGCATCACTAAATGAATCCTCCATCACTAGCATGGTGGGGGATTGAAAGAAAGATGAAAGTAAGAAACTTGAGAGACTATAGAAACTTATACCAAGTTAAAACTTACATAAAAGAAAATAAGTCTACAATTCTTGCAAGTAAACTGAGAGCCAGAGCCTTGATCTGCCCAGGTCAGCTATATTGTCAGAATACTTCTTTGAAGGAGCGGCAGACCTCGACAGTCAAATCTACCATCTGCCTAGAGGAAGGAAAATCTCCAACGGAAAACCTATAACCTTGAGACCTTACTGACAATGTCTCGCCTTGGTGGGCCAAGACACATAAGTCTGATCCAAAGAATGAAGTTGATCAAGCACATACCACACTGCACCCCACTTTAGACCCTCACTATCACTGGCTTGTGGACTAATTTAACTGATATGTAGAAGGGTCTGCAGCAGTCATAGAAATGGAAAAACAGTTTAAATATTTTTTGCACCATAAAGCGAGAGTATAGTCATCAAATTGTTTTATTGTATTTAGTCTTTTTTTTTGTCAAACCATTGGCAACTAACCTGGCTACCACAAACTACTTTGGTGTGTATAAGGAGAGTAGTTAAAATCCATTAGGAAGAAAAATATGTTCTAAGAATGTATGAATTCCCAGAGTCAATGGCCAATGAACTAGAAGTGGTTTCTTAATAAAATCACCTTTGAGAAACCAATGAATACCAATTAACACACTCTCCTGAAAACAATCATAGCAATTCACAAGTCACATATATAAGATAGCAGCATGAAATGGGTAATCTTACTTGAAATTGACTGCTTGCTCTGCAAGGTGACATATGTGACAGATGTTGCCTAATCATCATCCAGATACTGTTGACAACAAAGATCACACTCATGACATGGAATTTTAGCACTTGGCATCCAAATAGAAAGTTAGAATATGTAAAACAGTCAGTCAGTTATGTGCGATGTGTGATACATACTTAGGCAATCATGTATCTTTCAATACATGACTGACAAGGCAGATTTTTTCTTGCAGTAAGTTGTCATTTCTTTCTGCCGTAGACCAGTTGCCAACCAAGGCTATAGAACCCAATCTGTCCTGCTATTTACCCATAGCTGGAACAAGAAGAAGATGATTCATATATTTCCCAAGGGTATTAGCATGTAAGTGAATGTAATGGATTCAGCTGGAATTCGAACTTGGCTCTCCGATTCCTCAATCTGAGTAACTATCCATTACTCCACCATGCCTCCCTATGTAAAACAGGAAATCAAAAAGCTGAATAGCAACATTCTGGGAGTATGCAAAATAAAATGGAAAAAATGAGGATTTTATAAGCAATTATCACATAATCAATGGTCACTGTTGGAATCAATGTGCTAAATGATTCTTCTTTTAAGTAAGTGTCAATGATTTCTATGCTAAGTGATATATTCTCTCAATATTCAACAGGACTCCAATTACTATCCCAGTGAAATCAACTTCAGGGAACTCATGATTCAAATGACTAAACAGAACCAGCAACAAAAATCAATACTTTTATTCACTACGCTACTGTTCCATTGGCAATTCAGTGATGATTTTTAGGAGACAAATCTATTGTGCCAAGAAGCTGCCCTTATAAAAATCATTTTTATTGTATATTCTCTTTTATTATTATTGACACACATCATACTGAATTCTACACTTTACATAATAATGCATTTCTTTGCCACTAGAAAAAGTTCCCGAAATTCGCTATTTTATCAGCCTGTTCATAATTTGACTTGCTGCTATGTACAGAAAAAGACTATTTTTAAAAGAGATAATAAAGATGTCAGAAATTCCAAGAGATGATTTTTTTTATCTTTACATATAATTAAAACAAATAAGTTAGGCAGATGATTATGCTTAAAGTGTAATATATAAAATAAGTACAAGTTGAAGATTGTGAATCTAGCAACATGTAATCCCAGAGCAGTGTTAGTCAGGAAATAATTTTATCCAGTGGACTGTTTCAATGTTGTTCATAGCAGCATCAGGTGTTGGCATGAACTTGAATTCACACAGGCAAGCTGTTTCTATTTGTTCTTTTTATGTTTACAGCAATAACCTGCCTTGTTTCATTCCAGCAGGGTCTTAATGAATAAAAGAAGTACTAATTGTAATGTGCAGACACCATCTACTTTACATAACAGATAAGGTTGAACATTTAAAAAAAAAAAATCTTCATTGCAGTGTGCTTGTCAGAAACTTGTGTAAGTCATATAACATTGTTTCTTTGACAATTTTCAGCATTAAAACAAAACAAAAAAAAAAATCAGCCTTATTTGTTTTTTACTGATACTGAAGCCAAGAAACATTTGTGAATAAAAAACAATGAAAGATAAAAGTTAAGAACAAGATAAAATACTGATAAAGTGGTTTAAACATCATGAAAGTGAACATTTTGAACTGAGTAGAGATTTTATAAAATAAATGTTTTGTTCTAACTATTATTATTCAACGTGTACTAATTTACACGATATTTTACAGGTAGAAATGTTTATCTTACCTGTCTGACAAAATTATTCATCTGACATCTCACAGCTTCCAATAATGTTAGATTAGAGATGGTTAAGCTATGTAATGACTAAAGATGAGGAGATTCTGAAAAGTTCTTGATAAAATCTGACAAAATGAACAATTTTTTGGTGGGGAATTAATTCTTGGTCACATTTTTCAGCACTTCCTTATACATATATAAATCAATAAATCCATAGCCTAATGATGAAACAAGCATTTTATTTAGTTTTCAACCATCTTTTTCTTTGTCAATGCACTTGATTCAGTATTAAAAATGACTCACATAGATTCAATATTATACAATGAAATTTTCAGATCAAAATTCAGCTAACTATATATCTGACTACAAACTTATTGATTCACTCTTAAACATAAATGCATCAATGTCTGTTGTCTAACAATGAGAAAAGAATTTGCTCTATGCAACAAATATTTATTTTTCAAAATAAGTTTTTCCTTGTGGATAAGAATTCATAAAAAAAAATCATTGATTTGGATTTTTTTTGGTTATTTTAAGCCAAAACATATCTTGGATTGTAAAAATAATATTTCTTTTCTTTTGCTAGTGAATATTTCATTAACAATTTTTTATTGCGAATAACAATAATTTATTTCTGTTACAAGTCATACTATTTAATCTATAGCTGGAGAGAGGAGATAGATTCATAGCTTTCTCAATGGTATTTGCACATAAATAAATATAATGAACCCAACTAGAATTTGAATTTAGCTTTCCAATTTCTCATTCTAAGCTGTTATCCATTACATCACCAGATAAATCAGAAGAAATAATAAGTGACAAAGTAATTTACTATAATAAGTAATCTTTTAAAAGCTATTCTTATAAAGTACAGTTTTTAAATAATGGTGTTTTATGCAAGCTTAGCTTGGCACAGAACTACAAAAATGAGGGGTTAAATTCACTAATAATGGCTTGTGAAACTCTTGTTAATTACTGTTGTGACAGATGCTTTTCATTAAATATTTCACGAGTACATTCATCACTTTGGTAACTAACAATAATTCAGTTCTTTTCAAAAAGAATATTCAATGTACATACCTTATATATTCAAGTATAGTGTGAGTTTTTATGATATATATTATGATCACTGAGTTTTTATGATATAGTGATGGTTTTTATGATCTTACAGAAAAAATAGAGCGTCACACTATACACATGTAATTTTTTACTGGAGTGATCAAAATTAATGCAAAAAAAAAACAAGGATTTTTCTATACATAAAGTTGGCTTATAAAAAGTATATACAGTATTTATCTTGAAGTAAACTTATATTATTTCCATGGGTGTTCTCGATGATTGATAATCAATTTAAAAATAAAACAGCCAAGAAAAATGTTAATCAAGAACATCTGTTGGGCTATTACTTAACTGTGATCAAGGTTTACTGACTGAAAGATTGCTATATTAATTTGAATTTTATAATAAATATAAAATACATCATTATGCAAAATATCTAATACTGATATCACTTTATTATATTATGATTAATATTTTATCTTTGATAACCTGGAGATCTTTGTGTACTGGTCAGATATTCTTCTCATAAGTACTTAACAAGAGAGTTTTCCAAAATATTGCAAGTGAATTATGCCACTCATTATTGTAGCAAAGTTTAAAAATAAGTTAATATCTTCATAAAATATCTGAATTTTAATTTAATAAACATATACATGAAAATTATTAGTTATTTTGGAAGTGCTTATTTTTTTATGACAGTGTGTCAACCGCTGAACACATGTCTAGAAGAGTATGAATTTCTGTCCAGTTTTAACTGAATTTGAAAAATTATAGTTAGGAAATTACATTAAGAAATTTCTGTAGCATCAATAACATTCCTGCATTTCATTTTCTCCCTATTATGACCCATTAGTTTCTCATCAAATAAATTCAACTTCTTCCTTACAGTAACATCCAAATTCCTTCTATAGTGGATTAAAAAAAGTTATATTGGTTTTAGAAAGAAGAATTAAAAATTAAAAACATTATAAAGCCAAATTATTTTCTAAAATTTGTAAAAAAAAACAAATAACTGATAACTGTAATTAACAAAAATGCCTTGTTGATTAAATAAAATGAAATGACACACAGGATTAATTAGAGGAAAAGTAATCAAATCTATAATTACTCATATTGAATTTCAAAATGCTAAGCTAGATCCAATACTTTTTTTTTCAAATTATTTGTTCTCCTAATTATCTAACTTAAATAAGCATGGAGGAAAAAAAATTCAATTTGATAGAGTGTACACGGTATTGTTTCTTAACTTACTTCCCAGACACTTCTCATTAAAATTTTCAATAAAGATTATTCAATAAATCAATAATTCTCATGTTGATTAAAACCATGACAAAAAGGCCTGATAACAGTGGGGGACACATTGATTTTATAAGAATATCATTTTATAATGAATATAACATACTCTTGTTTTAGTGGATAAATTAAAGGCTAGAGATCAAACAGTGAATGACTGCATTATCTATGATTAATAAGCAAGATTAATTCACCTTTACTTGTATTCAAATAAATTTCCTTTGATTTTAAAACAGGCACATTTTCAAAAACATGTTTAAGTGATATACTATAAAAAAATAAAGGAAATATACTCTAAATGAATATACATAGAGACTAAGAGTCAGAAAAACTCTTTACTAGATGACATTTTTTTAATATTATCTTTCTTCAACCATTGTTTTTACTTCCTTATATTGAATAATATTCTAATGAATCCTTCAAAGATTTTATGACAACAAAATATATCACAGATGCAATTACAGTGAGTTTGTATTCAAGTAAGTTGAAGAAATAGGAAACTTTTACGCTATACTAGTATTTATCTTGCATAAAACTATGATTATATTTATAATAATATAAATGTTTGTAAGCTTGAAATATTTTGATAAAAAGATTAAAAGCAGTTATATACAATGTCACTGGTGAGGTTATAAGAAAGTTTTGGGAAAGTTATAAAACAAAAATGAATGCTGTTTTCTAACTTTCTCATGAGTTTTCATAAACTAATTAAAAGAAATTAAAGTCACTAATAAAAATTATAATTAATATTTTATCTTTGATAACCTGGAGAGACTAATTCCAGAAATACATTTACAACAAAATAATAGCATATTTATTTAACTCAGGTAAATAGAATCAAAAGTAAACTAGTTCTGATGCTATCAGCTATAGAGAGTGATAAACTTAACAGAACTTAATCTTCTTAATTTCAAATGACCATCAAAAGAAGACTATATAGCTAACAAGAAATGAGGCAATTTTCCCTTCATTATAGAAAGTGAAGCAATTGTTCAGCCATAGTTGTAACAGTTTTATCTTGACACATATCATGTATCCTCAGCTTAAAAACAGTTTGAAACTCCATATAATTACATGATGGATTTACATAAGACGACTTTGTGTGCATGCGTGCTCAATAGTTGTTTTCTATGAAAATAAATAATTATCAAATAGACTCAATGATGAATATCTTTTTATTCTATTATTATTATTTTCATAACAGAGTAATTTTAATAATAACAAACTTTTTCTGATATTATTTTTGACTAGTTTCTTAATTTTATTTAGTGCTGCTCTCCATTACAATTTCCTTTTAAACTAGCTTCATTCTTCCATCATGAAATAAAATGCTGGTAGTTTGAAATAAATTCTGATAAGACTCAAACATTCATGGACATTGCCATAACTAATCAGGCATAATGAGAAAAAATTCTCAAGTTTTTTTGACACTATTTGTTTTTACTAACTTTATTTGATATTTTTTCTTTATATTATTATTATATATATATATTATTATTATTATTATTATTATTATTATAATTCTTCTTCCTAACTGAGATATGTGTATGATCTTTTCCCCTACTTCATTCTTGTTCTCATTAAATCTGATTTTTCATTACAAACAGCACTTCGACATAATTTCAAAGAATGAATAAAATAAAGAATAAAAACAAAAAGAATTTAAAATATCCCTAGAGATTAAGTCAAGGATCTGGCATT
>OZ010580.1:31159320-31246950 GCA_963932145.1 Acanthosepion lycidas
AGAAAGACATGCATTTAAAAACAGATAATTATCATAAGATTGTAAAGACGTATTTCCTCGCTTTTTAATTTTTTGTAAAGTCTGTAAATGACATAAAAGAGTTGACTCATTTCCAAGGTAATACAGAGCTAAATAAAATTCCATGTCACTTCTAAGATTTCTCTCAAATTCTGCAAAAAGATGTTTTTAGAAAGTTTGCTTTATCGTAATATTTGAAGGGCTATAAAAATGGACAGCGGTTGCTTCTACTTAGTTATGTATTTCATATATGACAAAATATATTGGAGAGTAAGTTTGTAAATTGCAAGAAAGTTTAAACCCACAAATAATCTATAGATCCTGTTAACTTCTGCTGATTTGGAAAGCACTGTGATTTATGAACATATACAAAGCCTTTGAAATTGTCTTGAAGGCATTTTTTCGTTTTTTTTGCAATAAGGACAAAAAAAAGAAAAAGTATTTTCTGTTACCAGAAAAAATATAACCATTTTAAAGAGGAATTTATTTCTGGAATTTTTTGTTTTCTATTTATATTTTAAGTAAATTTTGCTCTTTCATTTTATTCTGAAAAAACAATTCCACCCAAAATATTTAAAATCCACTAGAATTCAAAGAAAATCCTGAATTCTGAAAAAACTGACTCCTTTTCTTTCATTTTGGTGATAAAAAGCAATAAAATTAACATTCAGATACTCAATCAGAAAATTGATGAGGATTTTATTTTCAAACAGAAATATAGGTTGAATTTCCAGAAAAGAATTCATCAGTCAATGAAAAATTATTATTAAAAATATCATTTTTTTTCCTTTTGCAGTAGAAAGCTCCTGAATTTTCTTTTTTTTTTTTTAGATCAGATAAAAAAGAAAAAGAAATCATTATTCTTGATTAAATTGAAAAAAAGAGAATAGAACTGAAAATTTTAGTTGAAAGAGTTACTCATGATTTATATACTGATAATTTTTCAGAAACAGATTTTTTGCACATATCCAGCTACTAAACTTGAAGAGAAGAAAATTTACACACAAAGTTCTGGGATTTTTGAGAGCAACTTAGTTACTATGCAGAAGAATTAAGTAAATTTCTGAAAATGATTTCTCAGAATCTAATAAATGCTTTAGAAAGCAAGAAATAATAGTAAAAATTATTTAATCAATTCAAAAAGAAAAAATTAAAACCTTACATGCTTATGGATTACTAGAACAATGTATCAGCACTTATTTCAATCAAATTCAATAAAATATTTTGCTTGCTAATCTGATAATGGTGTTAACTAACTTGAAATGCATTTAAAATTTTTTACATGAAAAGTATTTAAGAAAATGTTAAATTCAAGGGCCGAAAGAAAATTATATATATCAAAGTTTGTATTTTTTTATTCCAGTAACTTATGGTTATCCAAGCAATGAAATGAAACAAAAAAAAAAAAAAACAAACAAAGAAAAAGCTCTGAAAACTAACTTTAAATGAACTAAAACATTAAATTTGTATTGTATCCAGTCATTCAACCACTTTCAGTTCATTTTACATTGGAATCATTCTCTTTATAACTTTCATATGCTCTATTTAACTATTACCCATGCATCTAAATTTCCAGTCATTTCCATGTCCATTCTTAAAAACTATTATCATTACAAAGTTGGAGAAAAACTTTATTTGAAAAATACACGGCTAAAGTTTTATTACTTAATGATCAAATATCAAAATGTTTAACTTTTAGAACTTGGCTTGTTTTACAACATTATAAAATCTGATTTCTGAAAAAATATTCCTAAAATGTCTATGAAATGTCTGGCATTGAATAGATTCAAATCTTGTAGGTCAATAAATTTCTGATACAGTAGTTTTATTTGAATGCAGCTTATTTTCAATTTACTTATTGCATTACAGATTTAATTTTATCTTTTTGCTGTCAAAATCAGGTTATATAACCACCCACCCCTACTTATTGAAAAATCCTAATACAGTTTCTTTAGAAATTCATCTGGGATATATATATATATATATATATATATATATATATATATACACACACACACACACACAGACATAATCTATTAAAACACACAAGTTGATGCAATCAAATAAAGCATTAAAAAACAGGATTTGGGGGTTCTCCCTTTATAATATATTTTCTTAAATATGTATAACATTATTATAAAGCATAAAAAGACAATTTTAGTATCATAGTTTATTATATACAACTTCTCCATGTGAGAGAGAGTATGTATGTACATGTTTATTTTCTAATATGATCATTTGGGTTTTACCAAGATATGAGTTGAACATGACTCTATCCCATTTATTGCATGATGAGTTCAAGAAAGACTGGATTAACTTGGGAAAACAGAAAGCAAAACACCATATATGATAGATTTAAATCATTAACCCATGCAAGTTGGAAGTCATGCATAATAAGTAAAGTGAGTTTATTACCAACAGAAAATTTAATGTATTACTTTTGTTGATAGATTTAGTTTGTCTTTGATTGAATTATAGTTCAATTCTTACTGATATGTTTTTATAGTATTTATTGTCCCAAATCTTCAAGAGTATTTTTGAAAACACTGGATAATGTATGGATTATACCAAATTTTGCTGATAATTTGTGCATGCTTTTCAAAAAGATAATTATAGACATAGATGTGAATAGAAGTAATTATAATAACAGTAATGTTGCTTTATAAACAATTTCAACCTGTATTATTAAGGTCTATCATATGCAAACATAATTGGTGAAAAGGGTATTTACAAAGTCAATTTAAATCCTTCATATTTTATAAGAAATTATAGCTGAAGAACCTTGGTTTATACATGCAACTTCCAGTCTTCATTGCTTTCATCAATTGAAAAAACTGTTTTTGATTACTTTTTCTTACTTTGGGCAATGTGAATAAAAACTTCTGTAATTTATCATTTTTTTTTCAAAAATTATACTTGTTTTATTTACTTGTAAAACTCAAATTATTTTAATTTTTTAATATAAAATTTTCAATAAAATGCATGAAAGAATTCATATGATTTCACAATTATTCAAAAGATCCAAAAATTGATTTCTTTTGATAATAAATTAGCTATTTTTAAGCATATTAAGGGATAATTAGAAACATGATTTAAGGTATCTGCGAGATACAATCGGTGAGCATGATACATGAAAATAATTTTTACAAATTATCTTTTTTCTAGTCTCTAAATATTGAGAATTCAATCTGTAAATATTTTATTGAAATCACCTGCTGCTCTTTGACTTCTGTTTTCTTGTCAATCTAAGAGTACAAAATATTTTTGTATAAGAATTTTTTCACTTAATAGAGGATGTTTAGTATTTCCTAGCATTCTTCAATATGTTTTATAGTTAAAATCAAAGGTAAAATTCACATTCCAGACAATTTTCTTATTGTCTACCTACAGCTCAAATCATGATTTCATAATTGCTCAAGCAGGAGTTATCTGTTTGGTATTCACTTTTCAACTGCAAAGTATTTATATATGTTTTTATGTTAGCATCATTAACAGATTTTATTTCTTTTTGATAAATGTGTTCAAATTCATAGTTGGGAAAAATTATTTCACTGATAATTACTAACATTTCACTTACTTTAACCAAAGGGAAAAGAGTTTGTATAGGTGAAACTGGCTTTATTATCTAATAAAATAATTCAATTATTGTTTTTATGTGAAGCAGATTTATATCATGCTGAGAATTTTCTTATTGGGTTTGCCTGCCAAACTCACTTCCTGAAAGTACAGTAATGAAAGCCTCAAAAATATTTTAATTCTAATTTGAGCATTGTCATATGTGTTACATAACAGTAACCAAAAATAATACAATTCAGATTCTTGCTTTTAGGGTTGAATTCTAACTATTAACAGAATTTTTTTTTCAAACAGAAGAGTTCAATTCTGAATTAAGAAATTTTACAATAGTACCTGTTGCCAATCAGATGTGATTGATATTTGCTACCATTTTCTAAAATCTAATCCTTTCCTGAGTATTTCTTAGCATAAAACTTAATTTTTCTTTTCTTTTCTTGCAATACCAATTCAAATGTATTATCACTTCACTTACTGAAATAATGATTTTCAGGGTTATTGTTTTAATAATTTCATCCCAACCAAGGCAATAAAACCCACTATAATGCAAGAGGTTACTGAGAGTGAAAGAAGGAAAGAGAGCAATAAAAAAAATAGGAGTGAAAGTGACAAATAATAATGATGATGATTGATAATGCATTTAAAGTTTTGAAGATCGTAATTCACGGGAAAGAAGGAAACTGGAACACAATTCCATAAGTTTCAATATCTGTCTATATTTCTGAGACGAGGTATTGTAACTGTTTACACCGTTCAAACTATTGTGCTAATCCTTATTGACACATGATCCAGTGGATAAAAGCATTGGTTGAAGTAATCCAGTGATTTGATCCAAATAGTTGTGAGTTCAATACCTGAAACAGCAGTGGTGAATAAAAACTTGAAGAGTTGAATTACTAAAGGAAAAATAACTGAAACTGAGATATCTAGAAAAGGCATGGCATGTGAAACTAGAACAATTTACTCGGGTGGACAAAATAAAGGGTTCAGTTTGCAATTCCAATGTATAACACCTGAAGAAGACCAGAATGTACAATGGCTGAAACATTGTGAATATGATAACAAAGATGAGAACAATAGTCCAAACAATATAAATCTGTAAATAGTAATTTCAACAGTGAAATTATAAGACATAGCTAGCCAATCTAGTACTACACTTAAATGTGTGAAGTTGAGGTGTCAACAAGGAAAGCTCACCAAAACAATTACCATAAAAATATTTATAGAAGAGACAAGGGGAAGCTATGCTACAGCAGTAAGAAAGTGACTGAAGCCAAGATTCCAGATCCGGACCAAAAATGCTGCAGATTCTTCTTTATATTTTGTCAAGAATCTCAATATAACCCAAAAGCAACTGACCAGATGTGGCAGCAACATTTGATACACAGACAAATAGTATATTTGTACATGTGCATGGTAGTTTCTGGCAAGATAAATTATCTAAACTTAATTTATTCAATATAATCTTTCCATTTCATGTCAATGGAAAACATTGAGACCAAGAAGGTGCACTGAGTTGCTCTCCTGGAGGTTAACATAAGCCATTCTGATGGAAGGCAAAAACGTTTTTTAGGATGATTAATAGAGAGCAGCTTTGTTTTAGAGGCATTAAAATTAACAAGCCATTTTTTACCCAGTTATCAAGAGATTACATTTTTTTCACCATGATGTTCACCTTGTACAAGGCCCAAGAGTCACTGCAGGTACCACCCAAGGAAGGTGATAATGCCACCAAGATACAAGGAGTCAACAGAAGTGAAAGAGAAGGAAAAGATTTTAGAGGGAACTGGAAACCCAATCCTAAACAGGAAACAAGGGATAAATCTCTACGCCTGTTCAAAAGACCAGTGAGGAGTGTGAACTGGATGATAGGTGAACATATCTATTCCTATTATTGAAGGTCATTTTCATATAAGACAAGAGTAAATAGTTATGTCATCAGCATAGATACCAAGTCAGGAACTGATGACAACAGGAAGGTTGTTGATGAAAATAAGGAACAAATTGGGTCCAAGAATAGAACCCTGGGGATGCCTGCATTAAAACAAAAAGATCTAGAGGAGTAACCTTTCAAGTTATTCTCATTAAGTTGTTTGAGATGAATCAAATCAAAGAAACAGATAGAAACACTATAAACCTTCAATTTGTGAAGAAGACAAGAATGCCAGACCCTGTTAAATGCCTTTGAAATATCTAAACCAACAGTCTGAGCTTTGCCATTCTTATCTACACCTTGACAGACTCTTTCTGCAATAACAAGCAACACATTAGTGGCTGATATAGAGAAGTGAAAGGAATATTGTCTTTCTGAATATTGTCTGGATGGTGAGATGCTCAATCAAGTTGGAGTTGATAAAAGATTCTAGTATTTTGCCAAAGAGAGAAAGTTAATAGGTCAATGTTTCAAAGTATCAAAGTTCTTAAAAACAGGAACTACAGAAATGGATTTCCCACAATCTGGAACACAAGAAGCAGCAAAGCATCTATTATAGAGCTTGGAGAGGATAGGAGTCAGTTCAAGGACTCATTTCTTAAGGACCATTGCAAAGATGTCACAAAGTCTATATGCTTTGGAGATGATAGTGGAACTCAGTTATAAGTGGAAAGTCAGGCAAAGGTACTGATGAGCTGATGAGCTGATAATAGAATTGGGAAAGAATTTGCAGGCAAAGTATTCTGCTTTATTGACAGATGATGGCACTTCAAATTAATTGATAAGAAGAGAAAGTGAGGCATTAAATTTATTTAACACACTATTACAGAGATGCCAGTAGTCACAAGAACCAAATTTGAGAGGCTATACAGTTCCTCTATCTGTGAACAATGACTCAGCCTCTTTGAGGACACATTGCACTTATTATGAGCTGACATAAAGAGGCTTATGTTGTGGTCAGAACTATCACATGGTTTAGACATAAAAAATGATTCCTCTGGGCTATAGCTGAACAGGAAGATGTGAACCAAGAAGACTATGGTTTTATCTGGTAATTACAAGAAGACAAAAAAAAAGTAATGTTAGAATGTATTTTCATTAAAAATTCTAGAATTAATTGTATTTTTAAACAAGTATTTTGATTTTTTAGTTTTTGGAATAAATATACTTTATTATTGCTATTATTTTATTTCTAGTTTTTCTCTATCTTTACAGCACTGACTTTCAATGACTGCATTGGTGAAGAGCAATATCCATGGAAACAGGCTTCCAGGGAATAGGATCTGAGCTTCAGTTTTGTCACAGGTTTTATTCTAATTTTGCAGTGTTTACTTTAACAGTCAAAAATTGTAATGACCTTGAATGTTGTGATAAAAATCAACAACAGAGATAAAACTATAAAATAATAATAATAAAGCATTTTTATCCATTTAATAAAATTCATAGAACAGGATTTTCATTTCAATAACTGGTTTTCCTACATGATTTTTAGTGATTAAAACAGGTTTAGGTTGGTCAGCAGCCCCACTAAATGGTCTCCTAGAAGATCCATCAAAAACTTATTGCCAATCTCTGATTGTCATGATTAGTGGATGGTGACTTGGAATGAGAAATCAGAGAGCTGAGTTCAAATTCCAGTCAGGCTTGTTACATTCACTTGAGAAAGGTATGAATCCCTCTCCTCACCCCAACTATGTAAATAGTAAGACTTGTATCTGGAAAAATAAACCATTGTTATTCTAAAAAAATTGTTAATTCAATATTCACTCAAAAAGATATTACTCTTGCAATCCAAAATATATTTTGGCTATAAATAAACCACAAGAGTTTGATAGGCCGTAAAAAACAAATCAATCAACTCTGATTATCAAAAATAGTTCCAGAGCATTTTTGTATAGATTGCTGACTCAGCAAAGCAGGTTTCACAACTCATTAGGTGTGAAAGAACCTAAAACGCTTCAAAATAATACAATATTTGTGGATTGCTTCCCACAGTCAAGACATACTATCCTAAGGAAAATATTGTCTTCAAGCAGAATAATGTATCTTTTCATTTTGCTAGATTCATTAAATGTTGCTGATAGTAAACAAATTTGAAACAAATTTGGTCTGGCCAATCAAAGGTATAAAGTCAATTGAGAACATTTGTATTTTTATATAATTATAATTAAAGAGTAACAAGTCCTCTAGGAAAAAGAGTTTGTTGAATGTCATCCAAGAATTATGGGATTCACTGATTGTTGATTTTTGCAGAACTAGAGTAATTTAATGATTATTATAATTTAGCAATTAAATATTGCTAAAGATGGCCTTATTAAATATTAATCTATTGTATCTTATTCCTTTACTTTGCATACATTTCTAACATTATTGTCATATTAACTTGTAAATTAATGAAAACTTCCAGGCCAATTTTATTTTTTGGCATATATATATATATATATATATATATATGCTAACCGAACGCTCCTGTGGCCAAATCAGTTAAAGGCATGTCAATATATATATATATATATATATATATATATATATATACATACACACACAAGATGTTGAGAAATGTGAAAATTGACAATAAGTTTTCATCTTTTTACAATTTCTTCTCTTGCACTTCTTGCTTGTGAAACTCCCTTCTGGCTTCTTGCTTTCCAGTCAACTGATCTGTATGTGTGTGTGTGTAACAAAGTGGAAAAGCTTTTTAATGACATGTTTCACCTTGTGTTAGGTAGTCATCTTCAGATCAAAATCATTCTAACCTGAAGATACCTACATAACATAAGGTGAAACACATTGTCATTAAAAATATTTTTCACTTCATTTCTTCACTTTTGTTCGGATTCTATATCCTACTAACTTGCATATATACAGTGAAAACTCTGCTTATGAACACCTATCATCATTGATTCACAAACAATTTCTCCAAACAAAAAGATCCTGGGTGACAAACAGTGTCTTGAGCAATGAACACACAAGCTGGCAACAACATGAGGTGACAAACCAGGAGTATCAGTAGGAGAATGACTGTTACAGTATAGCATTGCTATCATTCTGATAAAGCAGAAGCAAAGTGTAGCATAAACATTTTCAATGACAATGTCATGTCACACTTGAGAAACATTTAAAATGTAGATAAAAACAAATCTCATTGGATAAATTTTTAGAGAGACAGAGTCCCAGTAAGTCTCAAGCAGAGTCATGTGGTATTAAGAGACAAAAAAAAGGGAAAGAGAAGAAACCCCAGAAATAAAGCAACTGGCTGAAATCGCCTGAAGATACTGAAAGGTTGAAACCAAGGTAGTGGAATTCGCTGAGATCTTAATTTTATATATGAATGAATACTGGATTAAATCAATTAATTTTAACTATAAAAAACACTCAATGGTCAATAAATCATTTGTAATGAAAGTTAATATTCAAATCTGTTCAGCATACAAGTAATGAAATAAAAATTAAGTATTTTCTTAAACAGTTTTGAGAAAAGGTTTCAATGTAATCTTGAAAAATGTACTTTATTTTAAAAATAACAAAAAATTCTAAATGTATTTCATTTTTTAATCCCTAAGCATGTTAGTATAATAAAGCAGATATATGCATTACTGAAAAGTTCCCAATCCAATCCACTTCCCAAAATTAATATTTGAATGACCAAACATTACAATACTGATTTTATTAAGTGGATCAAGCTGAGAACTTTTCAGCACACCTTCAAATTATAATAGAATTAAGCTGATTTTAACAGTAGATCAAAAGTTTGCCAACAGTTACTTTAACCTATCAATTGCAGTAGAAAATTCCAACATTTGCAGTTGAGCCATAGAACTACAGTGAAAATTTCTATCATCTAGCTCTACTAATATATAAGACACTTGTGCTAAATGTTGAAAAATTATAAAATCAGTGCTGAAAAGTTTGGTACCCCTGACAAGACACATGTAAAGGGATATAAGATGATACTTGATTATAGCTGGATACAACCAACAGATTTAGTATTCATAGATGAAAATAAAAGAAAAATGTTTTTATACAAAATTCTACACTTTATTTTGCTATTTATCCTAAGAGTTTTATATTCATTTTCTTTTATTAAATTTTGACTTGTGTATTTTCCATCTTTATCAAATACACATCATATCCAGTAAACTTTAGGATACTTTTAAACAGTTGCAAGGTTATATAGTTCTAATTCCTGGTTTTATCACAGCTGGTTCCTTTACAAGTGATGTAAAAAGCTTCTTTTGAGAATTTCCTGAATGTTACTTGATGCATGCCACATCTAATGAAAGCTAGAGTGTGAACCATTCAAAATATTGTTACAGGCAACAAAGATAAGAATACTGGTTTAAAAAATCAAGTAGTGATAATATATCACCTTAAAACATCTAGTTTGTGATATAGACTGCAAAACAAAGTTTAAGGAAGAAAGTAATTCATATTTTGTGATAGTGAACAATAAAGTAAAATGCATCAATGAAATATAACATGAAATAAACAAACAGAGCTTCTTTTGGGATAATTATATGTATACACATTGTTTAGATAACCCATTATATCATATGAAGAATTTGTTAAACAAATCTATCCAAACTTTCTTTCACTCTATTGACTAGATATTTAATTCCAAATCAGATTTTGGCAGCAGAAAAAAAAGAAAGCAAATAATAAAAATTAAATAATAATAATGCTTATGTTTTTAGTGTTAGCAACAAAAAGGATACTTATACTTAACAGCAGAAATAAACAGTTGAAATTTCTAGGTCATATAATTAAGAAAGAGGGCTTGGAAAATTCGACACATGGGATATACTGAAAGCAAGACAGGTGAAAACAGCACATAATCTACCTAACAAGATTGTGTAAATGGATAGCAGATCAGGGTTTAAGAGAGACAGCAAAAAAATAAAATTTACTAAGAGCTACAAAGGACAAGAAATTGTGGAGAGTCATGTCTGCCTACATGATGATGATGTTGAAGAAGAATTATTATTATTATTATTTTCAGCTTTTCTTATTGTTGACAATTGACTTTATTACAATTCTGCTATGCTCTCACTAAGCATTTATCAACAAACTCAATATTTCTTGTGACATGGACAGAAAGTGATCAATTTTGTGATTTATTTTACAGTTTCAGCACTTATTCTGTTGTGTTATGCATTGGAAATGATTAACATAAGATTATCAATGGTCAGGAATTAAGGCAAATGCTACTTGCAAAATAAAGCTAGATCAAATTTACATTTTGTTTAACTACTGATGATTTACACTCAGCATATCCACAAAGAGAGTGAATGAATAAATGAAATTAGCAGACATGTTTTTTTGTTTTGTTTTTTTTTACTTTGAGTTAATAGCAGAACACATTAGGATTAACTGATTAAGAAGAAATATCTCCCTGTCACAACAGGATTTAAAAATCAAAGCAAAACATTTTGAGTTGATGAAGAACTATCATGAAATCAAAGAGTTAATAGCTAAACATTACAATTACTTGTGAAAAATATTTTTATTTCAAACACAATACTGAACATACAAGTTCATATAAGTTAAATAAAGATTATTCACAGTTTAAGATAATTGTCTTTTCCCATTAGAATTTCTTCTCACACTTCACATGTGTGAAGTATTCAATGTAAATATGTTTGGCGATAATTTTTCAACACAAACTGATTTTTATTTAATGTTCCATTGTGCACCAGCCTCATAAAATATAAAGTTGTAAATTTAATGTTTAATACAATACAGGAGAGAAAAATAAACTTTTAAGACATTTTAAAAAGGTTTCAGTTCTATATAATCATCAGATAATTAAAAATACCACCATAAATTTATGTTACTGAAATAAAGACACAGTAAATATTGGTACAATATAAACAAAATTTTTTAGAAAAGGTAGATTTGTTACATGCAAAGATATAACATGTTGCATAAGAAAATAGTAAATAAAGTGAAATGGAAATAATGGTACAAAGAAATTATATACCTTTTAAAAAAGCCATCATATTAACTGATATTTTACTCAAATCATTCAAAGAGCTATGATGGTTAAATTCAGTTGTTCAAATGTAAAATGAAAGTGAAATAATAAAAATTAAAATTAAAAAAGAGGTCAACATTAATCCTTTGTTTAACTTGTTTGTTATGTCTATGCTCTGCTTTCTTCATGCAGCTGCTACAGATTAAGTATTAGAAAAAATTGTAAATCTTTCCTAGTTACAACCAAACTAAATGATTAACTACATAAATGCAGGTGTATACTAAACAGGCAGTACTTTATACTGAAATATCCACCAAAACAAACAAATGAAAAAAATTTCTGGGAACAAAATAAAAAGCAAGAAATAAGAAAGAAGGCTTATGTTCAGAATCATCTTAATTTGATCTTTATTGCTGCATGAGTGATCTATCAGATAGATAGTAAATCCCTTTGAAAATTTGTACTTGAAGATTAGGACACTCATCAAATGAATTTCGAAAAAGTTCACTAAACTTGAAACTTTTAAATAAACAAAAGGGAAAGGCTATCATAAAATTGTGAAAACAGAATACAAGAAAGAAAAGAAAGAAAAAAGAAAAATGTAATAGACAACATAATGTATGGAACAATCTTCTGTATATTTTCCTTTCTTTCAATTTTTGAAATCAGTTGATTCTATACCAAACATATCAACATTTGATTGAAAGCTGGATAATATTAATATAAAAAAAAATCTTCAAATAAATTCATTCATACAACATAGTGGTATTACAGGATTAATTTTCAACAGGATTTTTTAAACAGATTCTTTTCCAAGTGCAAACAAGCATTGCAAGTTTATTACATACATTCATAAACAGCACTTATAGATATCACTAAATTGCAAGAGAACAGAATTGAAAGATAGGTCTTCAGCTCTATCTCTTATGGCAAGCCAATAACACTTTTTACCTTCTAGAGGAAGGAAATTACCATATTTGATGACATATATGATTCCCCAACTATTTACATTGAATATTACAGTTTTATAGAGATCAGCTAGATACAAATACTGGTCATTGATGACATTTGTGGAAAGAGTTACCTACCACATACCTGAATATCTAAGATCTGGCTGATATTTTTTGAGTCATTTTTAGGAAAAAGAAAGTGAGAGGATATTATATGCAATCAAATACATCAATTCAATGCAAAAGCATCTTATTCTAGCATAAGTGTAATCCCCAATATCTATAAGTTGTAGATATGTTTAGCTCAATTCTTAAAAAAATGTCTGAGTAGTATAGATATATCCTACTACTACTACTACTACTACAGAAGTTATAATGGCATATCTGTGCACACCATCAGCTCCATATTTAGAGCATATATACCACAATTTACATTCAAATTAAAGTGTATTTGTCATTCAATACGGAACATTTTCCAACTAAATCTACAGATAAGTCATAGCTTATTCTGAATCATGACTTCATTTTAATATTTGTCTCTTCTTTACGGCACAATATTTTTCACTGGTTAGTTCTCCAATCTTCTTTAGGTAATTTTTCTCCAGTTCTAATATTCCTAAATCTTAAATTCTAAATACTTCATAATTTTCAAAATTTTACAGATTTATTATTGGTACAGATATATCTTTATCTTCATGTTCTGGCTGTCATAAATGTTACATGATTGAAAAAGAAAAAGTAAACAATGAAAGCATTTAAGAAATCTGAACAAGATAGCAATAGCAGATAGCACATTAAATTTTCTTCCAGATGAGTCATTGTTTGTAATTTTTAATTTTATCATAAAGATACTAAAGACCAATCTTTCCATAGAAGTAAATGTTTATAAAAGGTTTATGGTCAGGTAAAATGCAATCTAGTCATTTTAAAATTTATCTTTACAGACAGCTTTTTTTTTTTAAATGAATGGTTCACCTGTGTGTTATCAATGTTATTAAATAATATTATAAAAGGAAAAGTAATGGGTAACAAATTTAACAGAAGTTTTGGAAATTAACTAATCAAATAATGTACTTAAAAATGAAGAAACTAATCTGAATGGACCATCAAGTTATAATTTCATATATTGATATTTATACTATTTACATTTGGACTATTGTTCTCATCTTTGTTTTTGAAATCAACATAACATTTCAGCTGTTGCACACTCTGGCCTTCCTCAGGTGTACATTGATCTGGGCATCCTACAGGGAATTTTGAACTGAAAACCCTTTATTTAATCTACAGGGGTAGACTGTTCGCATTCCACTGCCCATGTTTAGGGATATCATCTAGTACTTATTTATAGTACTGCTCAATTATTGCTTGCCTGTTTCCACTGATTCCAAATACACACTGTCTAACCTGGGGATTGGGCTCACAACCACTATGTTCATATTTTGAACTTTAAACAGTTTAAACCTAGTTCAATATCAGGATTATTTTATAAATTGGATAAAGTTGATAACACAGAAGTGAAAAATTCATTTAAAAATAACTATTTGAACAGATACATTTTAAAATGACTGGATTGCTTTTTACCTTACTGTAAACCATTTTTAAATATTTACCTTTGTGGAAGGATTGATCTTCAGTATCTTTATGATAAAATGAAAAATGGCACATATGGAAAAAATGTCATATCTTCTGCTATCTTGTTTTCGTTATTTCATTCATTAAACATTGCTATCTTTAAACAATTTCAGGGTTGTCATTTCTAATGAAGAAAACTGTTCTGAAAATTGAGTAGGTTTTTCATATAGCTCTGCTCTTTCTTGATTTTCTGTTCACTGTGTTCAAAAATCATTTTTTATTAATACATTCATCAACACAGAATACTTGAAAAAATGTCCATGTAAACAAACTTGAAAATAAAAATGCCTTGGAAATCACCCTAAAGAATAATTTAATTGTGTGAAACAAAGAGATATGCCTTCATTATACACAACTCACAATAATAAACTAATTGAAATTTCTCTTATTTCATGGAGTAACTTCCGTTAATGCATTTGCAGTATTTTGATATTATTTATACACTATGAAAAGTATAAGTACATTGAAAAAAATCTCATAAGTACTTTTCAGTTGTGTTCATCAGGAATATATGATTACTTATGATATTCTTATAATCTTATAATTTGGTAAATATTGTTATTACATGCAAAGAATATAGATATTAAGTGTTGTTTTTAAAAATTTTTGCTTCATTAATATAAGCAGTTACTTTTAATTCAAAATACCTAAATATGAAGGTTTTAAGACTGAAGTAACCCTTCTTTTTCTTTTTAGAAAAAGATTTTTTAGAATTATGGTGTCTACTTCAATATCATATAAAAACCTCCATTGTTTAAAAAATTACTGAATTTAAAAATTTGGTCATTATTCAAATAAATAATGGCTTGAAAATGTTAAGTTCTGTCAATAAATATTGAGTATGTTGTTATCTGAAACCCAGAAAAATAGAGAAGATAATGAAGAATTAAGTACATTGTATAATGAGCAAATTTATAAATGTAACACATGCTTTTTGTAGGAATGTTCTAATTCAATATAATAGCAACATTAATTTTAAATTGCTATTATAGTCAGTATAAAAGATATTCCTTCTCTTTAAAAACATTAAGAGAGTTTAAACTCACAAATAAAACTAAGAAACAGAACAACCAATGCTACATATTTACATTAACAACACATAGCTTTAGCCAATATTTTGAATTTGAAGAGGAAAGCTTAACTTTCAACATCAAAATTTCTTTTTTGATTATAAAGATAGAAAATTCTCAGAAAAAAAGGTTGTTTTTTCTTATTTTTTTTCCAGGAAATCAATTTGAATTTTATCTTTAAATTCATACATCAAACATTTTAAAATCACAGAAAGAAATTGAGATTTTGAAGGAAAATATACAAAATAGACAGGTAAAAATAAACCCTCAAGAAAAATAACCTTGAATTCTTTCCAATTAAGGAAATATAGCAGGACATAGACATCTATGAACTACTGCTCTATAGCTAAGTGGCAGTGCTTCTTTTATTCTGTCTCAATTAGGTCATATTTCCATAGCTAAATATATCAACCAAAGAGTATGTAACTACATTGCTATATCAAATGTTATTTGTGCTTCATTCTTCATTGTTATCACAAATACTCACAAAATTTTGGTGCTACTTGATTAGAAATGATATTTTTGACAAGGCTGTGCACAGGACCAAAATGACTCATGATCACAACAGTAAAAAATGGCAAGCTAAAGTGAAAATGCAAAATTATTCCTTTTTTTAAACTCTTACAAAGTGAATGTTGGTTTTATCTATCCTACTTGTAATCTTTGAACAAATAAATATAAAAATTTCAATTTTAAGTTTCTGTTAATTTGCTAAAGTTAATGATTTTAAACTCTATAAAGTAAAAAAAATAGTTTTTAAAACAGTTTGAGGGAAAAATAATTTATCTGGGAAACAAAAAGTTATTGCTTAGAAGATTTCAACAAATTATTAATCTTTATTAAATGGAGAAATAAAGTTTGTGAAAATAATTCTTCAGTCTTTATATCCCTTTTTAAGAAGTTTAAAGTTATAACAATCTTATCAAATCAATCAATTGATTGATTCTTTTTCTATGGCTTAACAACCCTTTATAGGTTATTTAAAAACAAAAAATATTTTTAAATTGTAAGAATTTTTTTTTAGATAATTATTTAATGATGCAAGTCCTACTTATTAACCCACAGCTGAGGAAAGAAGAGATGGATTCATACCTTTCTGTTATAACTCACTCCTAGCAGTTATAATATTATGTCTTGCTTAGGCTATTTGCTGTGACATCTGTGAGAAATTCTCCTGATTGACTCAAATGGACTACCCTGACTATTCCACAACACTTTCTCAAGGGTTTATTATCAAACTATTATTTATATTTATGAAACTTAACCCAGCATGGCACAAGGCCAAATGGTGAAGAATAGAAAAATTGTATTGTGTTAATCTTCTAACATGCATGTTGACAAAATTAGCATCTGTACCTTGGTTTTTATTTGGACTTGAGCATTAAGTTCTGCTACTTTTAGGTAATACACAACTATCTCAGCCATGATGTAAGCTTAAATTCCTAATATAAAGATGTAGTGCACATAAAGATACATCCATGTACATACACATGTGGCTGTATGCAAATATATTTACACTTACATTACTTAGCTTTTCAACCATGTGACCTGTGTTTGAATATCCCCATGGTCAATTTGTTCCTAATCTTATCAACCTGGGAAGATGATCATAGCATGCAGCATCTTTGAAAAGGTGTCTAGAAACCCTAACATGTGTTGACACAAGCCTTATAAGTAACATTGGATAGATGGAACTGTTCAGAAGTCATTGTGGATGAGGGCTTGAATGTACTGGCCTTATTCAAAGTGTTGACCATGCCAGATAACATAATCTCTCCCAGAAACTGTAACTAAAGTCTGCTCAGAATAGTTGCAGTATAAACCACAGATTGGCTCTGTGAGTGTTGAACAAGCCCAAATGTGCCTGAGCAGGTATCTATAACATGATAACTACCCTAGCAGACAAGTGTGCTCAGAAATTAAACAGCCAGCCATTATGTACATAAGAATCAAAACACAAAGAGCAGGCACTTAAGGGAAGATTAAGAAAAACCTTTAAAGTTTGTATGTAACAATATCTGTATGAATGTTTATTATCAATGCGACATACACCAAGAAATTATTAAATATCAAGCATAAGCAGCTATCAGCACAATATAGTTATTCGAAAATAGTTGGTAGATTACATAAAAAATGTTCCTAAATAATCTAAAAGGAGAAAATCATTAAAGTAAATAGTAAAATGCATCTTTTGTCTTCTTGTTCACTATAATACTAAATATGTCAAAACTTGTCTACACTTTAGTTTATATGGAATAACTTACTCAAACTGTAACATCTCAGTTATACTAAATGCTTTCTGCATTGTACAATTAACTGCTTAACAACATATTTTCCTTTTTGTATCTGATAATCTCATAATAAAAAATTCCACAAAAACATCCAACTCATTGCCATCATTTCTTTCTCAGAAATACAATTGGGCAGAAATGTCTAAAAATAAAATAATTTTCTTTTACTTACATGTTTTACACACACAAACACAGTCCACTTTAATCCCAAGACTATCAGAAATCTGCTGATAAAACATTGCAAACTTTATTTCATTGTTAGATTAATTAAAAAAGAATATATATATATATATATATATATATATATATATATATAACAATCAGTAGAAGAAAAATGGGTTAAATTTTATCCAAATCAAAGTCAATTTCAACACAGTTTGATTAAACTGATGACAATACTGGTATGATTTTCAAGTAAGATAAAAATATATATTTTCAGCATTTGCATAATTAGACTAATTGCTGGCATTTATAATTAATATAAACTGTAAATGATGTCATTGGCCAGTTAGCAATAAAATAAAAATATATGGAATAATTTTTTAGGTAGTAAATATTCTGTGTAATTTGGTGACATTTAAAAAGGCAAAACTACTGTGATGATACATTGATATATTTTTTTTAATTTTTACAAAGTGAGTAATGAAAACTACCTTGTCATTTTAATATTCCTGCCTATAAGTGATTTAGAAGAACTATTATGTAAATAGTTAAATTGAAGAAGATAACTGGATTTATTTAAAAAAATATTAAAACCCAGTTAATTTGGATACTTATTGTATAAACTTTTCTATCAAGAATAAAAGAAATTTCACTTGTTAAATATGTATGGAAAAAACAAATGTCGATGTTATATATGTTTTATGAGATCATTAGTTTCAGTATGAAAAAGTAGCCTTTGTTTTCATTGAAATTAAATAAATACCATAATTCCCCATGTATAATACACATTTTTCTAAAAAAAAAATAAGCAAAATTAGGGGTGCATATTATGCATAGCTACAAAAAATCTAAAAAATTGCTGTTTCATAGGTCAATTTCAGTTGCAAAATGATTACTCACCACAAACATACAATATGACACTAACATTTGGTGATTGTGACCCTATAAGGATGTCAAATACAACCATATGTACCTAACAATACTTACAAATATAAAATAAAATAAGAATTATCATAAAAATAAATTAGAATAATATTATTCTATGCTAAAAACCATTTTTTGTGAAAAACTTACAGCTATGTAATGAACTATGTGTGCTGCCATGTTGCTTCTGCATGATATGTTCTGATTGGTCAAGACTACAGGAATAAGAAAATTTATTTTGGTGGAAACAGATATTGGTAAAATGTGTGTGTATAAGCTAAATGACCAGCAGTTTGCAACATTAAGAACAGACTTTATTCTTACCTACTCTTATTCTTACTCTACAACACCCCTTAGTTAAAAATGAATTCAAGAAGAACAAGCTACTCCAGTGAATTCAAGAGAAAAGTTATTGCTGTGGCAGAACAAGTGGAAAATCATGCAGCAGGAAGAAAGTATAATATAAATGAAGTAAATATAAGATTAAGGAGAAAAAATAAGGAAAATATTGTGGCTGCAAAACCTTCTTTAAGAGTCCCCGGCGGAGTAAAAGAAGCCAAGTATCCTCAAATGGAAAAAGAATTGGTGAAGGAAATTGCAATATTATAGACATAAGGTTGTTGGCTCTGAAAAAGATGAAAAAATACCCTGAGGAAACTTTCAAAGCCTCTCCGATATTGCTACTACAGGTTCATGAAGATGAACAACCTGTTCATCCAGAGAAGAACCCCAATTGTACAGAAATTGCCTCATGATCAAGACCAAAAAGTTATAAAATTTCAGAAGTTTGTGCTGAACTTGAGGAAAGAACACAACCATGATATAAAGGACATTGGCAATGCAGACCAGACACCTTTAACCTTTGATTTACCACCATCCCATACACTTGACTTGAAGGGAACAAGCAGCATTACCATAAAATCCATTGGTAATGAAAAAAATAGATTTCCAGTTATGTTAGGTGCCTATGGAGATAGCTCAAAAATGAAGCCCTACATAATTTTTAAGAGAAAAACTTAGCCTTAAATGGCCAAATACTAGGTGGAGTCAATGTAAGGTGCCATCACAAAGGTTGGATGGATGAGGCACTGACTCAAGATTGGCTAAGAATGGTGTGTTGCCAACAACACTCCACAAAGAGAAGGATGTTAGTCCTTGATGCCTTCTGATGTCATAGGATTTCAAAGATCAAGGAAATCCTAGAGAAGAACAAGACTGACTTGGTTATCACACCGGGTGGCATAACCAGTCAATTGCAAGTCATGGACGTTTGTTGCAATAAACTGTTCAAGCAACATTTGAAAGCCAAGTGGAACAAGTAGATGCTATCAGGTTACCTGGAGTTTACACCCGCCCACACCTTGTGGAAACTGCAAGAAAGTGGACAGAGAGGTCATTGCTGGGTGAATCTAAGAAGCCTGGGAGGCTGTTGACCCAGCCATCATCATTAGGGGTTTTAAAAAGTGCTTCATTACAAATGCTATGGATGACACTGAGGATGATATCTTCTGGGAGGATATGGAGGAAGAGAAGGATGCTAGCACAGATGAAGAGGTGGAAGAAGTGATGAATGAGAGCTTATACAATGACAGTGACCTCACAACTGCAGAGGAGGATAAACAAATTCGGCATCTAATGGAGGATTCTGATTAGGTGTAAAAATCCCGGGATTTTTATCCCGGGACAAAAATTTTTTAAAAGTCAGGAAATTCCTGGATTTTTTTTTTAAATATTAAATAAATGCATAGTTGTTTTTTACTTAAAGAACTTTTAAAAAATATTATATTTTAAAATCAAAAACCTATCAGTAATATATTTAATTTATTGAATCTATTGTTTCTATTAATAAAAGTATGAAACTTTATAAAAAATATTTCATTTAGTTACATTTGCTGAAATCTCAAGATTTCACATCCTGAGATTTAAAAAATTTGAAATCGTGCCCCAGGATTTTTTGTCCCAGGATTCTCACCCCCTAATTCTAATAGTGATCACTCTGACAATGAATACATGGACTAGCAGTAATAATAAATTTCATTAAATTGATTTCTTTGTTCCTTTATTCATTTTATTCTTTGTTAAATATTTCTCAGACCAAATCTTATTCTATCTACTTTTTAAGCACAACTCAAGTTATGTATAACTAACTCGAACTACATACATATCCAGTAGACTGCACATTTTATCGAACAAAAACAGGTTAATGATTCTGCACAGTAGACACAATATAGGTATTTCCATTTCCTTTTAGAATCGTGATGATTGGAAATTTTGATAAATATCTTCAATTAAAGCTTGAATAGGAGTAGGAAATGCTGGCCATAATGAAACTGGAGAGGGACTATTTATAGGGTTTGATTACCAAACAAGGGGTGTGTATTATGGATCAGTAGAAGCATTTTCCTACACTTTCAGCACAATTTTAGGGGTGCGTATTATGGATGAAAGCATATTATGCTTGGGAAAATACAGTACTCTAAACAATTATCCCACTGCACAATAACAATCAAATAACCTTATGTAATTCTTTTATCTTTTTTTAGATAAAAATATTCTCAATTATTTTTATTTAAAAAATTGGTTATTCTTGATTAGGTTGATGAAATGAAAATGGAAACAATGTGAAAGCTTAATATACAGGGTTAGTCAAAATTATGTTATCATCTTAAATAATCTTGCACATATATGTATGTTTTGTGAATAAATGATTTCTATCATTTAAGTGTTAAAATAATTTTCACTAACCCTGTTTATAAAGGAAAAAGTAAAACAATGAGAATTCAGATCACCAAGCATTCATAACAACCCCATAATATTTTGCTTATATATTAGCTTCAAGAAAAAGGAAAAAATTATTAACATTGAAAACAAAAAATACGAAAAATATAAATAAATAAATTGACTTTTAACCAACCAAAATTTTTAAATTATATCAAGAAAAATAGAATGTAAATTTAGAGCTAATTCTGAAAAATACTGAAGCTAATAAAGATACACAATCAAATCAGTCAAATATATTCATAATTTTAATTAGGTTCACTTTTTAAACAGGCAAAATGAAGTTAAAAGTGGTAATATTACTTTCCTTTTGTTTTATGATAGACCTAAATTTTGTCAAACTTTTTAAGTATACATCATTCTTCTTTTTGTAATAGACAAATTCCAAAATCTGTGAATTTTATTACCAATAAAAACAAAAAATTAAGCATTATATTTTTCCATATTTTATGCACTTTGGTAAGAAAAACAGAATTAAAATTCAATAAAAGAAAAGATTAGCTAATTACTGAAAATAATTAAAATTTCAACTTATTGTATTTTCCAAAAGATTGTCACTGTTAATAATATACACTAAAAATACAAGTCAAAATATCAGCATGAATTAGGAAGCAAAAATAAAACTGAATAATTAGTTTTGGGAAGGTGCAGTTAATTTATGAAATGAAAGCAACATATTTATTTAAACAAAGAAAAGCTTAATAAAATTAAATCTTAACAACGTTAAAAGTTCAAAGAGTGCTTCTGAAGAACGTCAAACTTTTTTCTCTTTGAATTATTATGCAAAAATAACATTTTTCCAATTTCCCGAAGGTTTTATTTTTATAATAAACTTTTTAGCAAAATGAGTTGGATTACTTTTAACAATTTTCCAACAATGATGCTTGTTTATCATATGGTGTACCTTGACTATTTATGGTAAATACAAGTTGTAGCAAGTACCAGGAAACTTTTGAAAGGGAACTCTTTTTTAATATATCATGTCAGGTGGGTTTTGTTTTTTGCTAAAAAGCAACTTTTTAAATTAGTTATTTTTTATTTGTTATATTTCATGATTTCTTTTCTTCTATGTGTCATGTCCCTTCAGGACGTGGGCAATCATGGCTCTCCATAACCTTATCCCTCATGGTAGTATTTCTCTCTCCATTTTGCCATTCATTCACACAAGTTTTCAGGTAGATGATCTACTGCTTTCCCTTATCTCTCTTGCCCTTGATATATCTTGTGAGAGTTTTCCTAATTATGTATCCAAGACATTTGAGGTGTCTCTTCTGATTCTGAGTATAAGTGTTCTTTTTGCTATTATTTTCTTTAAAACTTCCTTGTTGTTTACTTGCTTTATCCATAAAATTCTTAGTATCCTTCTGTAGAACCACATTTCTGTTGCCTCCGGTTTCCTCTTCATCTGTGAGGAGATTGTCCAGCATTCATTGCCATACAAAAAGAATTGATATCACACAGCTAATGAAATTTTCTGTTTCTTAGTACTTTGTTGAACTTTAAGAATATGTTATTTGCTAATCCAATGCATGTTCAGATTTCAATGTCACATTTTCCACCCGATTAAAGAAATTTCAAGATATTTAAAAATCTTTACTTATTTGATGTTGATATCACCAATTCGTAGTTCACATCATGGGATTTTTCTCTTGCTGACACCAATACTTTCTGCCTTCTTACAGTTGATGGTTAATCTTTTTTCTCACTTTTCTTTACTACCTTGTTTAAGAGGTCCTGTAGTATTCATTCTGTATCAGCCACCAACAGTGTCAGTTATCTATCTTATATTAAGACTGCATTCCCTGATAATAAGTTCTAGTAGGGTTTCTGGCTCCCTTAGGATAGCCTAGTTGTAGGTGTTGAACAGATCTGGAGAGAAGACATATCCTTGTATTATCTTCCTTTCTATTTTTTTATGTACCTACTTAACTCATTTTCTGTGCATATGCAGTTTATTTGCTATAAAAGGCTGTTTACTTCCCCTCTTTTTTTACTTAATTATGAGTTAAAAAACTTATATATAGTAAGGTAAAACTTAATAATCTACCACTGTTACCTGAATATTAAATTTAACTAGAATCATATACTTTGCACTTGCTTAAACCACTGTTAAATCTCTTAAAATTACACCTTTCAGCTTCCCTTCAAATAGTTTTCATTAACTCCACTTTGAACTGGATGGGATTGTTGCCTTGTTTAACTATCTTTTTAGAGAATAAAAACGCCCAGTAATGGGTAAGGAGGAAACCATGTTATACTGTAGTGTTAGCCACTTTCAGACAAGTTTGTATTGCCTTAGACAATGGAAAGTAAAAATTATTTTGTTATTTTTCTTTTCTTTATTTTTCTTAATTTCTGTTTGGCTTTTCTTGTCACTGCTCTCTTAACTTTAAACTAAAAGAACAAACTAGTGGGATGTTTATGTTATTCCTTTTGCAATTCACTATTGACTCAGGTCAAGGTAAGAAATATTTTTCTTTCCAATAAAAGAAACATTGTTTGGATAGGGGGTCAGTGACTAATGAAAGTTTGGTTTAGTTTTAATACGTTTAATGAGGAAATATGTTCTGGGATATAGTCAGTTATCAGACAGAATTATTTTAGTTAAATTAAAAGGGAAGCATTTTAACATGGCAATATATTGTTGCATATGCACCAAGAACACAGGAAGATATTAATAAGTTTTACGCTTCACTAGATAATGCTAAGGGTCAATGTAAATCACTGGAAATAACTATCATCATGGGAGACCTGAATGCCAAGGTTAGAAAAGAACAAGAAAGCAAAACATTTGGCAAGCTTGAACTAGAAACTCAAAACAAGCAAAAATAGGTCCAGTGATGCACAGCAAATAATCAAATGATAACCAACACCTGGTTTCAGACACTTATGGGTATGAAGAAACTGAGGAAGAGATGCGAAAAACCAGATTGATTATGTAACTATCAACAAAAGGTTCAGAAATGTAATTTTACACTGTAAAACATACCCAAGTTTTGACTGTGGAAGCAATCATCCTCCAGTCATATACTTTTGAATGACATGACTTGTAAGGAATCAGAAACAAATATAACTTGAGCGAGACTACAAATTCAAAGTAGAATGTGTTGAGCGAAATACTAGTAACATTGGAAAATGATATCATTCCAAGGAAAATGAGACTAGAAAAGAAAGAGTAGATGATATGAAATTTTAAAGATAATAAAAAAGGGCAACAAACAATGCCAAGGAATAGGAAAAGAATATAAAAGACTAAACACAGAAATTAGACACAAATGTAGACAGGCTAAAGAGGAACGGCACAATGAAAAAATGTGTGGAAATAGAAAGAATGAGCAACATAGATAAAGCAAGTATGCACAACAGAATAAAATAATTAACTAGACAAATGTGTGCACATCAAAAGGCTATATATAATCAAAGAAAGAAACATTCATAATAGAATAAGAAAATAGTCAAAAGATGGAGCAAATACTTCAGAGAACTATTTCATGGTAAGAGAGAGAACCTAAAATATACAAAAATATGGAAGGGCTGGAGATATTAAAATCTGATATAAGATCGGCACTGGACAAGATGAACAAGAATAAAGCAGCAGGACCAAATCATGGTTTATGAGAACTAAAGCTGCACATTTCCCCTACAAAGCTATCAATCGTTCTTTTCCATAGCTTAACTAGTTTTGTCTTAAATGATATGTGATAGCCATATCTTACATTAATAACTGTGTATAAAATTAAATCTTTAGAAAATAAAACAAATTTTTGAAGGTATTTAATTACTGCTTTAGTAGCTAATTCAGATATTTTTAAGACAAACAAATCACTTCCAAAGATTTTCAATTTAATTGCATTTTTATTGCACATTCTTTATTATTCAATTAAATTCATTGCTTATGCTTCAGTCATCATAAAATAAAGTGTATATCTAAAAGAAAAGTTGTCTATATTTTGATTCAATAAGTTTAACTATATAGAAGTGAAATTAAGAAATATCCTATTTAAAATGTATATTAGGTATTGTAATAAAAATGAATCTAAATTGTGATTATAAAATAGTGTTCTTTTCCCCAATATGTTTTAAAATCTTTCATGTCACATATAAACTTCTTTTTCTTAATTTGCTCCAAGTGTAGGACAAGAAACTATCTTTAAAAAAACTTAGTAAGCAAAAGACTGCCTGCCAAAGTTCTAAATCTAAAATTAAGAAAGTTTTATGTAATTAGGTAAGTTTTCATTCTGGTAAGTTCTTTATGATATATACTTTCCATATTTGTTATCTTTCAGAATGATATTATATGTTTGCTATTCATCAAAAGTAGTTGTAAATTTAACTTATTATAGAAGGCCTTAGGGGAGAAAATTACTTGTAGATAATTTACAAAATTATGGATGAAGACTGAACTGTAAGTTTTATCTTAATATTGACTGTTGTTTTCTCTTTATTATCTCACTGTAAATAGTAATCGCAGTAATACTATTAAAACTACAGACCATGTTCATCCAACTTAAATTTGAACCAAGCAATTAAGGTAATTAAAAAACAATAAGTGGTGGATGAGCAGTGATTTTTAAGATTAACAAATTTTCCACAATTTTAAACAGGAATACTATCTCATCTAGTAAGCATTCATGCCAAAATTCATGGTAAATTAATCAAAGCAATTTGGTTAAAAAACAATAAATTATATTATTGAAATTATTACAGTTATTTTCTTTCTGTACAATACATAGGTTCTAAAAAAAGGTTGAGTATTTTTCACTGATAGATGAAATTATTGTGGTATCATCAAAAAAGATTCAATTTTAAGATCTTAAAATAATATTCAAATTTTGTGATTTTTGTAACAAGATGGCACAAGTTCAAAGTTAAATGAATATCCTTACTAGACCTATTCCTTAAAATAATATATTTTTTATTGTTAGATAAACACTTGTTAGAAGAATATTACTGCAAATAACAATACATTTAGACAAGCTAGTTGCTTTGTTGAATTATTTAATATATTTGGTAACTGCTTTCTCCATAGTGTCAATGAGTAGTAAAATCAAATGTACCAGAAAAATTCATGATGAATTTGGATGCTATTATAACCTGGGTAACATTGCTGATAAACTTATGAGTTAAGAACAATTCTGATTTTCTTTCTTTTATGTTTTTTTTTAAGTTGAATAACTTTCCACTCAAATAAATGAGTTGACATTCAAATTAATATGAGAGCCACCCTTGTTTTATCTCATCAATGTAATGAATGCTTTTGATTTATTCACAGTCCCAATATAAACCATAAAATGTATAAAATATCTAGAATGCTTCATTGTCTAAGCTTTCTGATGTGGTCATGTCATTTACCGAACAAAAACTGTTTTTCTTCTTATTCCTCCTTATATTTTTCTATCTCTCTCTTATATATATATATATATATATATATATATATATATATATATATATATATGAGAGAAGAGCAATTGATAGCATTCTTAAAATTGTTATGCAACTATATTTAGCCAAACTCATGTCAGCCATATTCTCTGATCAACCAATACTCTTTCCTGTTACTTTGTGAAGGTGCAAATGATATTAATACAAAAAATAAGTTTAACCAGAAAAAAGCACTTAATAAACATTACAGTGATTGGAAATCTTTTTTAAACTGTTTTTTTTTTTTAGATAGCAGCTGAAAAATAAATTTTAATGAAGAAATGGTTTCTTTTGAAAATTCAATAACATTTTGGCAAGAAAACATTAACAACTCTGGCAATGCCAATGCCAATAACTTTTATGTGTCCATGTGCTAATTCTGAATTCTTTACATTTTTAAAAGAAGTCATATGCTACCACTATTGATTTCCCCAGCAATTTCACATCATTAACATATAATTAATAATAATGATTCAAAATCAAAGATAATTAATTTTATTTGACTTTGAAATATTCCAACTTTAATCAACTTCCTGTTCTTTATAAAATACAATTAGTATAGATAAATAGATTGTACCTGTTTCACCATTGCAAAACTTCAATCATAACATACAAAACTAGTTAATAGCCAATACATGAGCAACTATGGATTAATTAGATGACCATTTAAGAATAGTAAATTCTGCAAGAATAAACCACTGATTTAGGATTTAGTCCATTAAGTATATTTCATTTAAAAGATCCAATAATTTACCTATTCTTTCACTAAACAGAATTAAATGTACATAAGTTGAGTTTTAAAGCGCAAAGAAAGCTAAATAAATTATTTTTATATTAATATTTATGGTAACAAGATCACACTGTTAAATCTATGAATACCTTGACTTTTACCTGATAAGTTAACATATCAAAATAAAAATGTAAAGGATGTTTTATGATTTGATATAATGATTTCCTGTAAAGAGTTTGTTTTCACTGAAAATCATGAAGATATCACATACATTAGCAAGAATCTTGTTTTTAATAATAACTAATAGAAGCTATGTATACTTTACAAATTTAGGAATAGATAAAAAATAATTCATATCCCTTTAAAAGATTCTGTTTAACATTCAAGGACTTCATGAAAAACAATACTCCTTTTGAAAAACCTCTCTTCTGCTTTATAATTCTTCTTTATTTAACTCTTTACTTTTAATTTAATATTTTGTATATTATGGATGGAGAAATACAAAAGAGAAAAAAAAAAGCTTATCGATTGTCTAGTAAGCATATTCCAAACATGTAAAAGCATAATATTTGATTTTATGTACATTTATTAAATGATATAGTTTTTCTTACAAAAGAAAATGATTAGTAGGTTGATAAATAGTAAGGTATAAATTAATAAATTTTGTTGAAGTGTAGTAAGTACAATTCACACTGTAGGTATATAGGTTGGTATTTGGCTTTATACAAAGATCACTGATTTTTTAAAAAAATCTTAGTTTAAAAGTTCCTGTTAGATGATTAGATGTTACATAAAGTTGCTCAACCAAGAAAAATAAAGGTGTAAATTCTTAGATGTAAAGAGTTCTTGCATATCATTGATATTCATCTCAGTTTAGCAAATCAATGACTTTTCTTTAACAAATCAACAGTAATCTCTGATACACAGTTAAATAATTCTAACATATTCTTTTTATTGTTTCAGCTACTAAAATGAAATCAATTTTAAAATGGTAAATCTGAGTAGACAGAGCTCAATTTGTGATAAGATGTACAGATGATTGATAGATAAATGATCCTATATTATAGGTTAAAAAATGATGTCAATAAGAACATATCAACAAATTCCACAAAACCAGATCTTAAATTTTCTTCTGAAAACTACAACAGATCATAACAATTACCATATCTGAAGACTTAAGACCTCTCCTATTTACATTTAATATTAGCATTATGCAGTTAGGCTAGGTACAATTACTGGTCAATAGCATCTGAGTAAACAGATACTTAAGTGTAATGAATATCAATGATATGAAAGGAAATGATTTATAGGTAAGAATTTATACATTTTTCTTGACTGAGCATAACAAATAATCTGCATATTATATATATATATATATATATATATATATCTGTGTGTGTGTGTGTGTGTATATATATATATATATATACAAACACACAAGATCCTGAGAGATATGAAAATTGGAAACAAGATTTCATTGTTTTACAATTTCTTCTCTTGCACTTCTTGCTATGTAAAACTCTCTTCAAGCTTCTTGCTTTTCAGTCAACTTTGATCATCAGAAATTTAAATGCAATGCCAATCATTATCTTGACTTCTCATTACCAGTTCTTTTTATTTTTCTCTCTCCTTAAAAATGTTTTCTTTTTCTCATATTATTTCACACTCAGTAACACTTTGCATCTTCTTGGCTTTATTGCTTTGCTTGGGGTGAAATGATTAAAAAAAAGTATAAAAACTTAGGAGATTTTTTTAGTTGTTTTGAAAGTAAAAATGAGAAGTCTAATATGCCATCAAATATGATACATTACTGTTTCTGATCCTTGGCCTGTCACTTCAGAATAAAATATCCCAAATGATTTTGTGAAAAAAAGCTCACTTAGACAGAATAGGACATTTATAATTAACATCAGGAAGAGACAGTTGAAATTTCTAGGACACATAATGAGGAAAGAGGGCTTGGAAAATTTGATATTCACAGATCAGATTGAAATCAGTAGTAACAGAAGAAAATAATATATAACCTACTTAGCAAGTTTGAATAAATCTATAGCAGAACAAGGCTTAGGAGAGACAAAAAGACAAAATTTATTAAGAGCTACAAAGAACAGGAAATTATGGTGAGCCATGATCACCAACATCATGAAAGGACATACCACATAGAAGTCAGCAAAGAATCTTTTCCCCTCTGTATTGTCCAGAAGAACCAAATGCTGATAGTGAAGGCATTCTGACTGCTGTCTTTTAGATTTGCAATGCATTATACATAAGCTATCAAGATTTGTTCAAACTTATAACTGGATTATTAATTTTTTTTTCTAACCAAGATCTTGCATCCAATAAAAACTGAATCCTGTAATAAAGAATTATATCAATGTACATATTTGTTAATACCAATTTATCTAACAACACCACATGACTCTATATACATAAATAACAGATGCTGAGAGATATTAAAAAATAATAACGTTTTATATCAGAAATTAAAATTATATTTAAATGTTTTGTTTTTTTTCAGTTTTTAAGGTGTGTGTGTCTGTGTAATTTAAAAGTGTAGATTTTTTTGTTCTTGATAAATATGCCCCCAAAGAAATCCAAATTATTAAACATATTCAAAGCTGGATGAAGTATCATCATCCTAATTATGAAAAAGCCTTCTCAAGGATATTTAAAGCTTTAGTTTCAAGTATTTTTAGTCTTTTTGCTCAAACTATCAAGATCAGTGGACAATTTCAAAATCTACATACCACATTATAATATTAATAATGTGGCTGTATATATCATGTCTGAATGTTATATATATGAACATTCAGTATATTATATAGTTTAAAAGACACTAATACCAAATTCATCTATGCTACAATGCATAAAATATTTAACTTCAAAATAGTCTTATTCCTAGCCATTCTAAAAATTCAATATAAATAATAAGAAAGTAAATGATAATACACAACTTATATTTCTCATAACATAAAATGGCGGCCAAACAACAAGGGATGGTACTGCCACTTTTCTTTGATCCTATGCTAACTGTCCCAACTATAATTCCCATTTGAGCCATGGTTGATAGTAATAGCATTTCTATAACTCTAAGTAAAAACAAAAAAATAATTTTCTGAACAAGTGTTTTAAATCCAGAAAAGATACTAAACATATTTTTAATTCCATTTTAGTATTTGAAAAAATTCTACCATTTGAAATGGAGCCTCAACAGTATTCTTTGTTGAGGTAATATTAAATATCTGGTAGCATATATTACAACCTCTTAAAGTATCTACAAAGAACTTTTAAACTTTAATAAACTTTTTTAACTTTAATATATTTGGACAGTCAAAAACTGATACTTTGTGGAACAAACTCCCATGTGGATGCAACCCTGAACACTACAATCTTAGCCTCTTTAAGTCAAGGATTAATCATTATCTATCATCCTTATCCCCATTCAGTAACCCTCTACCTTGGGTTGCTGTTGAGCGTAGTATTAGGGGAATTATTCATTCTATAACCAATTCTCTTTTATTCTCATCTGATCATGTAAAGGTAATAAATATTCTCTGTAATCTAGCCTGAAAGAAATTCATTTTCACAGACTTTACTAATAGATTGTTAGATTTAAATCTGTATATCTTATGACACCAACAATAATCAGTATATACTCCATAAATCAGGCCTTGTGTCTTTATTGGTTAAGCTCAATAAATAAAATTAATGACTCAATCCACCCTAACAAATTGAGAAACATTTCATTGCTATGATCTAAGTAAAAACTGCCACAAAACTGAATAAACTTGTTAGAAAACATATTTTAGATCACATATTAATAAAATATCTTGTAAAAGATTTATTGCTGCAGTTTCTTACGTAAGAAAATTTTATTTTTTCTCTGGTAAATTCCAAATAACTGAATTCTGTGAAACATACATTCTTAGGATATTCCAGAAATTGCTACAAAATTTTAATTCCTAAAGGTTAATGTTATCACAGTTGGAAAAATATATAAGAAAAATGAGAAACAATTTGATAGTAAATGATAAATTATATCAGATTGAGTAATAAGTTAATGTATACTTATTGATATTTTTCTATATCATTCTTTGCAATTTGAAATATTATTAAATTCAATTTTAAATTATCGAGATCACTGGCATTCTTTAAGTAGTTAACTAGAATTTCTAAACATGTAATTCTAATTAAGGTACATTGATATTACCTATTAGATTGACAGAATTAACATAGTACATTTTTCTAACTAATTGTGTTATAATATGAAATTCCCAGTTTATGGATATCAATCACTGACAAAAACTAGAAATGTATCTCCAGTGACACTCTTCCTCTGGAATAAAAAAAATGTAGGAAAGACTTGATTCGTAGAAAACAAAGTCTGAAAAGAAGCTGCCAAACAAGCACACAGGTTGAAAACCATCAAAGACCCTGACAGCAGGAATAAATATACTATTGTTTAATTGGAAAATGCCAAAGCTGGCTTTGCACTGGTTTTGACATAGTTGAATTAGCTGAGCCAAAATGGAGATCATTCAAATCAAATAAGGCTGTGGATTCCAAACAGCATCACTATACTATATTGCCTTCAAGTATTTATCACTTTTAATATACTAAGCATTGAAAACAATGTGTAACTTATAAAAGAAGTGATCCGGTAACAGCCACAAAACATGAAAAGAACGGTGTTTTTTTAATTCGCATGCAACTTTTATTTAAAAAGATGATAGCAAGTTTAATTTCAAAAGTCTTTAGAATAATAACATTTGATTATAATCAAATAAATAAACATCTTCTGAATTTCAAGAAGAATAATCATTAATAAAGTTTTGAGTAGGTACCAGGAGAAAGAAGTCCAAAGCATATAGCAATGAACAAGAGACTAGGGTCTTGACATTTTAAGGGTGACTGGATGCAGTGAGGCAGGTGTGGATGAAAGATAACACATCAAAGCAATGCAATAAGGGCATTTGACAAATAACAACCTCTTGCCTCGGTAATATCATTCATGTCTCTCTATCATCATTACTGCATCACATCTTTTATCCTTTATATAAGCTTTCTTCCATATCCCTACAGCTAACCAATTGAACCAAAGTTGCCCTTCCATGTTTAGACCCTACCTTAGGCCTTGACTTTCATCCATCATATTTGAAGCTGCTTATCTACTTTCAGTAAACTAGCAAAAGTTCCAAATAGCACTCAATTACCAATAACTTATGAAATCTGCTCTCACAAACTATTTCTATCATACAGTAAATGATGTTCAACAGTTTCAAAGTGGAAAAGACATTAGGTTGGCTAAATTTTCCTTTCATAACAAAGATTAATCAAAACTGTGGTAATCAACATTTATGAGGGTTATTAAAAAATTAAATTGGTGTAATTATTATGAGTCAGAAAAGAAGTGCAATTAAAAATTAACATGTAGAACTATTTAATTTGAAATATCTTCATCAGGATTAAAAATAAGCATTTTTGTTTTGGCAGTACTTAAATGCTAGTCTTGCAAGTCATTGAAAAGGAGCTTAATCCATGCTAATTATACAAGAAATGCAATATTGCACAAAAGTTAACCAAGTTTAAAGATACAAAATCAAGATAAGATTCATAAATTTTACTATTTTACTATTAAAAGGTTAATCTTTTAAATTAAGATTTTTCACATTATTTTTACCATACTTTTGTTACAATTGCATTTTAAAATTAGTAATTAGTATTTTCTTCTTCTTATATTTATCATCATCATTATATCTTTGTTTAATAATTTAAACTTTACATACTTTTTAAATTCTACTTTTGGGTAAAAGTGGATGAATAAGAAAAATCTAAAGAAAAAAGCTTCTTTAAATTAACAAAACTTCTATTAAAAATGAATTAAGAGATATTCATATTATACAAAGGATGAAAGAAAACTCATTAAATTTAGCTATCAATAATATAATTATTTATTTAAGCTGGTACACAACTCCAAATACTAATGCTTTTTGAGAAAATAGACTTGCACAAATCAGAAAGAGTTTTAATGTATGTCACCAACTTTAATATTAAAAGTATGACTTTTTTCTATACTTTTTGACAGCAGTGACAAAAACATTATCAATGATATCCAAAAATTTTCATTTCTATTTATAATAAAATTGACTAAAAGCTGATATACAGTTTTTTAAAAAATCAATTCTTATTTTTCATGAAGTAAAAATTGTTAGAACAATGTGAGAATTTTCACCTGTATTTTTCACTGGTAAAAATTTGATGTTAATCTAAGCCAAAATTTCAATTAACACACTTCAGACTGAGATTAAAACAGGAGCTTGCCTGATTTTCCACCTACAACTGAATCTATACAATATGGTGTACATATAATTCCATAAGTCCATGTTTCCACTATCATCTTGAAACTAGATCCCAACAGGGATTACAAACTTGATATCCTTGCAATTGCCCTAAATAAATGTGTTCCTGGACTGGTTCCTGTTCTCTATAAACTCTATAATAAATTCTTTGTTTCGCTTATTGCTTTCTAGCTTGTTGGAAATCCCCTTCTGTAGTTCCTGTGTTTAAGAAGTTGGTGAACCATCTGATCCTCCAAATTATCAGTCTACTAGTTTTTACCTCCTTTTGGCAAAGTACTAGAAGCTTTAATCAACTCTGAATTGGTTAAGCATCTCACTTTGTATGGCCTTTTTTCAGACAAGCAATATGGCTTTTGCTTCTCTAGGTTAACTGCTGATGTGTTATTACTGTAATAATCTATTAAGCTTTACATAAGAACAACAAAGTTTGGGCTATGGCTTCAGATATCTCAAAGGTATTTGACAGGGTTTAACATACTGGTCTTCTTCATAAGCTGAAGAGCTGTGTTGTCTCTGGCTGAATATTTTGTTTGATCCAATCTTTCTTAAGATGATCCAATCTTTCTGTAGTGAAAGTCATATTGAGTGATCACTCTCTTTTCACATTAATGCAGGTGTTCCCCAGGGTTCTACCCTTAGGATTATTTTGTTTCTTATCTTCATTAATGAACTTTCTGATTCAGTATCTATGCTGATTATGCAACTATTTACTCCTGTCTTAGTAGTAAGTCCAACAAGTTCAATAAAATAAAACTGGCAGCTGATCTCAAAAATGAACTTCAATCAGATGTTAATTCAGGCAAGAAATGGCTTGCTAATTTTTACACCTCCAAAACAAAACTTTCATTTTAGTGAACCATTTTACTCTTCTATCAGCATGGCTGATGCCAACTTCCAGGAGAGCAACTCATTGCACCTTTTCCATTGACATTAAGTGGAATGATTATATTGAATCAATTGATAGGTTTACTGCTAGGAAAGTTAGTTAATCATGATTAAGTTAGTTAATCATGCTAGAAATTTTTTTCTCACCAGAATCCATCTTGGACATTTATAAATCTACCATTCAAATATGTACAGGATATTGCTGCCATATCTGGTCTGGTGCTCCTGCTATATATATTGAGATTATTGACAAAATCCAAAGAAGAATCTGTAAATTTATCTGTCCTTAGCTGACATCTCAGATTCAGTCACTTTCCACTGCCATAATGTACTTCCCTGTACTTTTTCTATAAATATTTTTATGGCCATTGTTCTAATGAGCTTTCATTCCTGGTACCTTGAACACATGAATTTGAGTGTACTACTAGATTGGAAACTAGGTTTCATCATTTTATAGTTGAAATAGCTAGATGTAACCATAAGTTCTATTCTAATGGTGTCTTCTTTCACATTTCTCACCTGTGAAACTTTCTTCAAAAATTTAAATGCAACATCAATCATTGTCATCTGTCTGACTCCTGTTCTTTTATGATCCTTTGCCATCACTAACATCTCAATTTCCTTCACTCCCAGTAATCCCTTGTATATTAGTAGCATCATCACCCTACTTGGGATGAAATGATTAAAAATAATATGAAATAAGGAAGCTGTATCCTGTTTCAATCAATCTGGTTTTTTTTTCTAAAGTAAAATGACTTACAAAGACTTGCTTGAATACTACTTCCTTCAGACAAGGAAGAACAATTCCAAAAGACAAAGCTTTACTCAAACTGAATGTTTTATGGTATTAGCATTCTATTGTGTAAAAAATAAATAATTTATCACATAAAATATTTTATTATCACTTGTATAAATAGGTGTCTTGTAACTTATTTATTTTTTCTTCACAAAGGAAAGTAATTAATTCAAACATTATTTGGTCACAAAATGGTTAATGCTAATGTCATTAAACAAATTCACAAATCTGATTTTTTTTCTCATTGGGAGAAATCAAAAGGAAGGAGTGTTACACATGATTTGATCCAGTTTTAAATTGATTTCATGGAAGAAAAGATAGGAACAGAATCAGAGGTATTTCATGTTCATCTTGAACTCTCAAAAGTTAATAGGTTTTATGTTCAACTTTGTTAATTGTAAAAGTGAAACTGATTTAAAGAAAAAAGTGAATTTCATTTAATGTTGATTTATGAGTGGAAAAGAAGGGCTAGATATATCATCTAAGGAGAAAGTAGCATCATAATTGCCTAATAGAATCTGTTCTTTAATTATATATAATTAAATTTCTACTAATAATAACAATCTTTAGAGAGGAACTGTTCTTATTAACTACATTCAGATTTGAAGCAGATTACTTTGATCTGCTAGCCTTTGTAAGGATATTTGTTTTAATTCATATATTAAGTTTTATAGATCTTATTAATAAAAGATTCAATTAGAATCCTGCATAAATCTGTTCATAATTTTGACAGAGTTCAGTTTTTCCTCTATAAGTGATTTCAGCCATGTTTTCTTACTGTTGATAATGAATGATAAAGATGAACATTTATGTACATGTCTACAGAACACATAGCCTAAGTAGATAAAAGATTAAATGGATCTCATTACCTGACAGTTGTGAGTTTGATCCCTTTATGGAGTAATGCAAAAAGTATTTTGATTCAGTACAAAAGACAAATGATATCAGAAGGACAAATTAACTAGTAAGAAAAAAAAGATGAAATTTCCTTCAGTATGAACTGAATAAAGAAATTGGTTCAAAATTCCATGAAGGTTACCAATTACAAAAGGTACCTAAAGAAAACTAGAAAGTATAACAGCCAAAGGTCTATAGCTGTAACTAAGAGAAGAACACTAGTCTGAGTAAATTATATTAAAAATTCAGATAAAAATTATGTAAATTTCATTTTTTATACTTAAAGTATTGCTAGGGTAAATACAGTATTTGAACAACTAACTTTACAATCTTCAGTACAATATTATACTAAGCAATCAATTTTTCCAATAAATACACCAAGAAATACTACCAACTTTCAAGATCATAATTCTTATGCATAAACTTTTGTATATTCCTATATTATCAAAGCAACTATTGTTAATTTCTGCCATGCAGCAGCTTCAAAGTTTGACGATCAACTTTATGGGCCAAAAATAAATTTGGAAGGATCAAGTATTAATCTATCTTCTGATGATTCATGCTCTTCACACAGATTCATATGAAGCTATCCATTGAACAGTGAATACTGTACAAGCATATGTCCTTTGACTTATTCATGAATGCTCATATTTTACAAGACCAGAAGATAACTGGGAGGCAGGAAGAGACATTTGCAAAGGCACACTCATTTACTGAAATAGATGAGGCTAAGAACACACACCGTCTACATCAAAGTGAGAGAAGATAACTAAAATTAGTTAAGAAGTTCAAGCTGTGGGATAACCTCAGGTAGAATACACTATACTCAGCCAAAAGAATCAAAAACGTCTGTGATAAGTTATAATTATTATTCATGAGTAGAATTTCTACACTGAAGGAAATGCATTAAGTGCAGCTTAATTGACTTTCAGCTTGTATTTTTTTTTTTCATTCAACATTCAGTGATGGTTCATTGTGATAAAACAACACGGTGATAAATTTGACTTGGTTATAAACTACTGAATATATAATTTATGTTTCGAACATTGATTTGCTAGTCAAGGAGCAGGCAAATTTTCAGAGTAGAAAAAAATTTGGCATTGTAATAATTTGCATAAAAGCTAAAAGGTTTTACCACAGTATCAATATTAGTAGTCTTTGAATGAATTATATAATGAGAAGTTTTGCTATGTAAAAAATGTTAACCAGACAATTACAAATGGTTTTTATTATTTATTATTATTATTAATATATCTGCAAAGATGATGAAGAACTGCAAGTTTTATTATTTAACTCTTAAAACACTTTAATGAAAAACTTAAATGTTTCAATGTACAATTTTCACAATTCAGTGCCATTTAAACTATTATACAATTTTCACAAATCAACAGTGTCATTTAAACTAACAATAGAAATTTTGTATTTTGCAGCTGTCATCACAACATTTTGGCTGATGTATTTATGATATCTCTTCAAATGTAATCCATGAGAAAATGGAAACTTCTATATTATAAAACAACTGACAAAATAATTGTGTATTAATATATCAACTAGAGTGGTCCATTTTGATAGTGACAGATATAAAATATGTTCAAACCACCACTGTCTTAACAAACCTAGCATTACCAGTGCAAGTGAGATAAAAAAGTTAAATTACAGACAAAAATCTACAAATACATGTAGTATATTATTTATATTGGCATGATGCTCTATTCTGTACCTAATTTACAATGATACATACACCATAGAATTTTCACAAGTTCTGATATGATTTTCAAATGCTTAATTTGTGCTTTAAAAATTGCCCATATAAAAATAAATTTAGCGACTACTTTTTAATTCAGAAAAGGCTGGACAATAATATTGCTATAAACAAAATATGACAAACAATTTACCAAATTCAATTACTTAACCAATAGCATTACAATGACTTTTCTTTTAAGGGATAGCTCTTAAAAACTAATTTCCTCAGTATTCTTGCCTAGCATTCAAATACAATTAATCTTATTTCTTTCTCTTTTAAATCTTTAAAGAAGTCTAATCTCATATAAGTATATCAGACTCTTCATAAATTAAAAAAAAGGGAAAATTAAATCCAAATTTGACAGTTCTATTCTTTTTAGTGTCCTGAATTAGAAAAGGGGCTGGTTGATTTCATAAACATAAAGATGCTTGTTGAATATACCAAACCCTAGCTGGCTTAGTTTATGCAAGCAGATTATTTGGTAAAGTTATTTCATAATATGTAACTATAAAAACAAATTAAAAAAAATGAAAATAACAATGACTTGAACAAGGTCAATGGTATTTCATGAAGATTTCATGACAAAAGAAGAGAAGCTATATAAATATGACAAAATGCTTGTGAGATAGTCTGTTGGCAGTGTTTGTCAGGACTACAGTTCCAAAAGGTAAATCTTGCTGACTATAACAAAAGTCTGAGCAATCCATTATTGATTGAATACCTTTTGATTCTCATGTATAAATGTAGTATAATGATAGCAAAACAATATCACTAGAAAAAAGTAAAATTTTAGATGACAGGGATAGTAATAATGTCAAAATACATTTTTCATTGAAAATATTGGCAGAATACACAATACAGTTTATAGAAGAGTTCAAATTTTATTTTGAACCCTTCGTTATGTTCAGAGCAATCCAATACAGAAAAAAAACAAAAGATTATTTGTTCAGGAAATTAGTGATATGGAAAAAAAAAAAAAAAAAAAAAAAAGGCCATGACATACTAATTGGCTCACTACATTTCAGCAACACTAAAAGGTAATGTGTTCACATTTCACTCCAGATATGATCTACCATACCAGATGTTTCCATCTTGCCTTTTGTCATACTTTTTTATGCTTCTCAAGTCTTTCTTTATGCTAGTTCCTCCAATACACCTTTCCACATCTATAGTTATTTTAAAGTTATAGACAATATATTTTCTGAAAAGTTGCAAATGTTAATACTCATAGATTATTACCAGTCTATTTTGAAATTTGCAGACTATTTTTTATTAATATTTCATCAGAGCATATTACATATTGCAATAATTAATAACTTTTCCTTAGTAATGTTTTGATAATGTATTCCTATTCTTTTTTAGTCTTTATTTTACATATAATTAACATATTTTGGACAGTGTAACTTTATTTATATAATATTAACGTGTACTCTTAATTATCAGTGCAGTGTTTTTAATGACTCTAGTCCAATATGAATATTTGAATTGAAAAATAATTAAAAATTTTTTGTAAGTCCTGACCACAAAATCTTAAGTTGTTGCAAATTTATTCATGAAAGCATACATTGAAATTTGTGAATGATACAGAATTAAGAAGATGAAGAAATAAATGCACTGATCAAAGTACAACAAAAGATGCTACCAACATATTATTATTGCATATGAAACATTGGATATTTGAATACAGTGGTGCAAGGGGGTACTGAAAAGTTCTCAGTCCAAGCCACTTGCCAAAATCAATATTTCAATGACCAGACATGAGAATTACTGACTGAATAGATTGAGATGAGAACTTTTCATCACTCTCTAGAATGTTGGAAATGTAAAATATCATTAGAAATAAATTGGGATTTTCTGGCATATAAATAAAACCAACAATTACCAATAAAATAATAAATTATTTCATTTTGCTATTATAAGATATATTGGATAATTTTTATAACAATTCTTTTTCATGTTATCAACTAGAATAATAAAGAATACTTTATAAGTAACACTTTAATTTCAGAAAATAAATTAGATTAAAATATATATAATAAAATATTTTTAGACAAACCATTGAATTTCATGGGGTAGCTTAAATTTAAAACTTGAAAAGTAACCAAAAAATTTATACATTTTCAGTTTCATAGTTATTTCACAAGATGATAAGAAATACACTGTGTAATAAATAATAATTTAATGGGGAAAGTTCTGCATGATTTGAAAAGGCTTTCATTAATGATTTCTAGTTGCTCTCAGTAAGGTTGACTTTGAGATTCAAATAATACTTTCAACAGTGTTGGAAAAAAGAATGGATTACATTCATTTTATATGAAATAATTTTTCAGTTATCCCCAGAGTTTGAAATTTTACTTTTAACATTTAGAAAAGACAGATTAAATCATGAGTTTAAGTTATTCCTTGTCAAAATTTTGATGTTTATAAATAAACTTGATCTTTAAAAGGAAGATGTATGTATAAGGAAATATCTTAACTAAGAGAAAATTAAAATTTATACTTTAAGTTAAAAAAAAAGTTACAAAAGATGCTTTGCCAGAAAAATAAAGTTGAAACAAAATATCTTTCACTACACTCTGAAGCATCTCAGTTACAAAACTAGCAAGTTGCTAAATAGTTACTAAGTTGAGAATGGTTCATGATAATTAATTCACCAACTGACTTAGTGTAAAAAAAAAAAAATCATCGCCATTTTTAAGAAAATATACTGATATTCTTCTCAAACACTACAACTTTAAATCATGTGTTCTCCAAGAAAAATATTTATCACAGAGCATGTCATACTCTCAAATAGGTATACTATTTGATATCTTTCGATAATTATTCAAATGAATAAATGTTAATGGAGGAAATTCATTGCAATTTGTAGTACAATTTATGGTATTAATAGAGACTTAAAGAAATTAATCCTTTTTAATACTAATTTTCTGAGCTTATAGAAAATCCTTTAAAACTGTCTACCTAAATATTCATTCATTCATTCATTCATTCATTGTTATTTTAGACCAGGTTTTTTCTTACCATGCTTGACAAGTAATTAGGGACAAAACATCTTTTCCCTGTATTCCATCAGCAGGACAATTGACAAAACTCTCCAAACAGAAAAATAACCTTCTCAAATTATATTATGCAGTTGCTTTTGAGAAATGAAAAGTTAACCAAAGATTTAAATTTAGGGCTTGCAAGCAGATTTAAAGGTTATCTGCCAGACATTTCAAGTAAAGAACCCATTATAGTTTTGCCAGCATTTTTCAATATTGATGCACTTTTTGCTTTCTATCCCTCCAATAGACAGGTCAACATTGTTGCGTGCATCCTATTTTGTTGTAGCACAACAAGAATAATTGGATAATAAATAAGAGCAATGTCATTCAATGGCTCAGAGGAATGAATAAGTGAAAAAAAGGAGAAAGCATTGAAAGAGAGAAGGATAAAGAAAGAATTGCTATCTGGAAGTATGCAAGTAAAAATTCAAATGTCAGAGAATATCTTTTTTCTAAAATAAATTTTTGAAATTCAAATTTGCCAGATAATGATTCAGTCAAATGAATGTAAGCATGCAACACTGGAATGTGTGTGTACATATGTGTACACAAAATGGCCATGATTTTATTGGAAGTAATACTCAAATAATTCACATACACATATATATTAGTGTGCTTAACAATTTTGTATGTTACCAGAAGAATCCACTACATAGGAATGAACAAATCAACTATCTATATATATTAACATCTGATGAAGTAGAAATGAAATTTTTTTTTATTATTTAAAACTTGAAAAATAAAATGCCATTATTTGTTTCTTACATTATTCTTAACACACAGAGAAATGAATAGTGATTTTGTAACTGTATATCAAAAGTATTTTCATTATCATTTGATGGCAGAGGTAAAATAGAATTTTTCATAATATTATATTTCATATTTCAAAAAGTATTATGAAATAATGTTCTTTTTAGCAAATTTCATATTCTGAATAATTTGTTTTCTTGTAATAATGGTTCAAATTAATTCTTTATTTTTAATGACAGAATAACAAAATGATATTTTTATTTAGTAAAGCATGATAAGGTTCTATTTGCGTGGTCATTTATAACGACTTTTAAGAAACTTTCATTGCAGATAGATTTTACTTAAAGGAACAATTAGTTAGCTTATCTTCATACCCTGCCTGGTGGCAAACGCTGCTGGTGATATCACCCCTGGTCGGCTGATGAAGACAGGGTATCGCATGTGCTAACACATGTATGTTAAAAAAAATTATCATTAAGATGTGTCATTAAAACTAAATGAGAATTTTTGCTATTTACTATTAAACCAAAACATATAAGGACTTTATTCTTTCTAATATAATATTATACAATTAAAATGTTATTAAATATTACTTATTATAAAACTCCACATCATTGAAACTCTGTAATAAAAATATTACTATGTATCAATCCAAAAAGTAAGTACATTTCTGCAAAAGAAGTTATTCAAAATCAGTATGTAGTGTGGCCCTCTTTAATTTTTACTACTGTCTAGATGACACTGGCATCAATAGATTTGCACAGTCATTGGAATATTTGTTTCCTTCTGATAGTATAGAGTTTTTCAATTCTGTCTTGTTGGATGGTCATCACTTTTCTACTTTCTGTTTAAGTACATTCCATAAGTGCTCACCTGGATTTAAATCTTGTGACATGCGAGGCTAATTGAGCACTTTTACTTTTTAATTCTTGAAAAACACTTAGTGAAATGTTTAGGATCATTATCATGTTGGAAAATATTTTCCAAGCATTTGAGTGATGGTAAGATGTTTTCTTTCAATATTTTGATGTAATCTTCAGCACTCATGATTCTGTTGATGAAACACAGTTTATTAGTATTATTAGATCTCATGCAATCCCAGACTATGATGTTTCCACCACCATGCTTAACTGATAGGATCAAACACTTTTCCTTGTACATCTTACTATGATATCACTAAACTTGTTGGATGCCATCAGTATCAAAGAGATTGATTTTTGTTTCATTTGACCACAGTATACTGTCCCAACACTTTAATTGTTATCTTTACTTTCCTGTACAATTTGTTTTGTATCTTGAATTCAGTAGCTGTTTCCTTCATGTCATTAGTCATGTAAGCTTATCTTGTTCAAGGTACATTTAATTGTAGTTTACTTCTTTCACAATATCTACAGCTAATTTTCTTGGATCTTCATCCATCAATCTCGTGATAAGCATTGGGGACAGCATGCATGGTCAAACAAGTCTCTTTTCCACTTTTCTTTTAATCAATTTTGGAAACAGTATTTTTTAAAACATTTCTTGCTAACTGTTGTTTTGTTGGTGCAAATAAATAAGATCTTACTTAAAACCAAAATTCTTTTCCATATAGAGCCATTTGGTTTAAAAATGTGTTTACTGTATAACATGAAATAATCTCCTACGGTAGTGAACTTATTTTTGGAGTGATACATATTCATATTTTTTAGTGTTTCAATGCTGTAAAGTTTTGTAATAAATTGTTATGGCAATTTACCCACATACACATGGACTCTCCCAGCTATAAATAGGAGCAGGTATTGCCTTTTAGAGAGGGAAGTTTCCAGCAATCAGCTGTGACAGTCGGATCAAACATTCTTGCTGTAACACTCTTGTTTGTATATGTTTGTATTACTGTTTCTGTTAATATATTTGTTTAACTCATTTCCTCTCTTGTGTCTTTATCTCTGGCCATACATAAATAATACCTAATAATATCCACTTTGATTGTATAATGTTTGACTAGAAATAATAAAATCCTAGAATATTTGTTTCAGAAGAAAATTAACTTTTTATAATGGAATTGGTAAGTGTGTACTTATTTATAGGTGATAATATATGTGTTTAAATGATATTAAATATTTGTTTAAAGTAAATTAACAAACCAAGGAAGCAATCAACAAAATATAAAAATTGAAACATTTTAAAATAATCAGTTAATTTCTTTAGAAATAAAGAATCAGTTAAATTAATAAAGAATAATATATTCTGTTGATAAATCTCTTTGTTAATAGATGTGATATAAATTATTTTTTTAACATTATGTGCAACAGGAAAGGCTGTGCCTTGAACTTATCAGAGAACTCAATTATTATCAATTAAAAGTTACATTCAAACTTGTGATTTTTTGCCAATAAATTAAAATCAACATTATTGGGATAAAATAAAATAATAATAAAAACAGAAAATAAAAAAATGAACATAAAGGATTTAGAAAAAATTCGGGTTCATGTTACAATTTGGTCTTTTAACAAACTTTTATCTGTCTACTTGAATGTTTTTTTCATCATATCTTCCTTTCAAAGTAAGATTCATCTTCTACCTTCTTTTCATTAATGTAGTATACTATTTTCTGCAGGCTCTTCTTAAATCACATTTTTTAACTGTCAGTTTTTCACTTTTCTTCAAGAGGGATTTAGTATAATCAGCTATTCCAAATCATTGCAACCTTGCCAGAAACATTGTAAAACTGTACAGAAATAAGGTTTAAATTTTAACCCAACTCCTGAAAAAATATTTTACCCAAGAATAATATTTAAGATTCAATCACATAAAAGTAATTGATATTTACATTCACTTTAAATTTAAAATAGCACATGCATCCCCCTACATAACACTTGTCAGGGACATTCTGAAAGTAATTCCTCTTATTTATTTCTATGAAAACTACTGCAGATACAGGGAACACAATAACACCATTGGATAGAACAAGTTTTCAGCTACAAAACACTATTTTGCTGGTTATGCATTTTGGGGAAGCATTACTTTTGGATATAATTTTATGCAGAGAAAAGCAAAATTCCAACAGAAATCAAGATTGACTATAGCACAGGAAACCCTGGTTTAAAGAATAAAACTAATAATGTGTACATTAATCTCAACCATAAAACATCATTCCCACAGGTAGTTTCGCTTGTCACTTGCATGATGTAGCATGGAAAACTGTCCTAAATTATTTGCAAAATTAAGTAATGATATTAGCTGAATTTTAACTGAAAATTTCACTGTATAATGTTCAATCTATGTAATCTATAGAGAAGTATTATATTAAATGCATTGACATTGAAAGTGAATATACTAAAACAATAAATACTTGTTATACAAATAAATGTTTTTCATCATTATATCTATATGTCTATCTATATATACTGATAGAAAACAAAATTGCAACATCCTAAACATTTTCATTTTGCTCAATATTAAATATATAGTTAATATAATTGCATTCCAATAAATACCTATATATTTAATATGAATAGATAGGTTTGCCTATCATCCAGTTCATACTCAACCCCAGTCTTTTGAGCAGAAGTAGAGGTTTATTTATTGTTTCCTGTTTAGGATTGGGTTTCCGATTCCTTCTAAAGTATACTTCAACTTGATACTTCTAACGTCTCCACCTAAAATCTGAAATTGTAACATGATATCCCACACCATGATGCTTGTGTATCTTATATGAATTCATTCTGTATATCACTACTCAGATATGCAATTACATCTAAGTAGTGATATACAGAATGTATTCATATACAATACACAGGCATCATGTGGTGGGATATCATAAGTTTTAATTATCTCATGCTTTTAGTGTTTATGAAGGAAATTATGAACAGTGTCCACAACATTGTTCAACCTGTTCTGTTGCCATGTCTGCAACAAAAAAAGTGATATGATGTTTCAGCAAGATAATGCTTGCTCACATGATGCCCATGCTACTCAATATAGTTTGCAAGATGTCTGATAACTTTCTTGGCTAGCATGATTGCCAGATTTGCCCTTCATTAAATGTATATGAGGTATGATGTGAAGACATTCGACTTATTCAGTTAGTCCTCTTACAACGCTTGTTGTATTGTATCATTTAGTGCAAGTTGCATATATATTGATGGATGGTAATGATCATCAATACAAATATATGCATGGAAGAGTATAAGTATCACAATTTAATAAATAAATAGTGTTTATTATTTTTGTTGTAAATTCTCAAGAACAAAGAAAATGTATAAATTGACTTTCATATATTTAGGTTTTATTAAAATACTAATCATTACTTTTTAAAACAATAAACATTGCTGAGGAGTGAAAGTAGTTCAATAGCAGTGTCAAGGAAAAAAACCATACTCTTTACACTCCATTTTGTTGCAGGCACAAAAGTCAAGGATTGGATTTTCTTGCATTGAATATTACCTTATTTCTTGGAATTCATTTTAGCTGCTTTCAATTGATCTAACTATTAAAAGTATTTATTCTAATCACTTTGTTCTCTGGAAGATGCTCATAGTCATCCCTTCCCATTCTACCCTATGCAAAGTATCATCTAATTTGGTATGGTTAGTAGTGTCACATTTCAATTGCCCCTCTCCCGTGATTTCTTTTGTTCCACATTTTTAAGTATCTAGTATGAAAAAAATGTAACCAAACTTGGTGCAAATAATTTTCAACACTCAATTTGGAAATTTGGAATCTGTTTGCTATCACATCATATAATATTGATTATTCTTAAGTAATGTCTTAATTTGATTGCTATCAATTTCAAATGGTCTACATGGATTCTGGTATAGCAATCACAATACAATCAAAAGCAATATTTCTGAATGATTTTCACTAAAACTAAATGCTCTTAATGACATCTAACTACAAAAGCAAAATGAACTTTTTAGGTTTCCCAATATGTATAAACAATATATGAACTTTCTCTTGTACTGCATGTGAAAGATATGATAGATTTAGAAATATATATGATAAATTTATATATCAGACAACTAGTTGTTAACCAAATGACAAAATAGAAAAATAATTCTTATGTTTCATCCCTAGGAAGGACTTCTTCAGACTAATGATGGTTCTATTGCTAGAGTCAATAATATATATATATATATATATATATATATATATATATATATATATATATATATATGGGGAGGGGAATACAACAAACACTGGTTACAATTTGACACTGAAAATACAGGAACACTTAGTCTTAAATTTAAAAGATTTTGACATTTGGTGTATCTAGATATATAGATAAGCTTGCTGACTGTATTCAGTTTTTTACTGTTATTGTTTTTATTTTTATTCCCCCAATATAACACAAGACTGACTCCATTGATAAAACCATTATTATTCTGAAGAAGTTCCTTCTTGAGATTAAGTGCATTACTTAGGTGTTCTTTTCTCATATATATATATATATATATATATATATATATATATATATATATATATATATATATATATATATATATAATTTACATCTCAAAGAAAATGTATTTTAGTGAAGAAACCATGTAAGAGCAAATAATTATCTTAGAAATATCATGTACTTTCTGCTTTCTCTCTCTTCTCCTTATGCCCTATATCCCTCAACTGACAACCCCTGCTATTCCTGAATTCTGTCATTATTTTGTCATAGCACCTGCTCCATAGATGACACATCTTGACCTGACCTTATCCTCTCTGAAAATTATCTGCAATTGACACCTAATATTTGCTTACCCAGCAACTGAACTTCAAGACAAACATCAAATTCCTTCTACAGCAATGAATACATCTATGAATCATGTTTCAAGCAATCCAGGAGGTCCATGTCAATCATTAGTAATAACCCTTATCATTTCATCCACTCTATAAAAATGCCACATATTATGTTAAATGGGGATTTTAAAATCAATTCAGGATAGCTTTAAAAATGGTCTATATTATTTCTCTCTGATTATAACAAATTCAAATAAAATATTTTTAAATGTTTGCTTTAAAGAATCAAATGCAGACGAAGAGTTGTTGTTTAGCTATATACAAAGAATAAAAGATATTTGCTTACATTGTCATTTCCAAGCTTAATATAATTTGTGTTTAGCTTAATATTTTAAACAATCAAAATAAATCATTATTTTAATGGAAATAGTTGGATCAGCAAACAACAATTTAAAAATAAAAAAAATCAAATAATGCATTGACAAAAAGGGAAAATAATACTCACATGATAACAAAATGTATAAAGATAAAAATTTACATTATTTCATATAAAGCTTCAGTAAATCTTATTGACAGTGGATACTATATATAATTTATTATGTGGAAATATGACATGCAAATCTATATATCAGACTAATAGTCAACAGCTGAAATGATAAAATGGAAAAAACTCCTACTTTACACATTTCATCCTTCAAAAGGACTTCTTCAGACTAATGCTTTTATCAATGGAATTTTATATATGTGGGTGGGGGAGGAAATACAACACATTCCATTATTAGTACAAAGAAGTTTTTAGAGGGACTAACATAACATAGGAGATTTTTGTTTTTGTCATTTTAATTACCCACAATTCAATATGTGCATTAATATTGTTTTGTAAAAAAGAATACAGATGGTTAACTTTTAAGATTCTTTATACAAAAAAATAATCATGCCTAAAATTATTACTTACTGGACATAGACATTTTCAAACAATATCACTTACAATTTTTCAAACATAAATAGGTTAATAAACAAAAATTGTTTTGCTATTTTAAAAATAATACAAAGATCAGCTTAGTTCTGAATTATCTATTTGCCATTATTTTAGACAATTTATTGAATGGTCTATTTCACCCAATAATACCAGTTTTCACTTTGTTATGGAATGGTGAGGTAGTAAAGGACTAAGAAATTAATTGCATTTGCACTACTTTTCCAGTTGATAGACAGAGGCAGAAATTGAAATATTTTAATCAATAACTGACAATTTTAAAAATAGATTCATCTTAATAGTTGCAGAGTAACATTTCTTTTTTTCTTTGCTCAACTATTGTGTATCTTCATTGCAAGAAATTTGATATTTTACTCTTTCAATCATTTGAAACTTTACTAAAATCTTGATCCATCTTCCCTACCCTTTTAGAGATAATAAGTTACTATTAGGTTGGTGCAAAAATAATGTCGTTTTCTCACATAGTGACATATGTGAGAAAACGATATTATTTTTGCACCAACCTAATATTATCAGCTCTCAAATTAGCTCTTGAACTGATATAGATATCAGATGTATCATTGAGTTTTGACTGTTAATTTAACTGGTCAAGAATTCCAAATTCACTCAATCAAATCAATAAATTTAATTACAAGTCCAAAATATTGTATTCTATCTTGTCAATAAAATTAATCAGACTAAATCAATGAGTGTTGTTGTTTTTAGAAATAAATAAGAATTTCAATGCTTTTTCATGAGAGGATATGAACAATGCAGTTATTTTTATTATAGTCATTTAGCGAAGAATAATTTGTAAAAGACAGACAAGAAATTAAAAATTAAAAAATTCAGGTGTCTTTAAAACTACATGAAAATGATACAAATTTTTTTTATTATTTTAATATGTACATATTAAAATATTAATCACATTGATTTAAATAATAGGATCCATATTATAAACATTGTTGATAAATTAGAAATTTAAATGTATTTTTTCTTAATTTTTTTATTGTGTAAAATTTCAAAATCTCAGTTATTTCTTTAAATTGTATTTATTTCCTGAATAATTCCCATATACAAAGAGGATATAATGTTACCCATCAGCTACAATAAATAATATTTAACAAAAAGTTGAGATAATTATTTATGAAAAAAATTGGATTGTTTTAGTAAAAACTGATAGTGTTTAACTATTTTTGAAATGATTTTATTACAGAAAAGAGAAAGAAAATTCTCTACCAAAACTTTTAACCAAAACATCCCAATATTACAAAATCTATTAGCATTTAAATTCTGTATCCTGTAAACATAATATAAGAATCATTAGGCAAGTCTTTTTCATATGTCTCATCTGATAACTCATGATACTCTAAAAGATATTCAGATAAGCATGATATATAAAATAATGTTATGTAAGTTATGCAATATTTATTTAAGTTGAAAATGTCAATAATAAAAACTGCAAAAATGATCCTCAAAATTGGTTAAGAAAGAATTTTGTCATCTTGTCAGCTTACAGAACTTTTCTCTAAATTAGTGATGAATTTAAATTAAATTAGATACAATAACCTTCAATTGATTTCCATTAATTAGGATAATGCCTCAATTTGAAAATTATCTTTTATTTAAAAATCATCTTAATTCTGCAGTAATAGAATTGTATCCCTTCAAAAGTCAATAACACAGCATATTCCAAAGCAATTTTTGAGCCCAGTTTCAATTTATAAAGTAAATTACAGGATAAAATGATGAAAAATAAAATTGTAACACCCTGAATATGTTTCAAATTTACTTAGGATTAAAGGTACATTTAAAATAGTCAGATTATATAGCAAATAATTACTTATACAGATCATATACGATGAAAATATGCTCTAATAGGCATTTCATATGGCCTCAAAATTCTCCTGTAATTGGTCAAATTTCAATATTTTCTTGGGGGCTAGCAGCACCCAAACCCCCAACTGTATAGGCTTATTGCACTCATGACAATCTATTCATAGCTTATAGTTTTAGTAGGTGAATCTTCAAATCTATTGTTGCTGGGTGCAAAGGGGACACCATATTTATTCAAACTTCAGAGCCCTAAAAATGTAGGTCCACCACTAACTGTGTTTATATTGTATGCAAGTTTTTTAGAAAGCAAAAAAAAAGAAAAAAGTAAAATTCAAAATTTTAATCATTTCATCCCAAGCAAGGTAATAATGCTACTAAGGCTAAGAGTGAAAGAAAATGAGAAGACGTTAGTAAGTAGAAAAGATAATAAAAGAACAGGATTCAGAAAGACAGGAAATGACAATTGATGTAGTATTTAAATTTTTGAAAATCATAGGTGACAGGAAAGCAAGAAACTGGAAGAGAGTTCCACATGTAAGAAGTATAAGAGAAGAAACTATTAGAATAGAACTTATGGTTAGATCTAGCTATTTCAGGAGAAAAATGGTCAGACATAGTTGCCAATCTATGCTTAAATTCATGCAGTTGACATACCAGGGATGAAAGCTCATCAGAATAATTACCATAAAAATATTTAGAGAAAAGCCACATCACAGCAGTGGGAAAGTGAATGAAGTCAAGATGCCAGGTCAGGACCAATAACATTATAGACCCTTCTTTGGATTTTGTCAAAGAGCTTGTGATAGATAGCAGGGAAACCAGACCAAATATGGCATAAATATTCAATGCATGAATGAATGGTAGATTTATAAGAAATGTCTGGCATGACACAGTGAACCAACTTTTCTAACAGCAGGCCTAGCATTTGATTCTTTATAATGATTTCAGTTCATGTCAGCAGAATCATCCTTGGGTGATAACAGACCAGTACACTTGCATCCATATGCTCGTACAGATGACAAATGCTATCCTGAAATATTTCATGTCTCCTGCACTTGGTGAAGCAATACAACTAGAATTATAGATGGCCTAACTAAATCAATCAGATGTCATCCGTTCATGTTTCATACATGTTCAGGTTTGTTAATAATGCCAACCAAGGAAGTTGTTAAACAATCTGCAGAATATGTTAAAAGGCATAAGTATCATGTTGGTAAGCATTATCCTACTGGAGCAGCACATTCCCTTTCTCTCATATGAATGGCAGTAAAACATGTTGAACAATGTTCTGGACATGCACTGTTCAAAGGTAAGCAAGAGTTGTAACTTGTGGCACTCCACACCATGATGCCAAGGGTTAAAATTTCCCTACCCAGGTTCACATTATATGCACAAATGGTCATTTAATTTAAGATGGAACATGCTCAATCACTGAGCATTACAAAACACCATTCTATCTTCCAGATGACCTTCTTATGAAACCACAGGAGACATACACATGTGGTGATGTGGTGTAAATAGAAATTTGGCTAGAGGCATGCCTATGGTCTTCTATGTTGACACATCTTGGGCTATATTTGCTTTTCTGTGCAGTAGTTATCATGCAGTCTTCAACTGCTAACTTACAAAGCATTAATCTTGGTGAGCATCTGTACTACAGGGTTCTCCAAAACCTAACCTACAGGTGCAGAAATGTTCATTTGACTACTATTGCCGGCATCAAGGCACTACCAGTGTCATGTTCAGTATATGCAACATTTCCCTGAAATGAATATCCAATCTCTTTAAGCCACACAATCCAACATAATGTCTCTAATTTTAAAAAATGTAATCATATCTTTGTCTCCATGGCATTCTTGTTCTAGTCTCTTTCACCACACTGATCCTTATTGCAGTATGCATTACTGTCTAAAGCTCAAGTCTCAAGGGTCCACTGGTATGAATGATACTATCTCACAAGATGACTGAAGGTTGAAGATTTTATGAGATCTACTATCTATTGCCATGTACTACACTTAGGTAAAAATTAACATTGTCCTCCAATTTTATTTTCTGTCAGTATATTCACTCAACATTAATTGAAAAATTCATCAGCTTTTGTTTTAAAACAAAACTACTACATGTTATAATAAAGATTTATCCGACAGCTACTGTACCATTTTGTAAATAGTTTTGGGGAACAATTATTAAAATCACATGACACTTCATTTTCATATGTAAGAAAATATTGACATGAATATTTAGTTACCACTGATCATCAATGTAGAATTTCATTTAAGTATATATCAAAATTAATGAAACTATAATAAATTTGTCAGATATGCAGCAAATGATATCTCTAAAAGACTATAAGACAAAAATTTAATTTGGTTTGAATTAATTTCTGTTTACAATTTAAAGTTTGCTCAATATAAAAAAAAAATCAGCACAACTGCTTGAAGATTTATACTCTAGAAAACTTTGTTTGTTAAGTAAAAATGCAATAATAAATAGGAATACTCATTCACAGAACAGTAGAAATTTCAATCAATTGCTAATGAGTTTAATCCTTATTGGATGTTCATTTAATGTAACCATCTACCAGACTTGATCATAGTTAAGTGTAAATTAAGAAATACTGAAAAGGGAAATATATTTGAAGACAAAAACATCTATAAATAATGGCACCACTAAGATGCATTTTAGTGCTCTATATTCTCTTACATAATGTTTATTGAGTGTTTTGTCACATGGAATTTTGAATCATTACCTATCAATCTTCCAATTTTTTCTTTCTCTCTTTCTCTATTTGTATCATGGCTCAAATCACATCATTGTGGCTGCTTAGTGATGGTCACTTCCCTTGCATTCATTCCAAGCTGGTTCCCAAAATGTCGAACAAATGCTGATGCTTGAGCTTTAAGGACATCATTTGCTATCTAGCACAGCTTCCACTCACTCTCTCATACACACAACCTTTCTTGTTCCCATCTCATTGGACACAGACTGATTGTTATTCTGTGCAATCTGACATAACCAGCAACCAGCTTATTCTCAAATGTCTTGGCTAAGGTCCATGTTTCACTCCAACATGACAGTAGCACACAATGAAACCTGATCATCATTTGTCTTGGCAGCTGCAATCTCTTTCATAGAGGAATCATATGAGATGTACATCACTTGTATGGATATTGCTCTGTTTGTGTTATGGCCAGCTAGCATGTGTATGACTTTGGACATTAAGTATACAAGAAATGGATCACAATCAGATCTCTGCTCCCACATCCAGCCAGACTGCATTATTTGTGTTTATGCCATCCACGCAGAATGAAATATGAGTTGTTTAAGCTCAAAGATTGTGAATTAAAAACACAGGCATCACATTTCTTCATATAAGTTAAAAGCACTAAGAACAGAGATGCAAGTAAACTTAGAAGACATAAAAACTTAAAAACAGAAACAAAATTATTGACCAGAAGAATATATTTAATAATCTAAGATGACATATTTGAGGTCTGAATAACTTTAAAATTTTTAAAAAAAGGAATAAGAATAACTTAGTATATTTTCTCAATGATTTACTTTCAAGAATGAGATGTGATATAAAAATGAAAATTTAAAATAATATTAAATTCTAGATGCCTTTATTTTTCTTTCTTGCTTCAAACTAATTTTCATCCATTTTGTATGCAACTGTTTTTTGCTTTTATATTTTTTAAATATTTTTTGTATATAGTGTATGTGATACAAAAATAATAGAGAATTTGAATGTAGTTATTAGGGATTGTTGAAAAGTTATCAGCCCAAACAGCTTCTGAAAATTTGACCAAATAATTATCTGAATTTTTTTTTAATCCTGTCTTGGTTAGGCTGAGAATTTTTCAGCACTCTCTTGTATATCTTGAGATAACTAGCTTTCTTTGCTTTTACAAATTCTAGATTAATATCAGCATTTAAAAACAACAATTTGTTGTCTACCTTTCAAGTTGATTTTATAATTTCATCAATTTTTCTCTGATCTAAAAGCAACATTTCCTTTTCTGAGATAAAATTGTGTGATCAGTTTGACACTACAGTTAGAATATTAAAATAAATTGTCAGAATAAAGTCAATGCTTTACCACTGAGCTAATTTTTTTAAATATACTTGAACTTTTTATAGAAATATATTTCCTATGAATTAAAACCATGTCTTCCAACATTACATTTTTTAAAAATCTATTCTCTTTTCTCATTCATTAGATTAATAAATGTAAGTAAAAAAAAAAAAAAAAAGGATAAACTTTTGGGATCAATGAAGTCTCTCAGAATGAAGAAAAAATTGAAGAGAAATAATAACATAAGTATAAGAATAATAACCATACAACTAAAAGATATTGGTATTCATCCAAAACATTACTGGAATTTTTTTTTTAAAGTTTAACTCTCCATCACTACATATAAAAAAGAAATGGTATAAAGTTTTTCCTGGTGTAAAATGTAATATACATTTTTTATGAAAAAATATTTAAATATGAAAAGAACATAAATATAATTAAAGTATAAAACATGAATAAAACTGAAAAGTAGTTTTTGTTTTTTTTTGCATGAATATAATCATGCTAACATTAGTTTATAAAAACATTAATCTCTGCATTTTTATAGCATGTTTTATTAAAATGTAAAGTAAAAAAAGAAAAATTATTAAAAAAATCTATTTCCGAGACAGATAATTTTAGAAAACATTATTTGGGGGCAAAATGTAACATTTCTAAGTAGGTTTTCAAATAGATTTATGTTCAGAAATTACATACTATTTTTTTTTATTTCATTTCCTGAGTCAGCTGAAAAATAGTAAAACATTAAGTAATGCTTAAACATCAAACCAGTGTCCTACTGGCTTGTTTTTATATATAATTTTGTCAATTTAAAACTAAAATACTCCTCAACTAACAGTATTTACCAAATTTACAAGCCTACAAATGTCTCTCCAAAAGTAATGCCTCCAATTTTATTATGTTGGTACATGATGTCAAAGGTGGATGTTCCTGATATTGAAGTAGAAAATGAACATTCTTGCCAATAACCTCTAATTATTTTGCCTTCATAACAGCTGAGTCTGGAAAAATGGCAACTGACATGAAAGTGCATATGAAGATCTGTGTCACTGAATTCCTCCATGTTGAAAAAATTACATCTGTTGATATTTATTGACACTAGAAGAATGTTTATAGAGACTAAATAGTGGATGTGAACACAGTTAAGTGGTGGGCAATACATTTCAGCAATAGCAATGTGCATGAGAATTTAGAATGTAGGTTCTTGTTCATTTCTGGTGAAAATATGTAGCCAATGATGGTGACTACATAGAAAAATATAGTTTTGTAGCTGAATACTTGTGCTATCCAGCAGTGTTCTTGTGTTCTCTTTCTCTGTTGTAATGTCATGGAAATAAATAAGAATCATTACTTTCAGAGAATCTTTCATACTTTGAATTGTGTAAGTAAGTAAAAGGAAGTACAACTATGCAATAATTATTATTTCTGAACAGTTTATAAAATTAATATTGAATAAACTTTAGCAAGCTATGAGCATATTTTGATAAACTGGGTTATATTTTGATGTTCCCATAACCAGGTGTAAAGAAAATGTTTGGATTTTAATTTTTGAGAAGATCCCAAAAAATGTTTTGTTTTTTTTTGTTTTTTAAAAAGACTAAATTAATTTTTCTCTGAATTTCTGGAATGAGGAGTTACCATTATTTACATTCAGACTATTGTCCTTATTCTTTGTTGTTTTGGCCATTGTGCCCTCTGACCTTCATCAGGTGTATACCCAAATTGATATACACCTGATGATGAAGGCCAGAGGACACAATGGCCAAAACATTGTGATAACAACAACAAAGATGAGGACAAAAGTCAGAATGTAAATAGTGTAAATAAGACTAAATTATGTTCACCGATTCTGAATCTATACCATTTGCCTGATTAGCACTCAAAAAGTTGTTTATTTTGTCTATGAGTCAAACCTTTCTGAATCATGCACATATATATAACACAGAATCCTAAATAATTTTGAATATAGATTCAGAATCAGCATATTCAATTCAAAACACACTTTTACATCAATAGTCAACTAGTTTTATGATGTTAAATCAGTATATTTTTCAACTATTAAGAATATGAAACTAGATTAAAATGTTTGTGAGGGTAATACTGGAAGATCCTTTCTCCATATAAAGTACTTTTAATTATACACCAAACATTTTAGAATAACATTCATGGTAAATCTAATATTAAAATACACACGAACATATAAAAATAAGGATTATTCATTTTATATTCAAACACAATAAAAGTGATTGATAAAGAAATTTACTTTAGAAGTGTAATTGTATATCAACAAAGCCAGTAGCTACAAATAGACATAACATTTAATTATAAAGGAATTTATAATCATATTTAAGATCAATGACACTTCATCTGACTCTTTAGGGAAAAAAAACATTTTATACTGTTATCAGAGCATCTATATTTTTAAATGGTAGGATGTGAGGGTTACTGTCTTCATAAATGTCATATTGATGAGAAAATCGAAAAAAAAAGCCAAAATATCAAAAGTGACCAGCTTTTTGCCCCTTTATCTCCAAAGCTATCAAGTTCAGATTTTTGTTCTGTCTGCTTTTTAGAAGATCTATCGAACTTTTTCCTATCTCCTTTCATTGGATTCTCTCACTTCGTTTTTACTTCTATTTTTTTAGTTTCATATTTTTTGTGTATTCATGTGAAAAAGAATTAAGTAAGTAATTTCTTTGTCCTTTTTCAGGTGTGAATTGGCGATCTCTAACCTTTCTCAAGTACATAAAACAAAAAGGACAGGATAAATCAAGAATTAATCAATCGAGAATTTATTGTAGCAGGAGATTCATAAAAGAAAGAGCAGATATAGTTAGAAGTACTGCATTAGTGGAAAACCTGATATTGATTCTCAATGGTAGATCAACAGATCTAAGATTGCACAAATAATTCAAGACCCAAGTGCTCTATCAGCTTTGTGTGGATTAAACCATTGCATTTTAATGATTGAAATGCAAATTAATTACATTTATTATCTAATTTTTATTATAAAAATTTTAAAATAAAAACTTAAATAATTGCAACCATTTTATCTGTTGATCTTACCAGCTTACATTTTCAAAAATAAGTTTTAATGTGGTCTCTTTCTCTCATTCTTTTGATAATGTCATATACAAAGAACAAGTATTGAAATATGTTGATAAGGGAAAACCTACATATCAGAATGTATCAGATTTAAAAAACATTATAAACACAGTTATTTGTGTAAGTCATGATTTATTAAACAATATGTCAACATTTTCATTAATAGCAACTGACGATAAATTATTTGAAAGTTAAGATAACTTGTCACCTTGAGGTGTTTTCTTCACAAGCTCTCAAGTAATATTTTTAATATTTAAATTAATCAATTATTTAACAAAATCCCTATCATGTTACCCACCTTGAGAAATCTAATAACAATTCTTCTAGATTCATTTTCATCAATTATTTTATATGATAAGTGGCTGTTAATAATATCCACTTGGTCAAATTTAATCCATCTATTTCCTTATCTTTTCAGTATTAAAGTAAGTCTCAAAAATATACTGCATCTTGAAAATCTTTTAATAAATAATACTAAATCTAAAGAATCAATGCCATAGCTTATTTTTATTTCCATTAGTTGCTATGAACAATTAACAATTTTACTGAAACATTTTATTTTAAATTTTTTCCAGTCCAAAAATTCTAGGTATTAGGACTTGTAGTTATCATTTTCTGAAATATGTGTCCTTTTAAAGTTTTGTAAATTTATTTCATAATAGCCTTGACTAAATCATACATAATTTCTCAGGTTATGCTGAGAAAAGAAAAGAATGTTTACTGTTATCAATATAAGTGTGAGTAAAATATCATAATTCCGAAAAAGACAAAAATAGCAAGGAAAAAGAGAAAACATAGAAATGCTTTGCCAAATCGAGAATATAAGATTTGACACATTCAATTTACACCTGCCTTTTTTATCAGGCATCAGACATGCTAGTCACATGTACTGCTAAAAAGAATTTACATAAGTCAAGAATGATCATGGAAATTTATGAATTTAAAAAACTAATAATAAAATAAAATTAATATAAGGATAGATAAAACTGCTGATCCCATTAGAAATGATGCTTTCTAGTGCTAATTACAATTATAGGGATTTTTTAAATCCATCTGGACAAGAACAGTATTTTGAAATCTTGTACCAAATTTTGTCAAAGCTAATCTTAACCTATCCCACTTAAGAAAAGATGAAGAAGCGAGATAGATGGATTTGAATTTTCTATTACTTAACTTTCTTATAACTTATTTAACATTTTATTTATTGTTAGTATGAAATAGGATTTATAAAGTATCATATTTCTTTACTTTTTGTATAATATGCTATTTCTTAAACACAGTTGGCTAATTCATGAAAGAATAATACTTGAGATTGTATAGCCAAATGTCACAATTGAAATGTATTTATATATCATAAGCCAAATATATATATATATATATATATATATATATTTAAGTTATAAGAAACTTGGTAAACCGAATTGGTAAATCCAAAGAGGATGAAATCCTGAGAGCTCAATGTGAGGACAGAGCTAATATGTAATGAAAAACAAACCACTTTAAGGTACCATTACGATAATTTATTTCACTTAAATCCTTTTTTAAGGATTCAGGATCGTCAGGTTAAACTTCCAACAATGAAATGAGAGGAAAAAATTTTTTCCTCTCAATTCACAATGACTATGCAAGTAGATTTAGTTTGCAAAGGGTTTATTGGCAAAACTGCCTTAACCAAATGACTCAGTTATTTAACTGTATAGTTTGCCTCTCTGAAACTTCAAGTTTTTCCCAAAGTAAAAATTGCTATTGAAATGCTGTGGATGAGATTAAAGAGAACACAATGAGGTAACTGATGTTGGTCCTGAAAGGAAATTTTGCAAAAGTTTTTGAAAAGTAGAACAGTTGCTGAGATAAGTTTGTGAGATCCCAAGATGAAGTGGGTTAAAATGTCTTTGTCTTAGAGAGGCTATTTTTATATTGATATTAAATGGCGGGATATTGGATAAGTCAAAACATTATGACCACCTGTTGTCTAACATGTTGGTTCTCAATATACCTATAATAAAGATTTTACTTGATTAGACATGGACTGTATAAGACCTCTACAGTTTTCCTCTTGGATATGATAACAGGATTTTAACAGTAGGTTCTTTAATTGCTGCAAGTTTTATGGTAGAGTTTCTGCAAATCAAACATATTGATCCAACAGAGATTTGAGGAGTTTGGTAGCATGACCAACATAGTGAAGTTTTCTTCATCTTCCTGAAACCTTTCCCAAATAACCTGTACAGCAGCAACAGGCAATTTTTCAAGCAATGGGTTACATGTGATATACTTTATCATAAGGCTAATGACATGACTAAAAAGTTCAAGGTCATTTTTTGTTGAATATATATAAGCCTTTTTCACCACATAAGGTGATACATGTAAGCATCTGCCTTAGAAATGAGGAAAATTTGAGTTTTTGTCTTTGGAGAAAAGATTTTTCTGTAATTAAAAAATTGAAGTCTTGGTATATTATCCCGAAAGACAGTGTGATTTATTTCTAGTTATAAAATACAAATAAGCTGCAGTTTTTCTATAACTGTTGTAGAATATAACAAGCCATATTATTTTACTGAAAGATGCACCTGCTCTCATCCATGAAGAAGTGTATTTGGTCTTCAATGCTACTGAAGTGGTACATAATAAAGTATTTTCCATATGAATGATAGGATCTAGTGTTATCCAACAGAACATTGCTCTAATACTCTACACTGCCTCCACTAAAATGTTGTTTTCCTACAGTGAATCTTAGCTATCCCAAGAATAATGACACACATATTGTCCACTTTATTCAAGAGAAAGCAAGAATCATTAAACCAGATGACATTCTTCTATTGATACAAGGTCTAGTTCAGATGCTTTCATACTTATTATAGATACTTTCAGTGATGAATATTAGTTCGTATTGGTACTCAGAGTAGCCTGCACCTATTCATTCCTATGCACAACAATGATTGATAAACTATATATTGTGATACAGTCCATTCTTGCTTTTGATTAATGTCATCTGCAATTTTACAGAATAGCCCTTTTGTTGGCTTGTACTTAACAAAAAAGTCTCTGTTCACTTCTTGATCCACTAAGTCTTGGATGCCTAATGCCTTCTTGAAAGTTGGTGATTTTTTCCCTTCTTCAGATAACTGTTGTTTGGTACTCAAAAAGCCAAAACATGAGCACCCCACAAGCCTTGCTGTTTCAGAAATTCTCTAACCTTGTCTTCTCAGGATAATAATTTGGTCTTTATCTAAGTGACATTAAACTTTTTCTTGCCATTAACTGCAGGATTTTACTCATCAAAATGGAACTGGATCATTTGCTTCTATACTTATGATCCTGACATGCACAGTTATTATAAGACAACAGCTATTATTTTATACATGTTACTGGTCTTAATGTTTTGGCTTATAAGTGTATATATAAAAAAAGAGGAAAATTTTATTTTACAATAAGTGAAAATATAGTGTTTGTGTTTTTGAATAACTTGTTTGCAATAAATATCAAAATACTGAAAGATATTAATGAAAAATGATTATTTTAGATGTTATGACAAAAGTCTATTGATTTATTTATACCACACATTTTAGTATTTTCTCTCTCTTTAATTCTGATGAAGGAATGTATCAAGGAATACTACTTCTTTTTATCCTTTTCCTTTATTGTTTTTATTAACTCTTTAAATGGGAAAAAATTTTTTCTTAAAAATTAAAGCATAGACTGTTGTCAAATGTAAAACTAAAAAGCTAAAAGCAGCATCACCTATATAAGTTCAAAACAAAAATACTTTTTTATAAAAGACATTAAATATTATTGATTGCCCAGTTGTTTCCTGAACAGCGCACACGTGAAAAAAGTTTTATTTTATTCTTAAATACAAAGTATTTATTGAATATGGTGAGGAGAATCTATCAGTGATGTGTCCAAATGAATGACAGCTTTGAACAGTTTGTAAGACCTTAGCATCAGAATCCAAGAAACACAAAATATTCCCTTACTCTGATTAATACCAAATGATTTTAAATATTGCTGTCATCATGGTAAGTTAACCACTTTCATTATCAAAAATGGTAAAATGAATAGCCAATCCCACTCAAATAGAATAAACATTTTTCATTTATTATTGTAGATTCTGACAGAATTCATGATGCTCCCACCAATTAATATCCATGTTATTTCTAACTCTATATAAAGATCAATATCATAGAAGTCATAACCTGGAGATAACAAATTGAAACTAATTAATTCATAGCTTAATCAATTAGACAGAATATGGACTGGACAAAAGTCAAGGCCCATCATGCAAGACCTCCACTGACAACTGTGGAAAGCTTGTTCAAAATGAACACATAATAATATATACTGATCGATATTAATACATATTAATTGTATGTTTCTAAAGAATTCATGTATTTTAATTTTTAATCTGACATATTTTTATTCCTTCAAACATTATTTTTATGGATACCCATATTTGAGTAGATACTCCATTTATTTTAAAGAGTATTATGTCTATTGGCCTGCATACTCAAGAAAACTTTATAAAGAAAATGTGCCCTCCAGCAGGATTCAAACCTGTGTCCCCATTTACACGGGGAACCACCATCTGACCTAGTATGCTTGCTTTAATCACTTAGCTATGAAAAGCTTCACAATCAAACAAGGTTCTGTTTGCATTTAAAGCATACTTACTCATTAGGATTTCCTCAAAATGTCATATCTGCTCAGTTTCATAACCAAAATGTAAACAAAACAATTTCTAAAAAATTAAGTGATTTTAGTTTTTAATCTGACATTTTTATTACTTCAAATGTTACTTTCAGTGGATACACATATTTGAGTAGATACTCCGTTTATTTTAAACAGTATTTATTTTGTCTACTGGGCTGGATACTTGAGAAAACATAATAAAGAAAATGAGCCCTCTGGCAGGATTCAGACCTGTGATTCCCTTTGCAGGAGGAACCACCATCTAATTCAGTGTTGCTTTGACTGCTTGTCTACAAAGAACTTCACAATCAAGCAAATTTCTATTTGCCTGTAATTTTCTTGATTTAGTTTTCTTGAGTATGCAGACAGGTATATGAAATAAATACTGGTTAAAATAAATAGAGCATATATACAAATATGTGTATCCACTAAAAATAACATTTAAAGTAATATAAATTGTATATGCTTATATTTATTTCTGTTTAATCCAGTTTGAGTTAGTTTTGTATCAGAAAGTATCTCAATAAAAACATTAAATTAAAGCTGTAAGTGTTTAGTCAAAACATTTTCCTTCCAGATTTCCTTATTACAGCAAAATAATGTTTATGAGCATAAATTTCCATAGACATGTATTTTAAAACATTCAAAGACCAAATCTAATATCATAAATTAATGTATATTATTCTAAAAAATATTTACAAGGAGGTTATTGATAATTACTAAGCTTACTACAGCACAAGGCCAGCCCAGAGGAAGGAAATTAGCCTACCTGTCTAGAAAATCAGTTTTTGAAATCTTGGCTTTTTTCTGAGCTTAAACAGTCATTTCTAATTGTGATGAGAAATTCATAATTATTTCAATTACAATGCAAGCCACATACTATATTTTACTATCATAATAGCACAGGTATTGGGCACACAATAATGAAGCAACTCACTTCAGTACTTATGGTCATTCAGACTAGCTTTCTAACAATTGCTCCAAGGTGAGGTGATCTTCCAAGTGCTTATTAAATCTGATTTGGATATATACATCCTCATGGTGTAAGAGTTTAAATGATAGTCAAAAACTCTAAATATAAATTCCTTGGTGTCTCTCAGATTAAATGTTTGACTTTTAGACATGTAGAAAACTAAACTAACAATTTGGGTAATGTAACACAATTAATCAAACAGAAAGAATAAGATATAGAATTCATATACTATAGAAGCTTGTTATAAATCATTATTATAGAATCATATTGATTTGAGATTTAAAACTATTCAGAATTATGAAGCTAACTTGTACTGATAACTACATTTGATGATTCTAAATAAAAATATATAACATTTAGATTATACCAATGAACTTCTAAAACTTAATCCAAGCAAAAAAAAATCAGCTAACTTCTTATATTATGTAGAAAAAACAAAACAAAACAGAAAGTTATTAAATTGCATTAAAAATTACATTATGAAATGATGCTATATGGGAAATGTTGACTAATGATTATATATATTCAGCCCAATCATACAAGACAGAAAAGGAACAGAATTTTATCTGTATTTGCAGTATGTCTTTTTCTCTGTATAGGCAGAGACAAAAATGTGTGTGTATGAGAGAGAGAGGGACATTTTATCTCACAACTTTCTCTTGTTAGTATAGCATCATTTCCGTGTTATGAGTTTTTGTAGATTTTCCTTCTCAACTTAACAATTGTGATATTGTTATCAGAATTGGTTCTAATAACTTTCCTGACAATAAGATTGAAACTGTGTCAGATCAAAAAAGAACAAAGAAACATTTCAGAGAATAGCAGGATGTACTTCAGTACATCCTTAGTGAAATATAAGTTCTTGGGTAGTAACGATTACTAAATGCTTGATTCAGACTTATATACACATAATATCCTTGGTTTGATTTATTATAGTCGCTAATGTATTATCAGCATTTGGATCTAAATTCAATGTAATACATACAATTTGCAATAAATTTTCATTCAAATCAGATCGCTTAAAAGAATCAACTGTTGAATAACTTCATGATTATTTAATAATTAATTTTACCAGTTAATGAGGAGTTATTTCTTAACTATTTTAGAACAAGCTAATATTTTAATTTTCTTTTCAATCTCTTCAATCAGGTGAAAAATTTCCAGAGATGTAATAGCATTTTGACAATGAATACTGTTGCATTTGCATTATACTGATTATTATTTAGCTAAAGAACCCTACCTAATGTTGTTTAAGTCAGAGACTTCTTTCCCCAAGACAAGTAATGACAGATGAGTTTCACCCATCAAGTTACAAGCATGAAAAACTGACCTCATAGTTTAATGACCTACAGTAAAGTACAAGTAATTTACAAAATCAAACATGACAGTTTAACCACATATGAACAATGCTCACTAACTTTTTTTCATCTGAGCTTTTATTTTTGGCCTGCATTTCCTCCCTCAAGTCCAATCAATTTTATGAACAATAGAAAGATTCATAATAAACATGTATATATTTTGCCTTTGTTTATTATAGTAGCTATGTGGATGCTAATAATTATCCGATGGTCTTTCTGCACTTCAACATGAAAAATTGGAGATGATTCTTTTTTTTTTAAACATTAGTTCATTATGTTATTTTCCTAGTGTATTGCTGGGTGCAAGTAAATATATGCCATGGCAATCAGATAATTAATATGTAAAAACACAACCCTATAATTACTTACCTTCTTTTTCAAACAATCTATGTCTTTCCTTTTTAGTTAGGCTTACCATGAATTCTAGGACTCAAACAGAAACAGTTTCGAGTTCTATTAGTTTTAGGTTTTTTGTATAATGTTTTCATGTTCTATCGACATTTAAGTTTCAGGGCTGACAAAAAAATTAAAAAATAACAAATACTGATAGTTCTGGCCAAAATAGAATATACAGTGAGCCTACTTTTATTACTCTGATATACATCTAACTGCTCCATCATAATAATAATGATAATAATGGCTACTCATATTCAAGTATACCTATCTACTAGGGTGGCCAGCCAATTAGTACACTCAAAATCTCAGTCACAATGACTTGTGACTTCATACTAACATAACCATCAACAACTCCCAAATAGTTCTATTCATCCAATTTCCCTCACAAGGTTTGGGTCAAACTGTAGTATGGTTTTCGGGCACTTTCCAAAAGGTACTGCATGCTGGGATTCTCTCCCCAGGTCAATAACATCAAGAAGTTGCCTTCTTGATCAATTGCCCATGGTGAGATTCGAACCCCGGTCTCATGGTTAGAAAGCAAACATTCTAACCACACAGTTATGTGCTGCATCATATAAGCTAATTAAAAGAAGAAAAACAATTATTGATTTGAACATTTGTTTTTTTTCTTGCTAAAATTATTATTTACTTAAAATATATATAAATTGCATTGCAAGTAGCAAAATACTGTGTGATATGCCTCAGATGTAAGATGTAAACAGAACCAGGATCTGGTTTTCAGTTCCAGATAAATCCAACTTTGTGAATGGTGATTTTCAATGCAGGCTGTCTATGCTGAGAAGACTGAGGATGCAATGTTCCTATACTTTTTATTGTATGATAATAACAACCCATAAGTTAGATTGGCAGATATATGAATAAGTTTCTAATTAGAACAAAGTGCAATTTATTCCAAATTTAAAACAGAACAAACAAAACAGATGCTTTACTGAAATCTTGCCTGAATAAAGAGAAAAATGAGCAAAATGAGTCTTCATACAATTCAAAATATTCATGATCATAAACTAACAAAACTTAAGATTTATCAAGTCAGCTTTTTCTATAAAAACACTTACTCTTTTTTTCTTTTCCTACATATAAATCAAGTAACAAAAACATTATTTGATTATTTCATTAAGAACTCTGGTGGATTGTCCGACTCATCCAACTACCAGCCTTCTACCTCTTTTTAAGAAGCTCCTAGAAACCCTAATCAATGTGAATTGCTTCATCATCTCTCATCTCAGGGCCTTTTCTCAGACAAGCAATATGACTTTCATTTTTCCAGATCAACTGCTGATATACTAAAAATAATTGCAGAAAGAGTCTATCATGCTCTAGATAAAAACAGTGAAACCCGGGCTGTAGCATTGGACATCTTGAAAGTTTTGACATGGTCTGGCATTCAGCTGAAAAGTTATAGTATCTCTGGGTACATTTTTTAGCTGATCCAGTCATTCCTATCAAATCATGAAATGAAAGATGTCCTGAATGGCCGTATATACATCCTTTTGTACTAACATGGGTGTCACCCAAGGCTCCATCCTTGGTCCTATGCTGTTTTTAATCTTCATTAATGACGTTCCGGATGACATCAGCTCTCAACTTGGCATCTATGATGATGACTATTTACTCCTGCATCGATAGTAAGGCTGATCAGCTGGACATGGTTAAAATGGCAGCTGGTGTCCAAAATGACTTCAATTCCATCGTTAACTGGGGTAAAAGATGGCTTTTCACTTTTAACATCTCAAAACTAAACTCCTCACCATTAATCATCTGAGAGACCTCTCTCTGCTTTCCATTAGCATGGCTGATGCTATCCTCCAGGCGAGTGACTCATTATGCCCTATCGGGCTAACGTTCTCAGCTAACATGAAGTGGAAAGACTATATTGAATGCCCTGTTAGGTCAGCTGCTAAGAAAGTTGGTTCACTGTGCCAGGCATGACAGTTTTTCTCTCTGGAATCTACCTTGCATATCTATTAGTCTACTCCTCGTCCACGCTTAGAATATTGTTGCCATATATGGTCCACTGCACCTGGAGCTCTTTGATGAGATCCAAAGAAGACTCAGCATTATTATTGGTCCTGATCTGGTGGCTCAGCTGCACTCACTTGCCCACCACCATAAGGTTGCCTCTCTGTGCCTTTTTTATAAATACTTTCATGGTAATTGTTTGGATGAGCTCTTTGCTATGGTACCTAGACTGTATGAATTTAAGTGTAATACTAGACTGGCAGCAAGATCTTATCAATTTAGAGCCGTGTTTGCTAGATGTAGCCATAAGTTCTATGCTGACAATTTATTTTCTTGCACATTTTGTCAGTGGAACTCCCTTCCAGGCCCTATCCTTTTCAGCCAACTTTAATCTGCAAAAATTTAAATTCAATGTCAATCACTACCTACTGTCCTCCTGTTTGCTCTTTTCTTCTACTCATTACTAATGTTTCTGTTCCTAATTCTTCCACACTCTGTAACCCCTTGCTTGTTAGTGGCTGTACTGCCTTGCTAGAGTTGATACTGATTAAAAAAAAAATTTGAATTATTTAAGTTAATAAATTCATTCAATATTTGCCTCTGAAAACAAACCAATTATGGTCAGTAATTACACTATTTGAATTCTGAAATTTTAGTCACAAGACACTTTCTGTTACTCATCTTAAAGAATTTATCTATAAAGATGAGAAGATCTGATTTCTTGATCTTTAACACATTGCCAGTATGATTACATATCTGTTTATAAATATTATTAGTTTTAAAGTTGTTGCTTTTTTCGAAATTGCTAGCAACTAAATTTATTTAACATAATTCACCTGTACAGACTATATATAGATTTATGGTACATGAAAAATGCATTATACCCCAAAAACTGTTAACCCCCAAGAGTCTGTATTTAATAAGAAATGTCAGTGGATAATGATTAAACTAGGAAAACTTGATAGAAACTCAAAAATAGGTGTTTATAAGCAAAAATAGCCTAATTAAATATTTCTATTTGTGAGTATTAATAAGAATCCAGTGGAACTACAAATTTATATGGAATCTTGATATGATACAGACTATATTTAATTCCACATTAATAGGCAAAAGGCTATTTAATCTGTTGTATTAGGTTAAAAAAGTTTTCTTGATCTTCAGTTAGTTATTTGGTAAGTATGATATATATCTATGGTATAACGGGTATCAATAAATATAGATATTCCTGAAGCAAGTCTAAGATGATTTCAGAGATCACTGAAAAAGTTGATAATGTCCTTCATTTTTTCCAAGATTGATTATAATCAGTCTTTATTGTTTAAAAACAAAGTTCTAAAGAAGTATTTAAGGAAGAAAATCAGCAATGGTTTAATTATTAATTCCTGCAGGATTTCAACTTTTACTTAATTATAAACTTAAAAAAACAAAAAATAATTTTGTAATGAGAAACTCTAAGCAATCGTAAAATCATTAACAAAATGACTACTAAGACAAATACAAATCATCATGATGAAAATGGTTTTAGTGAGTGCCAACTAAATCAACTTCCTTTATACTACTAATTTTACTTATCTACATACATTCTGCACAAAATGAACCTTCCACCCATCTCCCAAAAAGATGGTAAATACTTTTAATAAAGTAAACATCATCCCTACTTTGAGCTTATTCCTGAGAATTGGGAGTGTTTTTAAATACATTGTCACTTCAATCATCATCCCAGAAATTCATATTAATGCAATACAAGTGAATCATTCTTCTAATATATTAGGATTAATTGGTTACTTGCATTTGTAAGTAAATCTTGGTTTGCACAAAGTCTTCTCATATCTTCAAAGTATTATTTTCAAGAACATGCAAAAAGATTAATATTTCTAAAGACTTCTTACCCAGTCTGATGGGACATATTATTAAGATTAGTTGTATACAAAAAAAAAGGTCAAAATCCAAGAATAAAAACTAAACATCAAACTTAGAAAGCAAACACAAAGTAACAGTTATACCTGAATGCAAAGAGAAGAAAACAGCTGATCTTCCTAAGTATAAATCAAGAAAGCCTTTTAATAAAGCTGATCAATCAGCTAAATAAGAGTTGTTCACTTGCAACAGAAGATATTATCCAGAAAATAATCTTGTTCTTAATATACAAGCAATGAAAGACTTGATTTTCCATTTTTTTTATTATGTCTTCTTGTAATGAAGGCATAATACATATACCCAAAGTTACAGATCCAATCTTGATACAATTTAAGACCACTAATGACAAATATGGTAGAATGAAATAGAAAATGATAAACCAATCCATGCTCAGAGTCCCTATATAGGTTTTCTCTTCAATGTACCATAAAACTACAAATATGTTTATGAGTTAATGACATGTAAATCTAATTCTAATATGATATCCAACTGTTTGCATTTTAATAAAGAATGAATTGATCACAGAAATATTTTGTCTACTCCAATCAACTTCCAGACCCTAGGTATGAACTGTTTGAAGATGATGTATCCTTTCTAAAGTATGCAATCCCTTAAGGAAGGCTGAATTAAAGGAACTATTTAAATTATGATTTCATTTATTTTCTATATAATTACAGAAAATAGAAAGCAATCAATCAATGACAGCATAAGAGAAAGAGAGAATTTATGAAGAACCCTTAAGCAGAATTTCTCTTGTTGGATTGAAATAAATTGCCTATTTCATTCTACTGTGACAAAAAAGATCAGTTCCTTTTCTCTCGTCAGCTTTACAAATCTCTAATTTATAATCACTCATCTTTTTCTATTTTTGTTTATCTTAGTAAAGAGGGATGGCAGAGACTGTGCCTTTGTCTTAGTGATTTGACTGTATTTATTTTTTACAATTTATATTTTGTTACTATTACTATGATGGCTATTCATCATTTTTATTTGCATACCATTTTAGTGAGATCTTAGAACAATCATCTTTTACATCATTCAGACTGCATTCTAACCCTTGTACCCAAGGCTGAAGTTTTAATCTTTACTTATAGCTTTCTTGATTACTTCAACCAGAAATAAGAATTATAATTAATATTTCTTAATAACAGATCAGTATTTAAAGAATATGTCAATAGCCATTGAGCTATGCATCCAAAAAACAAAGTAACTTTTTAGCAATATATTCTGTCAAATGCTACAATTAATCTTTTCTGCAGTCTATATCCTAGGAGATTGGAAATTTGGGATATCTGACATTTAGAAAGTATACAAGAAGCGCATTCTTGTTTTTTTCTCCAAATGAATTATTATGAAGAGAATATGAAGTAATCTCAATTGAAATTTGAAATTGGTTCACCAATTCTATTTTTCCTATTAGTAACTGTGATGACACCCCCATGTTCAGTACATAGATACATATTATTTGTTTCAATGAAAAACAAGAGAAAGGCTGCCATGCTTGAACCTAAATGGAAAAGCAGCAAAATCACAAAAACCTATACCAAAGCTAAGTAGGATTGTTATATCTTTGAAGGAAAAAAGATATCTTCTATGTTAACTGTATTCTCTGTCTATATATATATATATATATATATATTCAAAAGCATACATCTATGTGTATAAATATGTGTGTATGTATATATATATATATATATATATATATATATTTATGTATGTATGTATGGGCGTGTACATATATTACACATATTTGATGAATTCATTGGTTGTGTTTTGAGTTTCATTTTGGGCAATGAAAAAAAATGTTGAGTTGCATTAGTGAGCCAAAACTGAAAGATTTAAACAAAGAAGTAAACAAAGTTTAAGTTTCACTAGTTAAATCAGTCGATCAATATGGGTCAATACATAAGAAATAATACAACTGAAACTACAATAATGGCATGACTTTAAAGCAAAAAGGGATATAATTCACGTTTAATGATAAAAGATTATATCAAAGTTCAAACTTAGAAGAAAGTTACACCCCCATGAACATATGTATATATGATTTTGATTTGTCATAAAACAAAAACACATCTGAGAATAGAAAAAACATAAGAAAAAAAAATACCTGTTTATAACTGATTGTTTCATTCTAAACCCAAGGAGATCGGAAATGGAACCATTTTGCCCTTGCAGTAATGTAATAATACAAAATCTGAGAAATAAAATAATTGATTTATGATACTTAAATTTTGTGTTTTTACATGATGGAGAAAGAGAACAAATTTGATTCAATTTTTAATTTTTTTATAAAATAAATAGATGATTTATCTAAATTAAGCAGTATTTTCATTTTTCACAAGATCTACCTCCTCCTAACACTTTAAGCCAGAGTGAAAAAAAAGTTTTATGCTTAATAAAACTGAAAAAGCTACAATTGATTTTCTAAACTAGACATAAATTTATTGATGATCTATCTTTAGCTTCCCAAGGCATGCTTTAAAAATTTACCAATCTTCAAAATAAGCAACAGAAGTATTTAACTTCATTCAAATCCAATATTCTTTAGAATCACTCCAACATCCTGCAAGCTCACTAAGTTTTCATCATGCAATAATATACCTCTTTTTTTCTCCATAAAGAATGAAAAATAAAAATATTTGGAACTAATTCCAAGAGCTTGCTTATCGTTAACTTCCAAAACTTCTAGTTTATTGTTTAAGGATATTTCCCTTTAGATTTTATCAATAATCAAAAACAAATATGTACAGAAAAATCAATTTATACAATTTGAAAATGGTCAATGAAAAAACAAATAAAAAAAAACTTTTAAATCTCAATCAGATGTATTCAGAGTTTACCAAAAATATTGATTTGGTTCTTCCATAATTAATTAAGAGCGCATTCACATATTTGCATAAAGTTTAACTCAGATATTCAAGATTTGATTCCATTAATAAAATGTCTATTAACATTTTTTTCATAAACATAAAGAACAAACTAAATTTAATGATATCTTATTAAAGCAAAAACAGCAGCAACAGCAATAACAACACAAGTTGCTTTGGATTTTCCAAAGGCATTGGAAAAACATTTTTTAAAAGATTGACAGTTATGTTTTATATGAAATAAAAAAAACAACAGAATATCTGATCAAGAAGAAAAATCAAAATAAGAAGAAACAATCATAAAACAACAAAATAACATGAAAAAAATGTTAGTATTAGTTATCAATCTATCCACTTTTGTATAAGTAAATAGAAAAAGTAATTTCTGATTGCTTATTAGGATATATTATTAATATCTGAAAATTTATTCTGTTGTTGAATACACTTTTACTGAACATACCAAATGGAACTGAGATTAGCAATCCCCCACCACATACATTTATATGTGAGGATCATGCAACTTACCTGATGAATTTCAGTTCAATTATCTATCATCTAAGTTATTTGCCTATTCTAGAACATAATCAGTAGCTCATCAAAATGTGTTTTGATGGGCAAGTTAAAATAAAAAATTCACAAACAAGAAAATGTGACGAGGAAAAAGAAGAATTAATAATAATCATGTTGATAGGGTCTAGAGATGGTGATCATGATGAAGATGATCATTGTTTCTTTGTTTACTATCTTTAGTGCTTAACTCACACTAGATTGCATCACTCACATCATATCATTGATTCAATCTGCTTGGTATTAAAGGAATCGAACATACCAATGGATAATTCAGTGAACTGTACAAGGCAGCTGGCAGCAGAAAGGTGCTCTTAGATTCTCTAAAAATAAAAAAATTAAAACTTTTCTTTTTCTTTTCTTTTACAGCAATAAGTAAAATTCACTTTTATTTCAGCTGCCAAGCATAAAAAATTCAAAAGAACATCAGGATATGTAAACACAATAAAACAATGCAGCTTTCTGTTAAACATACTCTTGTATTAATATTTTTTTTATTTCAACAACCCTTAAGAACATTATATTTTACAAAATGCATTTTACACAGAACAACAAATAGTAATAGTTCTTTGAATGCAGATACTTATTATATAATACCTCAAAATGAAGCAAGAAACCTTAAGAAATTTTTCATCTAATAGGATCATTAAAACCATTTCAGTATCCAGTGAATATAAAAGTAGGTTGACAGCAGGTTGAATAGTGTTAGGATTATATTATGACTATGGTTTCAAAAATGTTTGTCGAAGCATAGAGACTTCAAAGCTGTGTAAATTGTGATGGACAGCAGTATGAGCACCTGTGTTGATAAAATTTTCAGTGCTTTTGTATTGTATTATTCTATACAATAAAATTTAATTTTATATATAATAATTGTTTATCAAAATTTAATTGTATTAGTATGTAATATCAAAACAAATGTTATCACTTACTGTCCACCTACTTTTGGTTCACCCTGTAAATAAAAATGCATGCAGAATTTAAAGTATAAACTTAGCGTAAATGGTTAGTTTCTCTAAGTAAAAATATTAATAATAAAAAATATTTACCTTATGTTTGAGCAGAGATTAGCCATCTACATCAAAGCAAATAATTCATACTCTACTTATATTTATCAGAATGCCAATGCATTAGATATAGAATAAAAAATAATTGTGATGAATAACAAATATTATCATCAAAGGTTTACATTACTTATCTGGCAAGATTTGCTTACGAGATCATCAACAGTGATCAAGCTGAAATTCAGGATTTTCATCAATTGTTTCCTTAAAAGTCTTGAAAAGAAGAAACAATATTCTACCCATCAAAATTTGGCTAAAAACAACTCTACCAAATGTAAATATTATACCTGTCAAAATTTGTCTGAATAGAAATGTTAACTTTACATTGGAATCACTATATCAACAAGCTGAGGTCTACCTTATATTGTCCAGGGAAAAATAACTTAAATTATAACTCACTCGTATTTACTAGGAAATGCTTAATTTGGCTAGAAATAACATGCTGCACATTTTGATAACCTGTAATGATCTCTAAGGTCAACCTAACAAAGCCTATGACACAAATGCCAACATAAACTCAGTATCTTGGTTTATTTGGCTAGAAATGGCATGCCATGCTCTTTGATGACCTCTAGTAACCTCAAATGAGCTCCAAGGTCAATGTTACACAACCTATGTTTTGTATGGTTATCCAAGGTCAATGTCACATAGCCGATGTTTTGTAAGGATAACCACAAGACTTGAGGTTTTGTGGTTATCCATACAAAAAATCCATGCTTAATACTTTCTATTTGACTGTAATATCTGAATACATACAGAAATTTCAGCATAGTAATATAGATGTAATGACAAAATGACAATTCAAGGCAACGTTGAATGTGGCAGAGATCCTTTCAATCAGATATATTAATGCATAACTGCATTAGAAACATTGTTAAATACATTATCTTGTATTAAAAAGAAAACTGTGAAAGAAAGATATCTGGACAATCAAAAGTTCAATCAAAGACATTTTTAAAAGTTTAATTTTTGCATCATCAATGGCAAGGGAATTCTCACTCAAGTCTCCAAACAACTCTTTCATGTGCGTTCGACTTTCATTATTACACTCTGTTAGCTATCTCTTTTTCTTTTATTGCTCTCTCTATTCTCAGGACTGCAATATATTACACAAAATTTCTAACAGTATAGAAATGGCACTCTTTCTTCATCCAATTGCCAACATTTTTGTGTTTGGTGATTTTAATGTGCATAACAAGTGGCTTAAGCATTCTAATGCTACTGAAGTTGCTGGTATTCAGACTTTCAGTTTTTCTGCTGCTCAGTTTCTTGCTCAAATCAGGAATTACCCTACTCATTTCCCTAATAAATCTGATCAACATATTTCTTTATTTGTTCCTTACCTCCTCTCCTAGCTCTTGTCAAGTTTTGAAATAGTTCTCTTGGCAATTCTGATCACACTGTAGTATCTATTGATATTTTCATCCAATCATCTATGAGACAAGAATCTCCTATTCACAAAACCTCTTTCTGTTACCAGCATGCTGATTAGGATTCCTTTCATGACTTTCTTCAAGATGCCCTTTGGATTGACATTTTTAACATTTCTACTGATAATTGTGCCAATAAGGTTTCTTCATAGATTCTTTCTTGGAAATATCAGGTGAGAGTTCTGATCATGACAGATGCTTATTTATGGCTGCACATAATAAATGTAAGCTTGTCCTTGAAGGAGCTAAGAGAATGCACCACTGTATTTTATCTAACAACTTTGGCTCTTGTGACTACTGGCGGTTCTGTAATAGTGAATTAAATAAGAGTAAATTTTCTATTCCTCCTCTCTTCAATCAATTTGAGGTGTTAACATACTCTGCTGATAAAGCAGAATGTTTCATCCATAAATTCTCTTTAAACTCTACTCTTTCCACTTAGAACTGAGTCTGAGTTGAGTGAAATGCATATAAACACTTCCATGGCTTCTGCTAGCATCTCTAATCTGGATCCCCACAAAGCATGGTATCCCTCTAATAGTCTGTAATAGAACTGGCTCCTGTGCTCTCTAAAATGTATAATAAATGCCCTGCTGCCTCTTGCTTTCATGTTTATTGGAAATCTGTATCTGTTGTTCCAGTCTTTAAGAACTCAGGTGAACTATCTGACTCTTCCAGTTATTGGCCTTATAGCCTTCTATTTTTGGTAAACTATGAGAAGCCATAATCAATGCTAAATTTGTTAACCATCTTATGTTGCAGGACCTTCTTTCAGACAAATAATATGGTTTTCATTTGTCTAGGTCAACTGCTGATGTATTTACAATTACTGCAGAAAGAGTCTATAAAGCTTTCAATAAGAATGATGAAGCTAAGTCTGTTGCTTTGGACATCTTGAAAGCATTTGACAGAGTCTGGCATACTGGTCTTCTTCAAAAGTGGAAAAGTTATGGTGTCTCTGGATTCATTTTTGAACTGATTCAGTCCTTCTTATCAAATCATGAAGTAAAAGTTATCCTGAATGTTCATTCTTCACTTTTCTCTTTTGTACTAATGCAGATGTTCCCCAGGACTCTAGACTTGGTCCTACTGTGTCCTTAATTTTCATTAATAACCTTCCTGACTGAATTTGCTATCTATTCTGATGACACAACCATTTACTCCTGTCTTGATAGTAAGTCTGATCAGTCCGATAAGCCAAATTGGCAGCTGATCTCAAAAATGACCAACAGTCTATTATTAACTGGGGCAAAGAATGGATTATTAATTTTAATGCCTCCAAAACGACTGCTCTTTATTAATCATATGAGAGACTGCTTTCTGACTTCTATCAGCATGGCTAATGCTAACCTCCCGGAGAGTCACACAGTCACACATTGTGCCTTCTCAGGCTAACATTCTTGGTTGACATGAAGTAGAAAGACTATATAGAATCCATTGCTAAGTCTGCTTCTAAGAAAGTTGGTTCATTGTGTCATGTTAGACAATTTTCCTCTCCAGAATCTATATTACATATCTATAAGTCTACCATTTGCCCATGCTTAGAATATTGCTGCCACATATGATCCAGTGCTCCTGCTATAGATTTAGATATTTTTGATAAAATCCAAATAAGACTCAGCAATATCATTGGTCATGACCTAGCATCTCAGCTTCAGTCACTTTCCAATCATCATAAAGAGTTGCTTCCCTGAGCCTTTTCTATAAATACTTTCATAGAAAATCTTCAGATAAGCTCTTCACTATAGTACCTAGACTTTATGAATTTAAGGATAGTATTAGATTAGCAACAAGGTCACATCAATTTACAGTTAAATTGATTAGATGTAATGATAAGTTCTATGCTAATAGTTTCTTTTTTCACACTTCTCACTTGTTGAACACTCTTTCAGTTCCATACTTTCCAGTCAACTTTCATCTTCAAAAATTTGAATGCAATGTCAATTGTTATCTAATGTCTTCCTGATTACTCTTCTATTGTTCTCAAATGTATGTTTCCTAATTCTTTTACACCTAAAAACACCTTGTGGCTTTACTGTCTTGCTTGGAGTGAATTCATTTTTTTTTTTTTAAATTCATAACTTAGCAGCATTTATGAAATTTATTCTTAATACATTTAAAAACCAACGCACTGTCTATCTGTATCGATTTTTACTGGGTATAATTTTTAGTTGCATCATGTATTAAAGCTGTATTAGAACATAGTCCTATCAAAGGTCATTGTTTTTTTCATTTGTTATAACAATTCATTTACAGAAATGTATAATCCAAAACAAAATAATAATATATTTGATGACTTCAAGATTTTAAATTTTCAAGGGTTCACATGAAATATATTCTATCATAAGAAATCTCTCATTTCTTAGATATCTTACAAAACATTGGATGTCTGATCCCACTATCAAAACAATACATTTAACTTCTATACCCTTTTTTAAAATAACAAGTTTCCCCTTATAAAATGCTCCATCTCTTTCTTATATAAATGAAATGATCAACTTGTCTAGTCATCATCATACAGTTATGTTGGCACACGTGTTTAAACAAGCCTCAAACTGAATCATAATTAATATTGCCAAGTAGACTTCAAAGAATATCAGGTTTGTTTTTCATCCCTTGCAAGAGAAAGTTATAAACAACTAATCATTTTCTCCAAAGACAATAGAAACTTTATCTACTAGATGGATAATGTCATTTACTGGAATACATCAGATGATTACAACATTAAAGCTAATTGACAGACATTCTTTAAGTTGAACTCTTGTCTCATAATTGAATAAGACTACACTTGTATTTACTCAATTGTAGTTAACAGATCTTCTCTTTCTAACCAGCCCAAATATATAAAAGAGCATTCCATAATTCTTCTCAAAACATCCTTATTTCTCTCCTATGACCAGTGGTGGATATACTATGAAACAAATGAAGCTTAAGCTTCAAAGACCCCTAATTGCAGAGGGATCCCTGAAGAAACTTTTTCAATGAGTGAATTTTTCAACAAAATCAATAGGTTTCTTTCTCTAAGTGTTTGTTAATAAAATAAAGCTATTTTAGCGATAATCATAACCCAACGGGTATAAGTAGGTTAATTTTCACCTGAGAATATGCTCTAACACCCATTTCATATGGCCTCAAAATTCTCCTGTAATTGGTGAAATTTCAATATTTACTTGGGGACTTGCAGCACCCAAACCCCCAGCTGTATGGGCTAACTGAGCTCATCAGAATCTATGCATAGCCTACAACTTTGGCAGTTGGTTCCTTGAATCTATTATTGCTGGTTGCAAAGGGGACCCCATATTTATTCAATATTCAGGGCCTGAAAAATGGAAGTCCACCACTGTCTGTGTGTATATTGTACACAAAATTTTTAACAAAAAAAAAAACAAGAAAGTAAAATTCAAAATTTTAATCATTTCACCCCAAACAAGACAATAATGCCACTAAAATGCAAGGGGTTACTGAGAATGAAAGAAAATAAGAAAATGTTAGTGAGGAGAAAGGACAATAAAAGAACATGAATCAGGAATACAGAAGATGGTGATTTACATTACATTTAAATTTTTGAAGATCATAGGTAGTATGGAAGCAATCAGTATCTAAATTCTAGCTTACCTGATTTGTACTTCATGAAAAAGAAGAGAAATGTGTAACTCAAAATATCAATTTTCAATTTCACAAATATATATTTGTTACTGTGTAATATATAATTTTACATAATTACTTATTTCTTTAACATAATTCATATTCCGCTTCTCACACAGATATTGAAATAAAGCAACACAGTATTTTCTCCATTTTCCAATGTACATTACTGATTATGTTCAGAATTCAGTATCTATTTAGTTTTAACAGTTATCAAATACCAGTGTTGTATTATCATGAACCAAATTCTGAGGAGTGCTGAAAAGTTCTTGGTCTGGTGCTCTTCCTAAGATCTGACTAAATGAACATCAGAATTTTAGAGAGAATCTCTTCTTGAACAGGTCGAGAAATTTTCAGCAACTGTTGAAATATCCTACTGGTCTGCATAGTAAGCAAAGAATGGGAATAGCAGGTTATACCAAATATACAGGCAAATAAAGCTGTTTCATGTTATCTGACAGCTGGAAAACTCAGGACCATTTGATGTTAGTAAACAAGGTGAATCCTATTGATAATATTAAGAAATTGAATAAAAGTAATCATAACTTCATTTGGTTCAGCAAAAGAATAGCTGGTATGTATGTTATTAAAACTCCAATTAGATGAATGCAAAGAAAAGCAATATGGATCTATAAATAACAAACATCTGCATCTATTATTTTTATTTGAAGAAAACTTCATTTAATAACTAGGGATTTAAGAAAAAAATATTTAAAACTTTAAAAATATATGGGACATGAGAAAAACAAAATACATATAAAGGGCAATAAACTGAAAGGGTTATTTGTTTATGATCATCAAGAAAATTCTTGGATTCTGAAATGGCCAATAAGAAAAATTCAGGTGATATAATTTTGCACTAACATAGTAAGAATAAAATCTTTAAAAAAAACAATACTCTCAATAGATGAGCAGCTGTAAAATTCCATATTTGTTCTCTTGAGGACCTATCAAAGATAAGCAAAAACAGAATAGCACAATAACTTGAAAACAGAACAACTATGTTTTGTAAATGGTCACATAATTTTGTTTTTGTCTCAGACTCTAAGCTATAAAAAAATCATAAAATATTTCACGTTAAATGTTTATAATTCAAGTTTCTAAGTGTCTCTAAGACATAAGTAAATGTTCAAAAGTAGAATTCTCAAATAAAAATAACAGACTCTCTGAGATGTTGAGAAAATAAAATATATTCATTTTGATATATTCTTAAAATATATATTCTCATCTTTGTTGTATGTTCCATCATTATGAAACAAATAGGTCAGTTTTTTTTAGGATCAGCCAATTTCTTTTCTCAATGAAAAGAATCAGTGTTAATTTCAAATTGATTTTCTCATGTTTTATTTGCCTGTTGTAGATACAAGGAATGGAGTTGCAACACCTTAGTTGATTTCCTCATTATTAATATAGTACATATTCACCTATGCAATCACAAATGATAAAATATTTCGTCAAACCCTTATGTAATGTTTTTCACATATCAATGTTTAAATATATTTTTTCGAATTAATTTACTCTGATCTTTTTCATCTCTTAGTGAGAGATTGTTAAGATAAGGGAAATAGCTACCACTGTCAAAACAAAGACACTGCCCCCTTTCACCAACAGTAAAAGGGAGATAACTTTGGTACATTGAAAAGTTACAGATATTACAGATAGAAAAATTACAAATACATTTGGCATATATTTTAGGGACAACTATGACAAAGTAGAAAAAGTTTTCATGTGACACATTTCATCCTTTAGGACTTCATCAGACTAAGAGATAAAACACATCACACAAAAACTTTTTCCACATTCTCATAATTTTCCCTGAAATTGTTCTTGATATATAAAAATCTATAAATTATTTCCCCATATATATAATAAATATAAGAAAAACAATACTCAGATATTACTGCCTGTCTGTGACTTAAAGTTTCATGCGGATGCCTAGATATTTATGTGGTTCTATTAGTAATATTTGCTTTACAAACCATTATTTCCTTTTTTAATAAACAACTTACAAACAGTGACAAAATTTTCTAAAATAAATTGTAGGAAATAAATTACAAAATTAAGTGTTAAGTTTTTTTCTACTGCCAGAAATATTTTACTTTGTTAGTCCAGAAATTGACTAAAGCTTAGATGGGGTGGAATTAAGTAATTAAGTAGCCATATAATCAGTGAAAAAAAAAGTCAATACTTTGCTTCTGTATGCTAGGAGTTGACACGAAAATATAACTATGAATATAGTTACATTTTTTCTCCTTCAGCAGCAGATGTTGCTGTGTCATGAAACATGCAATCATGAAAATGAATGCAAGTTTTACTATAAAAGAATTTAATAAATCATAAACTTGTCACAAATTATAAAAAAGCAGTTATAATAAAATGAAAAATTACATTTTTTAATTGTTAACAATATTATTGAAATAAGGAATTTTCATTATTATATGCCTTGCTATTTGGGCTAGCATGGTGATATTGGTTGTTTTGGCTATTGTACACACAAGCCTTTTTAAAGTGTCCGTATTTTTATTTGGAATTTTGAACAGAACCTTTTATTTGATCCATGGTTACCACAGATGAGGTTCTATTAGTAGTTCAAGACAAGTTAGAATCAGATCTCTCTCTAGGAGAACACACAAGGTACCCAATAAATAACCCCATGGAAATGTTGAATGTTCTGTGTGTAAACAACATAATTCCATTTAGGTTCTGACATTTACTGCCAGGAAGAAGACTGAGTTATGGAATCATCGTTATATCCAGTAACTGCAAATATATACATGGAATACTTAGAAGAAATGGTTATAGAATTATCACAACTAAAGCAAACCATGCGGCTTAGATATGTAGATGACACTTTCATACTCTGACCTTACCAGGAATATGTGCAAATACTTATGGACCATGTGAACTCAATAAGAACTTCAGTATAGTACATAATGGAAAAGAAGCAGAAGATCAACTGGACTTCTTGGATTTGTATAATTCATACAAAATATGAGTTCAAGACATTCATATATTGTTAGCTAAAATTTACTGAACAATATTTGAACTTCAATTCCCACAATCCATACAGTGTCAAGAAAAGAATTGTCCTCTGCCTACAATATTGGGTAAAAGTGATGATCCAGACACACACCAATAGATGATCAGCATTAGAAAAACTAATTGCTGAATATGAGATGCTCTAATGCAATACACCCCAACCCAATTTTGAAGGAAGGAATTGCAAAAAATGTTTTTTCTTGTACTTCATGGCCCTCTCTACTATCCCCAATTTTACCCACTGAATAGCATATTTCAGTAAAGAAGTAGTACCAAATTTATGGTAACAATTTAGAATGTAATAATTAGAAGAGAAGTTAGAGTGCATAATACCAGTGAAATCTAATCTTATTGCAGCCTGAAATCCTCACTAATTGTGATGAATTCACCAGAAACAAGAATGGAGCACTAATTTTAAATTAGATACATTTAAATTTGGATACAAAAATAAGTTTAAGTTTGATTTATGTGTAGGTTAAAACACAGGATCTTGCTTACTGTACTGCTGAATCCTTATTCCAGTACTATAGCTTGAAATCCTCATTACCAGTAATCTTGATAAGTTTATCACAAGCATAAGTTTATGGTGTAAAATTTACTGAATGTCCTCACAAAATTAGGTTTGATTTATGATCTTGTTAAAACTTAAAACACTATGGGTTTAAATGGGAAGCTAACACTCACCCCACACCCCAAACTTATAACACTGATCACCAACCTTCAATTTATAGGACACAGGGTGATTTTTGGAGATATCTTATAAGAAAAAAATGGATCTTATAAGCAGCAAAATATGGTAGTGTAGCAACTACACTACAAGCAAAAGACTCAGAATGTTGATACAGTTCCACCACCTGATTAAAATCCCACAAGCTGTGTAGTGACATTAGGTTTAAAGGCTCCAGAATTCAATACTAAATTTCCCAAGAGTTATATGACATAATGGATTAAAGCAATGGTGAAAACATATCAGGTTTTCTGGTAGTTTAACTTGAAAATTCATATATTACTATTAAGAACTTCTTATTATTGTTTTTTTTTTTTTTTAAATTGTTTTTAAAATTTTAAGAAATCACATGGTATGACCATTTTATTTTATTTTTTTGCTTTCATAGGGAGATCAATTTACAATGAATTTATGTAGCATACTGGACCTCTCTATTAACTTTCATAAAATGAGAAAAAAAGTTTTTTTATATTTACTTAATTAGTACTTAATCTATAATAATATGATAAAAATTATTATTTCTGGTTACAGTACATATTTTACAACTCTACTTAAATGGACAAGCAAATAAAACTGGTGAGCATTAACTGATATGAAATAGTCCCTAAGAATGGATTGAGAACAATTTACACTTGTTGATTGAATAAAGGCTTCAATTCAAAATTCCAAGAAGATTCTTGAGTACAATGACAGACAGACTGTGTGAGTATAATAACCAAGATGAGTATGTTGGTCTGAATAGCAAAGTGTAAGACCATGTATAATAGAAACTACATGTTAGAAAAGAGGTGAGTTTCTCTCTCAGACTGAAATCTGAAAAGTTCAGAAAGTTAAAGCCTAACAAAGATCAAGCAATAAGTTTTAGAGACTAGTTTCACATAGAAGTCAACAAAAGAAAAAATTAAAACTGAGATTAATAATTAATGGGATTATGAAGAGAAAAAGTAAAAGGTAACAATACTTCGAAGCATTTGCCTAAAATAATGAATACTATCTTAGCAACCAAAAATAACAATTTCAATATTAATTCCATTTAGAATATGGTAAAAACACTCTTATAACTTGTGGAATAAATTCTTTGAAGTTGGTGGTATCAAATTATCCCATAAACAAAAAAAAAAAATGATTATTTCATCATATTAAAAATATATAATCTCTCAGTTAATCTACATATCAAAATTTATTAATGTCATGATAATGCCCTTGTAGAGAGAGACAGAGAGCAACACTATCCAAAGCCACAATAACCAGATATGTAATGTTTCTATGATATAATAAAACTTAGAAATTACATCTCAATAACCTTCATTGATTATATGCTGTAATGTTTATGAGTTAGATTAATATATATATATATATATATATATATATATATATATATATATGTGTGTGTGTGTGTGTGTGTGTGTGTATAAAAACAAAAGGAAAACTTATCTTAGCAGCTAGGATAAGTTTTCCTTTTGTCTTTATTTATACTGTACTTTTACAGATATATTCTATCTGGAATGTTTCATATATATATATATATATATATATATATAAAATATATGTATAGTGTCTTGGGATAAATAGAAATCTTTTAGCTGTGAAGCCTGAGATCAAAGCAGAAATTATAATTAAGTTTTTCAGTTTTAAGTTGCAACCAAATTGGCCAACAAATCTGCTATATTATGAAGGCTAACAAAACCTTGAAATCCTAATTTAATCCATTGCTAGTCATAATGCTGTCTTCTCTATATTGAACATTTGAGAACATTATTATAAAAACAGAAGCAGATACATACAAGAAAATCATAAATCATAAAATTAATTTTAATGAAATAGTTCAAATACATTATAGCTCTTACTATTTCACCAAGTTTATGACCTCACTGTTCTCAAATCAGAAACAAATTTTTGTTGACAAATTCAAGATTCTCAAATGGTTGATCTGCTAAATAATAGTTCAAGCTAATATTTTTTAGCTATTTTTAATAGTCAAATTGATTTTGTCTAAATCCTTATGATCAGATTTGAATAAAATTCTAGGCACCAAACTTAATAAACATTATTTAAATTCCAGTTAAAAACAAATAATCCTCATGAGAAAACTGTGTTTGCATAAAGTTTGATCAGAAAAAATGCAAGCTACAAAGGACCAAGCGGCCATAGAGATCTGCAAAGCTAGAACTGATTTTAGAATTAACACAAACATATTTATAATTAGGTTTATCCAATCAAAATCACCCTTTGTCTTTTATTTTTTCCTTTTTGTAAGCGTAATCAAATAACATCACAGAGTAAGTAAAAATTTCATTACCAAATATTCACAAGAGTGAGACTTTTTGCCAATGCACTGCCATTGGAACTAGATGATCTTGAGGTTTTTGCTTTGTCTTCCAAACATCTACAAGCAAGAAGAATATACATAAGAAAATAAATCAACAGATTTTTCTAATGCATTCTAAGATGGGACATATTTAGACCAATAAAAAAAAAATTGAAACAACTTTGCCATCTATGCTTATATCAAATTACCAAATTCCAAGTTGATTTTAGAGTTTCGAAAAAAGTTATGTGTATAAAAAGAAACTTAAAAATAAATCAAGAATTTTTTTCTAAAGAAAAGTTTTGATATTGTATGTTATTTTAAGTGTGTATAAGAAAGAAAAGATCTATAAATTTTCATTAGTTAAAATTTTATACAATATTTTTTTCTAATACAGATGAAAAGTAATGGAAATTGCTGCAAATACATTTGCAAATCAAATATATGAGAAAATGTTGAATATATTTAGCAAATCATATTGATACATTGTAAATCTTTTCATAATTCCTACCATATATAAAAAGGATGTACTGAACAAATAAATACACATATTCACACAAAAGCAAATATAAAATATTTAACAGAAATATTTTCTTTATTATAGATTTCTGAATGAAATAACAAAAAAGGTAAGGAAAGGGTAGTAATTAGTTGAATATGGGAAGTCCTGAATGAATAAGAACAGTTGGTTAAGATTAGTCCAGATTTTAGTAGGCAATATTTTAGAATGGGCATATAAGAATCATAATAAACTAATAAATGATTACAAGTTTAAAATTTATCTTTAATTCTGAATTTGAATTCTATTTTCAATTTGTGTTGAAAAATTAAAATGCAACCAGGTCCAAAACTAACCAGAGCTTTTTTTTGTTGACATACATTAAAGTTAAAAGATGCATATAAAAAGAAAGAGAAAAATTAGTAAGGGTGAAAAAGAAAATAAAGAAGCAGGAGAATGTAAATGAGAAAGATAAAAGTCTTGAAAAGGAAAGGAAATAAGGGTGGTGGGGAAAGAGAGCATGAAAGAGAGAAAAAACTAAAACAACAGGAAGAAAAAAAAAAGAAATAAAAAGAGAAAAAAAAATAAAGAAGAGAGATAAAATATTAAAGGCGGAAAAAGAAAAAAGGAAAAAAAGCAATAAGAAGTTGGGAAATTGAAGGGAAAAAAATGAAAGAAGGGGAAATGAGAGGAACTCAGCAAGTTGAAGCATGAGTAGCACTCACTAGAGGCAGATTGAATGTTCCCATTGATGATTGGTGCACAGTGGATGGTCCATCATCAACAACAAAGGAGCAGAAGCTAGTTGTATGTCAGTAGAATCAGCTGTCAACAAAAAGCAGCAGGAGTAAGAGATAAGTATGTGAAATAAATACTCTACAACTGCCCTAACTTCTACTTGTGCTACTAGTACTGCTGCTAATGCTATCACTGGACGTACTGATGCCACTGCAGCAAAAGAAATAGCAGCTGACAGACTAACCTCAACCAAGTACAACTTGGGAAGTTGTTAGCTGTCATAGCAGCATGATATGCAATGCACCAAACACAATATACACACACATACACAAAGTTGTCCATTAAAACAAGTCATTGGGAGCACATGGGGTAGAAGGTTCTCTCTTCACCTTTTCCACCTTTCTCTCTACTTCACTTAGCACTTTGTAATATTATAACTTTAGACACTACAGTATCCATAGCAACAAAACAAACATTGTCAGAATTATCATAGATTTATTTCATATTGTCATTTTTAAATTTTATTTTATATGCATCTCTGTGTTGTTAAGAAATTTCAACAAAGTACAGACAAATTTCAAGCATGAAATAGAACAAGTTGTATAAATTGACTTATTCTTTGTACACTAAGATTTTGGTCATTAGTGTGTATTGACTAGGTTAAAAAAAAATTACACTTACATATATAGATACATCAATAAGTTTGTAGACTGGTGTTGAAAAAAGATGAATTTATTTTACAGAAAAAATATTGTTTTTCAACATAGCCTCCTTCCTTGTCAATGCACTTAATTCAATAATAAGTATTAATCACATATTTTGAATGAAGTATTGTAAAAATTTAATATCAAAATTCTTCTCATAACTACATGTTATGCTACAGACTTATTGATTCATCCTTGTAGGCATGAGCTATAAGATCTGTTTGGATGGTGTTTGAGAAAACAATTTAAACTTAATTTTTACCCTGCTTTTTTTTCTTCCTTTACTTAGCAGTTTATTTCTTTATGTTTATCACATAGACCATATTTAGTGATCACCAAAAGACACATTTTGGAAACAGGGTGGAGGTCAGCATCAAAATAATTGGATATAACATGAAAATATAATCAAATCAGTCTCCAGTGTTCTAGAAGACTATTCTTTTAACATATATCCATATGCACCATAATTGTTTTGTTGTTTCTATCAGAAGAAAACATATGAGAGGTGCAATAATTAGCAAAATAGTCTTGAAAGCCATTGTTAGTAAGTTCAGTCCTCAAAGGTGCACCACTTTATCTTTATACTAAACTTTGTTAATATCCAAATTAAAGTTGTGATTTCCCAGGGTTCTTACTGTTGACAATGGCCCAAATTTCCATCCATTTACTTTTGTATCTATTAATCCTATTAACCCATGAGTGAAAAAAATGATAGCAAAATGAAGAACAAGCTAATGTCAGTTATCTAATATGTTTTCCCTCCTCTTTCCTTGTAATATACCTTTTTTTTTATTTTGTGTATTTTTTGTCTGGCTATTATCAAGCAGACACACATTTACAAAGAATGCAAAACCATAAGCAAACACTTTATTTTTTGTAAACTAGAGACACACAGATGTGATACAAAAAATACCAAAACTTTTGCCCACTTTCTTATGAGACAAGATTTTAAGAATAGTTTTTTCAAAGTAATTATTCTCTATATGGCAGAACTGTCCCATGTTTCTGTTATAGATGACTAATCTAACATTAAATATACATATATACAGATACATATTGATACACACAAACAGAGCAGACAGTATGTTAAC